>OY757024.1:10366722-10966722 GCA_963580285.1 Lucinisca nassula
TAGCAGTGAACTGTGGTGTAATGAATCACAGTTTTGAGTAGATCAAATCAGGAGTGCGTAGCACAAGTGATTTATCTATCTACAGCTAACAAACTGTGATTTATTACTCAACAGTTCACACACTAGAGCTGATCTACGGTAGTTTGATTCTAACAGATTTGTCATCTACAATAATGTTGTTTCCTTCGAATTCTACCAAATCTTTGCAATTGTTAGAAACAAGAGGACCAAGCTGGTCCTCTATCGCTCACCTGAGCTAACAGATTCAAAGTTTCAGGAAGTGCCAACCTTTACTGAAGGATTAATGGAAGGACATGGTGATGACAGGGTAAGCAATTTCTGCAAATCAAGTAGAAAGTAACTCTATGATAAATAGGCTGACCTCACCAGTTTTCAAACTCATTCAAGCTTTTATTCCTGACTTGCTAAGAAGATCCGATATAAACTAATGGGGCTATGGTGATGACAAGTTCAAAAATAAGCAATTAACTGCTGCAATCAAAGGGATGTTACTCTGTGACAAATAGGCAAACCTCACAAGTTTTCAAACTCCTCCGAGTTTTTCTGCCTGACCTATTTGTTTGTAATTTTCATGAAGATCCAATCAAAACTGAAGGGGCAGCAGGGCTAACAAGGTCGAAAATAGGCATTTTTAAGCAATCAAAGGCACTTAACTCTATGAAAAATGTGCCGACTTGGCCAGTATTCTAACTCATCCAAGGTTTTATTCCAGCCACCTTACATATAAGTTTCAGAAAGATCCAATCAAAACTGAAGGGGCTACAGTGACGACAAGGTCAAAATTTGGCATTTTTAGCAATCAAAGGGATGTTACTCTAAGATAAATAGGCCAACTTGGCCAGTTTTCGAACTCATCCGAGGTTTCATCCCCAGCCACCTTACATATAAGTTTCAGAAAAATCCGATCAAAACTGAAGGGGCTACGGTGATGACAAGGTAAAAAATCAACATTTTCAGCCATCAAAGGGACATAACTCTACGATAAATGGGCTGAATTGGCCTATTTTCGAGCCTCCAAGATTTTATCCCCAGCCTCCTTACATATAAGTTTCAGAAAGATCCAATCAAAACTGAAGGGGCTATGGTGATGACAAGGTCAAAAATTGACATTTTCAGCCATCAAAGGGACCTTACTATATAGTAAATGGGGCGACTTGGCCGGTTTTCGAACTCATTCGAGGTTTTATCCCCAGCCACCTTACAAATAAGTTTCAGAAAGATCCGATCAAAACTGAATGGGCTGCGGTGATGTCAAGGTCGAAAATCGGCATTTCCAGCAATCAAAGGGAAGTAACACTATCTTAAATGGGCGGACTTGGCCGGTTTTTGAACTCATCCAGGGTTTTATCCCCAGCCACCTTACATATAAGTTTCAGAAAGATCCGATCAAAACTTAAGGGGCTACAGTGATGACAAGGTCAAAAATCGGCAGTTTTCAGCAATCAAAGGGACGTAACTCTATGATAAATGGGCCGACTTGGCCGGTATTCGAACTCATCCGAGTTTTTTATCCCCAGCCACCTTATATATAAGTTTCAGACAAATCCGATCAAAACTGAAGGGGCTACGGTGATGACAAGGTCAAAAATCGGCATTTTCAGCAATCAAAGGGACGTAACTCTATGATAAATGGGGTGACATGGCTGGTTTTTGAACTCATCCAAGGTTTTATCCCCAGCCACCTTACGTATAAGTTTTAGAAAGATTTGATCAAAACTGAAGGGGCTACGGTGATGACAAGGTCAAAAATCGGCATTTTCAGCAATCAAAGGGACAGAACTCTATGATAAATGGGGTGACATGGCCGGTTTTCGAACTCATCCGAGGTTTTATCCCCAGACACCTTACCTATAAGTTTCAGAAAGATCTGATCAAAACTGAAGGGGCTACCGTGATGACAAGGTCAAAAATCAGCATTTTCAGCAATCAAAAGGATGTAAATCTATGATAAAAGGGCAGACTTGTCGGTTTTCGAACTCATCCGAGGTTTTATCCCCAGCCACCTTACATATAAGTTTCAGAAAGATCCGATCAAAACTGAAGGGGCTACCATGATGACAAGGTCAAAATTGGCATTTTCAGCAATCAAAGGGACTTAACTCTATGGTAAAATGGGCGGACTTGGCCGGTTTTTGATCTCATCCGAGTTTTTATCCCCAGCCACCTTACATATAAGTTTCAGAAAGATCCGATCAAAACTGAAGGTGCTAGGGTGATGACAAGCATTTTCCCATAGTAAGTCTATGGGAGATTGTGGTTGCCATAGGAACCAAAGTTTTAGAGCGATTTCGAAAAAAAGTTTATGTCATCAATGCCCCACCAGAGGCATGCTATAGATGAGAAATGATTGAGATCAGCCTGCAGGCTGCAGAGATATAGCTGCTCAAAAGTGTGGACGGATGACAGACGGACGGACGGACGACGGAGGACCCACTATACAATAAGCTCCCCTGGAGCCTTTGGCCCAGGTGAGCTAAAAATCTCACCCACACTACTCACTGTACAAGATGCATAGTTGTTTCGTTTTGTTTGTTTGATTTCAGGTTTAACGTCCCCGTCAACACTGTATAGGTCATTTTGGAGACATTGCTTCCAATTTTGTAGGACTTTTACCTGACATCGAGATGAAATGACATCTTAAGACCTGTCGCCCAATGAAACCAATAGGGTTTATAAGCATGGACGGGCTGACTCACACAGCTTTGCCTGGACAGGCTTAGATCCTCTAAGTGGTTTACCAGTTCTCGTGTGCAGTCGGTTTCAGCTCTGCTTGGAATCATCATGCAGCCCATCTATTTCTTCAGGACCCGATGGGCGGGGCCTTGCATAGTTGTTTTGTAAAGTTTTCGAAAATAATGCTTAACCATATAACCCCAAAGAACTAAGACTGACATCATAAAACAGCAGCTAAATTTTTGAGTTGGGCTCTTCAGCCCAGTGGTTTGTTGTAGAATATGCTAGAATTTCCTATACACATTAAAATTCCTACATTAATACCACCTTTGGGACTGTTCAAAAGTGGTCTTTGAGACCACTTTTGAACAATCCCAAAGGTGGTCTCTGAACAGAGGACTTTGTATGCAAAAAACACACAAAAAAAGAATAACCAAAACCTATTAAATAAGGTTTTCAAAGTAGAATTAGTCTTAATTTAAGGTGGTCTTTAATAGCGGAATTTCAGTATTCTTTTCTCCAGCTGAAAGCTGGGAGAAGTTTTAGTCTGTAGGGAGACTATTTCTCTCTCTAGCTTCTTCTCTTGTAGGAGAGAGTCACATAGGTATATATGCATGTATTAACCCTTACCCGCTGCATAAATCTATTTAGCCACACCCATTTCTGACTTTGAACCAATCAGATTACTTGATGCAATTTATTCCTACAAACTGAATGTCAAACAGTGAAGATCCTGATCAGATTGTAGAAGCCATCCGATTTTGCAAAGACAGTGGTTTTGTGTTCAGGGGTTTTAGGGTTAACCAATAATTGTCACCTGTTATGTTGTCTGCTGGTTGGTTTCAAAGTGATTGTTGCCAACAGTGTGAACTCAGGAGCAGTCTGATCAGGGTCCAGACTGTCTGCCTGCATGCGAAAATGTTTGAAATGTTTGCAAGACATTTTCAGATGCAGTTTTTCTTGGTGTCTTAAGGGTTAGAAGATACTTAACTCTTATCTTGCTGTTCACGACAACCTCTATCTTTGCAAACAGTGTAGATCCAGATCAGATGGCTTCTGAAGAAGCCATCTGATCAGGATCTACACTGTTTGGTATTTAGTTTATGAATTTGTAGCAATAAATTACATCAAGTAATTTGATTGGTTGATAGACAGAAATGGGTGTGGCTTAAATGAATATTCAGCAAGATAAGAGTTAACACTGGCAATTTTTTATTGTAATAAATATGAAGCAAACACTATATGTTCAACAAGAACTGTCTCATTTCTTATGACAAAATTCTCTCTAAGCCCGCCTCGGTAGCTCAGTCGGATGCCCATCTGACTGGTGGTCAGGAGGACGCGGGTTCGATACCTGCTAGGGTCGGCAACATTTTTTCATGGAGATTGATCATGAAATCTTTTCTACGGTCATTCTCTCCCTTCTGCTGATTCAAAGAGTGCAGTTGTCAGTTTCTGGCAAAAGAATGTGCACTGTACTGGTTAACCGCTTATGAATAAGCATGCCCAGGAAAAGTGTAAATGGGTAGCAGTGGTATAAAATACACTGCCTCTCTCTCGCGTGTGCATGATAACATCCGGAATGAGTGTTCGAGAGTGATTCAGTAAGCTTGGCGCTTTCATCGCAATCAAACTAAAATAAATTAGGATATGGGTAAACTGTAAGTGTGGATAGGTAAACTGACTGGCTCAAAAATGACCTAAATAGTGTTGACTGGCCGTTAAACTCCAATACAAACAAACAATGACAAAAATCTCTTTTCAGCTGAGCTGACTAAAAACTGACCCTACAGTCATACACACAAAAATCAGTTTCATGGTTTTATGCCACAAAATGTAGGTCACCTTGACGTGTTGGTTAAGCTATTTGCCTCATAAACCAGGGGTTGTGGATTCAATTCCTGGGCTTCTTCAAACTTTCAAATATCTTTTTTTTAATTCAGTTTAAAGGAAGGTTATTTCACTTATTTCTAGCCCATCTTTAATCAGAGGTGGGCAAAAACCGAAGTATCCAGAGAAAAACCACCTGACCATTTGTTGCATAACTAAGCATCCCACATTTGACCCGAGCGAGGCTCGAACCCACAGAGATGAGACACCTGTTTAAGAGTCAGCCCTCTTAGCCATTAGGCCACGGAAGATTGAGTCTTTAAACTCAGGTCCAGTCTCTGTATCACCTTAGTTGTTGGTGGGACGTAAAACAAACACAGGCAAACTCATTTAAAACTGTAAGCATACTAAATGCCCAAAGAGTCAAAACTAGATTGGGTACTGAAGCAGCACAGTACGATGCTCCATGCAAACCTTATTTCAGCTCAATTGAATAATCAGTTCTGCAGAAGTTGAAACTAGGCTTTCAGCTGACATCAAATGGGTTTATTCTATTTGACTGGGGTGAAAATTTGGAAGGAAAGTCATGGCAATCAGAAAAAAATCATTTCAGTCAGAGAACTGGTGCTCAGCCTCAGGTGTACCGCAATGATCCTAAGTATTGGGACAGATAGGCCAAAGCAAACAGTGCAGACCCAGATCAGACAGCCCATGTAGGAGCAGTCCGATCAGGGTCTACACTGTTTGCCATTCTATCGGCTCCTTTTGGACTCCTTGCTGGATCGTGAAACAAATTTGTCAAATTCCAGAAGAACTAGAGCTATCACTAAAGGTGATGAATACCCCCACAAAAACTGCCTTGATAGTACAACAGCGGCATTTTGCAATTTTTTCACTTGAAAGGGGCCATAACTATGTCGAAAATTGACGAATTGTAGTGGAATTCAAACTTGACCTGTATTTTATGATGTTAAATCAGTGTACCAAAAATTATAAAAATCGGTGAAGCACTTTTTGAGTTATCGTCTGGAAACCAAGTCAACAGACCGACCAGCTCACTCCTATATACCCCCCCCCCCCCCCCCCCCCCCCCCCAAATTTCATTTGTGGGGGTATAAATTACAGCAAGACCTCAATGAATGTGTCCAAATATTTAAGGATTTTTACGGTAAGTTGAAAAAGTGCTTTCAAGATATTGGGTATCAAAATGGCATGCTTTGTGCAGTTATATGCAATGTTCAGAGCTAAATTGTTCAAAACTTACATTTTGACCAGCAACATCACGATAACACATCCATGTGATATATAGAGGATCTTACATGAGTGCTCATGTATTATTGAATTTATTAAACGAGTTGAGGAAAAGGGATAAAATGCGAGGTTTTGCCGAGCATTTTATTCTTTTTCCTTAATGAGTTTAATAAATTCAATAATACATGAGCACGAATGCAAGATTCTATTTATCATATGACATTTAAAACACAATTTATTCATGATTGGTTACAAAAATGTCAATATTCCGCCATTAGTAAACGCGATGTCGTTAAGGACGTCGTACATGTAACGTTACGGGACATATCTACCTAATTTGCATATTTAATCCACTAGTGGATTATCGAAAATAATACATGGCGTTATTACATTCTCAGACGCGACGTCATATGATAAAGTGCATTCTTTCATATCTCCGAAAAAGGTTTTTTTTTCCAGTGAAAATTTGTGATATTTTTTCTTATTTATACTCCAAACATAAGTTTTGGGTGCTCGTTAGAACAGCCTCATTATGAGGCGGTTCAACGGGTGCCCACAACCTATGTCTAATAAATAATGGAGCAGAAATAAGAAAATAATTTCCAATAACATCCGTCTGATAGAGTCCATTCTTTCATAACCCAAAAAGGTTATTTTTCTGATGAAAATTTGTGATACTTTTCTTATTTATACTCCAGACATAGATTTTGGTGCTTTGAGGCAGTTCTAACCAGTACCCACAACCTATGTCTTGAAGCAGAAATAAGAAAAATATTGTTTACCCCAGTAAACCCCAGTTTTCTCTATATCAATTGGGGATTTAGAGGGGTGTTCGTTACTCTGACTTGTTAACATGATGTAAGCTTGTTAAGCTAACGGTGCTTTAAACGACTGGGGCCAGGTTCCAGTTGTTCAAAACTAACAACGTCATTAAAACTTTAATCATTTAACATGGCAAATATGCTAATATTTTTGCTGAAAAAATGTGAGCAACTTTTGCAAATGCAAGTTGCTCACATTTTTTCGCAAAAATACCAGAGTATTAGATAATGTATCATTAAAACTTTAATTATTTAACATTGCAAATATGCTAATTATTTTGCTGAAAAAATGTGAGCAGCTTTTGCAAATGCAAAAGTTGCTCACATTTTTTCGCAAAAATACCAGAGTATTAGATAATGTATCATTAAAACTTTAATTATTTAACATTGCAAATATGCTAATTTTTTGCTGAAAAATGTGAGCAGCTTTTGCAAATGCAAAAGTTGCTCAAATTTTTTCACAAAAATACCAGAGTATTAGATAATGTAGCATTAGAACTTTAATCATTTGACATGGCAAATATGCTAATATTTTTGCTGAAAAAAGTGAGCAGCTTTATGCAAAAGCTGCTCACATTTTTTCCCAAAAATACCAGAGTATTAGATAATGTAGCATTAAAACTTCAATCATTTAACATGGCAAATATGCTAATATTTTTGCTGAAAAAAAAAAGTGAGCAGCTTTTACAAATGCAAAAGCTGCTCACTTTTTTCGCAAAAATACCAGAGTATTAGATAATGTAGCTGCTAGAACAGTTAGTGATTTGACCACTAACAAGCTCCTTAAGCTAACGATGCACTGAACAACTGGGCCCTGATGTTTCCTACTGAACTTCAGCTCACTCTCAAGGTGCTTCAAGACAAGAAGTCGAAAATATGTTTTCAAAGTGAGCATCAGGGTGGCCTGATACTGGCAATCCCAACAACATGCTTTGTATAATAGATCTATACACCACAACCTCATTATAACACAGTTCATTATAACATGGTTTTGGATATAGCATGGTTTCAAGATGGATTGTGTGTGTGATTTCGAGTTTAACGTTGCTTTCAACAATTTTTCAGTCATATCACGACGGTGTCTGGTTGCAACAGGGAGCTCAATGCTCACTTTTATAGTGCTGCCTCACTGAAGTATCATGTCCCAGACACATTACATGATACCACACCCAGTCACATTATCCTGACACTGGGTCGACCAGTCCTAGCTCTACCCCGTAAATCTGAGTGCCAAGCGAGGAGCAGCTAGTACCATTTTTAATGACTTTGGTATGTCGCGGCCCTGGATCGAACCAATGACCTCCTGTTCCCTGGAGCGGACACTCTACCAACTGAGCTATCGGGGCCGGTCTTCAAGATGGATACCAGCAATGAATAGATTATATAGAAAAATGACCATGAATGGTCATTTTTCCATATAATCAATACATTTTGTTTGGATATAACACGGTTGTTTAACTGTTTCTGCTTTGGACCCCATCAATAGTGTTGTAAAGAGGTTATGGTTTATCCCATGAAAAGCTGCCCTTATACTCCATACCATTTAGCTTGCGAAGAAAAGGTCAAAGATAGGTTCTCACTGAAGGATGGCTAGCATGGCTGCCACATTGAAAACCCAATTTATAAAACAGAATGCCCAAGTGCTTTATATCAACATTTAGCTCAACCCCACTACTACTAGTAAAGTGTTTTAGAACAGAGGTCAACCTTAAATAGTTTAAAAGTGCAACTGGGCAATAAGCTCTTCCAGACCAAGTTAATCAAAACTAATATTGTTAGTTACTTTGATCCTTTAACCCCTTTTTGTACCAAATGGAATCTTCCTCCTTATATATAGCATGCATGGTCAATTTCAAAATTTAGGGGTGACAGACTGATTGTGTTTTTCTTCAAAATTTATTTGGAAAATGACTGAACTTTTAGCAAACAGTGAAGGCCCTGATCAGACACCGCATTCTGTGGCGTCTGATCTGGGTCTGCACTGTTTGCCAAGGTACCCGTTTTGGGGTTTCCTGTACAAAATGGGTTAATATGGCAAATACACGACAAAAAGCTACTAATATTTTTGTTGATAAATTAAATACTACTGAATTAGATATTATGCTTATTACTATAAACATTTTCAAAAGAAAACTGTTTTCTGTAAACTGTCCCCCACCATAAATATGTCCCTCCCCCCCTCGAAAGTATGTATTAAAATTTTGTCCTTGAAATTGAGGTCAAGGTCACAAAAGTGAAATAAGGTTTTTGTTATGAAATAAGGTTTTTGTTATGTTGCCACATGTTGATATAATGTACCAATTTTTGCCAGACTTCTTCCATTAGTTCAGATATAGTGAGACAAGTAAACACGGAAATATTTTTTGACACATGCGACCTTGTAAACTAGGTCAAGGTAACCAAAATCAAATCAAGTCTTTTGTATTCACCTTATTTGCATTATCTGCTGGTTCCTCGTCTGAAGGTTATCAGTGTTGGAAAAACAGATAACCAGACCCCCCTGACCTTAAAAGGTCAGGGGGGTCTGGTTACCTGTTTTTCCAATATTGACAATGTGCAAGCTGGGAGCCAGCAAATAATGCAAATATGGTGAATATTGAAGTGATATATTACACCAAATTTAGCCATTGGTTCAGGAAATATACAAATGTAGAGCAGAGGGCAAACTTTTCAATGCCTAGATGGGCTGCATGATGCTTCCACTCAAGAGCTGAAACTGTCCCCACCATAAATATGTCCCCCCCCCCCCTCGAAAGTATGTATTAAAATTTTGTCCTTGAAATTGAGGTCAAGGTCACAAAAGTGAAATAAGGTTTTTGTTATGAAATAAGGTTTTTGTTATGTTGCCACATGTTGATATAATGTACCAATTTTTGCCAGACTTCTTCCATCAGTTTAGATATAGTGAGACAAGTAAACACGGAAATATTTTTTGACACATGCAACCTTGTAAACTAGGTCAAGGTAACCAAAATCAAATCAAGTCTTTTGTATATTGAAGTGATATATTACACCAAATTTAGCCATTGGTTCAGGAAATATACAAATGTAGAGCAGAGGGCAAACTTTTCAATGCCTAGATGGGCTGCATGATGCTTCCACTCAAGAGCTGAAACCGACCCGCACACGAGTACCGGTAAACCACTTAGAGTATCTAAGCCTGCCCAGGGAAAGCGGTGCGAGTCGGACCATCCATGCTTATAAATCCTATTGGTTTCATTGGGTGGCAGGGCTTGAGATGTCATTTCATCTCAATATCAGGTAAAAGTCCCACAAATTTGGAAGCTATGTCTCCAAAATGACCTTTACAGTGCTGAGGGGGACGTTAAATCTCAAATCAAACAAACTAAACCTTGAAAGGCAAGGACATCCATATACAGCACTGTGAAGACTCTGATCAGACTGCGCTGATGCTGTCTTAAGTGAACAGTTTGATATGAATCTTCGCTGTGGGCATAGGTCAAAGGTCATGGTACATGTCATGAACAACTGATTCTTCATCTGGGCCCAGTTGTTCAAAGTATCATTAAGTTAACGAGCTCATTAGTGGTATTGTTAACTGTTCTAGCTAATCCAATATCTAAATTTTTGGTATTTTTGCTGAAAAAATGTAAGCAGCTTTTGCATTTGCAAAAGCTGCTCACATTTTTTCAGCCAAAATAGTAGCATATTTGCCATATTAAATGATCAAAGTTTTATCGATTCATTAGCTAACAATGTCTTTAGTTTGAACAACTGACCCCTGATAGACATTCACTCGCTTCAATTTTTCTCCATTTCTGACATGGGTACTGATAGTCATTCACTCTCTTCAATTTTTCTCCATTTCTGACATGGGTACTGATAGTCATTCACCCTCTTCAATTTTTCTCCATTTCTGACATGGGTACTGATAGTCATTCACTCTCCAATTTTTCTCCATTTCTGACATGGGTACTGATAGTCATTCACTCTCTTCAATTTTTCTCCATTTCTGACATGGGTACTGATAGTCATTCACTCTCTTCAATTTTTCTCCATTTCTGACATGGGTACTGATAGTCATTCATTCTCTTCAATTTTTCTCCATTTCTGACATGGGTACTGATAGTCATTCACTCTCTTCCGTTTTATCTCAATTTCTGACAGTCTCTCTTTCATTTTTATCTCAATTTCTGACAGTCTCTTTTTCTGTCTATATTTACGCATCTGCTCTCGAAGTTTTCTCCGTCTTTCCTCCAATTGGTCTTCTGGGAGGTCCGCTGCCTTGATATAATTCCTACGTCTTCGCTGTCTGTCTATCTCCAGCACTGCGTCAGTGCCAAGCCTTTCTTTCCGCCTCTGACGGCTAAGTTTTTGGTTTCTCGCCCGTAGTTGCTTGCGACGTGCCGCTTTCTCATCATATATCAAAGGTTTCAGTTTTATTTTCAGAGATTTAAGCTGTATAGCAGGCTGATAATTTTCTGAAAAAGGATAACACAACCGCATAACAAAAACATGTCTATACAAATACATTGTGAATGTTACCGCCGAAAAAGCGAAAATTTTAAGATGAAAAATTGATATTTTTCTTATTATTTTTCTTATTGCTGCTCAAAACATAGATTGTGGGTACTCGTTAGAACTGCCTCATCGAGGCAGTTCTAACGAGTACCCTCAATCTATATTTTAGAGCAGAAATAAGAAAAATAAGGTTAACCCCGATAAAACCCAGTTTTACTATATAAAAGTGGGGTTCAAGGGGGTCAAAATGATATTTTTAATGTAAAATTAATTTTAATTAATAATATACCTACCCATCACTACAATTTAAGAGTTTTCACCAGATGCAGGTCTGGGTCAGTCTGACAAAAAAAATCTAGCCAGAAATGCCACCGGCATGTCCCATTTCCTGTGACCTCCCTAGTGTTGAGTCCTGATTGGTCGCCGAGGTCACATGACTTATGGAATTTTTTTATTTGGATCCCTTGCAGTCATGGTGGATCCCTTCTTATGTTACCATCATTGGATGGATTTAGAAAAGGGGGATAAACAACCAAGGTCAGATGAGTTGAGTATGTATACTCACCGGAAATAGAAACTATACACTCATTTTTAAGTTGTCACTGGCGAAACATTTTAATGAAATTTGAATCCAATTATATAAATTATCATCAGTGGCATGTCTGATTTATCGAATAAAATGTTTAATGATAGCTACGATTTAACGGGTAGAGCCACAGGCTCAAAGCAAGGGTCAAAATTATGCTGTTCAAGTTTCCATTGAGTCAAACTTTTTGTGTCACGAATGTGATTCCCATTTTTACCAGTTATAACGCATCATCTAACGTTGGGAATATTGTTTACAAAATGAAAATTTTCACAATGGTTGAAATGTTATCGACGTTTAAATATTGGACCAAACCACCGGAAGTGAATGAAAAGTATGGCATTTCTGATTGCGGTTTTGGTTTTTATCAATATTTAAGACACAGCTGAGGATGCTAAAATGATTGAAGGCACTTTCGGGTCGATATTTGGCTTGAAACATTATTTTGAAAATTTCGCTGAAAAAAAAGCAGTTTTTGAGATTTCAATACAATGTTTGTTTCTCGATAATTTTTAGGTGTTATGTTATTTTTTTATTCCTTGCTTTTTACTTGTTACCTATACGCAAAAAATGGTAAAGTCAAAATTCGATTACAAACAGATTTTGTGAAAAATGCACTTTTTTACATTTTTCCCAAAAACTTTTATTTTGAACACCAGATTTTCTTTATATTGTTACAGGATTCATGTCAATAGTTAGTAAAGTCCTTAATCAGTAATTTTTAACTGAATTATCCACTTGTTTTGTCAGGCGAGTCAATTTAAAAGTGTATAGTTTCATCCAACCCTCCACTTGCTTTGAATTCAGGCTTAAATTGTAGTGATGGGTAGTTATGATTGACATTAAAATGATATTTTTAATGTAAAATTAATTTTAATTAATTATATACCTACCCATCACTACAATGGCATGTCCTGCCTCCCAGCCCCGCCTGAAATAATTGTTTTCCTGATAGAAATATGAGCATGTCCGGCGCGAACGCCGGGGTCACATGACCTGTATTGTCTGCCCATTGGTCTGATAGGTGATGTGACCTCGGCGACCAATCAGGACTCGACACTATGGAGGTCACGGGAAATGGGACATGCCCATGGCATTTCTGGCTAGATTTTTTTTTGTCAGACTGACCCAGACCTGCGTCTGGTGAAAAGGCTTAAATTGTAGTGATGGGTAGTTATATTTGACATTAAAATTATATAGACGTGTTTTCGTGATGGTATGTGGTAACCCTTAAAATATTGTAAGTTTTCAAAGATGGCATTTTTAATTTTTAAATTATTTTCAAGGGAAAATGGAGGTCGACACTGCGTATGAATTGTCAGGCAGATGATTCAAATATAATGTCAAGCCTTGTTTTCTCTGAGAAATGCAAAAAAAATGTTTGAAAATGATGTCTGCAAACATCGTAAAAATGGCAGTTTAAGGTTAACCTGTCTTCGGGCATGCACTATATGCTAAAAGAATTTTCTGCCAAAAATAGAATAAAAACGAAAATATAGACCTGACACCACTTATACGACAAATGGACTTGTTCAACATATAGCAATGGAAGAGTCCACTAGTATACAATGGGTTAGAGTTTCATGAAGACTGAACCAAAACCTTGGCACACCAGATTTTAACCAGATCTGACCTAGTTTTTGACCTGACAGGAGTCACAACCCATATTTGAACTTGACATCATCAAGTCTGATGAAGATTCATGAAGATTAAAGCAAATCTGTGACTTAATTCTATAGTGCACACAAGGATTTAACAAAATCTGACATATCATTTCATAAGAACTGAAGCAAACAAAACTGTGACAAAACTGAAGCAAAGCAAAACAGTGGCCTCAAGGTTTCAGAAGTTTGACCTACTGACCTTATTTTGCCCTTAAGATGAAGAAATAAACTACATCTAAAATAACATCTGCCTTATGTCGTCTGTTGAATCTTCTTGCAAACTTTTTAGAAATGTTTTTTCAAACAGGCAAATAGTGTGGACCCTACAGGAGCAGTCTGATCTGGGCGGCCCCCGCCCATCGGGGCTTGAAGAAATAGATGGGTTGCATGATGCTTCCATGCAGAGCTGAAACTGACCCCACATGAGTACTGGTAAACCACTTAGAGGATCTAAGCCGGCCCAAACAAAGGGGTGTGAGTTGGACTGTCCATGCTTATAAACCCTATTGGTTTCATTGGGTGACTGGGCTTGGGATGTCATTTCATCTCAATATCGGGTAAAAGTCCCACAATATTGGAAGCAACATCTCCAGAATAACCTATACAGTGTTTACTGGGATGATAAACCACAACTCATACAAAAAACAAGTCGCTCACCTGATCCATAGAGTAACATTAGTGGGCCCCCGGGGAGGGCCATTATTTACCCCAGGGCTATAATGTGCATAATGTGAGTGTTTGAGTTTTACGTCTCACCAACAGCTAAGGTCATACAAAGACGGGACCTCGGTTTAAAAAAAAGACTCACCCAAAAGTCTGGAGAAGCCCGGGATCAATCCTGCGACCCCTGGTTTACAAGGCGAGTTGCATAAACACTACACCACGGAGGCTTCTAATTTGCATAATGTCGAGGGAGGTCTAAAAGGTGAAGCTTCATACCAAATATCAACAAAGGCTATAATTTGAACAATCTTGACAGTGGTCCACTAGATGAAGCTTCACACCAAATATCAAAGACCTGGGCCTTGCTGTTTCAGAGAAGAAGATTTTCAAAGATAATCTCTAAATAAGTCTATGTAAAACCAAAGGGTCTCAGGGTGGGGGCATTTGTGGCCCCAGGGCTATAATTTGCACAATCTTGATAGAGGTCCACTAGATGAAATTTCACAACAAATATAAAAGACCTAGGCCTTGTAGTTTCACAGAAGAAAATTTTTAAAGATTTTCCCTACATAAAGCTATGTAAAACCAAAGTGCCCTGGAGCTGAAGTATTTTTGGTCTCAGGGCTATAATTTGAACAATCTTGGTTGAGGTCCACTAGATGAAGCTTCATACCAAATATCAAAAACCTAGGCCTTGTGGTTTCAGAGAAGAAGATTTTTAAAGATTTTCCCTATATAAGTCTATGTAAAACCAAAGGGCCCTGGAGCGGCGGCATTTTTGGCCCCAGGACTATAATTTGAACAATCTTGGTAGAGGTCCACTAGATGAAGCTTCATACCAAATATCAAAGACCAGGACCTTGCAGTTTCAGAGAAGATTTTTAAAGAATTTCCCTATATAAGCCTATGTAAAACCAAAGGAACCCGGGGTGGGGGCATTTTTGGTCCCAGCACAATAATTTGAACAATCTTAGTAGGGGTCCACTAGATGAAGCTTCATACCAAATATCAAAGACCTGACCTTGCGGTTTCAGAGAAGAAGATTTTGAAAGATTTTCCCTATATAATCCTATGTAAAACCAAAGGGCCCCGGGCAGGGGCATTTTTGGCCCCAGCACTACAATTTGAACAATCTTAGTAGGGGTCCACTAGATGAAGCTTCATACCAAATATCCAAGACCTGGGCCTTGTGGTTTCAGAAGATTTTTTAAGTTTTCAGTGAAAAAAATCTTTTTTGGGCTCCTGTCACCTAGATGTGCAACAGACCAGAACCATTTAAACAACTTTGAAAGGGGACCACCTAAGGATCATTCCTGTGAAGTTTGGTCAAAATCCGATCAGTGGTTTAGGAAAAGATGTCGTTTGAGGAAATTGTTTAGGGACGCACGCACGCACGCACGCACGCACGCAAGGACACACAATGGACAAAAAGTGATCCCAAAAGCTCACCTTGTCACTACGTGACGGTGAGCTAACAAAACAAAGTCTGATCTGGACTACACTATTTGCAAAAATGACTTTTCAAGTAACTGGCAAATGACAAATCAGACAATAATTGTCATGATTGGCGTTGTATGGGTCAGAGCTTGACTGTGATTCGTAGAAACATTCTGATGAAGTTTCGTAAAGATTGTTATTCTAGATGATGAAATTGACCTAGTGATCTTGTCTTTGATCCAAAATGACCCATATTCCACCTTGACCAAGATTCAAAGTATACATTCTGGTAAGTTTCATGAAGATTTGATAAAAAGTGTGGCCTCTAGAGAGTGCACAAGGTAAAAGTTGAAGATGTATAACAGACAGAGGGTGGTCACAATGACAGCTTACCTTCAGCAGCCTGTGATCAGGTGAGCTGAAAATTAACTTTTTTTCTCCCCAAGATCTTAACATTGACGTAAAATAGATCAAGGTCAACCAAAGGTCATAATTTAAACTAACAATGATGCAAACAATGTTTCAAGGTCACCAGCCACTTGGTTTCTGAGGAGAAGAGTTTCAAAGCTTTGAACCATATATGGACAAGACTGCATGCCATCTGGGTAAAGTAACCAAGTCCTTATGAACATACTTTTAATCCCCCACCCCATGGAGGCTCCACAGGCAGTTTCAGAGGTGTCATATTTAAATGTTGACAAAGACAATGTTGGTGTCAACAGAGAACAGCCCACTGTCTATACTGTAAGCTCGCCTGAAGCCTTTGGCTCAGGTGAGCAAAAGGTACTGTCTGGCCTGTCTTGTTTTTGTTACGCCTGCTGTAAGCATGTCGCGATATAGGAGTCAAGAGTCCAAATTTCCATCCATTTGTTCATCCCTTAATCAAACCTTCAACTTTTGCAACACACCTAGTATTCGCCCATTTACTACAGTCACCTCATTTGATATTTGATTTGAGGTTTAACGTCCCAATCAACACTGTAAAGGTCATTTTGGAGACATTGCTTCCAATTTTCTGGGACTTTTACCCGACATTGAGATAAAATGACCTCTCAAGCCCTGTAGCCCAATGAAACCAATAGGGTTTATAAGCAAGGACGGGCTGACTGGCAACGCATTGCCTGGGCACACTTAAATCCCCTAAGCCGTTTACCAGTACTCGTGTGTGGGTCGGTTTCAGCTCTGCATGGAAGCATCATGCAGCCCATATATTTCTTCAAGCCCAAATGGACGGGGGCCGAACACACAGTCGCGACATAGCCTTTGTTATCTTGATAAAATATGCTAGACCAAACATAAAAGAGCCTTCTGATGTACACATTCAGTAAACTCGAATCATTCTGTATACACACATTCAAAATTCAGCGTTCATGTCTGCATGAAGGGGCTATCCCAGCATCATCATAGCAACAGACAAGGTGGATATGTGTGGATAATTAAAGGATAATTTTTGTTGATTCTCCATAAAAACCTATGTAAAGGATAATCATTTGAACTGCCTCAATGAGGCGGTTCAAATGAACTGCCTCAATGAGGCGGTTCAAATGAATACCCACAACATAGGTTTATATTGGGAAATAAGGAAAACTATCCTTTTGCTATCTCCACATACCCACCTTATTTGTTGCTATGACCACTCAGTGAAGACTGTTCAGACTGTCTGATCTTAGTCTCTGATGTGTGCATATATCCATAGAAGCAATTCCCTTAACACAGCAGATATATATATATTTTTGTTATTAACCCATTTAGTACCGGAAAACCCCAAAAGGGGTACCTAAGCAAACAGTGCAGGCCCAGATGAGACGCCGCAAAACGCGGCGTCTCATCAGGGCCTATACTATTTGCAGGAAGTTCAGTCATTTTCCAAATCAATTTTGAAGCTACCAAAACCTGTCACCCCTTAATTTAGAAATGGGCTCCGGCTATATATAATGAGGAAGATTCCATTTGGTACAAAAGGGTTAAACTTATAAATAAAGACAAACAACAGTCAATTTTACATTGCCTGTAACAGCAATTTGGTGATTCTAGCTTCACAAAAAAAAATGATAAAAACACATATTCTAGTCATGCAAAATATGGAAAATACGCTGACAACAGCAATATGAAAAGTTGTAAATGTTCACAATAATCCTATCACAACTACAATCTACTGCTATAAATATATATATACAGTCATATGTACACGATAATAATAATACTTATACATGGTCGCAATATTTTAGTTTATTTTATAGTTTATACTAATTTATTTGTTTGACTGCCATGTAAGCTTCAAGATTATTGAATCGCTCTCGAACACTCATTCCGGGAGTTTCAGATGTGCGCGAGAAAGAGGCAGAGGCTTTTACACCACTGCTACTCATTTACACCTGGGTGGAGTGGGGCAGTGTCATTACGTGTCTTGCCCAAGGACACACCTCGATACCGGTGGCCTGATTGGAACGCACAACCTCTCGATCATAAGTCGAACATGTTAACCACTGCGCTATCGAGGCTGACTGCAATGTTTTAGGCCAGCCTTGACAGTTCAATCGGATGTGTGACTGACTGGCGATCACGAGGTCATGGGTTTGATACCTGCTGGGTCAGCAACATTGTTTCTTAGAGACAGATCATGCAATCTATTCTATGGTCATTCTCTGACTTCCATCAATCCAAGAAGGGCAGTTGTCAGTTAAGAAGGGCAGTTCTGATGAAAGAATGATGTGCACTGTACTGGTTAACTGCTTATGTATCAGTCTGTCCAAGAAAATTGTTTTTTAAGTAAACTTTCTGGGCTGGACATGACCAATATAGTTTAGACTGTTAACCCTTTTTGTACTGGCAAACAGTGCATGCCCAGATCAGACGCCGCAGAACGCGATGGCCTACACTGTTTGCAAAAAATGTAGCCATTTTCCACATAATTTCTGAAGAAACACAATTTGACACCCCTAAATTTTGAAATGGACTCCTGCTATATATAAGAAGGAAAATTCCATTTGGTACAAAAAGGGTTAAACTCAAATACAAACAAAATCAAACAATAGTTTAAGTTGTACATTTTCTGGAAGATCAACCATTACAGAATTATCCATCACACTTACACTCTGCCAAATGATCACCTTTTAAAACCCACTCTTTATTAACCCTTATCTTGCTGAATATTTATCTAAGCCACACCCATTTCGTTATATCAACCAATCAAATTACTTGATGTAATTTATTGCTACAAATTCATAAACTGAATGCTAAACAGTGTAGATCCTGATCAGATGGCTTCTTCAGAAGCCATCTGATCTGGATCTACACTGTTTGCAGAGATAGGGGTTGTCGTGAACAGCAAGATAAGGGTTAACCCATTGTATACTAGTGCACTAGTATATACTTCAGCTTGATCGGATGTAAACTGATGGAGGAGTTATCGGGAAACGAAAAGTTTACAAAAAAAATTTCAAAGGGACATAACTCTATTATTATTTGGTGGACGGTAACCTCGAAACAATATGCGCTGCCCCACATCATGGTCTAACTATGTATGAAGTTTCAACTAAATAGGCTGTAAACTGTAGGAGGAGTTATCCGGAAACGAAAAGTTTACAGACGGACTTATGGATGGATGCCCGGGTGCATAACATAATACGACTGTTTTTCAAACGGGCGTATAAAAATGAATGGTCATTTTTCTATATAATCTATATATTTTGGGGACCCATATTAAAACCTTGTAATATATGGCCCCCTGCCCATCGGGGCTTAGAGAAATAAATGGGCTGCATGATGCTTCCACGCAGAGCTGAAACTGACCGCACACACATACTGGTAAACAGCTTTGAGGATCTAGGCCTGCCCAGGCAAAGCGGTGCGAGTCGGACCGTCCATGCTTATAAATCCTATGGCTTCATTGGGCGACAGGGCTTGAGATGTCATTTCATCTAAATCTTAGGTAAAAGTCCTGCAAAATTGGGAGCCACGTCTCCAAAATGACCAATACAGTTTTGACAGGGATGTTAAAACTCAAAATAAACAAACAAAACCTTGTAATATCTCAAAACAGTGTTATAATGAACAGTGTTCAGCTGAGTCTTATAAAGAGGTTGTGGTGTATTGTTCCCTAAAATACTAAATTATAAAGTAGCTTGATAAACAAGAGGGCCATGATGGCCCTGGATCGCTCACCTGATCCATAGAGTAACAGGTGGGCCCCAGCGAGGGCCGTTGTTGACCCCAGGGCTAAAATGTGCATAATGTTGAGGGAGCTCTAAAAAGGTGAAGTGATAAATAAAGCTACACACGAAATACCGAAGACCTGATGGGCCTTGCTGTTTCAGAGAAGAAGATTTTTTTAAGATATTACCTACATAAGTCTATGTAAAACCAAATGTCCAGGGGGGGGGGGGGGGGTGCATTTTTGGCCTCAGGGCTATAATTGAAACAATCTTAATAACGGTCCACTAGATGAAGCTTCACACCAAATATCAAAGACCTGAGCCTTGCTGTTTCAGAGAAGAAGATTTTCAAAGATTATCTCTATATAAGTCTATGTAAAACCAAAGGGGGGGTCATTTGTGGCCTGATGGCTATAATTTGAACAATCTTGGTAGAGGTCTACTAGATGAAGCTCCATACCAAATATGAAAGGCATGGGCCTTGCAGTTTCATTGAAGAAGATTTTTAAGGATTTTCCTATATAAATCTATGTAAAACCAAAGGGTCTCAGGGAGGGCGCATTTTTGGCCACAGGGCTATAATTTGAACAATCTTGATAGAGGTCTACTAGATGAAATTTCAAACCAAATATCACAGACCTAGGCCTTGTGGTTTTAGAGGAAGATTTTTAAAGATTTTCCCTATATAAGTCTATGTAAAACCAAAGGGCCCCCAAAGGCGGGGGCAATTTTGGTCTCAGGGCTATAATTTGAACAATCTTGGTAGAGGTCCACAAGATGAAACTTTATACCAAATATCAAAGACCTGGGCCTTGCCGTTTCAGAGAAGAAGATTTTTAAAGATTTTCCCAATATACCGGTAAGCCTATGTTAAAACCAAAGGGACCTGGGGCTGGGGCATTTTTGGCCCGAGCATTATAATTTGAACAATCTTGGTAGGGGTCCACTAGGTGAAGCTTCACACCAAATAGCAAAGACCTGGGCCTTGCGGTTTCAGAGAAGAAGATTTTTAAAGATATTCCTTATATAAGCCCATGTAAAACCAAAGGGCCCTGGGGCGGGGGCATTTTTGGCCCCAAAACCAAAATTAGAACACTCTTGGTATGGGGTTCACTAGATGAAGCTTCATACCAAATATCAAAGACCTGGGCCATGCGGTTTCAGAGAAGGGAGATTTGTAAAGATTTTCCCTATATAAGCCCATGTAAAACCAAAGGGCCCCGGGACAGGGGCATTTTTGGCCCCAGCACTATAATTTGAACAATCTTGGTAGGGGTCCACTAGATGAAGCTTCATACTAAATTACAAAGACCTGGGCCTTGGGGTTTCAGAGAAGAAGATTTTTAAAGATTTTCCCTATATAAGCCCATGTAAAACCAAAGAGCCCCGGGGCGGAGGCATTTTTGGCCCCAGACTATAATTTGAACAATCTTGGTAGGGGTCACCTAGTTGAAGCTTCGTCCAAATATCAAAGACCTAGGCCTTGCGATTTCAGAGAAGAAGATTTTTAAAGATTTTCCCTATATAATCCTATGTAAAACCAAAGGGACCCTGGGCGGGGGCATTTTTGGCCCCACCACTATAATTTGAACAGTCTTGGTAAGGGTCCACTAGATGAAGCATCATACCAAATATCAAAGACCTGGGCCTTGTGGTTTCAGAGAAGAAGATTTTTTAAGTTTTCGGTGAAAAAAATCTATTTTTGGCTCCTGTGACCTAGATGTGCAACGGACCAGAACCATTTGAACAACTTTGAAAGGGGAACACCTAAGGATCTTTACTGTGAAGTTTGGTCAAAATCTGATCAGTGGTATAGGAGGAGATGCCGTTTGAAGAAATTGTTTACGCACACACGCACTGACGAAGGACGTCAGACGAAAAGTGATCAAAAAAGCTCACCTTGTTACTACGTGACAGGTGAGCTAATAAAACAGGTAATAAAAGGCCTTTTCCCAATAATTACTACAAATTACACCAGAGAACTAAGAAGGAAATTTGTAAGAATTGCCTCACTGAGGCGATTGTAAATATAGCTAACAGACAAGATGGCAAATCACCTTTGGTAATCAGAAAATTGTACATAATGTAAAATGTCCATTAGAAATATTTTAAGGGGAATGGGAACACCTGGCAGATTTTTCTGCCATTATTCAAAGGGAGACAACTTTCGGGACTTCCTGTTTGCTTTTCTAGAAGCCCTGTCCGACTGAAAAAGGGGTCAACTCTGAATGGAAAGAATTTGCTCTTCAGGAGCAAATTCTTTCCTTTAAGAGTTGATCCCTATTGACATGGGTGACAAAAATCTCTTGCAGAAGTTTCGTCCCCTGAAGGTGTTCCCATTCTCCTTAAACACATCGCATAATCCTCAAGTAAATTGCTGCAAATTATCAGTCTTCACAAAAAGTGCAGGAATGTCTGACAAAACTGGCATAGATATTCTATATATTGTATTTATTAGGGTTTTCATGAACCCAAAATTAAGGACCCCTTTTCAACACAATGAAGATTTCTATCCTAGCTCATTGGCAAGTAATCGGCTATAATGCATATACTGACAAATACTAGGAGGGTTAAGCCCAAAGAAAAGTTCATTGATGGACAGATGAACATATAGAGGATCTTACATGAGTGTTCATGTATTATTAAATTTATTAAAGGAGTTGAGGAAAAGGGATAAAATGCGAGGCTGTGCCGAATAATAAATTCCATAATACATGAGCACGAATGCAAGATTCTATTTATCATATGACATTTAAAACGCATTGTATTCACGTTTGTTTACCAAAATGTCAATATTCCGACGTTAGTAAACGCGACGTTGTACATGTAATGGTACGGGACGTATCTAGCTAATTTGCATATTTAATCCACTAATGGATTATCGAAAATATTACGTGGCGTTAAAACACTCTCAGACGCGACATCATATGATAAAATGGTATGTGCTGCTCCACATCATGGTGTTACAATGTTTCAGCTTGATCTAATGTACACTGTGGGAAGAGTTAGCTTACAAAATTTTCAAACAGCCATTACTGCTAATTTTGTTCCCTTTAAACAATATGCATAACTATTAATCAAGAAGTTTCTGCTTAGTCAGATGTAAACTGCAGGAGGAGTTAGCTGGAAATGAAACATTTACAGAGTTTTCAAAGGAGCATTACTCTGTTAATATTTGGTGGACTGCAACCTAAATTTTCAAAGGGGCATAACTCTTTAAATTTTTGGTG
The DNA here is from genome assembly GCA_963580285.1 of Lucinisca nassula. Classification (NCBI taxonomy): domain Eukaryota; kingdom Metazoa; phylum Mollusca; class Bivalvia; order Lucinida; family Lucinidae; genus Lucinisca; species Lucinisca nassula. The sequence goes on from OY757024.1 coordinate 10,389,535, forward strand.
GACCTGGACCATAAAAATATGCACTGCTTAACATCATGGTCTAACTAGAATTTGTTTTTCTACAAAAACACAGCTGTCTCCCCCGTTTTTGACTGCTAAGTATAACCTTGACATTGGAGGTATTGAGCTGGGTCTTGTGTGCAACACATCATCTAATGAAGATGAACATTTCTGCATAGTAACTTTAAAAATGTTCACAGAAAAATAAAACAGTTATTGGCCGTAAACAAAAAAAAGCACTTTTTTACCTTTGACCTCTAAGTATGGCCTTGACCTTTGCGGTACAACACATCGTCTCATGATGGTTAACATTTCTGCCAAGTAATTTCATAATCCATCAAAGAATAAGGAAGTTATTGACTGTCCTTTTTTTTTACCTTTGACCTCTAGGTATGACCTTGACATTGGAGGTATGGACCTTGGTCTTGCACATGACTCATGGTCCAACTTTCAAGCCTCTAGCTCCAATAGTTTTTGAGATATCTTGCTGACAAGATTTTATTAAAAAAAATTCAAAGGGCAATAACTCTTGAAAGGGGCATAATCCGGATGAGAAAAAAAATACACGTCAGCTTATTTTCCATTAGGAATGCATATATGAAATTTCAAAACCATAGCATACACAGTTCTAAAGTTATGCTATGCATCACTTTTAGCATTCATTACAATGGGCACAAATTACCAAAATGACAAAGGGCCATAACTCGTAAAGTATTTTTCGGAATTTTGTCAAAAGTTAATCAGTACATATACTCATCACCACCAATATACTCAACAACTTTCAAGGACCTAGCTCCAATAGTGTTTGAGATATTTTGCTGACAAGATTTTATTAAAAAAATTTCAAAGGGCAATAACTCTTGAAAGGGGCATAATCCGGACGAGAAAAAAAATACGCGTCAGCTAATTTTTCATGAGGAACCTATATATGAAATTTCAAAACCCTAGCATACACGGTTCTAAAGTTATGCTATGCATCACTTTTAGCATACATTACAATGGGCACAAATTACCAAAATGTCAAAGGGCCATAACTCACAAAGTATTTTTTGGAATTTTGTCAAAAGTTAATCAGTTCATCTACTCATCACCACCAATATATTCACCAACTTTCAAGGCTCTAGCTCCAATAGTTTTTGAGATATCTTGCTGACAAGATTTTATTAAAAAATTTCAAAGGGCAATAACTCTTGAAAGGGGCATAATCCTGATGAGATAAAAAATACGTGTCAGCTTATTTTCCATCAGAAATGCATATATGAAATTTCAAAACTATAGCATACACGGTTCTAAAGTTATGCTATGCATCACTTTTAGCATACATTACAATGGGCACAAATTACCAAAATGACAAAGGGCCATAACTCACAAAGTATTTTTCGGAATTTTGTCACAAGTTAATCAGTTCATCTACTCATCACCAACAATCTATTCACCAACTTTCAAGGCTCTAGCTCCAATACTTTTTGAGATATCTTGCTGACAAGATTTTATTAAAAAAATTTCAAAGGGCAATAACTCTTGAAAGGGGCATATTCCGGACGAGAAAAAAAATACACGTCAGCTAATTTTCCATGAAGAATCCATATATGAAATTTCAAAACCCTAGCATACACGGTTCTAAAGTTATGCTATGCATCACTTTTAGCATACATTACAATGGGCACAAATTACCAAACTGACAAAGGGCCATAACTCACAAAGTATTTTTCGGAATTTTGTCGAAAGTTAATCAGCTCATCTACTCATCACAATCAATATATTCACCAACTTTCAAGGCTCTAGCTCCAATAGTTTTTGGGATATCTTGCTGACAAGATTTTATAAAAAAAAATTCAAAGGGCAATAACTCTTGAAGGGGGCATAATCCGGACGAGAAAAAAAATACGCGTCAGCTAATTTTCCATGAGGAATCCATATATGAAATTTCAAAACCCTAGCATACACGGTTCTTTAGTTATGCTTTGCATCAAAAGCGTAATGGACGGACGAACGGACGAATGAACCAGAACCAATATGCCCCTCCAACTTTTTCAAAGTTGGGGGCATAATAAGAAAGTTATTGACAGAACACAACAAAGGCCCTTTTTTTACCTTTAATCTCTATGTATGACCTTGACCTTTCAGGTATTTAACTGGGTCATGCATGCAACACATCATCTCATGGTGGTTAACATTTCTGCCTAGCAATTTTAAAATCCATCTAAAATTAAGAAAGTTATTGACCAAACACGAAAAAAGGCCCCTTTTTTACCTTTGACCTCTATGTATGACCTTGACATTTTAGGTACCAAACTGAATCATGCATGCAACACATCGTCCCATGATAGTTAACATGTTTGCCAAGTAACTTCAAATTCTATTTAATAATAGGCAAGTTATTGACAAAACCCGAAAAAAGGCCCCTTTTTTTACCTTTGACCTCTAAGTATGACCTTGACCTTTGAGGTACCAACCTGGGTCTTGCGCGCAACACATCGCCTTATATTGGTTCACATTTCTGCCATGTGATTTCAAAATCCATCTCAAAATAAGAAAGTTATTGACCAAATACGAAAAAAAGGCCCACTTTTTGACCTTTGACCTCTAAGTATGACCTTGACCTTTGAGGAACTGACCTGCCTCATGTGCACCAAACATCGTCTCATGATTGTTAATAATTATGCCAAGTAATTTTAAAATCCATCTCAAAATTAGAAAGTTATTGACCAAATACGAAAAAAGGCCCCTTTTTTGACCTTTGACCTCTAAGTATGACCTTGACCTTTGAGGAACCGACCTGCCTCATGCGCACCACACATCGTCTTATGGTTGTTCATAATTATGCCAAGTAATTTTAAAATCCATCTCAAAATAACAAAGTTATTGACCAAATACGAAAAAAGGCCCCTTTTTTTACCTTTGACCTCTAAGTATGACCTTGACCTTTGAGGTACCGACCTGCCTCATGCGCACCACACATCGTCTTATGGTTGTTAATATTTCTGCCGAGTAATTTTAAAATCCATCAAAAAATAAGAAAGTTATTGACCGGACATGATTTGCCCATACATATATACATACCAACAAACTTCCAAGGGAGATAATTCAAAAAGTATAAATGCGAGAGTTATGGTTCTTGTGCACTGCACGTCGTCTAATGCTGATTAATATTTATACGAAGTTTCGTGAAGATAGCTCTAACGGTTTTCAAGTTACAGAGCGGACACGAATTTGTGACAGACGGACAGACAGACGCCCGGGGGAAAAACAATATGTCTCTCCGAAAAAAAATTTTTCGGGGGAGACATAACTATATATCAAGTGTCAGCTTAATTGAATGTTAATTGTAGGAGTTATCCAAAAACAAAAAGTTTACAGAAATTTTCAAAGGGACATAACTCTATTAGTATTTGGTGGACTGTTACCTTGAAACAATATGTGCTGCTCCAAATCATGGTCTCACTATATACATGTATCAAGTTTCCGCTTGATCAAACCTAAATTGTAAGAGGAGTTAACAGGAAATGAAATGTTTTCAGAAAATTTCAAAGAGGCAAAACTCTCAATATGTGGTGACCATAACCTCAAAACAAGAGCTGTCGCCAGACAGCATAGCTCGCCTGTTTTGCGCCTTCAAGATATAAGGTAAACTTACTGAACCATGAAATATAGGTCACACACACCTAGATACAATTTGAGGTCAGTGATCAGGTCACATGGAACATATATGCCAGATATTACATTTCAGAATCACAATGTGTATGAATTATAAGGCAAAATCAATGAACCATGAAAATAGGTCACACTGACCTAGATATATTTCTATAACAATCATCTGGTCACATGGAACTTATAATTCAGGACTGAAGTTTCTAAAAAAAAAAATAGTATTCAATTTGGCAGAGTCACTGAATCATGAAATTTAAGTCACAATGACCAAGATATAATTTCGAGGTCAATCATGGGGTCACATGGAATAAATAATCCAGGCATGATGTTTCTTCATGAAAAAGTATTCAAGATAATAGGCAAATCACTGAACCATGAAATATAGGTCACAGTGACCTAGATATATTTTGAGGTAAATCATAGGGTCACATGGAACTAATAACCCAGGTAAGACATTTCTCCATCAAAAATTATTCGAGATAATAGGGAAAATCACTGAACCATGAAATATGGGTCACAAGCACCTGGATTTATTTTGTGGTCAATAATCAGGTCACATGGAATAAATAATCCAGGTGTAACATTTCTTCATCAAATAGTATTCAAGATAATAGACAAAATCACTGAACCATGAAATATAGGTCACAGTGACCTAGACATATTTTGAGGTCAAGCATGGGGTCACATGGAACTAATAACCCAGTTATGACATTTCTCCATCAAATAATATTCAAGATAATAGGCAAAATCATTGAACCATGAAATATAGGTCATAGTGACCTAGATATATTTTGAGGTCAATAATGGGGTCACATGCAACTAATAACCCAGGTATAACATTTCTCCATCAAATAGTATTCAAGATAATAGACAGAATCACTGGACAGTGAAATGTAGGTCACCATGACGTAGATATATTTTGCGGTCAATTATTGGGTCACATGGAACTAATAATCCAGGTATGACAATTCTCTATCAAATAGTAATTGAGATAATAGGCAAAATCGCTGAACCATGAAATATAGGTCACAGTGACCTAGATATATTTTGAGGTCAATCGGGGAGTCACATGGAACTAATATCCCAGGTATAACATTTCTCCAACAAATAGACTTCAAGATATAAGGCAAAATCACTGGATCGTGAAATGTAGGTCACCATGACCTACACGCTTTTACACTTGAACCAATGTCACTTGATTGGCTGATGTATAACCAATTGTGTCTATAACTTGTTAGTATAATGGAAAGGTATACAACAAATTACAAAGGTGTCCTGGATTTTGACCCCTAGCCCCACCCCATCCCCACTCCCAGGCATGAACCCAGGGGTGTGTTGTCTTGGAATCTCAGAAGACACTCCCAGGTATCCAAGTTGTAAATATGAATGCTTTGTGATTAGTGACTATTGAGATATAAGCATTTCAAAAACTTTAACACAGAATTACAAAGGTGTTCTAGATTTTGACCCCTAGCCCCACCCTGGGGGACGAACCCAGAGGTCTGTTCTCTTCGAACATCAGAGGACCCTCCCAGGTACTTAAGTTCCAAATATGAGTGGTCTGTGATGAGTGACTGTTGAGATATAAGCATTTGAAAAACTTTAACGCAGTGTGACGGGAACGCAAACGCAAATGCACACGCGCACGCCATCCGAGGTGACAACAATAGCTCTCCTTGTACTTCATACAGGCGAGCTAACAACCTGCACTGCTCCACATCATTGGCTAACTAAATATGATGCTTCAGATTGAAAGGATCTAAACTATAGGAGGATTTAGCCACATATGAAATCTTTACAGAATTTTTTTATTCAGTGGACAGTACCCTCGAAACAATATGCACTGCTCCACATCATGGCCTAGCTATATACAGTCGGCTCTCATTGTCTAAAACTCCAAGGAACTGATAATTTGGTTTCAGTTAATAATAGTAGTTGGAGATAAAAGGAGCATATAAAAATGGTAAGCAATGCACACTAACTTTATAGGAATGCAGTCTGATCTGTGTAACCTTGTCAATCCCCCCCATAGATTGGTAGATACTTTCCGTAAAAATTAAAAAAATATGTATACCTTAAGGACTTGTTGTAACTAAAACTCCAAAATTTTTGACATTTGACAAATTTGTTTCACGATCCAGCATGGAGTGCAAAAGGTACAGATGGAATGGCAAACAATGTAGACCCTGATCAGACTGCTCCTTCAGGAGCAGTCTGCACTGGGTCTGCATTGTTTGCTTAGGCCCATCTGTCACCATTATACTAAGATATAACTAGAGCTGTCAGTGAAACTGACTAGGGCCCCGGCAGCGCTATCAGAGGAGTAGGAAAAAATTTGTGGACGGACAGACGGACAGACAGACGGACGGACAGAATGATTACTATAGGGCACCCACACTTTCAGTGCGGGGCCCTAATAATGAGCAGTCTCATCGAGATCAACAGTTTGCAACTGTGTCAATGATTTTGACTAAAACATCCTATTTTCAAGAATGGCTGTGTCTGAACTTAATGATTTAATCCCTGTGGACTGGTACAGATACTTTTGCAAACATTGTTGATCCTGATCATGATAAGATGGCTCACAATGAACCCTCTCTTCAGGAAAATTTGTCAATTATTTCAACTAAAACATGCTACATATGAATTTTCAAAAATGGATGTGTCCCAAATCTAAGGTTTCAACCCTGTGGATTGGTACAGATGTCCCCAGACATTATGTAGATCCAGATGAGATGGTTTGTAATGAGCTACTTGTTTGCCATCAGTTGCTAATGATTTTGACTAAAACATCAGACATCTATATTTTTTTTTCTAAAGAATGGATGTGTTCAAATTCAGACATACATGCAGAGGAGTCTATTTAACCCTTATCTTGCTGTTCACGACAACCCCTATCTTTGGAAACAGTGTAGATCCAGATCAGATGGCTTCTGAAGAAGCCATCTGATCAGGATCTACACTGCTTGACTTTCAGTTTATGGCTTTGTAAGAATAAATTACATCAAGTAATCTGATTGGTTCAAAGTCAGAAATGGGTTTGTTTGATTTCATGTTTAACGTCCCCGTCAACACTGTAACGACCCACACTGTAAAGGTCATTTTGGAGACGTTGCTTCCAATTTTGTGGGACTTTTACCCGACACTGAGATGAAAAGACATCTCAAGCCCTGTCGCCCAATGAAGCCAATAGGGTTTATTGGCATGGACGGTCCGCCTCGCACCGCGGTTCACAGGCTTAGATCCTCTAAGCGGTTTACCAGTACTAGTGTGCGGGCCGGATTCAGCTCTGTGTGGAAGCATCATGCAGCCCATATATTTCTTCAAGCCCCTATGGGCGGGAAATGGGTGTGGCCAAACTGAATATTCAGCAAGAGAAGGGTTAAGAAACACAGAGATGAAAGGTTTAATCAGTGAAATCTGACTAGTTGGTTGCAAAATATTTCAGAAGCTGATCCGGTTCCTTATCATGATCAGATCCTGTGTCTTTGGGAACATCAAATTCTTGACTAGTTTCTTGCTGGTTATGAACTTTGGGAATGTCTAGTTCATGACCAGTTCCTTCCTGGTTATCCACTCTGATGCTATTCTGATCTTGGGTCACCGAATTCTCGACCCGTTGATCTAGGTCTGGGTTCATTCCAGTTAAAGTTGCCTGAAACTGATTTGCATCATTTGCAAATGCATTCAGGATTGCATCTGGTATATTAACCTGCCCCTGGACTTTTTTAAACCTGATGCCGTGTCGCTCTTTAAATCTATCCAACCATCCGCTAGAAAGCTTACAATCCTTTATGTCCATCTGAATGACCAGTTGTCGGGCCCTTTCTAGAATAATAGGTCCCGACAGCTGTATATTTTGGAAAAGTTTTTCTGCACACCATTTCAACAGTTCGTCTTCCAGTTCTTGAAAGTTTCCTTTACGCTTTGTGCACCTTCCTGGTCCAAATTTCCCAAATGCATCCTTTATAGATTCAGCGTCTTTTACCCAGCCAGATAACGTACTCAGAGGTACACTAAATGTTCTTGCTATTTCTGTCTTAGACATTTCCCCTTTTTCAACCTCGAGTACTGCTAAATATTTCTCAGCAATAGTTTTCTGAGACAGTTTTCGTTTAAAGGCATATTTCCTTGTGGCTGGGATTTTCAGGTTACCATACTCATCCAAAAAATGGAAAACTGGCATAACACTGGAATCTGAAATACAGGAAAATCTCGCTATTAAGACCACATTTTTAGCCCATTTCCAACGGGAAACACTAAGACGGGTATACTGTCAACACATAGTACAGGCTCTGATCAGACCCCACAAAATGTGGCATCTGATCAGGTCCTATACTGTTTGCAATTTCCATATTCAATTTCTAAAAATAACTCAACCTGGCACCCCTGAATTTCAAAATAGATCCCTGCTTCATATAGTGAGGAAGATTCCATTCAATTTAAAATGGGTGAATTGCCCAAAAAAGGAGGTCATAATACTGAATATTTACGGGGAGTTCAAAAAAGCTCACAGAAGAGGTTTTTCTTTGTTAGGATTTTTAATGGCCCAGTCAACACTATTTAGATCATATGCAGGCAGTTAACCTCAACACACCTTTCCAAGGCATTCGAGAATAGTTTACCAGTACAGTCCACATTTTATCATCAGAAACTGACAAACTGTCCTTCTTGAATCAGCTACAGGATGAGGAAGACAGTAGAAAAGATTTCATGTTCGAAGAATGTTGCCAACCAGGCAGGTACCGAACCCGCGACCTGATCACCAGTCAGATGCACATCTAAGCTACCAAGGATGGCCTCACAAAACAGGATAATCAGCAAAGTTCAACATACCAGAAGACAATACCACACTTGTTAAAACATATCAAGTTTGCTTGTCACAATATGTTTACAGGATCCTTCCAGATACATGTATTTAGCAAATGACAAATTAATGACATTTTTCTTATTTTTCACTGAAAACTGGTTTTGACATTTAAAGCAACATTTCATGCAAATTGTTTCCAATGACAAAACCTATTTTCAGGGAAAAATAAAAGTTTTAAAATGTCGTCTGGTGAAAGTTTTACCCAAAGTGCTAAGCTTTTAAGATGCCGACCATCAAGCAGTAATGAAAAAGTTTAGTGCACAAGTCACAAACTGCACAAGCTGCTATTATTGAAAATAAGTTTCAACAAATTTACCGATGTCCTGCTGAATAAAATAATTTTGCCATACCCATTTTAGGCTTTTAACCAATCAAATTACTTGATGTGATTAATTCCTATAAATTTACCATCTGAATGGCTTCTTTGCAAAGGTAGAGCATATCCTGATTCTGCAGGACAATGGATAATCAAATCCCGAAGTCTCTAGCCCAGGAAAAGTGAATTTCACTCATGGAACAAGTGAATATATTCTATGGAAATGCATTTGTTTGTTTGTTTGATTTGAGGTTTAACGTCCCCGTCAACACTGTAAAGGTCATTTTGGAGACGTTGCTTCCAATTTTGTGGGACTTTTACCGGGCATTGAGATGAAATGACATCTCAAGCCCTGTCGCCCAATGAAACCAATAGGGTTTATTAGCATGGACGGTCCGCCTCGCACCGCGGTTCCTGGACAGGCTTAGATCCTCCAAGCTGTTTACCAGTACTAGTGTGCGGGACGGATTCAGCTCTGCGTGGAAGCATCATGCAGCCCATATATTTCTTCAAGCCCCTATGGGCGGGAAATGCATACAAATCTACTGCATTTCAAGGAAAATGCTGCATAGACAAGTGCTCTGGATTTTTATTTTTTATCACCCTATATCTGTTCAGAAATTTGAAATCACATCTGTGTGGAACTAGTTATTCTGAAAATGTTGAGCTCAAGTCTGTCAAAGAGGCAGAGTTTAAACCTCATCCTGCTGAATAAATTAATTTAGGCACACCCACAACTGACTATCACCAATCAAATTATTTGATATAATGCATTTGTTCAATTCACAAACTGCATGTCACAACAGTGTAGATCCTGATCAGATGGTTTCTGCAGATCTGGATCTACACTGATTACAAAGGAAGGCTTTCGGCCCCCGCCCATCTGAGCCTGAAGAAATAGATGGGCTGCATGTTGCTTCCATGCAGAGCAGAAACCGACCCGCACACTAGTACTGGTAAACCGCTTAGAGGATCTAAGCCTGCCCAGGCAATGCGGTGCGAGTCGGCCCGTCCAATCTTATAAACCCTATTGGCTTCATTGGGCGGCAGGGCTTGAGATGTCATTTCATCTCAATGTCAGGTAAAAGTCCCACAAAATTGGAAGCAACGTCTCCAAAATGACCTTTACAGTGTTGACGGGGACATTAAACCTAAAATCAAACAAACAAACAAAAAACAAAGGTAGGGTCTGTCATGTTCAGCGGGATAATTGCTGGGACCAAACTAAAGAGTTCAAATTTAAAGGTGAAGCTAGTCTGAAGCAATAGTGGGCTAGGTGCAGTGAGGAAAATGGCGATTACAGTCAAACTCCAATGGCTCGAACCACTGAGGGTTAACCCTTTTTGTACCAAATGGACTCTTCCTCCTTATAAATAGCTTGAGTCCATTTCAAAATTTAGGGGTGTCAGGTTGTGTTTTCTTCAAAATCTATTTGGAAAATGGCTGAACTTTTTGCAAACAGTGAAGGCCCTGATCAGACGCCGTGTTCTGCGGCTTCTGATCTGGGCCTGCACTGTTTGCCAACTACCCATTTTGGGGTTTCCGGTACTAAATGGGTTAATCATAGTACCAGGTGTGATTTTTTTACCTCCCTTGATGACACTGTAAGAAAATAATCTCTTTGGGCTGGTAGAAACCGTTCTTTAAATTAAAGTGGTCTTAATAGCTGGATTTTACTGTAATGTATGTATTCCAGTAATCCTAAGAAAGAGTGGACAAGATCAGAATAATATTTAACCCTTTCATCTCTGAGTTTCTGAAGTGTGTGTGTGTGTGCGTTCGTGTTTCAGTTTTACATCCAACCAACAACTAAGGTCTCAAATTCAAGACTAATCCAAGAGTCTGGAGAAGCCCAGAATCGAACCCACAACCCCTGTTTATGAGGCCAGTAGCTTAACCACTATGCCATGGAGGCTACTAGTTTCTGAAATGGACTCTTCCATCTTAGAATTTGAGCAGGTCCATTCTTGTAAACAGGGGATTTATTAAAAATCATTAACAAAATGACAAACAGTATATTTCAATAAGAGATGATCTCATCTCCATATGACAATAGTTGTTGCTGGGACATAAAGCTAACACAAATCTGTCACAAGATGGCTTTAACCCAAATAACTGGGAAGTTGACTCAACACAAGTCAAATAAGAGTGAAAAACAAGAGGGCCTATGGCCCTTGATCGCTCACCTGATCATTATTGTACAAATGAAATGGTAGGTAATATAAGGTGGAGTGCATGGTTTGAGCAGTTTTGGTTGACAGTGACCCAAGGAACATTTCCGTGAAATTATTTCAAAATCGGTCTAGCTATTTAGGAATAGAATTCATTTTAAAGGTTGCATATTGTTTGGTTCAGGTGGCTATCATGTTCAGTGGAGCGAAATGATTTTGAGCAATTTTGTCAGAGGGTCATCGTTGGAACATTCCTTCGAAATTGTTTTCTTTTTTTGTGGATGAAGTCTTTCAAAAATTCCTGTTAACAATACAGAGCTGATTTCAAGTGACTATCTGGGCCCCTTGTGCACATTGAGGGTCAGGTCCTAGTGCACCAGATGGAGATGAACTGGCTACATCTAACTTACAATGTCTCGTGGTGACAAAGGGAGGAGATATTATCAAGATAATCATTCTGAGCAAGTCTGATGACTGGACCAAAACTGTGGCCTCTGGAGTGTTAAGAGGTATTTCTTTGATTTGACCTACTGACCTACTTTTTTATCCAACATGACACATATTCAAACTTGACTGAGATATTGTCAAAATGATCATTCTGAGCAAGTTTAATGATGACTGGACCAAAATGTGGCCTCTAGAGTGTTGACAAGGTTTCTCTACATTTAACCTACATTTTTTCCTGACATAATCTATATTTGATCCTGACTGAGATATTGTCAAGGTGATCATTCTGAGCAAGTTTGATGATGATTAGACTAAAACTATGGCCTTTAGAGGTTATATAACAAGGTTAATCTATGATTTAACCTGCTGACCTACTTTTTGACCCAACACAACCCATATTCAAACTTGACTGAGATATTGTTGCGATGATCATTCTTGGCCAGTTTGATGATGATTGGACCAAAACTGTGGCTTCAAGAGTGTTAACGATGTTTTGTTTGTTTGTTTTGTTTGATTTGAGGCTTAACGTCCCTGTCAACATTTTGGAGATTTATTCCATGATTTGACCTACTGACCTTCTTTTTGACCCGACATGACCATATTCATACTTGATCAAGATATGTCAAGATGGTCAATCTGAGCATGTTTGATGATGATTGGACCAAAACTGTGGCTTCAAGAGTGTTAACAATGTTTTTCCTTGATTTTATCTACTGACCTACTTTTTGGCCCAACATGACCCATATTCATATTTGATCCAGATATTGTCAAGATGATCATTCTGAGCACCTTTGATGATGATTGGACTAAAACTGTGGCCTAGAGTGTTCACAAGGTTTTTTCAATGATTAGACCTACTTTTGAACAGACACGACCCATATTCAAATTTGTCCCAGATATTGTCTAAATGATCATTCTGAGCAAATTTGATGATGATTGGACCCAAACTGTGCCCACTAGAATGCTCACAACAAAAAGTTTATGCACGCACAACACACAACGACGCAGAACATCTCACGGTCCCAAAAGCTCACCATGACCTTTGCTTCCGTCCAAATCCTGTCATATTATGTACCTGTATATGTATGTATGTTAACTTGTTTCTTCTGAATAAATATGTTTAAACCAAGTGAGCTAAAAATTACATGCACTGATGAGCTGAGCAAGAAAATCACCTCTTTTCATTCTAGTACTTGTGGTTTTACTACAATACAAGCAGTTATAGGTCATCTTAATCTGTCGAAGTCCACCAGATGGGCTCCATTATTCAAGCTACTGTTTTTAGTTCTCTAGATACTACGGTAACCACAAAAATCATAAATCCTTCATTTTGGCCATCTTGGTTTTAGTGTATACACTGAAATTAAAGTCAACTAGAAAAAGTGTCCATAGGACACGGATGCCCCCGCCAAATGCCATTCATAAACAAGGCATCGCATGCGATACAAATCCCCTCGCACAAGACAACTTCGTGTGAGGAAAACACGGAAAAGGCAAAAGTCCAACTTGCTTGAGATATTATCATATGCAACATTTGTGTAAAGTTTGCTAGAGCGATGACAAAGTTTTTCTAAAAATAGCCGCAGTGACCTTGACCTTGAAAGTCGAAATCGCTCAAGATATTGTCATAAGGAACATTTGTGTGAAGTTATATTGAAATCGGTGAAGAAATGTAAGTGCTAGAGCGATGACAAAGTTTTTTTCTAAAAATAGCCACCGTGACCTGGACCTTGAAAGTGGAACTTGCTAGAGATATTGTCATAAGGAGCATTTGTGTGAAGTAATATTGAAATTGGTGAAAAAATGTAAGCACTAGAGCAATAACAAAGTTTTTCTAAAAATAGCCATAGTGACCTTGACCTTGAAAGTCAAACTCGTTCGAGGTATTGTCATAAGGAACATTTGTGTAAAGTTATTTTGAAACCAGTGAAGAAATGCAGGCGCTAGAGCGATGACAAAATTTTTCTAAAAATAGCCACAGTGACCTTGACCTTGAAATGCGAAATGGCTCGAGATATTGTCATAAGGAACATTTGTGTGAAGTTATATTGAAATTGGTGAAGAAATGTAAGGGCTAGAGTGATGACAAAGTTTTTCTAAAAATAGCCACAGTGACCTTGACCTTGAAAGTGGAACTCGCTAGCGATATTGTCATAAGGAACATTCGTGTGAAGTTATATTGAAATCGGTGAAGAAATGTAAGCGCTAGAGCAATGACAAAGTTTTTCTAAAAATAGGCACAGTGACCTTGACCTTGAGGCCATGGGCATGGGTGGGGGTATCGCTGAATAAAACTTTGGACCTATATCTATAATCATACCAAATATGAACCAATTCCATCGAATGGTTTGGAAAATATGAGTTCTAAAATGTTCAAGTCTACCTGTTACAAAAACCTTAACCTGAGTCTTTAACATTGAAAATTTCTAAGTCTGTGACCTTGACCTTGACCTTGAGGTCACAGGCATGGGTGGGGGTATTGCTTAATAAAACTTTGGACCTATATCTATCATTATACCAAAGATGAACCAGTTCCATCAAATGGTTAGGAAAATATGAGTTCTATAAGTTCAGGCTCTACCTGTTACAAAAACTTTAACCTGAGGTTACAGGATCACGTACGTACGTACGTACGTACGTACACACACACGTACAGACGGACGTACACATGTACGCACGTACGCATGTACGCATGTACGGAAAACCCAAAAACTATATGCCCCCGGCATCATATGATGCGGGGGCATAATAAAAAGATGCAAACAATGAAGACCTAGATAAGACTGTTCAGTCTGATCTGGCTCTGCAATATTTGCCAAGCTCTTTCTGACTGGTCATATCAGTCTATTTGTTTCAAGGTCACCACCATATAAAATCACTACATGTAAGTCAGCCGGCTTTGGTGTCTTGGTCAGATGCCCACCTCATCACGAAAACACACCTAAATACTTTTGATCCCCCTTGAACCCCACTTTTATATAGTAAAACTGGGGTTTACAGGGGTAAACCTTATTTTTCTTATTTTGCTCTAAAATATAGATTGTTGGTACTCGTTAACACCGCCTTGATGAGGTGGTTCTAACGAGTACCCACAATCTATATTTTGAGCAGAAATAAGAAAAATATCACAATTTTTCATCTGAATTCGGCAGTAAATTATACAATGTATAAGTATAGGCGTGTTTTTGTAATGTGACTAGTGAACAGGAGGTTGTGGATTTGAAGTGACATTCCGTGAAGATTGATCATGAAATCTTTTCTACAGTCATTCTCTCCCTTCTTCTGATTCAAGAACGGCACTTGTCAGCTTCTGGCAAAAGAATGTCCACTGCATTGGTTAACTGCTTATGCATAAGCCTGCCCAGGGTTAGGTAAACTGACCTGCTTTGTATGACCTAAATAGTGTTGATGGGTCAAAAATTCATTTTTTACCAACACAGTCAAGTTGCATATAAAATCAAAGGTAATGAAGACTTGAATACAGTGGCACAAAAATTTTGCCCCAGGGACAAGTTTGGGGGTCACCATAGGTCAAAAAGTAAGGTTTTTGGTCCTTTTATTGTGACATGATGGATATGCGATGGCGTGCCATTGACTTGCTCTAGTTCTTGCTACAGAATTTCTATCCATGCTAAAACAACAGATTTCCTTAACTGGTGTGCAAGAAATAAATTTTCACCAGAAAAAGGTCAGCTTTGGAGACACGAAAGAATGCACTACAGTACATGTATGTCACATAGGTCTGCTATCTTAACGCTGACATAAGATTTTGTCTGTGGCATACCATTCCAAAGTCAATCTATCAATCTTCAACAGTTCTGTCAAATACATGTACTGATAACATAAAATACCAAACAAAAACATGGGTCAGCTCACGATATAAGGGTACCATATTTACCACGTTTTCGGACAAACAGGCTGGAGCAAACATTGTTGACCCAGAGAATGTGGCATCTCATCAGGGTCTACAATGTTTGCCACTCTCCCAGCTATTTTCAGACACAAAATCAGGGAGTTATTTATACTTTTCCAATTTAGGTGTCCGAATATATAGGGTAAATATGGTTTTGTTTGGATGATTTGATGTTCAACGACCCTGTCAACACAATTAAGGTCATTTTGGGGACCTTGCTTCCAATTTTGTGGGACTTTTACCCGACACTGAGATGAAATGACATCCAAATCCCTGCCGCCCAATGAAACCAATAGGGTTTATATGCATGGACAGTCTGACTCGCACCACTTTGCCTCGGCAGGCTTGGACCTAGGCGGTTTACCAGTACTCCCCTTCTTCAGAAGCCATCTGATCTGGATCTTCACTGTTTGCAAAGGTGGGGTTTGTTGTAAGGGTTGTTTAGAAGCCATCTGATCAGGATCTACACTGTTTGCAAAGGTAGGGGTTTCTCATGAACAGCAGGATAAAGGTTTACATATGGGTGAACGTTAGGGCTGTGCAACTCGCAAATGTTGAAGGCTGAATGAAAGGAAAACCAGATCACCATGCTAAAAGTAGGCTTGACAATAAATGGTCCTGTATTGTTCCCACGAGTTTGTTTTGTTTGTTGTATTGAGGTTTTATGTCCCTATCAAAACTATTTATGTCATTTTGGAGATGTTGCTCCCAATTTTGTGGGACTGTTACCCAACATCGACATGAAAAGACATCTCCCCACCCCCATTACAGAATCTCAACATGTACATGTATTATCAGGACCCAAAGGTTAGAAACAAACATCATTAGTTAATGTATCGTTATAACTCTTATCATTTTAAATGGCATACATGCTAGATTTTTTGCTGAAAACAGCGAGCAGCTTTTGTAGTCTATGCATAAGCTACAAACATTTTCCAGCAAAAATGACAGATTATTAGACAGTGTACTTGCTAAAGCATTTAACAAATTGACCACTAATGAGCTTGTTAAGCTAACAATGCTCTAACCCTTTTTGTACCGAATGGAATCTTCCTCCTTATATATAGCAGGAGTCCATTTCATAATTTAGGGGTGCCAGGTTGTGTTTTCTTCAAATTTATTAGGAGAATGGCTGAACCTTTTGCAAACAGTGTAAGCCCGCGTTCTGCGGCGTATGATCTGGGCCTGCACTGTTTGCTAATTACCTGTTTTGGGGTTTCCGGTACAAAAAGGGTTAAACAATTGGCCCAAGATGTGATTCTTGTAACGTTGTGAATACAGTTTTCCAGTTAGATTCCAAAGGGGCGCATAACTGAACAGGAATAACTTGAGTGGTCAGGATTCCTTACACAATCAGTCATAGCTCCAGATAAAGTCCTTTTTTTTCACCCTAAAAGTACTGTTTGTTTGTTTGTATTGGAGTTTAACGGCCCAGCAAACACTATTTAGATCATTTTTGAGCCGGTCAGTTTACCTATCCACACTTTTCCTGGACAAGCTTATACGTAAGCGGTTAACCAGTACAGTGCCCATTCTTTCGCCAGAAACTGACAACTGCCCTTCTTGAATCAGGAGAAGGGAGGATGGGAGAGAATGACCATAGAAAAGATTTCATGATCAATCTCCACGAAAGAATGTTGCCGACTCCAGCAGGTATCGAACCCACGTCCTCATGATCACCAGTCAGATGTGCATCCGACTGAGCTACAGAGGCCGGCCCTAAAAGTACTGACATTTTTCTTGTTGCTGCACGAAAACATAATAATCATATGTTGTGGGTACTCATTAGAAGCACCTCGGCGATGACGAGACGTTTCTAATTGAGTTCCCGCAATATATATTCTCCTGCAGAAATAAGAAAAATAATATTTGGGTAAACCACTCTTATCTGAAGCTATGTGTCAACCTACACAATTTCAGCCCAATACCATCATCATTTTTTTTTTTTTTTTTTGGAAGATCTGTTCTCCTTTAACTTTTAACCCTGCAGGCTGGTGCAAATAGAAATGCAAACAGCGTTGATCCAGATGGGATGGCCCATAACAAGCCATCTCATCAGCTTCAGTACTGCATGCCATGCTCCTGACAGCCTTTATGTCCTGCCTGTAGGGGTGCAGTCACCAAGCCATGAAATGTAGGTCAAGGTCAAACATGGGTGCTTGCATAAAAGTTGCAATCCCTAGATACATGTTTGTAGCAAGTATCATTAATTAAGCTCTTTCATTTCTTGAGAAATGAACTAGAACATCGAGGTGAACACGAGGGTTGACACAATATTTCACAAAGTCAATGAACCATGAAATGTAGGTTCAGGTCAAATATGGATGGTTGCATGAAAGTAGTCATCCCTAAATGCAAGCTTGAAGCAAGTATCATAATTAACCCCAAGACGCAGAGAAAAACTACACCTGAAAATGCTGTCTGCTTATGTCGCCTGCTGAATTTTTTTGCAAACTGAAAATAATTTTTCAAAATTACTCTTATTTGAAAAATTGTGTTATTCATAATTCCCTACGGAATTCCATTCAAAATTTTGTTAAAAATAATTTTGCATAAAGGCAAACAATGTGGGTCATACAGGAACAGTCTGATCTAGGTCCACATTGTTTGCAAAAAAAAAAAATAATTTTAAGGTAACTGGCAGACAGAAAAGCAGACGACAATTGTCATGATTTGGCATTTTATGGGTTAGGCTCTTATATTTCTTGTGAAACCAACCATGTATCATCAATGAGACACGTACATGATATCTTGAGAAATGGACTCTTACATTAGGGTGAATGCTAGGGTTGACACGAATGTTGACGAATAGATGCCAACATGACTCCTATATCGTAGCATGATTTCAAGCAGGTGCAACAAAAAACCCTATTTATAAGAATTGACATATCCACATTCAAAATCATTTTAAATGGGAGAGTCCACTTAAGAAACTCAAAGGTTTACAGCATTTCTATCCTAGCATCCATCTTGGCTAACAAAATAAGACCATTTTCAAAAGCTTTCAATCTCCCCATGGCCACACCTGAAGTTACAATGACATTTGTCTAGCTATTTGGGATTTGAAATAGTAGGCAGAAGGGGGTGATGGAATCTGTCCGAAGACTAGCCTATAAATTCCCCTTCAGTCCTCTGCTCAGAGAAAAAAAAATTCCAGGTACACGATAAGAACATTTTCAGAGTGTTCTGTATGGACATACAGTGTATGTCATACACATAAACCTCTTATAACACTGTTCATTATAACACCATTTTGGATATAACATGGTTTAAAGATGGACAAAAAATGAATATATTATACTGAAAAATGACCATAAAAATGATAAATGGTCATTTTTCTACATTTTTGTTTGGATATTCTACCTTGAACCAAAACAGTAGTCTTATAAAGAGGTTGTGGCTTATTGGAATATTGTTTAGAGATTTGTTTTCAACAAAGTCCTGTGGTCTTATAAAATTGCTCACTTTGCTTAAAGTCATAGTGCCAGATAAGAGTGGGTATCAACATACATGTATTATTTTTCTTATTTCTGCACAAAAATGTACATTGTGGGTACTCATTAGAAGCACCTCGTTGAGGCACTTCCAATGAGTACCCACAACATACCACTCACTAGAAGCACCTTGTCAAGGTGCTTCTAGTTTGTACCAAAACTAATGTTTTTGTGCCAAAATAAGGAAAATTATCAGTACTTTTTGCATGACAAAAGCACCATATCTGGAGCTATGCACTTTGCTCGCGTGAGTCAAGGGGAATGGAAACACCTTCAGGGGAGGCAACTCCTGCAAAGTATTTTTGTCTCCCATGTCAATAGGGGTCAACTCTTAAAGGAAAGAATTTGCTCCTGAGGAGCAAATTCTTTCCTTTGTGAGTAGACCCCTGTGTTTATAGAAAAGCGAGCAGGAAGCCCAGATGTTTGTCTCCCTTTGAAAAATGGTGGAAAGATCAGCCAGGTGTTCTCATTCCCCTTAAACACATCCCTCAATGATGTGGACAGCAAAACTAGTAGTTCTACTAAATATAGTGAAACTTCATTGACTTGAACACTGATGACTCATTTACAATGGCTGACCCAAACTCGCTCTGGCACCTCTAAGAAAGTCTTCCAATGCTCCAGGTGACAAATATTGTAGGAATGTATTTCAGTTTTGTGGATTTTATTGATGTGTAATCTCTGGCGAATCACTCACAAATGGCATGAAGTCCGAAGGGCTTTATGCTAAGTTTGTGAGTGATTCACATTGAATGCTAAGTTTGTGAGTGTTTACACATTGAATGTAAACTCCGGCGAACCACTCACAAATGGCATGAAGCCCTGAGGGATTTATACTAAGTGTGTGAGTGATTCGCTAGAGCTTACACATTGATAAAATCCACAAAAATGATAATCATCGCCGAGGCAGTTCTAATGAGTACCCACAATATAGGTTTACAGAGTTCTCGGAAACGCCGAATCTGGCGTATTTTTACGCCTGTTTTTGCTTTTGTACGCATAAAATTTACTGTCGTGGATTCTTAATTACGCCAATTTTTTTTCGCCTGACGCGTCCGTAATCCAGTTTAAAAATGACCTCAGTCACATCAAAAGATGACAGCGGGTGTCCAATTGATCTCCAAATTTAAAAATCAAAATTTCCAGGACATGGTCGTGTAACATATCAAAGAATCCAAAAGTTTCATATGCCATTTTATGAACTAGGATTTAGTGCATGGCCTGAACGGACTTGTCCTATTGGTGAAGCCTGATCAGAGCCTGTACTACTGTTAACTGCTCACACTCAATTTAAACCATATCCTGATGAATAAATTAATTTACCCAGTCCACTGCCTAATGTAATTTATCCATTCAAATTCACAATCTGAGTGACAGTGTAAATCCTGATTAGATGGAAGCCATCTGATCTGGATCTCCACTGCAAGAAAAGGGTTTGTCATGTTGAGCAGAACAAGGGTTCAAGCCCCAAAATCTTTTGGAGTCACACTCTACAGCCGTACGCATTTAGCCATACCGTAATTGACACATGTTTTTAGGGTCAAACTCCAACTTTTCAAAATTTGACTCCAACTTTTCAGATTTGAATCCAACTTTTTCCATGGATGGATTCTTAAACTCCTGTTTTCAAAATCCTAGTGAGAACTCTGGGTTTATATGGAGAAAAAAGGAAAACTATCCTTCAATCATCAAAAAATACTTAACTTATCTGTTGCTATGACAGCCTCAAAGTAAAGGTGCTCAAATCATTGAAGTTCCACTTTAATGATATTGTTACAAATCAAAAACTGGACTTACTGTTTGCAGATTCACTGCTATTATTAAGCGATGCCTCATTCTGTCCCTCAGCAGAGCTCATTGGTCCAAAGCTCTGACTATGCATGGTTCCACTGGGACCTGGAATCCCATACATTTCTCTAGAAGAACCCGCTTGCATTCCCATGGTGTCCAAATCATCAGGAGTTTCCTGTTTGATATGTACATGACTACCAACAGAGTCATCAGCATAATCTCTCGAATTCTCATCACTGTCAGCGGAGGTGTTCAGTCCAACAACACAATGATCATCACTAGAACTTGCATGCGAGGGTGTCCTAATTAAACTTTGTTTAGACATTGTAGGAATAGGAAGTTTTTTACGAGATTGGTTGGCTGAAGCAGATATTGCACGGTTTATCTGTGTGTCATTTGATATCCCAGGTGAGGAATTTAAGTCAATGTTGACTTCAAAGTTTTCTGACTTTACTGTGACCATATCTGGTTCTGCTGTTACACTGTTATCTTGCATTTGAGCACTATCATGTTTAACTGGTGACTGTTCGTTAGGTCTGGTTTCTGTTGCAGTTGCATTAGGATTTGGTAGGTTTATTCCGCGTCCTCTATCATGAGTGGGAAAGTACCCACGAGATCTTCTTGCTCTACCTGAAGCAAGTCCTCTTTTTGACACTCCTCTTAAGAAAGGGCCCCCTCTCCCCACTGCAGCACCTCCTCTGCCTACAGGAAAGCCCCTTCCTAAAGGTGAACCCCTTAAAGCACCCATTCCTCTTCCAAAAGGGGCAGGCCCTGTGGGAGAAGTTGTGCGAGGTTTCTTAGGAGGTCTGTCACCTTGTGAATGTTTCACAATTTCTGCTTCGGGATCATCTGGAATAAATACCTCATCCTGATTTGGGACAGATGTGCTGGTTTTGCCTAAAAAAAAAAAAAAAAAACATTAAAAAGAGGTTATTCTAACAAGTACTGGAAACACAGATATTTATTAACCCATTTGGTACCGGAAACCCCAAAATGGGTACCCTGGCAAACCGTGAGGCCCAGATCAGACGCCACAGAAAGTGGCGTCTGATCAGGGTCTACACTGTTTGCAAAAACTTCAGCCTTTTCCAAATGCATGTTGAAGAAAACACAACCTGACACCCCTAAATATTGAAATAGACTCCTGGGATATATAAGGAGGAAGATTCCATTTGGTACAAAAAGGGTTAAGAAATAGGAATAAATATCTGAGAATTATCCTTGTTATCATCATGGGAACAAGTCCGTGAAAAGAGAAAACTGGGATTTTGAGGGGATACAGTATTTTTCTTATTTCTTCTCCAAGACATAGGTTGTGGGTACTTGTTAGAACATGCCTCAACGAGCATCCACAACCTATGTTTGCAGTATAAATAAAAACAAGAGCACCGCATGCGGGTGCCAACGCTCGGCCGCAAAAATTCTAAGTTGAAAAAGGGGCATAACTGTGCCAAAAATATTTTGAGAGTTACCTCACCTATTGGTATGAGTTCCCCTTTTCATATTGAACAACTAATCCGAGTTTCAAGTAAATATGTTCAGTAATGACAGATATTATAAAATGTCCAAGTTTTTGCACGACGACGATGCAAAATTTCTCAGTCAAAAAAGGGGCATAACTGTGCCAAAAATATTTTGAGGGTTACCTCACCTATTGATATGAGTTCCCCTTTTCATAATGAACAACTAGTCCGAGTTTCAAGTAAATATGTTCAGTAATGACAGAGATAGTACAAAATGTCCAAGTTGTTGCACGACGACGACGCAAAAATTCTAAGTTGAAAAAGGGGCATAACTGTGCCAAAAATATTTTGAGGGTTACCTCACCTATTGGTATGAGTTCCCCTTTTCAAAATGAACAACTAGTCTGAGTTTCTTCAAGTAAATATGTTCAGTAATGACAGAGATATTACAAAATGTCCAAGTTTTTGCATGACGACGAGGCTCACAACGCCAGAGCTATGACAATACCTCGTCGTTTTCTTCGAAAACAGCCCAGCTAACTAGAAATGAGTCAATATGGCACAGATGCCCCCGCCTAGAGGCCCACCTCACTCTGCAACAACAGCTGTCATTGGACAGCATATCTCACCTGGAAAAGTGTACTTTAGGTCACTGGCATAGGTGGGGGTATTGTCGATTCAGCCTTTGAAAAAAATAACTGTCATCATACCACACATGAACCCTTTGACCTTTATCTATCATCATTCTGATATGAAGAAAATCCATTATATGGTTTGGAAAATATGAGTTCTAAAAATCTTTAACATCAAAATTTCTAAGTTTGTGATCTTGACCTTGACATCAGGGGCTGTTGTATGGCTGAATAAAATTTCGGACCTGTAACTATCACCATACCAAATATGAAGCAATTCCATTATATGGTTTAGAAATTATGAGCTCTTAACATACTTTATATTTAAAAATTTCTATGTCTGTGGCCTTGATCTTGAGGTCGCGCATAGGTGGGGTATTGCTGTATGTCACTTTGGACCTGTATCTATTATCATACCAAACATAAACCAAATGCAATATGTGGTTTTGAACATATTAACTCTTAAATTAAACAAGAGAGCCCAGAGGGCCCTGAATCGCTCACCTGAGAATCAGTGTCTCTGGTACATTCTTGGCCCAAGGGCTATAATTTGGTAGCGGTCCACTAGATGAAGCTTCATACCAAATATCAAAGACCTGGGCCTTCTGGTTTCAGACAAGAAGATTTTAAATGGTTTTTCCTATATAAGTCCATGTAAAACTAGTGGGCTCTGGCGTGGGGGCATGTTTGGCACCAGGGCTATAATTTGAACAATCTCAGTAGAGGTCCACTAGATGAAGCTTCACGCCAAGCATCAAAGACCTGGGCCTTCGGTTTCAGACAAGAAGATTTTTAAAGCTCTAAGGGCTGTAACTGCAAAACCGAAAGTTAGATTCAAGCCAAATTCAAACTTATCTGAGGTTTTATGCTTGTTCTCGTTTACTGAAAGTTACAAAAAGGTCAGATCATAAATGGCTGAGAAAAGCTGGAGACACCATTTTTCACTTATATTTATGCTCAAGGGCAGGTAACTCCAAAGCTGTTTGTCCCATGCATCTCAAATATGAACTCGACGTAGACTGTAAGCCTCTCCTGGTTATCTACAAGTTTGATGAAGATCGGATCAGAAATGGCTGAGAAAAAGTGGAGACGTCGTTTTCCCAATTATAAAATTTTTCACGCTCAAGGGGATGTAACTGGAAAACCGCTGGTCAGGTTCAAACCAAATTCTAACTCGTTTGAGATTTTATGCTTGTCCTCGTTTATGAATAATTACAAAAAGATCAGATCATAAACGGCTGAGAAAAGCAGTGACCTTGAACTTGAAGTCAAAGGCATGGGTGGGGTATTACTGAATAAAACTTTGGATCTGTATCTATCATCAAACCAAAAATGAACCAAATGAATCCTAAAAGTTCAGGTTCTATCTGGTACAAATACCTTAACCTGAGTCTTTAACATTAAAAGTTTCTGAATCCGTGAGCTTGATCTTGAGGTCATGGGTATGGGTTGGGGTATCGCTGAACAAAACTTTGAACCTATATCTGTAATTATACTTAATACGTGTATGAACCAAGTCCATCACATGGTTTGGAAAATATGAGCTCAAGTTCTACCTGGTACAAATACCTAAACCTGAGTCTAACAGGATCATGTACATACACACATTCGTACAGAAGGACATACATTCATACGCAAGTATGCACATACGGAAAACCAAAAAACTTAATGCCCCCGGGTATGCAGGGTCATAAAAATATCAGATTTTCATAAAGAAATTAGCCTTTTTGGAGATGTGAAAAAAAATGCACTAGGTCTCACAGGTGTGTTATCGTAATGTAACTCCTATTCTGACATTCAACTCTGACAAAGACAGTGAATGAACTTGTATCTTATCTTGCTGAACCAGGCTATGCTTTACCACTGCAGTGTGAAGAATCAGACCAGATGGCTTCTCTCTGGATCTCCATTGTATGTCATTCAGTTGCTGAACTTATACCAATAAATTAACTCTTGTCCTGCTGAATATTTTAATATGCCACACCCACTACCGATTACCAACCAATCAGATTACTTGATTCAAATTATTGCAACAAATTCACAATCTGAATGACAAACAATGTAGATCCTGATCAGATGGCTTCTTCAGAAGCCATCTGATCTGGATCTACATTGTTTGAAAGAAAAGGTATATCCGGGCTCAGCAGGACAAATGTTAAATCAAGTCAAGTTTACCCAACAACAATTTCCTGGACATGTTTATACACAAGCGGTTTACCAGTGCACATTCTTTCAAAGACAACCGCTTAGGTCATGCTGAACTGGTCTGTCCCAACCACAATTTTCCTGGGCAGGTTTATACATTCTTTCACCTGAAACTGACAACTGTCCTTCTTGAATCAGTGGAAGAAAGACTGAGTAAATAATTTACGTTCAGTTATGTTTAGAAATTTGTTTTGAATATGGTTGAATTTTTTGCTAACAGTGAAGGCTGTGATCAGATTCCACTGATCTGGACCTGCACTGTTTGCCAAGTCCCTTTTGGGGCTTCTTTGATCCCCATATAATTAAACTGTAACCAAATCTTAGCGACGACCCCCGCCCATTGGGGCTTAAAAAAAAGATCGCCTGCATGATGCTTCCACGCAGAGCCGAAACCAACCGCACACGAGTACTGGTAAACCGCTTAGAGGATCTAAGCCTGCCCTGGCAAAGCAGTGCGAGTCGGACCGTCCACGCTTATAAACCCTATTGATTTCATTGGGCGACAGGGCTTGAGATGTCATTTTATCTCAATGTCGGGTAAAAGTCTCACAAAATTGGAAGCAACATCTCCAAAACGATCTATACAGTGTTGACGGGGACGTCAAACCTCAAATCAAACAAACAATCTTAGGGATAAATGTATAATGTCTGTAATGTTCTAACATTGATAAACTAATAAAGGGGTTAACCCTTTCCCTGCTAAGCCCGGATATGCCTTATAGTTCAAACAATGTAGATCAAGATCAGATGGCTTCTGAAGAAGTAATCTGATCAGGATCTACATTGCTTGTCATTCAAATTGTGAATTTGTTGCAATAATTTGCATCAAGTAATCTGATTGGTTGATAATCAGAAGTGGATGTGGCATATTTAAGTATTCAGCAGGACAAGGGTTTGAAGTTTTGCAAGGCTATTCATTCCGGCTTACTTTTCAGGCAGTGAAAAAGAAACTGTGACTTGATGTCTTCTCTCCCATCCAGGAAGTTCTTTCCAGATGAGGACCCGAGGTGGCATAGAGTTCCATCTGACAGACTTGCTGTAAGTATTATACTTTCTTCTTCTGTGTCTGACAGCTGCTCAACCTGGAATAACCAATAGAATGAGCCAGCACAGACAAAACCTTCAATAAGACATGTGCGCCCAGTGAAGACTCAGATCAGCCTGCGCATCCACGCAGTCTTGTACTTCGTTGTGCGCTCCAAGGATAGCATAGGACGCGATGCTCCTTCATGCAACAAGAGAAGTCTCTGGTCTGACTATATGGATGCGCAGGCCGATCTAATTCTTTGCTGGGTGCACATGCAAATTGTAGGAAATGCTGTGCCCCGGCTCATATAGTGAAACATTATTCTAATGTACTTACCTATACAACCCGATGTTTGATTGGATACAGTAAAAAATTTGAAAGGGTTTATTCTGCGATATACGTCATCACGCAACATCGCTTTTCATTGGCTGGTAATAGTTTTATGCAGCTCAGAGCACTTTTACTTTGAGCAAAATAGCACACTTTTTAACAAAACAACCGAATAAGTGAATTAGAATGGAAATAACTGTATTGTTTGGTTTGGAGCCCGGTCAACACTATTTAGGTCATTTTTGTGCCGGTCAGTTAACCCATCCACACTTTTCCTGGGCAGGTTTATGAGTAAGCCGATAACCAGTACAGTGCACATTCTTTCGCCTGAAACTGACAACTGCCCTTCCTGAATCAGCGGAAGGGAGAGAATGACCGTAGAAAAGATTTCATGATCAATCTCCACGAAGGAATGTTGCCCACCCCGACAGGTATCGAACCCGCGTCCTCCTGGTCACCAGTCTGACGTGCATCCCACTGAGCTACCGAGGCTCGCTAAATAACTGTATTGAAAATTGTCATTTGAGGAGGTAAATCTTCAGTTTTAGGGTTGCAAATTTCATTTTATGGCGACACATCAAGGAAACCAACTTTCGGACCATAAAACCGCCAATTTACCTCCCGAAATGCCAGTTATTTTGAATACAGTTATCCCTTAAATAACTCGAACCTGGATGGTTTGTTTCCCTTGACTAGCTCGAATTTGATCTTGAATCCTTAATCCATTGAATACAAGTGGACTCTCTATATGTTGGACAAATCCATTTGTCATATCAGGGGTGGTAGGTCTATTGTTTTGTTGTTATTCTATTTTTGATGGAAAATTCTGTTAGCAAATAGTGCAGGCCCAGATCAGACACCGTGTTCTGCGGCGTCTGATCTGGGCCTGCACCGTTTGCCAAGGAACCCCTTTAGGCAAGGCCTGCACTATTTGCTAACAGAATTTTCCATCAAAAATAAAATAAAAACGAAAAAATAGGCCTGTCACCCCTTATATGACAAATGGACTTGTCCGACATATAGCAATGGAAGGATCCACTAGCATACAATGAGTTAATTTCCTAACCCTGTGTCAAAATTGGAATTTGAGCCTAAAATTATAAATTTATCAAAGGCTTTGGTAGAAGACCACCATCCCCACTCTTAGGGATAACAGTGACAGGTTTGTTTAGAAACTAGAAATCTGTCCAAAGGACACAGAAACCCCAACCTGGCAGCTCAGTTCAGAAAACTTAATGTAAATTGCTAACGCCATCTTGGACAATGATTGCCAGGCAGACAGGAGCATAGCAACAAACAAGGTGGGTATTTCGTGATAACTGAGTGAGAGTTTTCCTTATTTCTCCAAATAGAACTTTGTTGTGGGTATTCATTAGAACCGCCTCGTAGAGGTGGTTCTAATGAATACCCACAACATAGGTTTTTATGGAGAACTGACAAAAACTATTCTTCAATAATCACAAAATAGAAACCTTATCTGTTGCTATGGACAGGAGTAAACTACATGTATATGCCTTTTCCACCATTTATTAACCCATTTTGTATCGGAAACTACAAATCTGATACTTGACAAACAGTGTAGACCCAGATTATACGCCGCAGAATGTGGCATCTGATCACGGCCTACAATGTTTGCAAAAAGTTCAGCCATTTACCAAATCAAATTTGACGAAAACACAACCTGACACCCCTGAAGTTTGAAATGGACTCCTGCTATATATAATAAGGAAGATTTGATTTGGTACAAAAAAGGAAGCTCTCTGCTATCGATCCTCATGATAGACAAGCCTGGAGATCTGGTGTAAGATCTGCCATGCGTGCAGCAAGCCTGCTACCTGGAAGGGGGCCCACTTATGTGGACATTGCCCCTGTACCTGCATGTTAATCAAAAATCGGTTGATGATGATGATGGAGGTTAGATGGTGGGAGAATAAAAGGAAATGCTGAAGAAAAAACAAATCTTTTCAATAAAGCATATACATCCTTTCCTACACCTTAACCCTTCTCTTGCTGAATATTCATTTAAGCCACACCCATTTCTGTCTACCAACCAATCAGATTACTTAATGTAATTTATTGCAACAAATTCATCAACTGCATGTCAAACAGTGTAGATCCTGATCAGATGGCTTCTTCAGAAGCCATCTGATCTGGATCTACACTGTTTCCAAAGATAGGGGTTGTCGTGAATGGCAAGATAAGGGTTAAATACCATACATACCAGCATCTGTATCTGTGCTTTTAGGACTGCCTTTAAGATTGCCTTATAGCCTGGCATCTCCTTAAACATCTCAAAATCCATTCTCGTCTCCATATGTGTGCTCTCTTGGCAATCCTTCACCAGAGATTTCTAATCCACATGTGAAAACTGCAATGATTTAAAGATATAATAATAATAAAAATAATAGTCTTTATTTTCAGAGGGTAACACATTTAGCAGAAATACAAGCTAATCTTCCATGAGGCCCTCGTCATGGGGGTTACTTGAAAGACTGAAATCCACTATCTTCTTTGTGTTATAATATTATTACATGTATATGTTAGGCCCCACCCATAGGGGCTTGAAGAAATATATGGGCTGCATGATGCTTCCATGCAGAGCTGAATCCTGCCCGCACACTAGTACCGGTAAACCGCTTAGAGGATCTAAGCCTGTCCAGGAACTGCGGTGCAAGGCGGGACCGCCCATACTAATTAACCCTATTGGTTTCATTGGGTGACAGGGCTTGAGATGTCATTTCATCTCAATGTCGGGTAAAAGTCCCACAAAATTGGAAGCAACATCTCCAAAATGACCTTTACAGTGTTGACGGGGATGTTAAACCTCAAATCAAACAAAAACAAAACATTTATATGTATTATTATTATTATTTGATGCAGCAGATTTCAGTCAATTAAAGACACATCTGGTCCATAAATAACCCCCGGTCATGTGTATTAACCCTTGTCCTGCTGAGCCTGGATACACCTTATTTTCCAAACAATGAAGATCCAGATCAGATGGCATCTGACGAAGCCATCTGACCAGGATCTACATTGTTTGTCATTCATATTATGAATTTGTAGTAATAAGTTGCATCAAGTAACATGATTGGTTGATAATCTGTAGTGGGTGTGGCATATATAAATATTCAGCAGGTCAAGGGCTAATTTTAAAACTCCTTCTGAAAAGTTTTGTAATATTACCAGGTACATGTACGGAAGTTGATTTCCCCTATGGATATTGATTTCATAGACATTAAAATTCCACCCCCGCCAATCAGGGCTTGAAGAAATAGATGGGCTGCATGATGCTTCCACGCAGATCTGAAACACAAGAATTCCGCTGAAGGCTATGTCGCGCCTGTGGGAACCAAAGTCACCCAACCATGTTATGTAGGTCAAGGTCAAACATAGATGCTTGCATAAAAGTTTCCATTCTTAAATGCAAGCTTGTACTAAGTATCATTCATGAAGCTGTAATAATTCTTGAGAAATGAACTTAAGCATTAGGGTGAACGCTAGGGTGGTCGCAATATTTTACAAAGTCAGTGAACCATGAAATTTTGGTCAAGGTCAAATATGGATGCTTGCATTGAAGTTGCCATCCCCAGATTCAAGTTTGAACCAAATATTATTAATGAAGCTCTAAAAGTTCTT
Source organism: Lucinisca nassula (assembly GCA_963580285.1). Taxonomy (NCBI): domain Eukaryota; kingdom Metazoa; phylum Mollusca; class Bivalvia; order Lucinida; family Lucinidae; genus Lucinisca; species Lucinisca nassula. The sequence goes on from OY757024.1 coordinate 10,419,484, forward strand.
GAGAAATAAACTTGACCATTAGGGTGAACGCTAGGGTGGTCACAATATTTTACAAAGTCAGTGAACCATGTAGTGTAGGTCAAGGTCAAATATGGATGTTTGCATTTAAGTAACCATCCACAGATAAAAGTTTGTACCAAGTATCATTAATGAAGCTCTTATAGTTCTTGAGAAATAAACTTGACCATTAGGGTGAACGCTAGGGTGGTCGCAATAGACGGATCCAATGTTTTGACACGTGACCTTGTTTACTTGTCACTGCGCATGCGCAAAACTACTTTTCCTTTTGATAACGATCTTCCGTGGTTGGCAAAAAGCCGCTGGTTCCATATAGACACACTGTAAATTGGTTTAATATTACGGGCATATTTTAGTTGACTGTTACAGAAAATCGATCGAATTACACTGTTGCGGCGATTTTCCCGATGATGGATTTGCAACAAAAGAAATGAACTTCGATTGTAAGTTCCGAAATACTAATTTATTTTTGTTTTCTTACGATACTGATCCCTTCACTGAATGGCGACGTTTTCAACTCTCTGGTAACTAACGTTAATTATGACGTTAACAGGACGTTACGTCAACGACGTAACGTCATACGCCAGCGACGTAACGTCCAATTAAACAGCTATTTATATCGATAAAGTAATGTCTTTCGATTTAAAATAATGTCTCCTATCCATTTTCCCCTCCTCAAAATACTATTCATTTTGATCAATTGCTTTAGTGCTGTGAAGAAATACATGTAATAATGAAATATAGCTAAGTACTTTTGTACATTAATAAGGTTTGTCTCCACTATGAATTAGCCTTTATCTTAGTCTTAATTAGTTAATTCTCAGGAAATGAAAGTCAATGATTCTAATGTCCAGATTAATCTGACATTGTAACCTCCTTTTCTAGTAGACAGAGCCTCGTCACTGGCCGCACTATAGTACCCTGTCCAACTTGAATCTTGGCGACGCGAACCCGTCCGTCCTGCCCCGGGTAGACCTCCAGAACTCTACCTAGTGGCCAGTTTCCTCTTGACGTATCCGGAGAGATCACTAAAACGACATCACCGATCTTGATATCACGACTCTCATTGTTCCATTTCTTCCGTACACCGAGTAATGGAAGCCATTCCCGTAGCCACCTTTTCCAGAAATGCCGGACTAACTCTTGGATCCGGCGCCATCTCTTCCTTAGATTAAATGGGGTATCGTCAACGGATGATGGAGCGAACTGACCCCCAATTTGCCCATGCAGAAAATGATTTGGGGTCAGTGGCACGTCGTCTTCAGGATTCGCTGATTGGTACGTTAAAGGCCGAGAGTTAATCAGTCCCTCAGCGCCGATAACCGCCGTCATAAGCTCTTCGTCCGTTATGTCGGCATTGCCGAGGATAGCTTTTATTGCCTTCTTCGCAGACTTTATCATCGACTCGTGCACTCCATCGAAATGTGGAGCGCATGGAGGGTTGAAGTACCATTTTATGCCTCTGTTTGCTGCTGATTCTTTTATTTTCTCTTTATCTATCGCCGATAGCAATACTTTAAGTTCTGTATCAGCGCCTTTGAAATTTGTCCCATTATCGGAGTACATAGCCTCGGGAAGGCCCCTACGGCTTGCCATTCTGTAAAAGGCGTTGAAGAAGGAATCTGTATCGAGGCCAAATGCGACTTCTAGATGTACTGCCCTAGTGCTCATACAGGTGAACAAGCACAAATAACGTTTCTGTCGACGTTTTCCTCGACCCTGCACTGTTATAAATGGCCCTCCAAAGTCAACCGCTGTCCTTGCAAATGCCCTCAGTGATGCCTCTAGCCGCGATAGTGGTAATGGAGCCATGATTTGTTGACATGGTTTTGCTTTCCTTCGTCTGCATTCGGCGCATTCCTTTTCCCACTCTCGTATCACTTCCCTGCCAGAGATAACCCAGTAACGTGCTGATAGTGCTGCTAAAGTTTGATTGGTCCCGGATGCATGGTTCCCTTTCTCATGAAATTCTTTCACTATCAGCCTTGTTACCCAGCTTTTACGTGGAAGGATAACTGGGTGGCGAACATCATACGATAAGAACATCGCATGTTTCAAGCGTCCATTCGAACGCATCAGTCCATCTTCGTCAATCCTCGGTTGTAGCCCTATTAGTTTACTGCTTGAAGGCAATGGGTGCCCGCGCGATAATGCTTGCCATTCCTCTCGAAATTCTGAACTTTGTGTCTGCCTGATAAGCTGTATCTCTGCCTTCTTTAGTTCATCAGCCTGTAACTCTCCCGATGTTCTCTCTATCTTATGTTTCTGACAGTTCCCCAAAAAGCGATTAATCCAAGACTGGATTCTTCTTAATTTAAGCCAGCTTGAATAGTTATTTGGATTGAGTAGAGCTCTGTCTTCAGTCGCACTCACAGCTATGTATGCAGATAAAGTCATCTCCCGACACCTACTGTCCAAAGAAGATCTCTTGATTTCCACGTCACCTGAGGGTTTTTCAAAAGCTTTATTCATAGGCCAGGTTTTCTCTACCTGTCTGAGAAAATCTGGCCCTCTCCACCATGTACTACTTTTTACTAGATGCGCTGCCTTCATGCCTCTACTTAGCAAATCTGCAGGATTCAAGTTTGTCGGTACGTATCGCCATTGGCCTTGGTTCGTGTTGCTCTGTATTTCGCCCACCCTATTTGCTACGAAAGGCTTAAACTCCCTGCTCCGTCCTCGTATCCACCATAATACGTTAACACTATCAGACCAGAAGGTAGCTTGGCTCAACGGTATTTGAAGCACCCTCGAGATTCTCCCGGTAAGCCTTACACCTACAACTGCTGCCATCAATTCCAGCCCGGGGATGCTTGTCGACAATGTTGGTGCAACACGTGTTTTTGCGGCGACAATGTTGCTTGAAATGGTACCATCTTTCTGTATACATCTCGCATAAACAACTGCTCCATATGCGTCTTCTGAAGAATCTACAAAGGTATGAAGCGACATGGTGTCAGAAGATTCTGTTTGTTCTCCTAGACATCTCGATAATTTTAGCTGCTTTAGATCACCAAGTTCGCCGAACCATGCACGTGCAGAGTAAATCATTGGTTCTGGCAGTTCTTCGTCCCATTCCAAACCGGCGGTCCACATGTCTTGGAGAAGCATTTTTGCTCTGATAGTAAACGGTGCTAGAAAGCCGATTGGATCGAACAACGTAGCAATTTTTTTAACAAAATTGCGTTTTGTATACATCATGGTGTTTTCGGGTGGGTTCTCTCTGAACACAAACACATCACGGTCTGCATGCCACCATACTCCTAGGGTTTTGGCACATGGAATCTGTTCTCGATCTAAGTCCACTTCCGCTTTCCGATCCTGTAGTGGAATCTGTGCTAGCACGCCTGGTGAATTGGAAAGCCATTTTCTCGCATGCATGCCAGCTTTTGATAGCAGCTGAGAAAGTTGGTTGTAAAGTTCGATTCCCATTTCATCATTCAGAACAGAGTCCATCGAATCATCCATGTATGTTGACTGAAGGATTGTTTCCGATCCTATGGGGAAATCACCCTGGTACATCTTGGCATGCTGCTGTAACACAAACTGTGCCTGGAACGGTGATGAGTTGACCCCAAACACGACCCGGTCGAACTCAAAGACGTCTGGGTTACTTTTATTGCTGGTTCCCCTCCATAGAAACCTGTGATATAATTTGTCCTCTTGTTTTATACCGATCCGGAGGTACATCTCTGCAATGTCGCAGACCAGAGCCACCGGAGAGCGTCGGAAACGCAAAAGTACATCAAATAGGTCCCTCTGTAATTTTGGTCCTTGGTGTATTGCATCATTTAGAGATATGTTACTGCATTTCGCCGATGCATCAAACACTATTCTAGTCTTTGTTGTATCTTTGTCTGGCCTTAGGACTGGAAAGTGTGGCAGATACCACTTTGATTGTGAGTGCTCGTGTTCCGAAACTTTTCTTATGTAGCCTTTTTCTAATATAATCCTCGATTATTGCAGCGTACATTTTAGCGATGTCTGGTGACCTCATTAGTCTCTTCTCAGTATTTTCCAATCTTCGAAGCGCCATTGTATAATTGTCAGGTAATTCTGGTGTTCTTTCTTTCCATGGAATGGCGACCCGATACATTTGATTTTCATATGTCATTGATTGTTGCACTTTCTTCAACGCGGACTGTTCTTCTATTCTCACTATTGGTGTTTCTGCAAACGACGACGTATCTTCTATTTCCCAGAACCTTTTGAGATTTTCATTCAGCCTCTCTATTTCTGATATGTCCCTCGTAAAATATGTGGTTGAGAAACTTGTCTGCAATATTGGTCTACTAGCTATTCCCGGGTTTCCAATACAGGTCCACCCAAGCGGCGTAAGCCTTGCTATCGGTTCCCCTGGCCGGCCTCTTATCTCTTTGATTGCATACAGAAGATCTGCACAGTCAATGCCGATTAGAACATCTACTATGGGTCTTTTGGCTGTTCGTGGGAATTCAATTCTCTCTAGGTGATTCCAGTGCCTCTTGTACCTGTTCCAGTCAATAACTGTCATGTTTCCGGTGACCCTGTTCGTTGTGTATGCAGTGATACTCATGCTTACATTGCCGTCAACGCTCTCCAAGCCGATGTTTACTGGTCTTGTCTCAAATGTTTCGATCTGGCCATTTAAAACGTTAACGGTCACCTTTTCTGTTTTTCCTCGTAGCCCCAGCTCCGCAGCTACATCTCTATTGACATATGTTTTCGTGCTGGCATCGTCTAATAAGGCATTTACCTGCAATGAACGATTGCCATTCCTCACAATGACTGGAACGGTCCGTAAAGCAACGAAGTCCGGCCTGTAATCGGTCTGTGCTAGCATAGTTGTCTGCGGTATTTGCCCTTTCCCCTCCGTGCCAGAATTGACAGAGTCTTTGTTTAAACTATCAGAATGCGAAGGTCTTGCTTCCGATTCAGCAACCTGTTTTGGTATGGTATTGCTGCTTGTTTGCAGCATTCGTTCAGCTTCAGGTCGATAACTCTGCATGTGCAGCAGCCTATGGTGAAGCTCTCGGCAGCCATCTTTGCTGCATTGGCGGCTTCTTGGACATAATTTCCCGGAATGTCCCCCTGCCAAACAACGAAAACAAAGCTGAAACTGTTTTGCGACATCCCATCTTTCTGCAACAGTCTTCTGTATAAAGTTTTGGCATTTCCAAACACCATGTCGGGCTCCACAAAGTCGACAGGGTGAATACTGCATGCTACGATTCTGCATTTTGTCCCCGAAGAATGTCCGTTGATTCTTATAGTTTACGACTGGTCGCATTGACTGACTATCCCTAGATCTGCAGGCTACACCGTGAACGGTCTCGGCGGCCATTGTTTGAAATTCAGACTCCTGAATCACCCAAGTTCTTAAGGTTAGTACCGAGTCTGATAGCCTATTTTCAAATATCCACCTATTATAGCACGCCAGCATTGATTCCGGTAATTTTCTCTGTAATTTTGTGTACAGGGAGCCATCCCCAAGTTCGTGGTGCTGCCCTGCCTCTTTCAGATTTATTATCGCTATGTCCAATAAGTCAGCGAACTGTTCTAGATCTCGAGCATTTCCGTGTCTTATTTGGCGGAACTGTTCTAGTTCTTCAAGGTAAATGGCGATTTGGCGACGCTTACCTCCATATTTTCGATCCAAACGTTCTTTTGCCGCTTCATATGCACTGGCTGAATGTCCCAGATTTTCAATAGCTCTCAGTGCTTCTCCCGATAGATATTGGCGTAGTTGCAGCAACTTGTATTCGCCTGTCGCTGGAGCGCTGTCAATGCACGCCAGAAAAGCAGCTTTCCAGCTTTGGTAGGTTCGCTTTTCTCCCGTAAAAAACTGGTATTTGAACACGTTTAAGCTGGCGCCATAGATCCTGTCCGATAGAGGGGGCATCGTAGCCGGCAGACTGTCCCGACATTGCTGCTCGGGTGCGTGTTTCAAATGACGCAGTATTAACTTTCATATCTCTTTCATTGTCTCTTTGATACAAAGTAGGGCCTGTTTTGTGTTCCTCAGAATTATGTTGACATGCCTGCGCAATGTTCGGCCATTTCGCACTGTGCGTGTTTGTACATGTATCAATAGGGGAACTGCCATATCGCTCATTGTTAATTGTCACTGGCATACTTTCCTTTGACAATGTTACCTTGGAAAATGTTTGTGACTGCACTGATGGTATGGTTTGTCTTGTCTCTAAATAGCTGTCGGTGAGATTCATCCTCTGTTGAAGATCAATTGAAAGTATATCAGACGTTAGACTTGAGTTGTCCTCCCGCGAATCCATGTATTCCCTTGCCCTGTCGTTTGCAGTGTTGTAATCTTCTTCTATCTTTTCCATTTCACAAATCATATTCTTGCATTTTAGAAATTCCTTGTTTTTCATGTAAAAGTCTGAAAAGTTTGATAATACCTCCATGACAATTTCCATACAAATATCCAGTTTCTTCCATGCTTGTTTAACTTCATTGCGACTCGGCAAGTCCTGTTCTTCTAAAAGCAACAACAGTTTGTTCAGCGAACGGGTAAAGTTTGATTTCATTCTGCACTTATCCTTCTTATATTCTGCCTCTAACATAACGACGTCGACGTGGTTGTCGCTACCCTCCATATTGTTCCGATTTTCCGATGACGCTATTCAGGTTTATTCTATTTCTGTTGATTTCCCGATAATTCTAACCTCGCTCTGCTACCAAATTTTGTTGCGGCGATTTTCCCGATGATGGATTTGCAACAAAAGAAATGAACTTCGATTGTAAGTTCCGAAATACTAATTTATTTTTGTTTTCTTACGATACTGATCCCTTCACTGAATGGCGACGTTTTCAACTCTCTGGTAACTAACGTTAATTATGACGTTAACAGGACGTTACGTCAACGACGTAACGTCATACGCCAGCGACGTAACGTCCAATTAAACAGCTATTTATATCGATAAAGTAATGTCTTTCGATTTAAAATAATGTCTCCTATCCATACACTTTAAATGAGTAGAGAAATATATTCTAAACTTCATTCCTGCATCTTCCGCATTTTTAGTCATTCGTTTTGCGCATTTTTATTACAAATAATTAAGACCATCCCGCCTCGTTACCTTCCTAGGTTTAACAGGTAATTATCATCAAAACATCCGCAAATATTCTACAAACCAATAATTTCTAGCTAAGACATGTCTATTTTAAAAAAGTTTAAAGGTCAATTTTGTTGTTTCGATTCCAAACAAACGACAAGTTTATAGAAAATTACATCGCATTTACAATGGGGATAAACGGCCAAAGACGTTTTTTGCCCACCGCCGGTACGTCCCGTCAAATAGTATTATTGAGTGATGACGTAGTGTTTGGATGTGTCTATATTTTACAAAGTCAGTGAACCATGAAATATAGGTCAAGGTCAAATATGGATGCTTACATTTAAGTAACCATCCCCAGATACAAGTTTGTACCAAGTATCATTAATGAAGCTCTTATAGATCTTGAGAAATAAACTTGACCATTTGGGTGAACGCCAGGGTGGTCGCAATATTTTACAAAGTCAGTGAACCATAAAATGTAGGTCAAGGTGAAATATGGATGCTTGCGTGTAAGTTGCCATCACCAGACACAAGTTTGTATGAAGTATCATTAATAAAGCTCTAATAGTTCTTGAGAAATAAACTTGACCACTAGGGTGGTCGCAATATTTTACAAAGTCAGTGAACCATGAAATGTAGGTCAAGGTCATGATGCTTGCATGTAAGTTGTCATCCCCAGACACAAGTTTGTACCAAGTATCATTAATGAAGCTCTTATAGTTCTTGAGAAATAAACTTGACCATTAGGGTGAACGCTAGGGTGGTCGCAAATGTTGACGCCTTGACAAACGGACGGACGAATGAACGGACGGAAAACCGGGCGCCTATATCGCGCCATGCTAATAGCAGGCGCGACAAAAAAGAAAGACAGACCTGCACAAGGGTTCCGATTCTGATGGGGTGGTTCTCCCTGCACAGTTAACATCCCGGGAACAAGACAATTCATCAACAAGACAACTCATCGACATGGTTTTTGGAGACAATTCATCGACACAATTGAAGAAATCTCATCGACACTTTTTGAAGACAACTCATCGACACATTATTATGTTGAAATTATACACAAGCTGATAAAATGAAGACAATGTTTTGAAAATAAAATGATCTATCATCATTTATCACGTTTATGTTCAAAATAACGAATTTAGAATATATTAATTCAATATTTTGGCTTATTGGTGACAATTTAGAGACCAATTTAACCGCATAGGATGGCTGGCATAAATAAACTTACGCATTCTATATTAAAAACCTGACATAAAAGAAAATGGTCAGGGAACTTTGTCAAATATCATTCAAAACTTTCATAATTAAAATAAAAAAGATGGAAAGTGAAGCTTTTATATGAGTTTTTAAACTGTCTGTCTGTTTCTGTTTGTCTGTCCGTACATATGTATGTATGTATGAATGTATAACGTGTCTGTCCGTCCGTACATATGTATGTATAACATGTAATACTGGTGAGTCTTTATATGCATTTTTAAACTGTCTGTCTATCTGTCAATCTATTTTCCTTTCTTTTTTTCTCTTTTCTCCTATTACTGCTACTTGCTCACATAGTGTTTCCCCCAGCCCTATTTAGCATGGCGTGGCGCCATGCCCCTTTTCTCTAGCGCCATGCCCTTTTTCCCAGCGCCATGCCCTTTTTCAGATAGGGTAAATGTTGCCCTACATTTTGATACAAAAATCACTGAAATTGACCAAAAAATAACAAAGTTATGCCTGTTTAAATAAGGACTATATTAGATACCTTTTAGCAATTTGACAGTCCACCTTTATGGTTGACTGATAATCTCCGTTTATTGAACTTAATTATATCACTTTAAGAAGTCATAATTGTGTTTGATATTAAGTGTGAGTGACACCAATTAAACAAATAAAGTGTGAAAGTGTGTCTGACAAGTGTCATGTCAATGTTTGTGTGTATTACTTAGAGAATGGGAGCTTTGGGCCAAACATGTTCCAAACTAATCTTGTCTTGTTTGTAGCAGTGATCAGCTTGCTTGCAAAATCTAGACTTCTTGTCACCAATGGTTAATGTGACATATCTTTTCACTTAGCATAAAAAGACAGACAGTATAATTTAGCACTGAAGACAAAGAGTAAGAGAAGGATCTTTTTATTTCAAGTTGAGAGATGTGCCCTTTTAGTAAGGTGCTGCAAATGAACGTGCCCTTTTTACACGGCTGTTCGTATTTAAAGTGCCCTTTTTACACATTTTGGCGCTCTGAATGTGCCCTTTTTCCGGACCAGCACATGCCCTTTTTAGGAGCTAGGGGAAACACTATCACATCTGAGCATTACGAGCAGGATTTCCTGTTTGGTAACCAGTACTTTTTTAAAGCACTGTGGATGAAGTGCCTTGCTCAAGGGTACAACACTTTGGTCAGCGTGAGGCTCATTTATTCTTAGACATTATATGTCTTGTTTCTTTCGTTCATTCTTATACATTATCTTATTCTTTCTTTCTTTTTTTTTCTTTCATTCATTTATTTCATACTTATTTTGAGGGCAAGTGCCAGATGATATAAAACATGGACAAACAATCAATTACATCATTACTCAAACTATTTTGTTAATCGGCGTGTGCCATAAAGTAACAAACATAACGATTATTATTTTACTCAAATTTTTATCCTACATGTGTATTTGTATTTCTATCCCTCTCAGATCAATCAAATACAATGTACCACTTATCCATAATTACCCATAATTACCTATGATTGCCAATAACCTTCACACAAATATGTCAGTGAATTGTCTTCAAAAGGTGCCAATGAGTTGTCTTCAAATGTGTCGATGAATTGTCTCCAAAAACATACATGTGATATCTCCCGATTTCGAAACCCATCTCCCGTCCGACGGCCCTAATCTCCCGACACGACAATTTTCCTATAGTAGTTTTCCGCCTACCGACCATTTTAGTGTTTACCACAGTAAAATACCTATGCGGTAAACCATTTATTAATAATTCTACTCCCCTGATCACCGATTGCTCAGGTTGCCAACACTATTAAACCGTTTACACCCGAGGCGGGCCTTATTGATAAGCCGACAATTAACAATGTGACAAGGTGTGAAAACTAGTCAATCAAGATATACCAGTTATATCTTATTTAATCCCTTTGTAATTGACACGTGTAGACGCTAAATATTATTCCCGCTAAAACAGAGCAAAGCAGACGCTGTTTTTTTTTCTACGCGTCTGTAAACCGTTACTCATTTATTAATCATAGAACTGGGTTATCACATGGTGACATTTTCTACTTAAACCCGTGAAAAATATTTTTGCCGTTTTTAACGGATGAAAGAAATATGCCCCACGTGACATGAATGAAAATTCGTGCATGCTTTTGGCCTCCCACAGGTGAACGCTCTAAGTATTTTTCCCGCCAAAACAGATCAGTGCAGACGCTGGTATTTTCTAAGTATCTGTATGCAGTTTTTCATTTATTTAACAAACATAGAACCGGAGCTTTGCAGGGTGAATTTTCTATTCAAACCTGTTTCATATGTAGCTGGTGAGAAAAAAATATTAATGGATCTTTTATGAAAAAAATATGCCCCACAGTTAAATCAATAAAAATCATGCATGCTTATTAGTTCCGACTTAGTTCCGAGGCACGTTTTTGGGGGGAACGTAGCCATGGAAAAAGCATGGGCATTTAAAAATTTAGGCATTACAAAAACTTCTGTACTTCACGATCTTTAGCTTTGCTTACCGATCTACAGATGAAGCTATCCAAACTGCAAGACTATTGCAGTAAGTTCCCTACATTTGGGGCGTTTTATTGGTCATAAAAGACCAACAAACATTTTTGAAGTTTACTAATTTATTATTCACAGGATAAAAACTAAGAAACGGAAATCAAGTAAGGTACATGCACAAATTTTCAACAATTAACAAACATAAACAACATGCACTATAACTTATAAAATACTTACAGTATCTAACATTTCATAACGGCAATCATGCATGCACCCCCTTTCCCCGCCCCAACCCCCCAAATAAAACAACTTGATAAGAGAAGGGGTGGGGTGTAAGAGTACGAGTAATTTTTTTGCTATGCGGGTATTCTGAACATTGATTTTTTCTGTCAGGTGCTAGGTGGGTATTTAACACCGATCTATTGGTCAGTTCTTGTTCTTTGATCGTGTCTCTCTATTAAAAGACAAAATGGAAGTTTGTCGTCTGCTGCATTTTCTTCTTCCAAGCGTTTATAACATATTTTTGCATAAAGGCAAACAGTGTGGCCCTCATCAGACTGCTCTGCAGTCTGATCTGGGGCCACACTGTTTTCAAAAATGATTTTTAATGCAGATGACAGACGACAAAGCAGACAACAATTGTCGTGTTGGCATGTTATGGGTGAAAAAGTGCTTCAGAGATAAATTTTATCCAAAAATAACATCACTTTTTACTGCGGAAAAAATCTCCCTATTTGGGACCCCAATCTCCCTATCTGAAAATCAAAATCTCCCTATTTGGGTCCAAGAAAATATCACATGTATGCAAAAACCGTGTCGATTAGTTGTCTTGTCGATGAATTGTCTCAATTCCAACATCCCGATGGGAAGGACAGTGCACTTTATGATATTCATCCCTGCAAGTGATGCCAATAGAGTATGTTCAGACACCAAAATTTTATCGCCGCTGCTGGGGACAAACAATGTGAGCTTGATCTGTTCACAAAAAAGTGAACCCGTGATGGAAAGTGAAGCTTTTATATGAGTTTTTAAAATAGATTGACAAGATGGACCTGGCCTTCAAAATTCACGGCTGTACCTGGCCTTCAAAAGAAAGGAAAATAGATTGACAAGATGGACCTGGCCTTCAAAATTCACGGCTGTACCTGGCCTTCAAAATTCATCAAACATTATGGGAATGATTGTGGTTCATGTTTTCATGGTTATATCTGGAGGACAGTAAGTGGCCGACACGGCTGTACCTGGCCTTCAAAATTCATCAAACATTATGGGAATGAGTGTGGTCCATGTTTTCATGGTTATATATGGAGGACAGGAAGTGGCCAACACGGCTGTACCTGGCCTTCAAAATTCATTAAACATTATGGGAATGAGTGTGGTTCATGTTTTCATGGTTATATCTGGAGGACAGGAAGTGGCCGACACGGCTGTACCTGGCCTTCAAAATTCATTAAACATTATGGGAATGAGTGTGGTTCACATTTAATTAAGTACTACATATTCTTTGATGTATTGTAATCATTATCTATATTCATGGTTATATCTGAACGGCGGGAAGTGGCCGACACGGTTGTACCTGGTCTGAGGATATACATAAATTTATCATACATTATGGGACTGAGTGTGGTTGACCTTTAATTGCTACATATTCTTTGAAGACTTTGATATGTATTGCAATCATTATTTTCGGGGCACTCGGTTTGTTTTTCTTTACAGATTGTTCTCCTCAGATGCAGTGGTATCTGGTGGGGTGGTTGCCCGTGGGTCCTGGGGTGGGTGCTGATGCAGCGGAGTCAAAGAAATCTGGAAATGTGATTCATTCTGCAGGTGGTGCGGTTGGAGTGTGTTTGGGCATCGGCTTTTTGTGGCCGCTGCCGGTATCAGGCCCAGGACCTATGGTGTCGGGGGCAAGTGGATTAACCACTGAAATATCACGCTGCTTTAATCATCGGTCGGGGCACTAGACTGGATTTTTTTTTTTCCCTACTACAGTGGTGCCTGGTGCCGGGATGATTATTGCTGCAGCCCATGGATGGACCAGATTAAGCGGAGTCAAGAGGAGCTAAAAATATGACATGTTTAAATGAGTCTCTCCTAAACATTTTAAATATTGGTTTCTTTGTAGGATAGAGGAATGAAGTAGCACGGCATAATAAATCGCCTTATTTGGAGTGCAAAACGACTGGTCTGACTGGCCCGAACCTTTTGGCCTGGTGTTTGACTCGCTTGCTTTTTGGCCTCAGGGTCGTGGGCTCGGTCCCCGGTCAGGGCACTTGGTGTTTTTCTTTACAATTTTTCTCCTCAGATTGCAGCGGTGCCGGGATGGTTACCGATGAAGCCCAGGAGAGGTGCAGATGCAGCAGAGTCAAAAGAAGCTAGAAATGTGATATGATTACATGAGTATCCCCTGAACATTTGAAAATAATAATAATAATGATAATAATAATAATTGTCTCTTTGTAGGATGGAGTGCAACAATAAATATGTATTTAGAGTGCATGATTGATGGTCTTATCTAAATCTTAACCCTGTTGATTGCTGTTTGTGTCTGATTTTCGGCATGTTGCAGGGCTTTAGATAATTTTTTTGTCAAAAGAGTACAGTACTCGTCCTTTTTTCAAAAAAGGAGTAACGAGAAATTTTTAAGAGTACTGAAAAATAAACCAAAAAACTTCATTTTGCAGTCTCGACACAATGTTTTTATGGACTGATTTGTGGTCAGGTGTACTGTTTGTTTTCTTATAGATACACATATTCAATATCTGTGTCTATTAGAAAACAAGCAGTATGCCTGGCCACAAATCAGACAAAACAATGCCATATTGAAATCTCTTCTGAGCAGTTTGTTGACGGAGAAATCTAACTTTTGGGGTTCAGTTCTCTTGGCGGATAGCAGGACTTCAATGGCTGATTATTGTGGCCAAAGAGTTTCTAAACATTTAGAATATCAGCTTCACTTTATTGTCCAAGATATGGAGTGAAACTCCTATTCTTTAAAACTTTTATAATTCCTTTTCAAAACCATATTCTCAATTTCATCATATATTGTCCATGGATATTTATTTTCTTCCACCCTTCGATCGTGGGACCCATCGTGTTTCCTTACAGGCAATGTTATAATCGGAACCAGGTTCTGGGTCAAAAATCTGTCAGGACCTTTTTCACAAAAAAGTGTGGCAGAGACAGACTCCTGATCAGCTGAAAAGAACTTAAGATTGCAGTGCTCCGGCTAGGATTTTAGGGCAGATGGGCGCTTGGCTAGGTAGGGCACTTCTGCATGAAAAATGGGCACCATTTTTTGGTTTATGAAATGCCATCAAAATCGTTATGATCAATTGGCTGCTCACACGTTAGTGGAGCTAATGGTACTGATGTCTCTACTGGAATTATATACATGTATATGTACATGCATTTCACAAGTAAGTGGTGTACTGGGTCGAAGCAATAGCAACGTTTATTATTTAAAAAAACATTTGAACATTTAACCTCTAGGTATCTTTTAATATAGAATTATAATATTTAAATAAAAAACAATTTGTCTGATTCATTTGAAAGCGTGTTATTAAAGCAATACAAAAATAAACGATGACTGAATAAGTAATCTGTTCAAGGGAGACTACTCAATAATTATCCATGTCCTTTACGTTTCAGAACTCGGGCTGAACGTGCGCCTTCACTGGTTGCCAATGATCTGCAAAGACTCTGATCAAAATGCGAAGCTAGTGTTTGCAATATCCCCGCAGCTTGATCAGTCTGCGACAGTATTTCAAGTGAACAGTGTGTATACCGAGCTGCGTCGCACAACACCTTGCAAAAACCCAGATCAACATGCGCAACCCGGGCAACCTTTTTTCTCACCTATCTCTGAGTAGCCCTGCAAAAGGCTCTTGGGGCCAGCGAAGACTGAGCAGTTTGCAATGATGCACAGGCTACTCCGAGTCTTCACTGGTCGCACGATACTCGAAGACTTAGACCAGCATGCGCAACCACTATGTAAGTCAGAACAACATGCGCAACAACTTTGCAAGTCCGTTTGGATAACCCAGCTTTTAAAATCAGCGATGCACAGACTTATGCGCTTCGATACTGTTGAGCAATGACCTGCTCATCCAATCAATACGGCTAATGAAGGCTTGCGCGCATTTGCTGACTGATCCAAGACTTCACTGCTCGCTCTTCTTACTGCAGTTCAGATTACTCCGGTTTACGCCCACCTGATAAACGATCGGATCGGCTCTATATGTGATATAATATTGAAAGGACCGTAACCCCAACCCCAATAAAACATGATTCCCTTGAAATAATATATGAATGCATAATTTTCCCCGTTAGAGAATTTCCCGCCTTTTATTACACACATCATTTATTTCACGTGCGTTCCAAATACGCTCTAAAAAAATATTAAATGCGTAATGCTTATTTGTTTTTCGTACCCGATACCTAGCAGATTTGAAAAAAAGGAGTATCCTCCCAATTATTTTCGTAATTTACGCGATCAAGCCTTATCTAAAGCCCTGATGTTGGGTGAAAGAGGGAGGGAAAAAAAAAAATTTATTCCTCTATACTATGAGTTATTACGCAGACACTACTTGTGAAAGATTATACTTGTGAGTTATCTCGGCCAGTAGAAGACTTTGAAATGAAATTTTGGCCCAGAATTGGCCCAATGTTTTGCTGATCGCAAAACAGATTGACTGACTTTAATACAAGTTGAAGAAGCAGGTTTGAAGCCTCTGTGGTGAAGTGGTTATGCGACTCGCCTAGTAAAACAGGAGTTGCAGCCCAGATGTCTGGATGTAGGACTCCAGACTTCGTCTGTTCAGACGCGTCTTTAAAGCGAGATCCCGCCTCCGTATGACCTTAGCTGCTGGTGAGACGTAAAACTCAAACACTCACAAGAAGCAAGGAACGATTCACCTTTTGTTTTTCAATTTTATGCCTTGTTAGTGACCTAAATCGATAATTCTCTTTTATCTGTCTAAGCGTTCGGCTATTGGCATAATTATCGTGAAAAAAGAGCGGTTGGTCCAAATAGCGAAAGGAACCTTCCTTTCTGCTGTCTACTGAGATGGATTCTGTTTGTACACGGCATGGGTGATGCTTGGGCGGACCTCCGTCATGGGAGGGCTGGTTGAGCCCTGGGGTGGGATGTTAGTTGGCCCCTGCAATGGTCCAGTTTCGGCGATGAACGTTAGTTCAGTGCCTTAATTGGGTTGGGCGTGGGGATGCAATTATGTCTCACTGTGGGGCTCGGTCAGCCTGTTTTTTTTTCTTGGGGATGTTGTTTGCCCCCCCCCCCCCCTGCACTGGTCTAGTTTCGGCAATGAACGTCAGTTCGGTGCCTAAATTGGGTTGGGGGTGGGGATGCAATTATGCCTCACTGTGGGGCTCGGTCGGCCTGCTATATGTGTGTGTGTGTGTGTGTGTGTGTGTGTGTGTGTGTGTGTGTGTGTGTGTGTGTGGTGTTGGGGGTGGAATTTGTCCGGGGATGGTTTGGGTAGAAGTGGAGGTTTTTTTTGTGTTTTGTTTTTTCTCTCTCTCTCTCTCTCTTTCCTTCCCTTCCAACAACTGGAATCGAGGGAAGATGTATGGTGGAGACTGGAGGAATGTATGTGGGGTCTAGGGGGCGTGACTGACACCTGTGGCAGTAGATTTGCGTGTCAGGCGAACAGTGATGGCCCTGATTAGTTGCCACATTGTGTTATTACTGGTCGTGGTTATCATTGTCTGCCTGACCGCATCCCGATGGTGGGATGCTGTACTTAACTTGTGCCTTATTCAATTGTTGTTTGACTAATCAGAATCAAGCTTTAGTTGTTTTACAGTATTTACAGAGTTTATTTTGAGTTGTTGCTTTATTATTATAAATTGTGATTAATATGCTGCCACATGGTGGCCCATGATTGGAAATAAACTTTATTCTATTCTATTCTATTCTACTTAGTCTGGTAGTTAACCACCCCCCCCCCCCCCTCCCCCACTCGCTTGCTGTGTTAAGCTATCTTTTGATTAGGTCATGCAGTGCGGGACTACTTTCTACTTAGGAAGGAGCGCTTTGGTGGGTTTTCGGGACGTTTCGCCCCCCCCCCCAAACCATTTCCTCCCCTTGTCGTTTCGCCCCAAGACGTTTCCTCCCTGGTCGTTTCCCCCCTAGTCGTTTCGTCCCCCTATTCGTCTCGTCCACCTTTCACTGTAAAGTAGACGTAAAACAAAGATCAGGAATTGATACAATTAACTTACTCCATCCATAAAAGACACCAAAGGGAAAGAAATACAAACATTAAGCGACCAGACCATAATGGAAACCTAAACAAAGGAAGGCCATATGGACAGTCACTTTCCCACAAAATGGCCATATGGCCATCCAAAACTAAAAGACACAAGTGATACACACAGTAAGTAACAAACAACAACATAAATAAATCGCCACAGAAGAGCCGCCTTGGAACGGTCAGTGGAAGATTTCCACTGGGGGGCTTAAATCGATTTTACGTGGCCACAATCCTCGCCCTTACTTCCGTCGCGATTTAGACAAATAATTTGTTCAGTCCGCATGAAGGCCTTCTAACTCATCAGTGCAACATCTCCGTGAACACAGAAATCAAAGAACCACAGAGGTGAGACAACGGTGAGGACTCGACAGCAAGAAACCACTGAAATGCTGGAGCAAAAGAAAACCAACAGTTAGACTCCGATGAGCCCGACCAGAGACAGAGCATCAGGCACCAACCAACATTATTTCTTTAATTTTCAATAAGCCTTTACGTTGGAGCCGTCATAGAATCTGAGGCCTGACCCACCGGCGTGCAACCAAAGACTAATTTTCACTGTTGAACTTTTATTAGAGGCGAGAAGAGGCAAATATTTAAGAAGCATCATCGCCCTGTCACGTCAGCCTAAGGATAACTTATTCTTAGTTACCGGCCGGCACCGGGCCTTAAAAGTGACCACTCGGGGAGGTGTGACTAGGACTTGTTTCAGGGCAATGGATATGATGGTTTTTTGGATATCTTGCTTACAAGCTTAAAATGCCCAAAGTTCCAAAGGGTCATAACTATAAAAAACGGATTTTTTCCCAAAAGTTAATCAGTTCATCTTCTCATCATCCCCAATCAGTATGTAAAGTTTCAGCGCAATAGCTCAAATGGTTTTTGAGATATCTTGCTTACAAGATTTCATAGCATACTTTTGCAAAAGGGCGTAACTCCTCCAGAAAAGGGCATACTCCTGATGAGAAAAAAAAAAAAACAAAAAAAAAAACACGGGTCAACTATTTTTCATAAGGAATTCATATATGAAATTTCAAAAACCTAGCATGTATACACGGTTCAAAAGTTATACTATGCAGTAAAAAGCGGGAAGGACGGACGGAAGAACATGGCAGAAGCAATATGCCCCCACAACTTCTTCATAAAAGAGATAATTAAATACAATTATTTTTTCATAACTGGTCAGAATCAGAATTGTTACTGGTGACACGTCAGATGACATTCATACACCAGGACCTGTGATATGGGAAGTTAGTCCCTAGCTCTAACCAAAGAGGTAAACTTAGCTACACAATCCTCAGCACCTTCAGCCGTCGAAATAATCGAATCGGGAAGGGCACATTCCAATCTCTAATGGTTCGGGGGAAGAATGATTCCTCATAAATGCCAAATCTTGCAGTAAGGGTCTGAAACGTCATTGAATGGTGCTTTCTACAGTGCCTACATGTAGCTGGGAGGACAAGGTCATCTGTTGGAATGCTGACAGCACCCTTTAGACCTTTGTAT
Source organism: Lucinisca nassula (assembly GCA_963580285.1). Taxonomy (NCBI): domain Eukaryota; kingdom Metazoa; phylum Mollusca; class Bivalvia; order Lucinida; family Lucinidae; genus Lucinisca; species Lucinisca nassula. Next base: position 10,438,043 of record OY757024.1, read on the forward strand.
AAGAGTATGAGCCAACTGTCTCTTCTCCTTTCTCTTGAGAGACTCCCAGATGCAACTACCATATTCCAAGATTGGGCGAACAAGTCCCCTATATGTTGTCTCTTTCACATCCTGAGGACACTGATGACGATTTCGTCTCACCTGGTAAAGGTGCTTAAGCGATAATTAAATATGTTTAACTTTGCAAGCCTCATCCTTAATAGCATTAATTGCGTGATTAATGTGTCAAATCAAATAAACAATGTGATTAACGTTATTGACCAAAACAGTTAATACTTATCATAATTCCTGCTTTGTTTGTGGGCTATGAGACATTCAGAACAAAGTTCGATTATACAACTTTAGTATGTGACGACTAATAGCTACAGTACACAACTGATACAACTCTAAAACTGACCCGGTATCAAAGCAACAGAAAAAATAGGTATTATAGACTTGCTAAAACTACTTTCTTCACATCTCCCTCTTTAAAGTTTTTAATTTATCAATTTACTAATTTAATATTTTTCAAATAAAGAGTAAAAATTCTATCCGCTTTACTGCAAGTCTATGGGAGTCTTTCATTTTCTTCTCACATTGTTTTTCTCGTTTGTTTCAAGCTAAGTTCTGTTTATCTAAGATAACAAAATTATTTCACTGAATCCAGGAAATTTTATCAGTAACATAAGTCTGGACTACGTTCACAAAACCATTAACAATGAAAATGGTCTTCCTTTATCTGTAAGAGAGAATTAACGGGTCAGATAGTTTACACTTGTTTAAGACAAAAAGCAATAAAACATACAATTACCAGGTTGTGCTGACTTTTCTTACATGTGAAAGTTGCAAATAATCAGGATATCAGCAGAAAACAGTATTTTACCCCATTCTCTGATATATCAGTGATAAAGGTACCTTTTGGCTCAAAGCAAAATAGCAACATTGCTCAAAAGCAAAAATGTACCTTATGACACATTAAAAAAGCTTTCCTGATAATTCTTTGCTTTACCGTAATATATGTAAAGATTACGTATCTGTACCACTATTTATTGCATATGGGGATTGTTGTGCCCCATAAATCCAACCTGAGAATCACTTAATCACATAATCATCAAAACGCTTTGGCATTTTCACTTGTCTGCCACTTGAAGTGTATTTCTTTGAATCACTATGCGAAACATTTGATGAGGGTTGTTTGAACTGTTGTTGGATGAAATGTTCTCCTGACAGTCATAGAAGATTTCAGGCTCTTCACTGCGATTTTCTGATGTTTCTAACAGATGTCTCCTATTTCTTCTAAGTTTCTGTCCTTTTTCCGTTTGTATTACATAAGATCTAGGTGTGTCAGCTTTCTGTTGGACTGTGCCTGGTTCCCATTTATTTTCGTTTCTCACACGAATCTGATCACCTGGATTAAGTTGCGGAAGCGATTTTGCACCACGATCATAGTAATATTTCTGTATATGTTGCTTTTCTTTCAGCGCATTCTGCACATTTTCTCCATCGTACTGAGGCTTAAGAAGTGAATCATTCACAGGTAACTGTGTTCGAGTCCTTCTTCCCATTAACATTTGTGAAAGAGACAAATTTATGCCCTCTATGGGAGTATTTCTGTATTCCAGTATTGCTAAATACGGATCAGAGTATCGGAGTCTAACTGTTGGTTTTCTTTTGCTCCAGCATTTCAGTGGTTTCTTGCTGTCGAGTCCTCACCGTTGTCTCATCTCTGTGGTTCTTTGATTATTTGTGTTGCACTGATGAGTTAGGAGGCCTTCATGCGGACTGAACAAATTGTTTGTCTAAATCGCGACGGAAGTAAGGGCGAGGATTGTGGCCACGTAAAATCGATTTAAGCCCCATCCCCCCCACCCAGTGTAAATCTTTCCACTGACCGTTCCAAGGCGGTTCTTCTGGGGCGGTTTATTTATGTTGTTGTTTGTTACTTACTGTGTGTATCGCTTGTATCTTTTTATTTTGGATGGCCATATGGCCATTTTGTGGGAAAGTAACTTTCCTTATGGCCTTCCTTTGTTTAGGTTTCCATTATGGTCTGGCCGCTTCATGTTTGTGTTTCTTTCCCTTTTGTGTCTTTGATGGGTGGAGTAAGTTAATTGTATCGATTCCTGATCTTTGTTTTACTTCTACTTTGACTTCTTTGCCTTTTTCAGTAAGTTTTTGGAAATTTGAACATATTTTTCGATAAATCCCATACTTCGTGAATACTTTGGTGAGGACGTAACATGGTCAAATGCATAACTTTCTGCAAATTCTTTAAATTCTTCACTTGCAAAAGCAGGTCCATTGTCACATTTTAGGATTTTCGGTATCCCCCATCTTCAGAAATTTTCTTTCAAGACATTTATTACACTTTTGCTTGAACTACTGGTTATTTTCTTTACCTCAAAGAATTTAGAGTAATAACATGCCAGTACTATGTAAGTGTCTTTGTCAAGTTCAAATAAGTCTGTTGCACATATTTCCCATGGCTTACTTGGTACTTCATGAAGAAGCATGGTTCCTTGGTCTGTGCACTTTTAAATTCATTACATATTGCACATTGGCTTACTATGTCTTTTATCTGTGCAGCCATTCCTTGCCAATAGAACACATCTTTGGCTCTGCTCGTGCATTTATAAATATTCCAAGGTGACTCTTCTGGTGAATCTGTTTAATGACATTTTTCTGCATTGATTTAGGAATAACAACCTTTTCACCTTTTAGCATCAGTCCTTCAAAATATGAAACCTCATCTCTGAAATTCCAGTAATGAGTGATGCGCGGATTTATCTCCTTTCTGTTTTCAGGCCATCCCCTTAGAACTTTGTCTTTCAGAATATTTAATTCCATGTTTTTAGTGTTTCCTCTTTCAATTCTGAAAGTTTTGTCTGCGAGCAAGGAATATTTTCGGTAGAGAAAATACTATAGTCGGAATCACAGATAGGACTTTCATCCTGAGAAACACATGCTCTACTAGGACTTTCATCCTGAGAAACACATGCTCTACTCAAAGTGTCTGCTATACATAACTCACGACCACTTTTATAATGTACCCTTAATATGTTCTATAAAAGGGTTATCCTTTGGAAGCAAGGAATACACCACAGAACTGAAAAATATGGAGTGTGCATGTTTTCTGGGCAAGACTAGCTAGTTTCGGCCAATTAGGCCTCATCAGTGACCCTCAGATATTTTCAAAATTCCACAATGGAATCGATGATCCCAAAGGACAAGAAAATATAATCTACACTATGATGTAGGACAGGGAGACGTTTTACCGCCGCCACACATTCCCACACACCAGCTGTAGTGAAGTTAAATATATTCTATAAAAGGGTTATCCTTTGGAAGCAAGGAATACACCACAGAACTGAAAAATATGGAGTGTGCATGTTTTCTGGGCCAGACTAGCTAGTTTCGGCCAATTAGGCCTCATCAGTGACCCTCAGATATTTTCAAAATTCCACAATGGAATCGATGATCCCAAAGGACAAGAAAATATAATCTACACTATGATGTAGGGCAGGGAGACGTTTTACCGCCGCCACACATTCCCACACACCAGCTGTAGTGAAGTTAAATATATTCTATAAAAGGGTTATCCTTTGGAAGCAAGGAATACACCACAGAACTGAAAAATATGGAGTGTGCATGTTTTCTGGGCCAGACTAGCTAGTTTCGGCCAATTAGGCCTCATCAGTGACCCTCAGATATTTTCAAAATCCCACAATGGAATCGATGATCCCAAAGGACAAGAAAATATAATCTACACTATGATGTAGGGCAGTCATATTTCTGCACTTTCAACATCATTCTTTGTATTCTAGGTGGCATTTGAGCTAAAGCCTTTTTGAATATGCTCTCTAAAGGTCTATGGCCAGTTTCAACATGTACAGGACCCTTGGCATATATGTATTCATGAAACTTTGTTGCTCCAAACACTATTGCTGCCATCTTTTTCTGTATCTGTGCATAGTTCTGCTCAGATTTGTTCAATGTGCGGGACGCATATGCCACTGGATGTCCATTCTGAAGAGTACAAGCACCTAGAGCATCCTTTGAACTATTAACAGATAACAATACATCTTCATTTTCATCATAAAATTTTAATACAGGTGCTGTTGTGATAGCAATTTTTAGTTCATTGAAGCTTTTCTTTTGTGCATCTTCCCAGTGCCATTCAACATTTTTCTCCAAAAGCTGTCTCAGAGGCTGATTTATACCTGATAAGTTTAAAATAAACTTTCCGAGGTAATTTACTGTACCCATGGACCTTTGTAGCTCTTTTTTAAACCTTGGTTCTGGTATTTCCATGACAACTCTTTTTTTTCAGAACTTGGCTTCAATCCTTCAGGACCAAATGTATGTCCAACATAAGCTACTTCTGACAGCCCTATTTTGCATTTGTTTTTGTTCAGTTTCATGTTGGCTTGTCTTACTCTGTCTAAAGCAACACAAAGACGTTCATTATGCTCTTTTTTATCTTTTGCCCATATCAGTATGTCATCGACAATGACTTCACAGCCTTCAATATTTTCCAGTATTTGTGAAACTGCCCTTTGGAAGACTTCACTTGAGCTTTTTATTCCGAACGACAATCTTAAATATTTATATCTTCCAAACGGAGAATTGAATGTAGTATACTTCTGTGATTCTCCTGTGATTTTTATTTGCCAATATCCATTCGACGCATCTAAAACACTGTATACTTTAGCATTTTTAACCTTTGCTGCTACTTCTTCAACAGTTTTCATCGGAAAGTGTTCTCGTAAGATACTCTTATTTAACTCCCTTGGGTCTAAACAGAGTCTTATATCTTTATTTGACTTTCTACAACAACTAATGAGTTCACCCATTCAGTAGGTTCTCTTACTTTTTGAATGACCCTCATTTTTTCAAGTCGAACAAGCTCATTTTTCACCTTGTTTCTCAATGCATATGGAATATTTCTTGGTGGATTTATTACTGGTTTTTGCACCTTTTTCCAAGCGAATTCTATATTTAGTTGGTAAGGATCCTAGGCCTTAAAAAACATCACTGTAATTTTCAAGAATTTCTTCACTTGATGCATTTTCACAGTTTAGACTAAATAGTCTGAAAATTAAGTTTAACTCCAAACATGCCTTAAATCCAAATATGGGTGTTGATTTGTCCTTGACTATCTCAAATTCTAGAGGCGCATACTCGTTTTTCGTTGATACAAGCAATGTTACCTTTCCCACAGTGTTCAATCTGTGACCTGAGTATGATACAAGTCTTGATTTTGATGGTTTCAGTGGTCTGCTACTAATCTGATTTTAAATATGTAATGTCAGTACATTGCACTGTGCACCAGTGTCAAGTTTCATACTGACAGATTTTTGACATGTTTTAACATTTACTTTCCAGTCACCAGTATTCTGATTATTTTCCACAGAATCTAAAAAGAATGTCTGTTTCACTGTCATTTTCTTGAAGCTCAAGCATCTTTTTACTTCTACATTGTCTCATAATATGATTCTTCTTTTTACAGTCCATACAGATTTTACCAAAAGCTGGACACTTACGTGGTTCATGCTTATATCCACATTTTCCACATTTCTGTTTTTGTCGGAAAGCAGCTGGTCTATTCTCAGTGTTTTTCACTGGTTTATTTTTGTCTGATTTCTTTCTTACAAAGTCGACATTACTGCCTGAGGCTCCTGCCGAGGCTGCTTGCAACACTTTTAATTGTTGTCACGATGCTTCTGCTGCTCTGCATATATCAACAGCTTGCTGCAAGGTTAGGTCTGTTTCCCGAAGTAATCTGCTTCGTATAGTATCCATTAGTACACCATGTTCTGTCTTTGATAAGAGAATCTGATAAGTGTCCAAATTCACATGATTTTGAGAAAATTCTCAAATCTGTTACATAAGAGTCAATAGATTCTCCTTCTTTCTGGTTTCTTGTATTGAACTGGTGTCTCTCATATGTCAAATTACTTTTTGGAGTGCAGTACTTTTCAAACTTTGACAATACTTTGCTCATTTTCTTGTCATCCCCTTCATTATCTCCTTCTTCATCCCATCGAAATGTATTGAAAATTTCAATAGCATCAGATCCAATGACATGAAGTAGAGTTGCACATTTTATATTCTCGGTAGAATTGCTAATTCCTGCCGCTGTGATATATATTTCAAATTGTTGTCTAAATTTCTTGAAATTGTCCTTCAAGTTTCCAGTCAACAACAATTTTTCTGGAGGATGCAAGTTTTTTGCCATTTTATGGTAATCAGCTAATCAGTATGTTAATTAATAATATTAATTAATCCAGTTGACTTCTGACACCATGCTATGTTTGTGGGCTACGAGACACTCAGAACAAAGTTCGATTATACAACTTTAATATGTGACGACTAATAGCTACAGTACACAACTGATACAACTCTAAAACTGACCCAGTATCAAAGCAACAGAAAAACTAGGTATTATGAAGGATTTCATTGCTCTTAAAGGACCTCATTTTTGATTATTATTTGCTAAAACTACTTTCTTTACAATTCCTTATTAACATTTTCATTTAAATTACACGTTCTTCTTTCCCACATTCTCCCCCTTTGTCTCTGTCACAGATGGAGATAATAAATCTTTATATATATATATATATATATATATATATATATATATATATATATATATATATATATATATATATATATATATATATATATATATATATGGGTAAATAGTTTTGGGGCGAAACGACTAGGGGCCTAAAAAGGAGACCAAGGAGGAAACGACCAGGGGGGAACGTCTTGGGGGCGAAACGTCTTGTTACCCTTTGGTGCAGTGGTAGCGCATCGGATTTGTGACACAGAGGTTGTGTGTTCGATCCTCGCACTGACCAAAGTGTTGTGCCCTTGAGCAAGGCACTTCGTCCACATTGCTTACAAAAGTGCTGGTTTCCACCCATGAAAGCCTGCTCGTAATGCTCAGATGTGAGGGAGTAGCAGTAATAGGAGAAAAAAGGAAGGTTCGTACTATCTGAAAGTACGTATATATTTGTGACCCGTCACGCAAAAAGGGACGCGTTCAAGTGACCTATAGCGAAATTTTGTTTTATGTTTCAGCGGATAGGCAAATCTTAGAGGATTCAGAAAATAATAAATTGTTGATGGTTTCTTGACCATTTAGGGGTTCGAAATGCCTTCAAAAGATATGTATCGTCATGAAACATCACAAACTTTTGATGACGTAGTGGTGATGTCGCAACGTAAAATCGTTGTGAACTTTAACTGACAGTGACAGTGACTATATGTATTTTGTACCGTCATTGCCTGGATCATTATTGGTACATTTGTTTGCTGTATGAATACTCTGAATCATGCATATAGAGACACACTTGCTGCAGGTATGACAAAAAGACCAAACACTGCACAAAATTAAACAAACAGTATTCGATAAATAAACAAACATATACAATAATACAATACAGTCAAGTACCCAGTTCCTGATCGTACCCAGTTCCAGATCAACACGACTTTGATAGGTCAGCAAGACACTTTGAAAAACTTACTATCAGTCATATAAAGTAGAAGTAAAACAAAGATCAGGAATCGATACAATTAACTTATTCCACCCATCAAAGACACCAAAGGGAAAGAAATACAAACATTAAGCGACCAGACCATAATGGAAACCTAAACAAAGGAAGGCCATAAGGACAGTTACTTTCCCACAAAATGGCCATATGGCCATCCAAAATAAAATGACACACGTGATACACACAGTAAGTAACAAACAACACCATAAATAAACCGCCACAGAAGAACCACCTTGGAACGGTCAGTGGAATGATTTCCACTGGGGGGCTTAAATCGACCCTACGTGGCCACAATCCTCGCCCTTACTTCCGTCGCGATTTAGACAAATAATTTGTTCAGGCCTCCTAACTCATCAGTGCAACATCTCCGTGAACACAAAAATCAATGAACCACAGAGGTGGGACAACGGTGAGGACTCGACAGCAAGAAACCACTGAAATGCTGGAGCAAAAGAAAACCAACAGTTAGACTCCGATGGGCCCGACCAGAGACAGAACATCAGGCACCAACCAACATTACCTTGAATTAGATCTCTCTAATTCTCAATAAGCCTTTACGTTGGAGCCGTCATAGAATCTGAGGCCTGTCCAACCGGCGTGCAAATAAAGAGGGAAGCAAAGTTGCCAACCGTGATTGGGTTAACTACCATGCATGCAGTCTGTCGTATAACATCCATGTTGTACCCAATTTAGTCATAGTTTAAATCCAGAAAAAAAAATTGCAGAATGACGTTGATATTTCCCATGACTATATTTAGACGCGCTGGTGTCAAACTGATAATATGTTGACATGATAATCAGCTAGCAACGCAGGTCAGACGAACAGAAGCTGCGGCCATCTTGAGCAACAGGTAAGGGCAGATATTTCCAACAGTCCGGCTCACAAAGTTCAGAAAGCTCCAGAAATCGTTTTACCTCATCATCATTTAGGGGTGTTATTATAACTGTAAATTAATAGTTTCACTTTCTCATATCTTTGGAATATTTTCTGCTCTCCAACTGTTGGCATATACTACCTTAGAGGATCATTATCAGCTCTGCAGCGAAGCATGGTTGTAATTGCCAATGTATGATAAAGACAAGAGTAAAATCATGTAAAGAAATTCATAGAATATATTCAAAATCAGCCAATGTATTTTTACTTTTTTGTCCATACATGTACAGACTTAGCATACTGCTTTATATTCTATGAAATAATGCTTTTAGTGTTTGAGCCGATGCAAGAGAGAAGGATCAAATGATTGATTTCAGTTCAAATAAAAACACTATAAAAATACCTTTTCTTATTTGGAAATTAAAGCCCTTTCAAGATTATTTCAATTATGTTGAACTGATACAATCTTTATGGAGGATGAAAAGCTACCTGACACATCTGCAAACAGAACTTTGCTTTGTCACTTATGAACAAACCGCTACGCTCAATAATGATTCGGAGTCAGTGCTCTTACCGCTGCACCCCATTCCCAACCTTTGAATTTCATATATATATGTTACAGCTTTTCAAGTTGTTTTTTTTGTCGCGCCTGCTGTTAGCATGGCGCGATACAGGCGCCCGGTTTTCCGTCCGTTTGTCCGTTTGTCAAGGCGTCAACATTTGGAACCACCCTAGCGTTCACCCAAATGGTCAAGTTTATTTCTCAAGAACTATAAGAGCTTCATTAATAATACGTGGTACAACCTTGTATCTGGGGATGGTCACTTAATTGCAAGCATCCATATTTGACCTTGACCTACAAATCATGGTTCAATGACTTTGTAAAGTATTGCGACCACCCTAGCGTTCACCCTAATGGTCAAGTTTATTTCTCAAGAACTATAAGAGCTTTATTAATGATACTTGGTACAAATTTGTATCTGGGGATGGTAACTTTAATGCAAGCATCCATATTTGACCTTGACCTATATTTCATGGTTCACTGACTTTGTAAAATATTGCGACCACCCTAGTGTTCATCCTAATGGTCAAGTTTTTTTTCTCAATAACTATAAGAGATTTATTAACCCATTCAGTACCAGAAACCCCTAAACGGGTATCCTGACAAACAGTGCGGACCCAGATCAGACGCCGCAGAACGCAGCGTCTAATCAAGCCCTACACTGTTTGCAAAAAGTTAAGCCATTTTCCAAATCAATTTTGAAGATAACACAGCCTGACACCCTTGAATTTTGAAATGAACTCCTGCTATATATGAGGAAGAAGATTTATATTTGGTACTAAAAGGCTTAATTATACTTGGTACAAACTTGTATCTAGGGATGGTAACTTAAATTCAAGCATCCATATTTCACCTAGACCTATATTTCATGGTTCACTGACATTGTAAAATATTGCGACCACCCTAGTGTTCACCCTAATGGTCAAGTTTATGTCTGAAGAACTATAAGAGCTTCATCAATGATACTTTGTACAAACTTGTATCTGGGGATAGTTACTTAATTGCAAGCATCCATATTTGACCTTGACCTACATTTCATGGTTCACTGACTTTGTAAAATATTGCAACCACGCTAGCGTTCACCCTAATGGTCAAGTTAATTTCTCAAGAATAATAAGTGCTTCATTAATGATATTTTGTACAAACGTGTATCTGAGGATGGCAATTTTAATGCAAGCATCCATATTTGACCTTGACCTACATTTTATGGTTCACTGACTTTGTTAAATATTGTGACCACCCTAGCATTCACCCTAATTGTCAAGTTAATTTCTCAAGAACCATAAGAGCTTTATTAATCATACTTGTTACAAACTTGTATCTAGGGATGGCAATTCTAATGAAAGCAACCATATTTGACCTTGACCTTAATTTCATGGTTCACTGACTTAGTGAACTATTGCATCAACTCTAGTGTTCAACCTAATGTTTAAGTTCATTTCTCAACAAGAACTATTAGAGTATCATTTATGATATTTGGTACAAGCTTGCATCTAGGAATGGCAACTTTTATGGAAGCATTAATATTTGACCTTGGCCTAGATTTCATGGTTCGATGACTTTGCACCCCACAGGTGCGACATAGCCTTCGGCGGAATTCTTGTTTTTATTACTTATATTTTTATGATTTTACGGTCTTTTCAAGAATATTTCACTTATATCGAGCCATCGTTAATCAGCGGTGGGCCGAAACTGGAGTACCCGGAGAAAAACCACCTGATCTTCCGGGCAAAACTTGGTGTCTCACATGTGATCAGAGCCAGGCTCGAACGACAGCGATGAGAGACCTAATGATTAAGAGTCAGTGCTCTTATCCGCTAGGCCACGGAGGCCTGTACAGCTTTCCAGATATAAATATTGATCAGACTTATATGCTTTATAGTCTGTTTGAATTTCCTCGCCAATAACAAAGGTTTTTAGCTCACCAGAGACGAAGACTCCCGGGAACTTAAAGTATAGGCAGTGGTCCGTCTTCGGCGTCCACGTCTGCGTCGGCGTCAACATTTTCAAACGACAGCTCATCTGAAACTACTTGGCCAGTTGAAACCAAATTACACGTGGAGCCTCTTTGGGAAGGAGGGACGAAAGTTTGTTCGTAAGGACTGGGTCACATGACCAATATGGCCGCCATGCCCTTATATGGTAAAAACATTTAAAAATCTTCTTCTCATGAACCAAATGGCCGATCACCTTGGAACTTGGTATTCAGCATCTGGAACTCTGGCCCTACCAATTTTTTTCAAATGATGACCATTGGTTGACCTGTTTTACGTCAATGTCAAATTTGGTCACTTTGTTTGATCTGAGGTTTAACGTCCCCGTCAACACTGTAACGGTCATTTTGGAGACGTTGCTTCCAACTTTGTGGGACTTTTACCCGACATTGAGATGAAATGACATCTCAAGCCCTGTCGCCCAATGAAACCAATAGGGTTTATGAGCATGAACGTTCCGACACTCGCATCGCTTTGCCTGGGCAGGCTTAGATCCTCTAAGCGGTTTACCAGTACCCGTGTGCGGGTCGGTTTCAACTCTGCTTGGAAGCATCATGCAGTCCATATATTTCTTCAAGCCTTGATGGGCGGGGGCCGTTAATTTGGTCACTTAGACATTTGTATGGATAAAGGCAAAACAGTGGATTTTTTTATTGCATGGTAGCCTGTGGCATAAAAAATGATATTGGCAATCACCTTAATGAAAGTCTATCAATTCCAAAGGTCAAGGTCATCGCGTCATTTATTGACCTTTGTCCTGTATGGCTCAGAATAACTATTTTTAACTTCTTCTCCACTTAAACTGCCGCGTTGATTGACACCAAATACATGTTGAACCTCTATGGGAATGGGGAACGAAAGTTTGTTCGTACGGACTGGGTCCCATGACCAATATGGCCGCCATGCTCATATATGGTAAAATCATTAAAAATCTTCTTCTCAGGAACCAAATTGCCGATAACCTTGAAACTTGATATGCAGCATTGGGACTGGGGCCCTACGAAATTTTTTTAAAATGATGTCCTTTGTTTGACTTTGACCTGTTTTATGTCATTGTTAAATTTGTCACTTAGACATTTGTATGGAAAAAATCTCCAATCAGTGGATTTACTGATGACATGGTAGCCTGTTGCATCAGAAATATTATTTGCAATCAGCTGACTGGAAGTTAATCATTTCCAATGGTCATGACCATTACTGACCTTTGTCTTGGATGGCTCAGATTCAGTATTTTTTATCTTCTTCTCAACTTAAGCTGCTCAGGGTTGATTGAAACCAAATTACATATGGATCCTCTGTGGGAAGTGGGAATGAAAGTTTATTCATATACAGTCCTGATATTTCATTGTGGAATTGTCCAGTGTTTGAAACACATGACGGCATTTCTGTGTGTGTTTGAAATAGATGACAGTATTCCTACATAGTATTTGCAATCTACGGTTTCAAATTACCCCTTTCGAGTCCAATGTTTGTTACTGCGTAATACTGGTCATCCCTTACAATCCTAAAGCCCAGTACAGATACTATATGCAAACCGTGTAGATCATGATAATTATGGCCCTAAGCCATCTTATCGGGATATTCTCTTACCGTTCAGTTGGACGCCCTTGTTAGTAGAATGCGTGTGCTCAATTCAGTGATAGACTAACTTCCCATATCACAGGTCCTGGTGTATGACTGTCATTTGAGTGTCACCAATAACAATTTCTTCTGTGTATAGATTCTTCCAACTGAGCCACACACCCCAACCGGAGTTAAGTCTTCTTACATCTTGGGTGCGTATATACAGGGGAGTAAAATGACTGGCTTCTTCTCGTCATCCTATTTACAGCTCTAAAAATATTACATTAAAATCTCTTCTGCGGGCTTGTGCTGCGGCCACCTTTCTTGCTCTTATTGACTCTCTTTTGACTCTTTGGTACCAATGACAATCTTTTATATTTTTTAAGAATGGAGTCTCTGACACAGGCATCTGCTTCTCAATGTCTATTCGAAGTAGAAGTAAAACAAAGATCAGGAATTGATACAATTAACTTACTCCACCCACAAAAGACACCAAAGGGAAAGAAAGACAAACATTAAGCGACCAGACCATAATGGAAACCTAAACAAAGGAAGGCCATAAGGACAGTTACTTTCCCACAAAATGGCCATATGGCCATCCAAAACCAAAAGACACAAGTGATACACACAGTAAGTAACAAACAACAACATAAATAAATCACCACAGAAGAGCCGCCTTGGAACGGTCAGTGAAAGATTTCCACTTGGGGGCTTAAATCGATTTTACGTGGCCACAATCCTCGCCCTTACTTCCGTCGCGATTTAGACAAATAATTTGTTCAGTCCGCATGAAGGCCTCCTATCTCATCAGTGCAACATCTCCGTGAACACAAAAATCAAAGAACCACAGAGGTGAGACAACGGTGAGGACTCGACAGCAAGAAACCACTGAAATGCTGGAGCAACAGAAAACCAACAGTTAGACTCCGATGAGCCCGACCACAGACAGAGCATCAGGCACCAACCCAAATTATCTCTCTAATTTTCAATAAGCCTTTACGTTGGAGCCGTCATAGAATCTGAGGCCTGACCCACCGGCGTGCAATTAAAGAGGGAAGCAAAGTTGCCAACCGTGATTGGGTTAACTACCATGCATGCAGTCTGTCGTATAATATCCATGTTGTACCCAATCTTTTTATATCGAAGAATGATTTTACGAAATTGGGTGCTGAAGTCATTGCGGTTATATATTTTTCTGAATTTATATACTAAGTCACCATAAAATTCGGGTTCCGATAGACCTTGTTGCAGAAGAGATTTAAGTCCAATATTGAATTTTGAAATTAAATCAGAATGGCGTCTATAAAATTTTGAAAAGGCTTTGCGTAGTTTATGGTACCGATAACCCTGATTAAGGAGTTTAGCCGTTAATAATTTATTATGAGTGTTGAAGTCAGTTACATGACTACACACTCTAGCAAATCGAATTAATTGCGAAATATAAACGCCATAGGATGGCGCACGAGGAACATCACCATCCAAAAAAGGAAAATTTACAATCTCAAAATCAAAGTCATCGCGTTTATCATAAATTTTGCACGAAACAAATCCATCTACAATAGATAGATGTAAATCCAAAAACGGGGCCTCGGTATCAGAAGAATTTGCTTTATTTAACTGAAGTTCTAGGGGGTAAATCTGACTGATCAAACCATCAAAATAGGTATTATCAATAGTTAATAAATCATCTAAATATCTAGAAGTAGAGCTAAAAGCTTCAATAATTTCAGATTGGGTATCAATGGAAAGCGACAAAATGAAGTCTCTTTCATAACAATACAAGAACAGGTCAGCCACAAGAGGTGCGCAATTAGTACCCATCGGAATACCCACAATTTGTCTAAATAACTTAGTACCGAATCTAATATAAATATTGTCAAGTAGAAAGGTGAGGGCATCACACACTTTCTGACAAGACCAAAGTGTATAATTCTTATGCTCTTTAGGAGTGAAAAATGCATTTCTGACATTACATGCAAGATAGAGAGAATCTTCTCTGCGAAAAGCCCATTCAATTAAATCATTAAGCATTTCTTTTATAAGATTATGAGGAAGTGTAGTGTAAAGAGTGGAAAAATCGTAGGTAGACAGACTAGAAGCACGAAAATGTCTAGATTTCAATTTATTTAAAACCTCATTCGAATTTTTTATAGACCAAAACACATTTCTTCCTGATCTTTCAAAGACTTTATCACAATATTTAATTACATGCGTTTTTTTTTATTATTTTCAGTCAAGTCTTTAAGCATAGCACCACCATCCAGGATAAATTGTAACAGACATTCCACGTCTGACTGCTAATGAAACCGGTTAAAATACGTGTCCCTAACTTCCTGCAGCAATGCCTGTCTGGCATTTGACAAAGCCGAACACCGAAGAATGAAATGTTCTATAGTTTCATCTTCTTCACCACATAGTAAACATTTTGGGTTGGTTTCATTCTGATTGAAGGCCACTCTATTTATTTGTAGGATGTGTGTACCAGTGATGAGCTTTACTTTGACATGAACTCGTATAACATCCCTCACCCAGTTACGGATTGTATTGAATGGTGTTTTCCATGGATAGTAATCATCCACATGGAGATACTTCAAGCTGGAATAGAGCACTGCTTGGCTCTTTATCCTTTCTGCCCAATACTGGTCAACTTGTTGTCGAACTAGCCGTTTCCATCTGTATCTTGTGGGCGGATCATTCATGACTTCCCCAGCAGATGGGAGGCCATATTTTATCAACAATTTCCTGATATCAATAAAGCAGCTGCTTCCATTATAACCTTTCACTGATAGGACATGCTGTTTCTCTACTGTCTCCTCCCCTAGCCAACAAATACTGCCGTAAAGTGTTAAGGCCCGTTGATGGATAAAAGACTCAATCGGAGTAGATCCAGTCAGAATATATACTGCAGGGTCAGCAATTGTGTCTGGAAGCATCTTTAGAAAGTTTTATGCAATCTATCAAGCTTCTCCATTAATGTCTTTTAAGGCAGCAAAACTTCCAGGCCATAAACAAGGACTGGTATGCCATTGGTCTGGAGAAGATGTATTGAGGTATCTGGGTCGAGTCCATTATTTCCATGCAGCCCGGCTGTCATTAGACTGCAGACTGTACGCCTCGCCTACTCAGCGTTGTACTTCACAGCTAACTCTTGACTATCCTCAGATCTCTGAATTCCCATATGCATGACCTGCTTTATTACTGGCATCTGTATTCCATTCGTGGTAATAGTTATATCCCTATCCTTCAAGGTCGGATCCCTGCACTGACTCAGTATTGCTAAAACCACACTTTTCACTGGTTGTAACAGTTATCTCTCCATCTGACTGAAATCAACTGATGAAGACACTATCCTCTGTAGAGCTGGTAGACTAGAAGCTGTCACTTCTAGGACATCAGCCATTATCGGTGCCACGCAACTGATTTCACCGATACGGCACCCTTCACCTGACGCTGTCAGCTTATCTAATAGGCCATTCCCATACACCTTGTATAAATCGGTACTTAGTATCCCACCGCGTCTTACACCCTGTTGGACCAGAAACTTCTCATAAACCGCACCCTCCCACTTCACTGCAGACTCTGCAGCTTCATGAAGTGAGTGGATCAATTACGAGTCAACACCCTCCACACCAATGTGGAACAATTTTCTCATCCAACTGTTGTAACAGACCACACCAATGCAGACTCAGCACTCAGGAAGGCTATGTATAGTGGAAGTCCCCTATCCTTATGCTCACGAATAACTTCCTCCAATATAAGAGAACTTTCATTGGCGATGAATTTCGCGTAAAACCCCTTTGCAGATTATTTCGATTCGCCTCAATCTGAGGTTGTATCTTATTCCGCAGTACAGTTTCTAGCATTTTGGTGATAATGGGGGGGAGGGGGAGGGGGTTGGGGATTGTTATCTCTCGGTAAGTCTTGGCTTCCACCACCGGGTCCTCCTTCTTGTAAAGTAGAAGTAAAACAAAGATCAGGAATTGATACAATTAACTTACTCCACCGACAAAAGACACCAAAGGGAAAGAAATACAAACACTAAGCGACCAGACCACAATGGAAACCCAAACAAAGGAAGGCCACAAGGACAGTCACTTTCCCACAAAATGGCCATATGGCCATCCAAAACCAAAATACACAAGTGATACACACAGCAAGCAAACCGGAGTCAAGATACCGACTTTCAGAGTATCAGACAATCTGCCAAACTTGAATAGTCAATTTATGATGTCTGTTGTGGCTTCCACAAGCGCCTCGCCCCCATATAGAAAGTATTCGACTGTTAGTCCATAGATATGTGCTGCCTTCCCTTTGTTCAAGTAACTAATGGCCTCTTTGACATGCTGTTTAGTCACTAGTTCTTTGTGGGATTCTTTAAGTCTGCATCACATATCCATAATCTCACTAACCTCCAAGTCCACCACTCTTTTATAACTCTCATCAAAAACTGGATTTTCATTCGGCGTTCCCAGAGACTTGAAGTGCTCAAACCATCCCCTCATTATTCTAACCACTGCATCTGAATATACCTTCCGATATACATGCAGCTCGTTGACACAGAATTTCAACTTGCCTCTCTATTTGTTGATCAATTTGTGAAACAGTCTGGTGTCCTCTGACTGAGCATCCAATATCTCCTGCCTAGCTCCTTCCCTGAGCTTCGCTGTTTCAAGTCTAGTGATTTTACGCAGGTTACCACAAGCCAACTTTTTACTGCTTAACAAATGCTGCTCTTTCTCCTTGGGGCGACCCCCATCTTTCCATCGCCAGAATGCCTCCTTTTTGGTTTTCACAGCATTTTGTACTACTGGGCTCCAGTTTATATTTTCTTGTCCTTTGGGATCATTGATTCCATTGTGGAATTTTGACAATACTTGAGGGTCACTGATGAGGCCTAATTGGCCGAAACTAGCTGGCCTGTCCCAGAAAACATGTACACTTCATATTTTCCAGTTCTGTGGTGTATTCCTTGCTCCAAAAGGATAACCCTTTTATAGAACATATTTAACGTCACTACAACTGGTGTCTGGGATTGTTTGGCAGCCGTAAAAAGTCTCCCTGCCCTACATCATAGTGTAGTTTATATTTTCTTGTCCTTTGGGATCATTGATTCCATTGTGGAATTTTGAAAATACTTGAGGGTCACTGATGAGGCCTAATTGGCCGAAACTAGCTGGTCTGGCCCAGAAAACATGTACACTTCATATTTTCCAGTTCTGTGGTGTATTCCTTGCTCCCAAAGGATAACCATTTTATAGAACATATTTCAGTTTGACCTTACGTCTCTTCTTCTTAGGACGAGGAGCGACAGTCAGCAGCTTTCTTCAAAATACTTATCAGCTTATGAATTTCATTGTCGAGCACCCTCAGAGAGGAGAACTCGGTCTCGACCCTATCAATATGGTTGGTAATCTGTCCCTCATACTGTAACTTATCCACCCTGTTCCATCTCACCTTACTTGGTAGAGGAAATATGACCTTTGACCCAGTATTTTCAGAAATCTTCAGCTGTATGGTGCATGTAACAGGATAATGATCGGAAACATTTGGGTGGATTTTCTGCAGTCTAGTTATCCCAGATAATTGTTTGCTCAGCTTACTGCTACAGAATATATGATAAATAGTACTGGTGTCAATACAATCACTATTCATATACAATGTATGTAGGTTCGGTCTGTCGGGTAGTCAAAGCAGCCTCTTCCACAAAGTTCCGAAAACTACGCAGCCTGACAGATTCCTTGTTGCTATGTAGATCCTCATTAATTGTATTGTATTGGGATTTAACGGACCAGTCAACACTATTTAGGTCATTTTAGCCGGTCAGTTTACCTAGCCACATTTTTCCTGGGCAGGCTCATACATAAGCGGTTAACCAGTACAGTGCACATTCTTTCGCAAGAAACTGACAACTGCCCTTCTAGAATCAGCGTAAGAGAGAATGACCGTAGAAAAGATTTCATGATCAATCTCCACCACGAAAGAATGTGGCCGACCCCGGCAGGTATCGAACCCGCGTGCTCCTGATCATCAGTCAGACGTGCATCCGACTAAGCTACCGAGGCCGGCAGATCCTCATTAAAATCCCCACGTAGCAACATCTCATGAGTATCTTTATATTTTGCTATAATTTCCTGCAAATGAGCTACCCAATCCTGGAATTAATCTACATTCTCTCGCAAACCTTTACAAGGCATATACATCGAAACTAACAGCAAAGGTTCGTCGGTTGCAAGCTCGATACACTGAATACGATTTCCTCCGTGAGGCACTTTGTTGACAAGATGATCTATACTGTCTTTCCACAATACTGCTACTCCGCCGTATCTCTTTGGCATCTGAAGAGGGAGTATGGGATCACTTGTATCCACAGCCTTGCCACAGCCAATGTACTTCTGACATTCTGTATTCAATCTATCCAGTTGGCAGTCAAAATACCAATGCTCCTGTACCAAGACCACATCTACTGTCTTAGAGACTTCTTCAAACACAGAATGCGCTGTTTCCATATTCTTGCAGTTGTATGTAACCACCCTGAAGTCCCTTACAGCTAGTGCATTTACAGGAGATGTAGAGGATCCACAATTGTCTGCCTGTATATGTGTTATATCCTTTTCCTTTGAGGTTAGACAACGTCTAAAAATCTCTGTTGGGATGTCCCTGTCGTTGGTGGAGGAACCTGGGGACTACAGTATATTGGGTGTCCAGCTGCCGATGATACCTTTCATAGGTTCTGGGTTTGATTACCAACTTTCTCCCGTCTATGACCCCTTGTGCCTTGATTCTTAGTTGGTATCCTAGTATGGCTTTTCTGGGCATTTGAATGGTTATCTGATAGCTTGTCACCAAGGTGCGTATTCGCACTAGTGTCTGAGTGATGAAACTGCTTCATACCAAGAGATGGGCCAGGAGCCTGTGTCAGCTGCCCCGCGATAATATGTGGTGTTTGGCTGCAGCCATTGTCACCAATTTGCGACTCTTGCATCTGCATCCCATTGGTTCTGACTCCGTGATCTGGATTACCATTGCACCAAGTTGCTCCTGGGTAAAATCTATGATCTCTTGGTACTTCACTGACTTTTGTCTGAAGCGTGGAACAATCTGATACAACCTGGGACATATGCACTATATGAATATTCGCTTGTTTTGGTAAATATTCAGTACTTCTTGTTGATAGGGGTGGGGGGTATCTCCACATTTGCCAGGTGTAACTTGATCAACCCTCTCCATAACATCTAGCTGCTTCCCAACACGGCTTAACACAAACCTGGTAACCCTCTGATGTATGCCAAATTATAACTGCTGGTTGCTGAAGGACCATTGGTCTCCTACTCGCGTCTGCTCTGCTCAAGTTTATCCGTATTGCTTGATGGAGGGAAATTATTGTAGGAAGAGTACGCGTTTTCAGACTCCTGTCCCTTGGGATTAGCATATTCGTTAGCTCGCGGGTACATAGGATGCTGCCCCTCAAGTAAATATATCTTGCTCTGTTAAATGTCCGAACAGTACTCTCGAGCTCAAGATTCCTGGCCTCTGTTCTGCATAGATATTCTTCAAGCTTTTTGGCATCATCGTGTAGGTCTGAAAATTTTGCCTCCCTCAGTTTCAATTTTTCTTCCCATTTTCTCAACTTTTTCTCCAGCTTCCTGAGCTCCTATCTATCTATCTATCTATCTATCTATCTATCTATCTATCTATCTATCTATCTATCTATCTATCTATCTATCTATCTATCTATCTATCTATCTCTCCCTCTCTCTATCTATCTATCTATCCATCCATCCATCTATCTATCTATCTATCTATCTATCTATCTATCTATCTATCTATCTATCTATCTATCTATCTATCTATCTATCTATCTATCTATCTATCTATCTCTCTCTCTCTCTCTCTCTCTCTCTCTTCATATACTGAGTCGGTTATATTTGGCCATTACCTCAGTTGGGTGGGTGGCTGCATTTAGAATTTAGCTTAAAAAGGAGAAGACACTGGATGAGCATGATGAGGGAGGGAAATTATTGTCAAAGAAAAACTATATATCCATAATTATGGAGTACGTAGTCTATTCACCTTATTTGCATTATCTGCTGGTTCCTAGTCTGAAGGTTATCAGAGTTGGAAAAACAGGTAACCAGACCCCCCTGACCTTGAAAGGTCAAGGGGGTCTGGTTACCCGTTTTTCCAATATTGACAATGTGCAAGCTGGGAGCCAGCAAATAATGCAAATATGGTGAATGATGACCCATCAAGGTCAACACCAAGCAAGTATATTCCCTACTAAAACATTCTAAGCAGGACAACAGCGGCATAAAGGCTAACGCATAGACTTTCACGACATATGTAGACAAAGCCAACACGCTCAACCAGCAGTTCCAATCATTATTTAGCTCCAAGTCCCCTATAAGTTTGAAAGCCCTTGTCCAAATGGCTCTGCAGGATCTGCATGATTCCGGAGTCACCCAGCTCTTTCAGCCCAGCCCTTATATGAACATGCCTGGCATCCAAATTTCAGCAAATGGTATTGAATGCCTTTTAAAGAAGCTCAACCCCAATTAGGCATCAGGTCCAGACCAGCTGAAACCCATAGTTCTCCAAAACCTTCACAAAAAAACTTGACCCCATCCTCCAAATAATTTTCCAAAGGTCTATTGACCAGGGAAAATTGCCCACCATATGGAAAGAGGCCAGTGTATCCCCCATATTCAAAAGGGGGGATAAAACTGATCCTGCCAACTACCGCCCTATCTCCCTAACATGTGTTCTATGCAAAATGCTAGAACACATTGTCGCCTCAAGAATGTCCAAACACTTCAACAGCCAGAATATTCTCTATGGATTACAGCACGGGTTCCGAGAAAAGCGGTCCTGCAAAACCCAGTTGATCATGTTGATAGATGAATTATCTAGAAACATGCAGTTAAGAAATCAGACTGACTGATGGAGCTATGGGAAAAGGCCTGGGACATGAACTTAAACGCGACAAAATGTCAGGTTTTACATGTCACCAGGCTGAAGACACCTATTCCCCCCAAATACTTTCCCCATAACGCTGGACTTGAAAGTGTGTCTGCTGCAAAGTACTTGGGGTCACAAAACCAAACCCTCGGCTTCATCAAAAGAAACATAAAAGTACACAACCAAGACCCATGTTTTCTGGGCCAGACAAGCTAGTTTCGGTCAATCAGGCCTCATCAGTGACCCTCAAATATTTTCAAAATTCAACAATGAAATCAACGATCCCAAAGGACAAGAAAATATAAACTACACTAAGATATAGGGCAGGGAGACTTCTTACGGCCGCCAAACATTCCCAGACACCAGCTGCAGTAAGTCCACAGCATTCAAAACTCTTATCCGACCGCAATTGGAATATGCTTCCAGTGTCTGGTCACCCCATACAGCTACAGATAGCTACAAAATCGAATCTGTCCAACACAGAGCTGCCAGGTGGGCCAAACGAGACTATAGGTACACATCAAGTGTCACACCTATGCTTGGCAAACTCCAATGGCGTCCACTAGATCAAAGACGCACTGAAATAATGTATACCCTATTCCAATCCAAAGTGCGTCCACTAGATCAAAGACGCACTGAAATAATGTATACCCTATTCCAATCCAAAGTGTCTTCTGGACACCGAGGCGAATAAATTCTACGATAGTTCTCATCAGTTATATGATGCGGCTCTCTAAACTAGAGGCTATACTCAGCATACTCTCCGTCCTTACATTGATTCTGAAATTAATCATAAACGTCATTTCTTCAAAATATCCTTCATTAATAAGGGTATGGATTTTATAGATTTGCCCAGTATCTTCCGTGCGAGATCGGTGCTTTCTTCCATTCCTGCTTATTTTCAAAATACTGAAACACCTATAATTTGCTATAAATATAACAAACCTGTTAGATCTATCATTTTTAATTTCAATAAACTTGTTTCAGATCTTGATATTGATACTAATACTCCTGATTCATGTGATTGTAAAAACTCAAAGTATTGCTATCCTGCTGCTGGTCATGTAATTACTGGCAATTTGAAAATTATTCCTGATTCTAGGATAAGGAATATAATTTCTAAAGGACCGAAATATCGGTTTCCTTCTAAAATTGATTTCAGTAAATGTAGAGATGAAATCGCTGCTTCCTTGAATGAATTCGGTAATCGATGGTGTAAGCGAGAGTATGTTGAGTGTAAAGCCCTAAAGGACTGGAAACTTAGCATTTTAAGACTAGTGAATAAACGCATTTCTTTCTATTCTCAAAATACTAACTTATTACCTCCTAAGCCCAAGACGTCTTTACGTCATCTTAAACTAGGTATTCAAGAATTTCATAAGAAGTTTGTTTTGGCCCCTGCAGACAAGGCCGCTAACAACGTCGTCGTTGTGTGACGGCTCCACTATGTTAACACGCTTAAGCAGGAGCTTGGTGGTACTAAGGCCTATGAACTTCAGCCTTTGGCTGAAGAGAGAGCTATAGTAGATACACATGTTTGTCTTTCAGCCACCAAGTTTGCTGTGTGTGTTAACGAAGGCCAAGACAAGCTTCCTACGCTATATTGGTTACCAAAACTTCATAAAAAACCTTACAAAGCACGGTTTATTGCAAATTCTAGTTCTTGCACTACCACTGAACTTTCTAAATTATTAACTTCCTGTCTTACTGCTATTAAAACGCATGTAATTAAATATTGTGATAAAGTCTTTGAAAGATCAGGAAGAAATCTGTTTTGGTCTATAAAAAATTCGAACGAGGTTTTAAATAAATTGAAATCTAGACAGTTTCGTGCTTCTAGTCTGTCTACCTACGATTTTTCCACTCTTTACACTACACTTCCTCATAATCTTATAAAAGAAAAGCTTAATGATTTAATTGAATGGGCTTTTCACAGAGAAGATTCTCTCTATCTTGCATGTAATGTCAGAAATGCATTTTTCACTTCTAAAGAGCTTAAGAATTATACACTTTGGTCATGTCAGAAAGTGTGTGATGCCCTCACCTTTCTACTTGACAATATTTATATTAGATTCGGTACTAAGTTATTTAGACAAATTGTGGGTATTCCGATGGGTACTAATTGCGCACCTCTTGTGGCTGATCTGTTCTTGTATTGTTATGAAAGAGACTTCATTTTGTCGCTTTCCATTGATAACCAATCTGAAATTATTGAAGCTTTTAGCTCTACTTCTAGATATTTAGATGATTTATTAAATATTGATAATACCTATTTTGATGGTTTGATCAGTCAGATTTACCCCCTAGAACTTCAGTTAAATAAAGCAAATTCTTCTGATACCGAGGCCCCGTTTTTGGATTTACATCTATCTATTGTAGATGGATTTGTTTCGTGCAAAATTTATGATAAACGCGATGACTTTGATTTTGAGATTGTAAATTTTCCTTTTTTGGATGGTGATGTTCCTCGTGCGCCATCCTATGGCGTTTATATTTCGCAATTAATTCGATTTGCTAGAGTGTGTAGTCATGTAACTGACTTCAACACTCATAATAAATTATTAACGGCTAAACTCCTTAATCAGGGTTATCGGTACCATAAACTACGCAAAGCCTTTTCAAAATTTTATAGACGCCATTCTGATTTAATTTCAAAATTCAATATTGGACTTAAATCTCTTCTGCAACAAGGTCTATCGGAACCCGAATTTTATGGTGACTTAGTATATAAATTCAGAAAAATATATAACCGCAATGACTTCAGCACCCAATTTCGTAAAATCATTCTTCGATATAAAAAGATTGGGTACAACATGGATATTATACGACAGACTGCATGCATGGTAGTTAACCCAATCACGGTTGGCAACTTTGCTTCCCTCTTTAATTGCACGCCGGTGGGTCAGGCCTCAGATTCTATGACGGCTCCAACGTAAAGGCTTATTGAAAATTAAAGAGATAATGTTGGTTGGTGCCTGATGCTCTGTCTCTGGTCGGGCTCATCGGAGTCTAACTGTTGGTTTTCTTTTGCTCCAGCATTTCAGTGGTTTCTTGCTGTCGAGTCCTCACCGTTGTCTCACCTCTGTGGTTCTTTGATTTCTGTGTTCACGGAGATGTTGCACTGATGAGTTAGGAGGCCTTCATGCGGACTGAACAAATTATTTGTCTAAATCGCGACGGAAGTAAGGGCGAGGATTGTGGCCACGTAAAATCGATTTAAGCCCCCCAGTGGAAATCTTCCACTGACCGTTCCAAGGCGGCTCTTCTGTGGCGATTTATTGATGTTGTTGTTTGTTACTTACTGTGTGTATCACTTGTGTCTTTTAATTTTGGATGGCCATATGGCCATTTTGTGGGAAAGTAACTGTCCATATGGCCTTCCTTTGTTTAGGTTTCCATTATGGTCTGGTCGCTTAATGTTTGTATTTCTTTCCCTTTGGTGTCTTTTATGGATGGAATAAGTTAATTGTATCAATTCCTAATCTTTGTTTTACTTCTACATTAAATGGGTATATAACTCACGGACATGTTAACGTGTTGATTCTGACTTGATTTTAAGGTTTAAGGTGATGTCTTTGTTTTTTTTATTTGAGGTTTAACGCCCCTGTAAACAATGTATAGATCATTTTGGAGACGTTGCTTTCAATTTTGTGGGACTGAGATGAAATGACATCTCAAGTCATGTCGCCCAATAAAAACCAATAGGGTTTATAAGCATGGATCGGCCGACTCCAATCGCTTTGCCTGGGCAGGCTTAGATCCTTTAAGTGGTTTACAAGTACTCGTGGCGGTCGGTTTCAGCTCTGTATGGAAATATGTTCTATAAAAGGGTTATCCTTTGGAAGCAAGGAATACACCACAGAAGTGAAAAATATGGAGTGTACATGTTTTTCTGGGCCAGACTAGCTAGTTTCGGCCAACCAGGCCTCATCAGTGACCCTCGGGTATTTTTAAAATTCCACAATGGAATCAATGATCCCAAAGGACAAGAAAATATAATCTACACTATGATGTAGGGTAGGGAGACGTTTTACCGCCGCCAAACACTCCCACACACCAGCTGTAGCGAATGTAAATATGTTCTATAAAAGGGTTATCCTTTGGAAGCAAGGAATACACCACAGAAGTGAAAAATATGGAGTGTACATGTTTTTCTGGGCCAGACTAGCTAGTTTCGGCCAACCAGGCCTCATCAGTGACCCTCGGATATTTTCAAAATTCCACAATGGAATCAATGATCCCAAAGGACAAGAAAATATAATCTACACTATGATGTAGGGCAGGGAGACGTTTTACCGCCGCATCATGCATCATGCAGCCCATCTATTTATCCAAGTCCCCATGGGCGGGGGGGGGGGGGCGGCGAATCATCACGAAAACATGCCTCTACAATTTTGACCCCCTTCAGCCCCACTTTTATATAGGAAAACTGGGCTTCCATGGGTACACTATACTTCTTCTGCTCCTGCCGATTACTAGCCTCCTTCAACTTTCTGAAGATTATGCTGGTTTGATAGTAGGTTACGCAGCATTTGAAACAACTCTCTCTAATAAGGTCACAGTCAGCTAGTTGTTGTCAGATCCGGTATGTTGATGTATGTCCGGGTTTTCTCACAGTGAGAACTAGGTTTGTCCCGGTTGAAGGGCTCCCCGTATCCCAACGGTTAAAAGAAGTCCTATTTACAATTAAAATCTAAAAAAGTGGCTGTTGGGCTAGTATTCCAGGGTTGACACTGAAGCTTTAAAAGCTTCAAGTGTTTCCGAGTCCATCATTCCAGGAGACAAGGCATTCCATTCTCTCACTGTTCTGGGAAAGAGGGACATTTTCCTCTTGTCTGTTCTGCAGGTGATTAGCTGGAATGCTCTGTGGTACTTTATCCTCGCTGATATTCTCTTTGCTGGCTGCTGTCTGGGTTCCTTTCAGATAGCAACCAGTCCTCTGTCTATCTTGAACATCATGCAGAGGCGTGCATCCCTTTCACTGTTCTCAAGGCTTCTCCAGTTAAGGGTCTGAAGCATGTCACTCACACTGGAGGTGTTTCTTTGCCTGTTCATCACATATCTGGCTGCCCGCCGCTGGACCATCTCCAGCTTCTGTATGTTGCTCTGTGTGTATGGGTCCCATACAGTGCTGGCATACTCTAACAACGGTCGGATTAGGGTGAAGTAGGCTTGCTGTTTGATGGAAACAGCTCCAATGTTAAGGTTTCGCCTCAGGAACCCAATGGTACGGTTGGCCTTGTCACATATATTCTGTATGTGAGTATCCCATTTGAGGTCCTCCGTCACTGTGACTCCAAGGTATTTCGCCGATGGAACACTGGCTAATACTTGTCCATGAAGTGTGTAGTCTGTCTTGATCGGGTTCCTTTTGTTGGTCACTGTCAACTTAGTGCATTTATTTGGGTGGAACTTCATCCTCCACTGTTCTTCCCACTTAGCTAGTGTGTCTAGATCCTCCTGTAACAGACTGGCATCAGCTGGAGTCTTTATTACCAGGTAGGCGATCGTGTCATTGGCAAAGAGGCGTACAGTTGAGTGTAGCTGTGCCGGCAGATCGTTAATGTAGTAGAGGAAGAGGCTGGGACCAAGCACAGAGGCTTGAGGCACTCCTGAGTCAACGTTGACAAATACTGATTTTTCTCCCTCGACAACGACGCACTGCTTCCTGTTGGTGAGCCAGTTCTTAATCCAACGATTGACTTTGCCCTGTATGCCGTAGTGCTGTAGTTTGTGAACAAGGAGACTGTGACATACACGACCGAAGGCCTTGGCAAAATCCATGATGAGCACATCGGTCTGTTGGTTATTCTGTAGGTTTGATGACAAGTCGTCGATAAACTCTAACAGCTGGGTCTCACAGGATCTGCCCTTTCTGAAGCCATGTTGCAGTGGATATAGTATGTTGTTGTTTTCTCCGTGGTTCATTATTTGACTGTTGATGACATGTTCCATAATCTTACAGCAGACAATGGTAAGGGATATGGGCCTGTAGTTTTCCGCCTGGTATCTCTGTCCTTTCTTGAATGCAGGTGTGACGTCCGCTATTCGCCAGTCCTCCGGTACTTCTCCTGTATTCAATGACTTAAGGAAAATTAAGAGCAACAACGGTGCAATGTCATCTGCAATTTCCTTCAGCACTCTCGGTCCAATATTGTCGGGTCCTGGAGATTTATTAGGGTTGAGGTCTTTCAGTAGCTTCGTGATACCATTCAGTGTGATGTCTATATCGTCTTACACTGTAAAGGAGCTCTCTTCTGTTGGCATGTGGTAATTTCTGGCGAAATCTTCTTGTGAGACTTCCTCGCTACTGGAAAAAAAACTGATTGAAACTGTTTATTCAGCAGCTCGGCTGTATGCACTGGGTGTATGTAGAGTTTTCCATCTTTCTTCAGGGACGAGACGCCAGTGTTGTCACTCCGTTTATGTTTAATGTATGTCCAAAACCTCTTCCGACTGTGATGTTCACTCTCCTGTTCTCATGGAGTAACTATCCCTTCTACGTAGTCCCAGGAGGCTTGTCTTGTGCGCTTCTGGACAAGATGTTTCAGCTCCAGGTATTTCTGGGCGTGCTGCGAGTCGCCAGTTTTCTTTTTCAGCTTGTAGTACCGGTGATGCTTTCGTGTCAGTTTTCTCAACTCTGGTCCTATCCATGGGTGCTTATCTTTGGGTTTTGACTGTTTATGGGGTATATGTGTGTTAATGCTGGATTGTAAATTATCTCTGAACTTTATCCACATATCATTGACATTGTCTTCGTCAGCTTCATACATTGTGGTGATAGAGTCTCTCAGTGATGCCATATATTCCCTAATGAGCTCCCAGTTGGCCTTCTTGTATAAAGGAATCTGGCGCGGCTTCTTTTAATGTTTCAAAGGTCTCAGGTCCAGTTCGGCGAACACGATATCATGGTCCGAAACTCCTGGCGATATGCCAACTCTCAAAACTTTGCTTGGTTGGTTGGTGATTAGGAGATCTAGAGGGTTGTTAAGTAGAAGTAAAACAAAGATCAGGAATTGATACAATTAACTTACTCCACCCATAAAAGACACCAACTCTTGTTGGCTCCTCAACTAACTGAATCAGACCACTATTGTCCAGGATTTCTGTGAATCTTGTGTGCAGACTTGGATAGGCAGTACCTGGCTTTGGACTCTTTGTTTTCCAATTCGATCCTGGGAAAATGAAGTCGCCTCCGATCACTTTTGTAGCATTGCGGATTGCGCAAGCGCGTGTTAATGATAATTCAAGGTTGTTGAATTATTATCCTTATTTGTGCTCAAAACATAGATTGTGGGTATTCGTTAGGACCACCTTGCCGAGGCGGTTCTAATGACTTATCACAATCTAAGTTTGGAGCAGAAATGTGGAAAATATCAGAATTTTTTATCAGAATTTCTCTCATTTTTGGTGGTAAAATTTTCCAATATATTTTGTATAGGCGTGTTTTCGTAATGTCAAATCATTTATGTGATATGTGATAAGTTTGTTTAAAATTATAGCTTAGTTGAGTTCACTATTTGTTGAAACGTATAAAAATAGAGTAAAAAGATTATTATTAGCTAATTCAAAAAGTTTGCTTTTATGTTTCGATTCCCTGTATGAATGTATGATTTCGCTTGTTAACGTGATTTTCAACTTTGACCACTTCATCAAAATTAGTCCAATTGTGTCTTTAGCATGCCCATGTGCGTTTTATTGGGTCCGGGTCATTTCGGCCCATAACAAAAATCGGCACATGACAAAATCGGCCCATAGCAAAATCGGCCCATATCAATTTCGGCCCATACATTATTTCAAGGCTATTATAGGGGTCGATTATCATTTGAGGAAATAATATTAATTTCTCAAACTAAACATATTTTTCACTTTATCCCTTCTTTTGATTTACATGCCACTGAGTGGGCCGTGCAAGCAGATCAATTATTTACAAACATAGCAATTATACCATCATCAAAATTGTGGATCGAAATTGCTATGGGCCGATTTTGTATGGGCCGATTTTGTTATGGGCCGATTTTGTCATGGGCCGAATTGTCCAGGGACCCGTTTTATTTACTAAAATATCTAAAAAAAAAAAAATGCAAATTATTGCCAAAAAAAATAAAAATTGATTTCATTTCATTTCATTTCAAAGCCTTCTACTGGCCGAGATAACTCACAAGTATAATCTTTCACAAGTAGTGTCTTTGTAATAACTCATAGTATAGAGGATTATTTTATTTTTTTTTCCCCTCCCTCTTTCACCCAACATGATGAAAATCAGACATAAACAGCAATCAACAGGGTTAAGATATAGATGAGACCATTAATCATGCACTCTAAATACATATTTATTGTTGCACTCCATCCTACAAAGAGACAATTATTATTATTATCATTATTATTATTTTCAAATGTTCAGGGGATACTCATGTAATCATATCACATTTCCAGCTTCATTTGACTCTGCTGCATCTGCACCTCTCCTGGGCTTCATCAGTAACCATCCCGGCACCACTGCAAACTGAGGAGAAAAATTGTAAAGAAAAACACCAAGTGCCCCGACCAGGGACCGAGCCCACGACCCTGGGGCAAAAAGCAAGCGAGTCAAACACCAGGCCAAAAGGTTCGGGCCAGCCAGACCGGTCAGTTATGCACTCCAAATAAGGCGATTTATTATGGCGTGCTACTTCATTCCTCTATCCTACAAAGAAACCAATATTTTAATGTTTAAGAGAGACTCATTTAAACATGTCATATTTTTAGATCCTCTTGACTCCGCTCAATCTGGTCCATCCATGGGCTGCAGCAATAATCATCCCGGCACCAGGCACCACTGTAGTAGGAGAAAAAAAAAAAAATCCAGTCTAGTGCCCCGACCGATGATTAAAGGAGCGTGATAACTCAGTGGTTAATCCACTTGCCCCGGACACCATAGGTCCTGGGCTTGATATCGGCAGTGGCCACAAAAGGCTGACGCCCAAACACACTCCAACCGCACCACCTGCAGAATGAATCACATTTCCAGATTTCTTTGACTCCGCTGCATCCGCACCCACCCCAGGACCCACGGTATTAATAGTCCGTTCCGGTATTTCGGCTTCGTTCCGGTATTTTGGTTTCGTTTCGGTAATTACCAGTACCCCCGATAAGCGTCTGCCTGATGATATGGAGGAGCTAGATTTAATGCATTTAAAACTAAGGTATACACAAAAACTGTATATCCATAATTATGGAGTACGTAGTCTATGAAAGCTGTCATCACACACGGAAACAACTAGATTCATTGTGCTAAAGTTTGCCGAGAAATGATCGTTAAAGTAATGATCTGGGTCGTATAGACGCTTATCCGAATCAACACATTTTCACAATCATCACACTTTCCAATCAGCCCGCTTTTCCAAGGCCTGTGGGTACGGAGGGCCCACACCCCAGTTCCTAGATTGAACACTGGCATCTGTTTGCTTATCAAACCATGAATCGTGCAATCTGTTGATTATGTGCTGACTGATAAGTTTTTGTAATTACGAAAATTTCGGTTCGTAGAAATACCGGATCCACCAAAACACCGCAACACACTGGTAATTACCAGAACACACTAAAAAAAATTGTTTGCACTCGCAAATTAAATATTTTTTTTGAGGGGGGGGGGGGGGGGGGGGGGAATACGAGGGTAGGCTGAAATACTCTGAGCCTGACCGAGATCCAATCAATGGTTTGTCCATGCCGAAAGTGCCTTATTTTTCAACATAGTCTCCCTTCCTGTCCGCACACTTCCTCCAGCGATGCTGGAGTCCTTGGATCCCAGTGGTATAGAAGGTCTCATCTTGGTCCCTGAAAAACTCCTCCACAGCAGCTATCACCTCCTCATCTGACCGATAATGCTGCCTAGCCAAGTGCTTTTTCATGTTTCGAAACAGGAAATAATCTGATGGAGCTAGATCGGGTGAATACGGAGGGTGATCGACAAGTGTGAAGGCACAGTCATGCACAGCAGCCATTGCGACAACCGATTTCTGAGCAGGCACATTGTCCTGATGGAACAAGACCCCTTTTGTCAATTTTCCAGGTCGTTTAGCCTTAATTGCTTTTCCCAATTGTTTTAGCAGATCTGCATAATACTCCCCATTAATTGTTCTGCCCTTTTGAAGGTAATCTATGAATATTATACCCTTGGCATCCCAGAACACTGATGTCATCACCTTCCCTGCAGAGGAGACGACCTTTGCCTTCTTTGGAGTGGTGAGCCAGGGTGCTTTTATTGCATGGATTGTTTTTTGGTCTCTGGCTCAAAGTGATGAACCCAACACTCATCCTGAGTGACAAAACGGTCAAGAAAACCATCTTGGTCTGCTTCAAAAATAGCCAAGTTGGCTTGTGACAAGTTCTGTCTGGTCAGGCGTCAAAAGCCGTGCCACCCATCTGGCGGAAATCTTTGACATTCTTAATTCACTATGTAGAATGTTCTCTACTCGTTCACGGGAGATGCCAACAGTGTTAGCTAACTGATTCACAGTTAAAAGCCTGTCATCCATCACGGCCCTCTGCACTTGGCTGTTGTTGCCGTTGTGGGTCGTCCACACCGGTCATCAGCTTCAAGGCTGTCCTTGCCCATCTTAAAATTTGCTGCCCACCTTTTCATGGTTGCATACGAAGGAGCATCATCCCTAATGTAGCAACCATATCGGCATGAATGTCCTTAGGAGCTAACCCCATTTTATGGAGGTACTTGATGACACCACGATACCAGATTTTGTCCATTTTCTCAAAAACGTGCAAGTATCAATTTTCAAAGTCTAGAATTTCTACGTTATTGCAGGTAAACTTGAACTCATTTGAGTCAAATCAAGTGATAAAGGTTTGGATTTAATGAATACAAAATTTCATAGCTGTTCGATGCCTGCTTCTTGGTCAGGCAAAGAACTTTTCAGCCTACCCTCGTATGTGCTTAATATATATTTTGTGTGTCATAATTTTACCAAATGTAACACATGAAGATACTTTATTCACACTGGCTCAGTTACGAACCAAATGTTTAATCTATCTATCTTCTTATACTGAGTCGGTCATATTTGGCCATTACCTCAGTTGATTGGGTGGCTAAATTTAGAATTTTTATTTAGCTAAAAAAAAAAAAAAAAAAGAGAGGCACTGGATGCGTCTTTAAAACTATTTACAATCTGCATAACAGAGGTATCCTAAAACCCATACCTCTGAGTCTCAATCTTACACTGTACGGGCTTTAAACTCTTCTGCGGACTTGGCATTCACCGCAGAGGAGGGAAGACTATTCCATTGGGGAATAGTTCTAGGAAAGAACAAGTTCTTCAGGGCATCACTATAGAACTGGTATCTACGATATTGTGAGTCGTTTACTTTTGATGCGCTTGTTTGGGTCGACACTGTTACGGGGGTCAAGTACCTATCTTTACTAATAGACACTGTATCAGAGTTTATCTCGTCGAAGGAGGTTTAAGAGGACTGCTCATGACGGGCCTCCAGGGACGGCCACTCTAGCCCATTAAGCATGTCACCGACGCTACTTCTATTTGCCATTGCCTACAGGTCCATCGAGCAGCTGTCCTCTGCACCTTCTCCACCTGCTGAGTCTGAGTTTTAACATAGGGATACCAAATGGGTGTTGCATATTCAAGTTGAGGGCAAACCAATGTTTTATATGCAGCATCCTTTGTCTGCCTAAGTGCAAAAGCCAAGTTCCGTCTAAGGAATCCTTAAGTCCTAGTTGCTTTAGATGTAATCTCAGAGATATGATGACCCCAATCAAGATCGTCAGTGATGGTGATACCAAGATATTTGGCGGATTGAACATGCTCCAAAATTTGCTGGTGAAGTGTATAGTCAAACTTAATTTGCTTGTCCGGAGGGTGAGTGACATTTGGCCACATTGAACTTCATTTGCCAATCGGCCTCCCACTGTGCAAGTTGATCCAGGTCATCTTGTAAAATAAGACAGTCCGTAGGAGAATTATGTTCCTCAGTGTTTTTTTTCCCTATAAAACCGGGTCCGGAAAACGGACCCGTTCCCAATCGCCAAAAGTATGTTTTTTTCCCAATTCAAAGGTTAAAAATTCCCAAAATCATGATGCAGCATCCTTTTTTTTCTCTCTCTTTTTCGTCGCGAGAAATCGGTTGTTTTATCGCTCGTATTGTTTACCTTCCGGAAATCCGAAGTAACGTCCCTTTGAAGAAACGGCTATTGACATAATTCGCATACTATTGCAACAATTTGCCGAAATTCGGGTAAGTTCAAAGTTGTAGGTAAGTCCAATATGTAACTCTTCCGTCTGGAAACCACCTTTAGCGCGGCAAGAATTCTGTTACATGTTTATTAAATTGAGTTTGTTTTGACATACTTATTAAAATAACACCCTTTTTCCCAATTTGAGTAAAAACGACGCTATTTTTCCCAATTTGAGAAGAAAATTTTCCCAATTCCACCGGTACCGGTACCAGTCCCAAAAATGTGAAAAAAAACACTGGTTCCTATACAGGACACAATCATCAGCAAACAAACGGACCGATGACCTGATATTATCAGGGAGATCATTAATGAAAATGAAGAAAAGGACCAGTCCGAGGACCGAACCTTGGGGGACTCCAGATAAAACAGGGACTGGATCAGACGCTTGGGCATCAAGTACAACTTGTTGTGAGCGCCCAGAGAGCCATGTGCTAATCCACCTACGGGTGGATCCTCTTATCCCATAGTACTCCAGTTTATGTAATAGCCTTCTGTGAGGTACCTTGTCAAAGGCCTTAGCGAAGTCTATGATTATCAAGTCGGTCTGTTTGTGGCCACGGTTTATGGCCCCATCCTGTTATATGGCAGTGTGATACAGTAAATTTTTGTCACTGTGAGTTAGGTATTAGAAAGTTATAATTCATTAATTAACTTCAAAATGTTATTTTAATAATAAAAAAAAAGTATTACTATGGGGTTAATTTATAAAAAAAGTGGGTATTGTTTAATTTGAGGTTCAACATCCTCATCAACACTTTATAGGTTATTATAGAGACGTTGTTTCCCATTTTGTTGGACTTTTACCCGACATTCAATTGAAATGACATATCAAGCCCTGGCACATAGTGGAACCAAATAGTTTAAATGCCTGGACGGTCCAACTCGCATAGCTACACAGTCTGATCTGGACCTTTGCTGGTAACATAGGTTTGATGACACGTTTTGTCATGGCATGTAACATATCGGGCCACTTCTTCAAAATCTTTAGTTAAGTTGATTTTTTGAGTATACATTGTGTTTTTATATACTTTATACATTGTTTAGAGAAAGAGAGCGAGAGAAGTTACAGCATGTTTTATATTGAATCGATGAATGATGAAATAAAACTGTGCAAATGTAAAAACATGTTTTGCTATGTTTCATCGCCATTTATCCTATTTCATTCTCTGCTCAGAATAAAAGCAGAAGGCTCTTGCATTACAGACAGACATGACCTTATCTGTTCATTAGGCCATAAACCACATATCAGACAGGGCAAATGCATGGGGCTGACAGTCAACACTAACCAGGCTGGTTAAAAATTTTAGCTAACATTTTGATATCTTTTCCCAGCTAAAGCTATTGACATTTCATGTTTTATCGTCTGAAACGGAGACACATTTCTGGAAATGTCAAATCTTTATTTTTTTTTGATGGAAAAATATGCAAACCGACTTCATTTTGTAATCAGATGTGTTATATCAGAGAAATGTAGCCTTAAAATAAATATATCTTCAATATTCAGACCCACCGCAACACATTGTATATAAAAATAAAATGGAATAAGATTAATTTATTGTATGATTGTAGGACCAGAATTGTTAGTAACAACATCCTACACACTAAAACTGTAATAAAGTCATAAATACGGTTTTAAATGATATAAAATAAAAAAAAAATGATGTTTTCCGGTAATTACCAGTGTGTTCCGGTATTTTGGTGTGTTCCGGTATTTCTACGAACCCATTAAATTTGCAAAAAAGGGCAAATCTGCTCCAACAATTTTGTATGATCAGCCTGCACCTGTCGTTGTGATCAGAGACTTTGCTGTTCAGTGGAGCCGTCTATGGCTTCTACGCTATTTATAATTGAATGAGCAAATATAGCAATAGCACAGGCTGATCTTTGATACACAATATTACAATGCAAGGGTTTGACGTGGTGAGAAATAAACGGGCCGAAATGACCCACCAGTCTGGCCGAAATGACCTACCCCAAAATTTGGTTGATACGACTCGGGCCGAAAGACCCATGGCCGAAATGACCCTGGTTCCGAAACGACTCGGTGGGGGAAACGTCCCGTGATGGTCACATCAAATAACAAGAATCAGAAATGTTACTGGTGATACCTAAAATGACAATCATAAACCAGCACCAGTGATATGGTAAGTTGATCCCTAACTCTGAGATGAAATGACATCTCAAGCCCTGTCACCCAATGAAGCCAATAGGGTTAATGAACTTGCACCACTTTGCCTGGGCAGGCTTAGATCCTCTAAGCAGTTTGCCAGTACTCATGTGAGGTTTGTTTCAGCTCTGCATGGAAGCATCATACAGCCCATCTATTTCTTCAAGCCCAGATGGGTGGGGGGGGGGGGCGGATATGGGAAGTTAGTTCTGACCAAAGAGGTAAAGTTAGCTACACAATCATCAGCACCTTCAGCTGTCGAAATAATTGAATCGGGAAGGGCATTCCAATCTCTAATGGTTTGGGGGAAGAACAATTCTTTATAAATGTCAGTTCTTGTAGTAAGGGTCTGAAACGCCAATGAAAGATGATTTCTACAGTGCCTAGCTGGGCATACAAGCTCATCTGTTGGATGCTGGCAGCACCCTTTAGACCTTGGTATAAAAGTATGAGCCTACTGTCCTTTCTCCTTTTCTTGAGAGACTTCCATTTTAATTTTCCCAGTATTACAGTCTTGCTCCCAGTTTCAAAGAAGTAATTTTCAATTTCTTCAATAAGGACCACTCCACTGGGGTCCCTGATACAACTACCCTAATCCAAGATTGGACAAACAAGTCCCTTTATATGCTGCCTCTTTTACATCCTTGGTACACTCAATAGGGAACAAATACTTTTGTCATAATGAGAGTTCTCTGTGGCTCTGTTAGTTGCCTGTGCATGCAAATTTGAACTTAAAGCAGAGAACTCTATGGCCCTTGTCATGTCTCGTTTAATTTCAGCCACAAGCAGAGAAAGGCCTTCCTAAAGAAACTGAAAAGAAAAGCACAAAGACAAGAAGCAGCAAAACTGAGAGATGAACAGATTCAGATTGGTAAAGAATATAAGAACTTTACACGACAGCCTCTTTATAACACTATTAATGGGGTCCAAAGCAGAAATTGTGTTAGTTAAACCACTGTGTTATATCCAAACAAAATGTGTAGATTATATAGAAAAATGACCATTTATGGTCATTTTTTTCTGTATAATCTACACATTTTTGGGATCCATCTTGAAACCGTGTTATATCCAGGCTGCGTTAAAACGAACCGTGTTATAACAAGGTAGTGGTAGATCATTCGATTTAGGCATTTCCAACCTGAGTGGTCTAAGGGCCGATCAGATTGGAGGCCATACTGAGTTGAGTCTGGGGAGCCTGCAGGTTGGAAATTATATGTCCATTATAGTAAAATTCCGCTATCAAGACCATCTAAAATTAAGACTAAATCTGCTTTTTAAAGCTTATTGAGAAGGTTTCAGTTATTCTTTCTTTGGGTTTTCTACACCCAGTGTCCCCTAATAAGTACCGGTAGAGACCACTTTTGGAACTGTTCAAAAGTGGTCTTGCAGACCAAAAGTGGTCTTAATGTAGGAATTTTACTGTACATACAAATAAAGGATTCTTTTTCTTCCCCTGTATGTCAGCTTTTTCCATAGGTCCAGATAAGGCGCTTTTTTATTAGCTCACCTGTCACGTAGTGACAAGGTGAGCTTTTGGGATCACTTTTTGTCCGTCGTCTGTCATGCGTCTGTGCATGCATCCGTAAACTTTTTCTTCAAACAACATCTCCTCCTAAACCACTGATCAGATTTTGACCAAACTTCACAGGAATGATCCTTAGGTGGTCCAAATTCAAAGTTGTTCAAATGGTTCCGGTCTGTTGCACATCTAGGTCACAGGAGCTAAAAATAGATTTTTTTTACTGAAAATTTTAAAAATCTTCTGCCGTGAAACCGCAAGGCCCAGGTCTTTGATATTTGGTATAAAGCTTCATCTAGTGGACCTCCACCAAGATTGTTCAAATTATAGCCCTGGGGCCAAAAATGTCCCCGCCCCGGGGGCCTTTGGTTTTACATAGGCTTATATAGGGAAAATCTTTAAAAATCTTATTCTCTGAAACCGCATGGCCCAAGTCTTTGATATTTGGTGTGAAGCTTCATCTAGTGGACCTCTATCAAGATTGTTCAAATTATAGCCCTGGGGCCAAAAATGCCCCTGCCCAGAGGGCCTTTGGTTAAGGCTGACACAATTAATCGTATTATCGGTTAATCAATCGATAAATTCCACAAAAATGATTATCATTTCTGATTTGCTTTTAATCGATTACTTCATAAGTACAGTTTACTACCCAAAGTTATGCCTAAAATAGAGGGATAAGTGGATACGGTAATGCTTCTATAATTTCGAACAAAATTAAATAATTATTTTTGCCGCTGTTCAAATTTTTAGAAATTCGAGCTGGCAAAAAAGTCCACTGTTCGAAATTTTAAGGTTCTGACCTATCATGTTCTTCGCTTGCTGCTCTTTTAATACCTCAGAGACCATAGAAGGTTGTACAAACCGCAAATGCTCTGATTAGGCTGCGCAGACTGACCTGAGTCTTCAACTGTCACAGCCTCATCTACAAGTAAGAGGTTACACCGCATTTACACATTTCCATGGATTTGAGCCGGCGCAGAGCAAAGAAAACTTCTACTACAAGTATCAGATCAGCCTGTGCATCAAGCCAATGTGGCTTGATCTCGTTTGCTGCTAGTTGACTGGTACATATGTCACAGAAGACTCATACGAAAAGCTAAAGCTCTGATCAGACTGTGCGGATGCCCAGGCTGATCCGAGTGTTCACTGGTCTCGCGTCTCACCATACTTTCCAAATTCAACATTCCCCCAAAATGTGTATCTAGCAAATGTGGACAAAGCCTTCACTTATTGTTCTTTGAATTGAAGGCTCATACGAACAGCAAAGACACTGATCAGAATGTGGGAATGCGCAGGTTGATATGAGCCTTCACCGTTCATGCGTCTGTGTTTTTTTTTAAAAGTTCAATCTGGTGCGACATGGACATTGTAAATTAATGTAGCAAAACAAACGCGAAACCACCAAGAAAATCTAAGATCAGTACCCTAACCAGCGATCATAGTAACTCCCAGGCAAAGCGGTGCGAGTCGGACCGTCCATGCTAATGAACCCTATTGGTTTCATTGGGCGACAGGGCTTGAGAAGTCCTTTCATCTCGATGTCGGGTAAAAGTTCCACAGAACTGGAAGCAACGTCTCCAAAATGACCTTTACAGTGTTGATGTGGACGTTAAACCTCAAATAAAATCAAACAAACGAAATCATAGTAATTGTTTGTGCCTTTTCACAAGCAACAACTGCTCGCTATAATGATGTAGTTTGTTTTGGCGGAAAAAGATTCACAGGCTGCTTGAACTGCACATGCTAATATGACGCACTGCAGTAAAATTGCGAAACATCATGAGACGTCACCTGGGAAAAGGCTATGTCACTTAAAAACAGTTAGCTGAACAACGAGAGATCTTTAAAATAGTGTGGTCTGTTTTAGCTCAGCGTGGAAGCATCATGCAGCCCATCTATTTCTTCAAGCCCCGATTGGCGGGGGCCATAATCCGAGTCTGTGCCGGTCGCTATACAACCAGCGAAGACGCAGGTCATTCTGCACAGATGAAATGACACCTCAAGCCCTCGAAGTTGCTGATCAGACTGCGAAGATGCGTACATGTACAATTTTGTCGGGGTATTCTGATTTAGAACCCCGTCTTCCGGTCTCCCGCCTGACGGCCCTTATCTCCCGACACATCACGTGAACAAGCCCGTGATATGAATACCCCCTAACCCCCACTTCATATATAGACAACTGGGGGATGGTTTTCTGCTCCAAAACATAGATTGTGGATACTCGTTAGAACCGCCTCAGTCTGTTCTAACGAGCATCCACAACCTATGTTTGCAGTGTTAATTAGAAAAATATCACAGATTTTTATCAAAAAGTAGCCAATTTGGAGATGTGAAAAATGCAAAGTGTCTCAGGGGTGTATGAAAACAATTTCTACAGTCTACCAGCAATAACCGTTAGCTAACCTTTATCATGTTTAACCCTTTTTTGCCAAATGGAATCTTCCTCCTTATAAATGGCAGGAGTTCGTTTCAAAATTTAGGGGTGTCAGGTTGTGTTTTCATGAAAATTCATTTGGTAAATGGTTGAACATTTAGCAAACAGTGGAGGCCCTGATCAGATGCCGCATTCTGTGGCATCTGATCTAGGCCTACACTGTTTGCCAACTACCCGTTTCGGGGCTTTCGGTACTGAATGGGTTAATGAACTGTGTAGTGTCATAAATTTCAGTTGTATTGATTGTGCAGTAGGTGAATGAATACCCCCAATTAAGAATCTGTAATTTACAGCTAGCTCGTGGCCATATATTTGGCAGTGAGCCATTGTCATAGTTGGGTTAATACTGCAACCTATTGTGGATCTACCTTTTATTCACTTTGTTTTTTTCACACATCACTGTCGTTTGGGGAGATTCTGGGCAAGACAGAACTAAGATCAGACTTTTCCATTCTGTGCCATGTCCAGTACTACAGTAAAATTCCTACATTAAGACCACATTTAGGTGGTCTTAATGGTTTTTAAGACCACTTTTGAACAGTCCCAAAGGTGGTCTCTAAGCAGAGGACATTGTGTGCAAGAAATTGGAAGAAAGAATTACTGCACCCTTCCAAATAAGCTTTTTATGTAGAATTAGGTTGTAGGTACTAATTAAAACCACCTCGCCGAGGCTGTTCTAACATATCTACAATATATGGTTTATGATTTTTTTAACTGAATTTTTTTATTTTTGATGGTAATTTTTCAATATATTTGCATCGGCATGTTCTGTCTTATTTCCTAAAACAGGACCATATTCGAGAAGTGGTCAAGCTTAACCGTAACCGCTGACCCATGAGATTTCCCGTTATTAATACATTATGAAAACTTGCTGGCGCATATTAATCGGAATCTATTCCCAGTGCAGATGCAGTCTGAGTCTGTGTTGGTCGAGCATGCTGGAAGCACCATTTTAAATTGATGCAAACAGCCGAGTCTCAGATAAGACTGCGCTGCCGCAGATGCGCTGCAAACATATGAGGCTCTGATCAGACGGCACTGCCGCAGATGCGCCGCGAACAACTGCGGCTCAGATCAGACTGCGCTGCCGCTGATGCTCCGCGAACAGCCGAGGCTAAGATCAAACCGCACAGGTGTAGGGTCGTGTGTGCTGGTAGCGCCATTTAAGATCCATGCGAACAGTCGTGTCTCAGATCAATCTGCGCAGATGCGCTTAGAGTCTGTGCTGGTGGTGTTTGCTGGAAGTTCCATTTTTGATTGGCGCGGCTCGATGTCGGCAATATGAGGTAGTTAAACCACTTCACGCGTGGCGAGTGACACAGTGGGGATTCCCCCAATAATATGATAAAGGACGGGCTCAAGAATTTGAATACATAACATTTGAGCCCAAACGAAAGATATGGTTGATTTTAGGGAGGACATTATAAAAAGGCATTTTATTGGTAGGGCTCGGCGCCCTCGAAAAATAGCCTGCACTGATAATCTTTGAAGTCACCTTATCCATTATGGAGACAGTGGCAAATAGTTTATACCCAGATCAGACGCCTCAGAATGCGGTGTCTGATCTGAGTCAACACTATTTGCGTAAAGTATGTACATTTCTTTTTTTTTTTTAATAAAACTTAACATAAACAAAACAAACCTAACATGCCTATAGCGCAAAATGACCTTTACAGTGTTGACGGGGAGGTTAAACCTCAAATCAAACAAACTATAACTCGAAATGGACCACTACAAACTTATGTTCATTGTCATATATGGTTTACGATTATCAGACTGTCTTCGCAGCGGGACTCGGGCCAGTATAATCCACTTATACCACTTCTGGTGGCTGGTCTTCACATCAGAAGTCACCGTCACCAATGTGACTAAAGCGATTATAATATACATGTTGTATGCATCGGTAATTACACAGCGAAATTCAGTGTTCGAAATTTTAAAAACTGCTGTCTTATAAAAATACCACTGTTCGAGATTTTAAAGGTATTTTGGAAATTATTTTTGTCAATTTTTGGTGTCCGAATTTTTAATGTGTTCGAAATTGTAGGAGAATTACCGTAAGTTGCAAACAGTGCAGACCCTGATGAGACGCCGCATTCTGTGGCGTCTCATCTGGGTCTACACTGTTTGCTCGGGCCTGTCTGTTCAAATATACATACGGTAATGGGCAACATATGGTAAGAGTCATGCTCAGACAGGTAAAACTATGACAAAAACGTTAGAGATTACTAATCGGTTATCGATCGCAATGGTATGACTGATAATCGATTATCTTTTCAGCTCCGATTAGCCAGCCCTACCTTTGGTTTTACATAGGCTTAGATAGGGAAAATTTTTAAAAATCTTCTCTGAAACCACAAGTCCAGGTCTTTGATATTTGGTATGAAGCTTCATCTAGTGGACCTCTACCAAGATTGTTCAAATTATAGCCCTGGGACCAAAAATACCCCTGCCCCGAGGGCCTTTGGTTAAGGCTGACACAATTAAACGTATAATCGATTAATCAATCGATAAATTCCACAAAAATGATTATCATTTCTGATTTGCTTTTAATCGATTAATTCATAAGTACAATTTACTACCCAAAGTTATGCCTAAAATAGAGGGATAAGTGGCAAACAGTGCAGACCCTGATGAGACATTCTGCAGCGTCTCATCTGGGTCTACACTGTTTGCTCAGGCCTATCTGTTCAAATATACATACAGTAATGGGCAACATATGCTTAGACAGAAAGCCCTAGGGCCAAAAATGCCCCACCCCGGGGCCCTTTGGTTTTACATAGGCTTATATAGGGAAAATATTTAAAAATCTTCTTCTCTGAAACCACAAGGCCCAGGTCTTAAATATTTGGTATGAAGCTTCATCTAGTGGACCTCTATAAAGATTGTTCAATTATAGTCCTGGGGCGAAAAAATGCCCCCACCTGCAGGCCCTTTCGTTTTACATTGGCTTATACAGGGAAAATCTTTAAAAATCTTCTTCTCCAAAACTGGATGGCCCAGTTCTTTGAAATTTGGTGTGTAGCTTCATCTAGTGGACTTCTACCAAGATTGTTCAAATCATAGCCCTTGGGTCAAAAATACCCCCGCCCTGGGGCCCTTCGTTTTTACTTTGACTAGGGAAATTTAAAAAAAATCTACTCTGAAACCGCAAGGCCCAGGTCTTTGATATTTGGTGTGAAGCTTCATCTAAATTGTTCAAATTATAGCCGTAGGAAATAGAAGTCAAGGCAATGAAAACCTTTGAAAATCTTCTTGTCTGAAAGCAGAAGGCCAAGGTATTTGATATTTGTTATGAAGCTTTGTCTTGTGGATTTCTACCAGGATGGTTCAAGTTATAGCCCTGGGGGCAAAAATGGCCCACCCCGGGGACCCCAAGGTTTATGTAGACTTATATGAGGAAAACCTTTAAAAATCTTGTCTGAAACCAGAAGTCTCCATTCTTTGATATTTGGTATGAAGCTTCACCTTTTAGACCACTACCAAGATTAGTCATACACTTCAACCTCGTTATAACACGGTACTCCGGGTCCAACCAACGGACCATGTAAGTTATCCGAATCGTGTTATAAAAGCCATATTTACGCCCCCACCCATAGGGGCTTGAAGAAATATATGGGCTGCACAATGCTTCCACGCAGAGCTGAATCCTGCCCGCACACTAGTACT
The DNA here is from genome assembly GCA_963580285.1 of Lucinisca nassula. Lineage (NCBI taxonomy): Eukaryota > Metazoa > Mollusca > Bivalvia > Lucinida > Lucinidae > Lucinisca > Lucinisca nassula. Next base: position 10,481,562 of record OY757024.1, read on the forward strand.
GGTAAACCGCTAAGAGGATCTAAGCCTGTCCAGGAACCGCGGTGCGAGGCGGACCGTCCATGCTAATAAACCCTATTGGTTTCATTGGGCGACAGGGCTTGAGATGTCATTTCATCTCAATGTCGGGTAAAAGTCCCACAAAATTGGAAGCAACGTCTCCAAAATGACCTTTACAGTGTTGACGGGGACGTTAAACCTCAAAACAAACAAAACAAACAAAAAAGCCATATTTGTCACAGATTGACACTATGGTGATCAATAGTTTTCCAAACAAGATGATGTGCGGTCCGGTTAATAACCGTATTTCCGGACTAAAATGTGTTTAGAACTAATCAATGGCAGTAAATACCATGGCCCATCTAGTCAAGCAAGTCTCTTTAATTAAAACCAGCTGATAAACCACGTTTTTATCCACAAAATCGTCCGTTCTGACAGCGAGTATGACGCCATTTTGATAGCTGGTTCCTGGCCCATGTCCGGTTCCGAACTATTGGCTATTGTCCGGGACAGTACCGAACTACAGTACTATTGATAGATTTCAATGGTAAAATTACCGAATTAGGGTTCGGAACCAGATACGAGAAATTTGAATTACTTCCCTTGGAATGTCTCTCACCCATTTGAAACGATTTTTAATGGCGCACATGGTCTTTGAATGATTTTTTTACCGTGAAAATCGATCATGAATATTATGTTTTATCATTTGCTTTTAAGCTGGAATAAATCTAACTTTCTTTTACATGCGGCTCTAGAAAATCAGTTTATTGCAGTTCACGGATAAGATAATCTGCACTGATGTTTAAAAAGTTTTGCTGAGCAGTGATCTGTCACCAGTCAAAATTTTAGGACATTTACATTTCAGAAAATTAAATGAATAAATCAGTGAGAAGGTGATCTCGATGTGGGGTGAATGTTGAATGAATGGTTTTATTTTTTTAGGTCATAGTAAGAGAGAATGGTTGAATCAGAAAAACAGAATTTCAGGAAAATAAGTAAATTTTAAATTTTTAGTTTAAATTTCATAATTTCAATATTTTCCCAGGATTTTGTTCATCAAGGTAAATCTTTGTAAAGTAGGTCTTGAGGCATTGTTTTGACAAACAAGCATGTTAAGCAACATGGCTTGAGAAATGTTTTTGCACCTTTTAGGTAACAAAGCTGCTTACAAAGTTATAGCTTGGAAACCATCAAGCAAAACAATAAGATTAAATCAACTAAGAAAACATAGGTCACTCCTTGGGTTACAAACTGAAACTTAGTAGACAGCCTAATTAGAAATTAGGGAAACAGTGGTCACTCTGAGCTGGCACACTTCTATTGTTCAAACAAACTTGTGATCTTTAGATAATTGGCTTCTTTTCTCAGGTGTTGAGCAAAATCTTTTAAGACCCTTTTGGGTCTGACTTTTGATTGGTCACGCTGACACTTCTAAAATATGAATCTATTGGTTGGATGAAAGAAACCGGTTCATTGGCTCATTGTGAGACAGGGCTGATGAGCCCACACAACATAAAAACATGCTGAACATTAGCAGACAGGCAATCAAAAGGCGCAGTTAAGTGACAATCTTTTGAACTAGAACATTGAACTGTTACTTGGTTTTGCATCGTAGACCCTGCACAGACTGTTTGATTCAAAGTTCTGTGTAGAGACTTACAAATCTTTGCTAAATCTTAGTAACAAACTGAAAGAAAATAGAGACTCTACAACATAAGGAAATTAAGGAAATTAAATAGCTAAGTAAGGGAGATAACTTTAGGAAATTTGCAAGACATTTGATGAAGTAAATTGATGAACATAAAGTTTTGGGAAAATTATATGCTGGTGACGTCGCGTTAAGGACATTAATAATTTGTGTTTAGGAACTTGACATTTCAGAACTTGTTTGGGACTTGACATTTCATGTGAATTTTAGAGGAAAATTGTGTGGAAAGTGAATAGTGACAGTTAGGACATTCTAGTGAAAAATAGGACATTGAAATATACAAAATAGTCTGCATCAATCGCGTTATTTGGAACCTTTGACTAAATTTACAGAAATTATTTAAATATACAAATTTGGAAAAGTGAACTGTGTTGTGTTTAACTTTATACTCTACATCACATCAGACTTTGTGTTTGGTGTGATCCTTATGTCACGCACGAGGCTGGGTTAGGGGACCAACCTAAACCCAGGTCTTGTACGCTACACTCTTGAGCTTAATTCCCCAAACTTTGCCAAGCGAGTGCGCTCATACAAGGCATGGGCAAAAAAGAGGCAGGGACCCATTTAGCACCCCTGCCGCCAAAGACCACCCCGACCCCAAAGCCTAGGCGGTGACAGTGTGGCGGAGAATCTAAATGGTATGACGACCTCTCAACGCTTCAAGACAACAACCAGCCAACAACTAGAACTTCCGATGTTCACCAACCAGCACAACTGAGGACCAGCTAGAAGTGCCGACTCAGCAACAGACACAGATAAGTAAAACTGTCGGTATTTTCCTTGCTATTTTATTACTTCGTTTCTTTTGTTTAGTGCTAAATTAAGGTTTTATCTTATCGAAAATGGCTCAATACAAAAATAAGCTAATCTGGAGGTGTTCAAAGAAATCTTGTAGTGTAAATTCTGTAGGCATTGACAGAAGTACATGCAACTTAGCATTATCCGCTCCTTTGGAGGGAAATTTTGTGCAAATTAATATTGGAAAGCAAACAAGCAAAGCACTGATAGACACTGGAGCTCAAATTTCATGTATAGGGGAGCATATTTACAGGTGCTCATTTAAAAATGTTGAAATAGCACCGAGCTCATTAGCTCATATTGTTGGAGTATGTGGCGAGGTCCACAGGGTTTTAGGCCTGGTTACTTTACCATTTAGGCTTGATGGAATTGTTTTGGAACACACATTTCATTTGTTTGAAAAACTTCACCAGCCTGTCATTCTGGGTATGGACTTTTTGAGGCAGCATAAGGCTAAAATTGACCTTGAACAAGGTACAGTTAGTTTCAAAAGTAGCTCTAGTTCAGGAAATAGAACAAGTGAAAATGAAGAACCATCTGTTTGTAATATTTCTTTTGGCCAAGAAGCAAAAACTTGTGTAGGGCTTGTGTGTACAGTTTCTTCTGTTGTGGTTGAACCACAGGCTGAATGCACATTGCCAGTTAGAATTTCATTTTCTTCAAATTCTTCAAATTTAATTGATAGTGCTGTTCTATTGGAACCTTCTGGTGGTCTAAATCAAACTGGTTTAGTAGGCGGAAAGTGTTTAACTAGTGCTGACAGTAATTCTTGTGCATATAGGGTGTTAAATCCAACAAACTATCCTGTCTTTCTGAAAGAAAATTTTGTAATTGCTACATCTCATTTGGTCGATGAGCAAAGTATTACACAAGTCACAGACCATAATGACCTTCCTTCTGTTAATGTGCTGAATATGACTGATGAAAATGAAGCTGAAACTTACTACCAAAACATTGCTAAAGATTTAGGTTTAAATTTAGATGATACTGACTTGTCTAATGAACAAAAACAAAAACTTTATGCATTTTTAGGCCGCAATAGGGATATTTTTGCAAAGGACATGTCAGAACTAGGAAAAACAAATTTACATAGTCATGTCATTCATACAAACAATGCACGTCCAGTAAGTAAACCCCCTTACAGGCAAACCCCCAAAATGCGTGCCGAAACTGAACGGCTGACAAATGAAATGTTACGAAATGGGTTAATAGAGGAATCTGATAGCCCATGGCATTCCCCTGTAGTTCTTGTCAAGAAACCAAATGGTGAATATAGGTTTGCTATAGATTATAGGGAGCTTAATAAGGTAACAGAACCTATATCATTCCCTATTCCAAATATAAATGATGTTTTTGACACCCTGGCAGATGCTCAAGCAGAAATATTTAGTGTTTGCGACCTCCGTTCTGGGTTCAATCAAGTGCCACTCTGCCCCTCGACAGCAGAGAAGGCAAGCTTTATAACACATCAAGGCATATTTACCCCAAAACGCCTCAGTTTCGGAATTATGAATGGACCTGCCTGTTTTCAAAATCTCATGTCTAAGGTCCTTAAGGACCTAAATTGGAAGATAGCTTTAGTGTACATTGATGATATTTTGATTTTCAGCAAAAACTTTGATCAGCACTTGCACCATTTAGATCAGGTCTTTCAAAATTTAAGAGCTGCCAATCTAACAATGCATCCTGGAAAATGTAAATTTGCAGTAAAAGAAATAAAATATTTAGGCCATATTATAAGTAAAGAAGGCATAAAGGTAGACCCTGGAAAGTTTAGTGCTATAGAAACTTATCCAGTTCCGAAAACTGTCAAAAATGTAAGAGCTTTTGTCGGCATGGCACAATATTACAGAAGATACATTAAGGGATTTGCCACAATAGCTTTGCCACTTAATAAATTGTTAAGGAAAGATGTAAAATTTCAGTGGACACAAGAATGTCAAGAAGCTTTTGATACATTGAAAAGGGCATTAATAACCGCCCCAGTGCTGGCTTTCGCTCAGTTTGATAAGCCATTCATTTTAGCAGTAGATGCTTCTGATGAATCTATTGGTTACGTTTTAAGTCAGTTAGACTCAAATGATAGGGAACATCCTATTGCCTATGGAGGTAGAGCATTACGCAATGAAGAGTTAAGGTGGCATATAACAGATAAAGAGGGACTTGCTTTAGTAGAGGCTGTAAGGCAGTTTAGGCCTTATCTTGCTAATATGCCATTCACTGTATATACTGATAATGTTTCTGTAAAGTTCCTACAGCAGATCAAAGATTGTCAAGGTAGGCTAGGTAGATGGTCACTTTTATTGCAAGGGTATAACTTTAAGATCATTCTTAAGTCAAGCAGAAACAATTCCAATGCAGATGGTGTCTCTAGGAGGAGTTACCCTCCCATGGATGAAACAGAGACACGTGAACCAGAGGTAAGTGATTTTGGTTGTGCATTGACCTTTTGTTATCCAAATGACCCGAGCGATATAAAAGTGCAATCTGTAAATGCTGAGCCACAAAATAACAGCACCAACAGGGAGAAGCAGTTTCCCAATCTGCAACGTCTGCAGCAGAGTTGTCCAGACTTTAAGGCCATTTATAGGTACAAGACCACAGGTGAGGTGCCTGATGATGAAAAGAAAGCAAAAACTTTGGTCGCAGAGGCCTCACAGTTTGAAATAGAGGATGGTCTTTTATACCACTTTTATATTCCAAGGACACGGGGTATTCCAAGGGAGGAAAGGCTTGTAAAACAGCTAGCTATTCCAAAGATCATGCGTAATGACATTCTGAAGTCATACCATGATTCTTTAGCTGGTGGCGGGCACCAGGGTCATGAAAGGACCTTTGCTGCAATAAGACTCAAATACTATTGGCCAAAGATGTATGATGAAATACGGCAATACATTAGGTCATGTGAGCCTTGTCAGCCGGTCAAAAGACCAGTGCATGCTAAACCACCACCATTACAACCACTCCCAGTGGCCGACCTATTTGGAAGATGGCACATAGATATACTCAGTGGCTTACCCACAACCAAGGATAAGTTTAAGCACATACTTGTAGTTGTAGATTCTTACTCCAAATGGATGGAAGCACACCCACTTAGGACCCAGGAGGCGGAAGAAGTTGCAGCAGTTCTGTATAAAGAGGTAATTACACGGTATGGAGCACCCAGAACACTGGTATCTGATAGGGGCCAAACTTTTATGTCAAACTTAACAAAAGCTTTATGTGAACTGTTTCAAATTACAAGGCATTACACTTCCTCTTATCACGCTCAAACGAATAGCTGTGTCGAAAGAGCAAATTCTGTAATATTACAAGGATTTAGGCTGTACTGTAAAGGTAAACAAGATGATTGGCCAGAAATTCTGCCGTCCATAATGATGGCTCACAGGATGACACCCTCAACTCAGTCGACTCAGGTGTCACCCTTCTTCCTACTGTTTGGCAGAGAAATGCATGTCCCAATTGATACAGCTCTCCTTCCTAAAGATAACCTTGCCCAGGATCACAAGATCCACCTTGCCAATATTCTAAAACAGCTTGAAGTGACCCGTAAAATTGCTACTGAAAACATTAAGGCAGCCCAAGCAAACTACAGGCACCAGTATGATAAAAGGTCCCAGGAACCCAAATTTCAACCTGCCGAGCGTGTATGGCTTTATTGTACTAAGGTAGCCCCAGGTAAGGCTCCTAAGCTCCATAGAAAATGGACAGGACCATATTACATTACTCAGGCCCAAACTTTACATATAAAATAAGGAACTGTGCAACAAACAAAGAGGTAAGGTCATTGATAAATGCAGTAAGGCTAAAGCCATACTTTGACCCTAAGGATAGGCCCACAAACCCTCCAGCAGGTCTTGAAAATGATGAGGAAGAGTTAGATGCAGAAGAAATAGGTGATGGTAATTCAGATGTAGATACAAATACAGGTACTGAGCAGTTAGTGCAGAATCAAGCCCAGGTAGAGGCAAACAGAGGTAGAGGTAGTTTACAAAATCAAAGGCAGTCAAATGATAGAAGAAGTAGTACAAATAGAATACAGCAAAATACAAAAGCAGTAGAGACAAATAGATATACTGGTAAGAAAAAGACAGAGTTAGTGCAGAATAAGCCAGATTCAATGCAGAATAGTACAAACAAACAAAGTAAGCAGAAATCAAGTGTAGATATTGAGAAAAACAGTAGTCGGTCTCAGAAGAAGTCAAATGTTGTCAGAAACAATAGTAGTAAGCGGACTCAAGAGAAGTCAGAAACAACAGAACCTACAAAAGGTAAGAAAATACATGGTAAGAAAACACTGCATGAAAAGCAGTCAGTTCAGCCTGAAACAACACCTAAGGAGCTCAGACAGTCTGATGCACAGCCTGCAGGAAAACCTGTACCTCTTCCTGGTACGTCTCAAGAACCAGAGGAGTCTGTGTCGAGACGTGAAAGAATGGAAGGTCAGGAAAGACAGGAGCCAGTCAATGGAGGGAAAATATTTCCTGTGGAAGATATTGACAAACTCCTTTCCTCTAGGCGAAGTAATGGAGTCTTGTACTACAGGGTAAAGTGGAAGCAGTCAGGTTCAGGATCCACCTGGGAGTTTGTTTCTTCCATTCCCGAAGTACTAATAAGAGAATTCCATGCTTCTCGGACAATGTCTGGTAAGAAAAGAAGGCGACCCCTAAAGGGTAAACATAAATTCTTTGAAAAGGCTGAAAATCAATATGAGCCCTCAAGTAAAGAGGCAGAAAATAAAGATGGTAGAACCAATGGTAATCCACAGGATGCTGAGAAACAGCAATACAATGAGAACAAACAGCAGGTAAACAGTGTATCGTCTGCATCAGCATGCAATGAAAGGAAAGAAAATAAGCAAGAAAATATAGTTAATCCTAGAAAACTTGTAGGAGTTAAGCTTATAAAAGGCAGATCTTACTACATGATACAATATGGGAATCAGGAACCTGAGTATCAGCCTGTAAATATGGCTCATATGTATGCTCGAGATTTCATTAGTAGCCTGATTGAAATGAGTAGAAAAGCCAGTATTGAACATAAAATAAAGTTTCTAAAAGAGAGGAGTCAACCACGTCCCTTTGACCCACTAAAATCTCTTTTGTGTGACATTATACATGAAGTACGTGCAGCTCAGGATGGAGCCTGGCAATTTCTTTTAACATACAGAAGTCTTGATTTAGCACCAGAGTGGGCTCCCTTTGATTATGTGCCCCCTGGAAGTATGAATGAGTTAATTGATTCACTTAAGGAAGATTATTACAGAGCACTCGGAAAAAGAGTAAAGTATTAAGGCTATAAAATGGCACAAAATGGAATTCCAGAACAAAAAAAAAAAATAGAATTAAAATTTTAATGCGGTTGCCATATTCAGGTAAATTTTAGTGTATCTGATAGCATCTCAGATCATGTTAAGGCACAAAACTTGTCTGTATACATTAACTGGCATGGTAATGTGTAGAGATGTTAATAGTGCTAGAGCATAAATGTGAGGCCACACATTATGTCACCCCTGCCTTAACATTATTTGACATGATGCAGGTTAAAATGATCATGATACTAATCTTGTTGTTCAAGTTGCAGACCCGATGATCTCCTGGAAGGGAATTATGGACCAGTTCAGCCCTGTGCATGGATGTGTCTACCCTCTACCCACAGTTCACTACCAAGGACAGTCAATGAGGACAGCTGGACAGATCCATCTTCTATTCCGTGTGATGATAAAAGGGACACTTTGATGTGAAGCGCGTAGTTAAGAACAATTAATATGTGATAAATGATAAGAAATACAATGAACTAAGATGCAGACGACACATTAATTTTTTTTCAGTAAGCTCGAGCTTGTAAATAGTATTTTGTACAATCCATTTCTTGTAAATATTCGGCTATTGTAAATAATGAAGGAAAAAAAAAATAGAAGAAAAAAAAGTGAAAAGGAAGAAGAAGATGAAATTAGACAGCGAAGATCAGTAAAAATATGTGCACATTAGTTTGGGGACAAACTAAATTGACCCTGGGGGAAAATGTCACCAGTCAAAATTTTAGGACATTTACATTTCAGAAAATTAAATGAATAAATCAGTGAGAAGGTGATCTCGATGTGGGGTGAATGTTGAATGAATGGTTTTATGTTTTTAGGTCATAGTAAGAGAGAATGGTTGAATCAGAAAAACAGAATTTCAGGAAAATAAGTAAATTTTAAATTTTTAGTTTAAATTTCATAATTTCAATATTTTCCCAGGATTTTGTTCATCAAGGTAAATCTTTGTAAAGTAGGTCTTGAGGCATTGTTTTGACAAACAAGCATGTTAAGCAACATGGCTTGAGAAATGTTTTTGCACCTTTTAGGTAACAAAGCTGCTTACAAAGTTATAGCTTGGAAACCATCAAGCAAAACAATAAGATTAAATCAACTAAGAAAACATAGGTCACTCCTTGGGTTACAAACTGAAACTTAGTAGACAGCCTAATTAGAAATTAGGGAAACAGTGGTCACTCTGAGCTGGCACACTTCCAGTGTTCAATCTAGGCTGCGCCATTGCGCCCTGGGCCCGCTTTTTGAAGAACTGGCGCAATTCTAGTGATGCGATGGGCCCATCGGGCGCAATAACGGTTCGAAAAGAAACTGTTGAAATCGCGATTCTGCTGTGCGGTTCGGCAAACAGTGCGAACCCGGTCGCGACAAACTGCTTGTAACAGTGAATTTCATTGGCAGTTTCAACTGTAACTTACCAATCATAAATTAACTATTCCGGTTTCCTAGCGATAGAACGCGCCCTTTCATTTCAACCAATCCGATAATAGAATAACAACAATGGGTAGACTGGACTCATAATTTTTTCATTCTGTAACACGTTTTACCGAATAATATGAGAATATATTCTATTCTATTCATTCTTTTTACCGTATTACAAACTGTAAACCAGTCGTCGCTAAGTAACTTGCGACATCTTGTTAAATCGAGCATAAATCAATACAACATAAATCCCGCAAAATGAAGCGGATCTCAGACTTTTTTCAACCTGCATCGGCTAAAAAGTCGAAGGCAGATAATGAATCACGCATTTTGCCGGATAGCACGAGTAGTGAATCGGCAGATCAGACTTCTTTTACGACGGAAACGTCAGATGAATCTAGCAACAAAAAGCGGGTTTTCAGACCTGCATGGCTAAATGACCCTCGTTTTAAGTCCTGGCTGTTATTTGATGACGAGAAGAATGTTATGACATGCTCTCTGTGTATTAAGACAGGCAAAAGCAATCCCTTTAGTACTGGCTGTTCAAATTTCAGAACCTCCACCCTTGAACGTCACCAAAGCAGTCGTGATCATATTAATTCTCTGACAGACAGCAAGGAACAAGTAAACTTTCGTGAGAAAGTAGAGTCCCTCTTCGATCAAAAGAAAAAGGCAGTCATCAGTGCAATGAAATGTGTGTACTGGCTTTGTAAAGAAAAACTAGCAACTATCAAATATGGCTCACTTTTAGAACTTCTGAAAATCCAAAATTGTCCTCATATAGACAGCCTGCATTCTGGTGACAATGCAAGTTACCAATCTGAGAGGGCTGCTGAAGACTTTCAGGATGCCATCAGTAATGTAATTGAGGATAGCCTTAAGTTAAAATTAGCAAACAGTAATGTAGTATCCTTGATGTGCGATGAAAGTGATGACATTGCAACTGAAAAAAAGCTTGTTTGTTTTGTAAAGTTTGTACCCAAAGGAAGTGATTTTTCACCAGAAACTGATTTTCTAGAAAATGTAACAATTGACAAGGGTGATGCTGAAACTGTTTATAACAACCTCAAGTCAGCTGCTTTAGATAAAGGCATTGATATGAAAAAGGTTATGTTTTTTGGATCTGATGGTGCATCAGTAATGACTGGCCAGAAAAGTGGAGTAAGTGCTAGGCTTTCAAATGATCAGCCAAAGGTGGTTAACATCCACTGCATGGCACACAAACTTGCCCTATGCACAAGTCAGGCTGCTGACAGTGTGGCCTACTTAAAAAAGTACAGGGAGACACTCACAAATATCTTTTACCATTTTAAACATTCCTCATTGCGCACAGCTAATTTGAGTAAAATACAGTCAATTCTGGATGATAAACAGTTGAAAATCAAGGAAATTCATGCTGTTAGGTGGTTTGCCTTTTACAGTGCTTTAGAAGCAATTTTTCATTCATGGGGTTCTCTGGTCACTTATTTTGAGCAAGAGAAGCAGGCTGAAAGAGGAGGTGTTGCTAAAGGAATTCACTCACAGCTAACTCAGTTTGAATTCATAGCTGTTACTTACCTGTTGATGGACATTATGCCAATACTTACCAAACTCAGCCTTTCCTTTCAGAAGGAAAATATAGATGTTGCAGTTGTTCAGCCTCTTATCAAGTCTACCATATCCCAACTTCAGTATTTGGCAGAGAATGATGGGCATTACTTGAAAGAATTTTACTCTGGACTTAATGATAGCAAACTTTGCATCAAGGACCATGAGGTGTCAGTTACAAAGAACAAACAAACTCATTTCAGTAATATTAGGGCTGAATTTATTACAGCAGTGGTTGATCAGCTTCACCGCAGATTCCCAAGTAGTGATACATCTGTTGTTGGTGCTCTAGCCATTCTTGGTCTGAGAGGTCTGTCTTTTGTAGACAAGGATAAGCTATGTGAACATGGACAGGGGGAAATAGACATTCTGTGTGAAACTTATGGGGCCAGTAAACCCAATAGTCCCCCCTACATAGATGGGCAGGCAGTTAAAATAGAATGGCAGCTACTTAAAGAGCTTGTCTTGCAACAGAAATACCCCACTGACAACATTTTCATTTTATGGAAGATCATTTACAAACACCATAAAGACATGTTTCCCATGTTGTTAAAACTTGCAGAGTTGGCAATGATTGTACCATTGCAAACTGCTGATTGTGAAAGGGCATTCTCTGCCCAAAATGACATTAAAACCTCTGACAGGAATAGGCTTTCTGAAAACAGGTTAAGCAGACTCATGAGGATTGCCCTGAATAAAGTTAGTGTTGCTGACTTTGACTATGATGCTGCAGTAAATGAATGGAAGAAAGTTAAACAAAGGCGGGCATTTTCTGTTTAATTGTTCCCTGCCTGTCACTAGTTTTTCACAATGATCAAGTTATTTGCTTGTAAATATGTTAGTTATTGTTAACTGTTAGACTTTGTTCTGTTTTTGGACACTATCCATATGTTCCTGCCAAGTTAGAAGTAGCTCAGCCTCAGCTAAACTAAATTAAAAGGTATAGTATAGAACAGGTTTAGTTTATATTGTAAACTTTAGGGCCCCCTAAATTTCAAAATGGCCCCCTTTTCCAAAGTCTGTGGGCCCAGATGGCCCCCAAAACCCAAATCCTAGATTGAACACTGCACTTCTATTGTTCAAATAAACTTGTGATCTTTAGATAATTGGCTTCTTTTCTCAGGTGTTGAGCAAAATCTTTTAAGACCCTTTTGGGTCTGACTTTTGATTGGTCACGCTGACACTTCTAAAATATGAATCTATTGGTTGGATGAAAGAAACCGGTTCATTGGCTCATTGTGAGACAGGGCTGATGAGCCCACACAACATAAAAACATGCTGAACATTAGCAGACAGGCAATCAAAAGGCGCAGTTAAGTGACAATCTTTTGAACTAGAACATTGAACTGTTACTTGGTTTTGCATCGTAGACCCTGCACAGACTGTTTGATTCAAAGTTCTGTGTAGAGACTTACAAATCTTTGCTAAATCTTAGTAACAAACTGAAAGAAAATAGAGACTCTACAACATAAGGAAATTAAATAGCTAAGTAAGGGAGATAACTTTAGGAAATTTGCAAGACATTTGATGAAGTAAATTGATGAACATTAAGTTTTGGGAAAATTATATGCTGGTGACATCGCGTTAAGGACATTAATAATTTGTGTTTAGGAACTTGACATTTCAGAACTTGTTTGGGACTTGACATTTCATGTGAATTTTAGAGGAAAATTGTGTGGAAAGTGAATAGTGACAGTTAGGACATTCTAGTGAAAAATAGGACATTGAAATATACAAAATAGTCTGCATCAATCGCGTTATTTGGAACCTTTGACTAAATTTACAGAAATTATTTAAATATACAAATTTGGAAAAGTGAACTGTGTTGTGTTTAACTTTATACTCTACATCACATCAGACTTTGTGTTTGGTGTGATCCTTATGTCACGCACGAGGCTGGGTTAGGGGACCAACCTAAACCCAGGTCTTGTACGCTACCCTCTTGAGCTAAATTCCCCAAACTTTGCCAAGCGAGTGCGCTGATACAAGGCATGGGCAAAAAAGAGGCAGGGACCCATTTAGCACCCCTGCCGCCAAAGACCACCCCGACCCCAAAGCCTAGGCGGTGACAGATCCTTGACAGAACGTTATAATTTTTTTCCGGTTGCATAACGGAATTCTTTAATCAACACTTTCGATTATGCCGATGGCAGTTCATGTTTATCGTGCGTGTCAAGCTCAACAGGTTTATGTACTGTATATTGAACTCTGCTAATATTGATGACATGTTCGGAGGCCTGCAATAAATATCAAAAAGTACCGTAATGGATCGTGTTAGCTACTGTATTACCACAGTCAAAAGTGGGAGTAAAATAACATTGTTATGCTTAAAACCTGATAGAACCCAAAAAAATATTTATAAATGTTGGTTGGGGAATATATGGGGTCCAAACCAAAACCGTGTTATATCCGTATTCGTGCTGTAACGAATCGTGCTATAACAAGGTCTGGGTGTATTATAGCCCTTGGCCAATAATGGCTCTCCCAGGGGCCCACTTGATACCTATGGATCAGGTGAGCGATCCAGGGCCATCATTGCCCTCTTGTCTGATTGTTTTCTTATTTCTGCTTGAAAACATGTTGTTGGTACTCATTAGAAGTGCCTTGGCAAGGCGCTTCTAATGAGTACATGTATCCACAATATATGTTTTTTGTGCTTAAATGAGAAAAATAATATGTGGATACCCCCTCCTATCTGGGGCTATGTTTTTCTCTTGGATTCTTTTCTTTACACTTAATTCTTTCGGTGAACCCAAACACCTGTCAAATGGCTTTTGTCCCACCAGAGCCGAAGGATAGGCAGTTGTCCATCGTAGTCTGTCCTCTGATGTCGTCTGGCATCAACACTTTTAAGCCGCATCTCTGAAGCCACTGTGCAGATCCAGCCCAAATTTTACATGTATCTGTAGCACGATTGAAAGTTAGTATTGTTTATGAAAATCATCTACCGGTAATTAGTTTGGTTGTTATGGCATCTTGAGTTTCCATAGACTTGTATAATGGAGAACATTGAAACAATTGCATTTACTGCCAAGCCTTTGCAGATATTTTAAGGAATCATCTCCATAGAAATCATATGCTCTACGAGGCTGAAACTTAATGGAAATATTCACCATATTAGCCCTTACAGGTTTTTATGCCCCCGGAATCTAAGAGATTAGGGGGCATATAGATTTTCGTCTGTCTGTCTGTTTGTCTGTCTACAAAAACCTTAACATTGGGCATAACTTTTGAATGGTAATTATGTCTCCCCCGAAATTTTTTTTTTCGGAGAGACATATTGTTTCCCCCCCCCCCCGGGCGTCTGTCCGTCTGTCACACATTCGTGTCCGCTCTATAACATGAAAACCGTTAGAGCTATCGTCACGAAACTTTGTATAAATATAAATCAGCATTAGGCGACGTGCATTGCGCAAGAACTATAACTCTCACATTTTTACCTTTTGAATTATCTCCCTTGGAAGTTTGTTGGTATGTATATATGTATGGGCAAACCGTGTCCAGTCAATAACTTTCTTATTTTCTGATGGATTTTATAATTACTTGGTAGAAATAATAACAACCATAAGATGATGTGTGGTGCGCATGAGGCAGGTGGGTACCTCAAAGGTCAAGGTCATACTTAGAGGTCAAAGGTAAAAAAATGGGCATTTTTTCGTAGTTGGTCAATAACTTTCTTATTTTGAGATGGATTTTAAAATTACTTGGCATAATTATTAACAACCATGAGACGATGTGTGGTGCGCATGAGGCAGGTCAGTACCTCAAAGGTCAAGGTCATACTTAGAGGTCAAAGGTAAAAAAAGGGGCCTTTTTTTTCGTATTTGGTCAATAACTTTCTTATTTTGAGATGGATTTTGAAATCACTTGGCAGAAATGTTGACCAATATAAGACAATGTGTTGCATGCATGACCCAGGTTGGTACCTCAAAGGTCCAGGTCATACTTAGAGGTCAAAGGTAAAAAAAGGGGCCCTTTTTTCGTATTTGGTCAATAACTTTCTTATTTTGAGATGGATTTTATAATTACTTGGCATACTTATTAACAACCATGAGACGATGTGTGATGCGCATGAGGCAGGTCGGTACCTCAAAGGTCAAGGTCATTATTAGAGGTCCAAGGTCAAAAAGGGGCCTTTTTTCGTATTTGGTCATTAACTTTCTTATATTGAGATGGATTTTAAAATCACTTGGCAGAAATGTTAACCAATATAAGACGATGTGTGGTGCGCATGAGGCAGGTCGGGACCTCAAAGGTCAAGGTTATACTTAGAGGTCAAAGGTAAAAAAAGGGGCCTTTTTCGGGTTTTGTCAATAACTTGCTTATTTTTAGATAGAATTTGAAGTTACTTGGCAAACATGTTAACTATCATGAGACAATGTGTTGCATGCATGATTCAGTTTGGTACCTAAAATGTCAAGGTCATACATAGAGGTCAAAGGTAAAAAAGGGGCCTTTTTTGTGTTTGGTCAATAACTTTCTTATTTTTAGATGGATTTTGACATTGCTAGGCAGAAATGTTAACCACCATGAGATGATGTGTTGCACGCATGACCCAGTTTGGTACCTGAAAGGTCAAGGTCATACATACTTCATAGAGGTTAAAAGGTAAAAAAGGGGCCTTTTCTGTGTTCTGTCAATAACTTTCTTATTTTTAGATGGATTTTGAAATTACTTGGGAGAAATGTTAACCACCATGAGTCGATGTGTTGTGTGTATGACCCAAGTTGGTACCTCAAATGTCAAGGACAAAAGGTCAAAGGACAAAAAGGGGCCTTTTTTTAGTGTTCAGTCAATAACTTTCTTCTTCCTGGATAGATTGTGAAATTACTGGGCAGAAATGTTAACCATCATGAGACGATGTGGTGCACGCTAGACCCAGGTTGGTACCTCCAAGATCAAGGTCATACTAAGAGGTCAGAGGTAAAAAAAGTTTTTTTTTTTTTGGTCCAGTCATTAACTTTTTTATTTCTGGATGGACTTTATAAAGTAACCATGCAGAAATGTTCACCGTCATTAGACCATGAATCATGTGCAAGACCAAGGTCCATACCTCCAATGTCCAGGTCATACCTAGAGCTCAAAGGTAAAAAAAAGGACAGTCAATAACTTCCTTATTCTTTGATGGATTATGAAATTACTTGGCAGAAATGTTAACCATCATGAGATGATGTGTTGTACTGCAAAGGTCAAGGCCATACTTGGAGGTCAAAGGTAAAAAAGTGCTTTTGTTGTTTACGGCCAATAACTTTTTTATTTTTCGATGAACATTTTTAAAGTTACTATGAGGAAATGTTCATCTTCATTAGATGATGTGTTGCACACAAGACCCAGCTCAATACCTCCAATATCAGGGTTATACTTAGCAGTAAAAAACGGGAGAGACATCTGTGTTTTTGTAGAAAAACAAATTCTAGTAGATAGAGCTTTCATATTTCACATTTGTATACCTTATCACAAGACCTTTCCAATGGTACCATAATTATTGATCTCGTGACCTTAACCTTTGACCTACCGGTACTTTTTTCAAAATTTTTATAAACTTTAACATTGGTCATACCTTTCGATTGGTAATAGATAGAGCTTCTATATTTCACCTGTGCATTCCTTGTCACAAGACCTATCCAACGGTACCATAATTTTTTGACCTTGTGACCTTTACCTTTGACCTACTTTTTAAAACTTTAACATTGGCCATAACTTTTGATTGGTAAGTGGTAGGGCTTTCATATTTCACACATGCTTTCCTTGTCACAAGACCTTTCTAGTGGTAGCATAATTTTTGACCTCGTGACCTTGACGTTTGACCTACCTTTTAAACACTTTAACATAGCCTATAACTTTCGATTGGTAAGTGATAGGGCTTTCATATTTCACATATGCATTCTTTATCACAAGACCTTTCCAGTGGTACCATAAATTTTGACCGCTTAGAGGATCTAAGCCTGCCCAGGCAAAGAGGCGCGAGTATCAGACCGTCCATGCTCATAAATCCTATTGGTCTCATTGGGCGGTGGTGTCATTTCATCTCAGTGTCAGGTAAAAGTCCCACAAAATTGGTAGCAACGTCTCCAAAATGACCTTTACAGTGTTGACAGGGACATTAAACCTGAAATCAATAAAAAAAACACCTTAAAACGACATCTCCTCCGAGGCCACTGGCCCTATTTCAAATTAAATTCACAGGAATACTCCTTGGGTGACCCTTTACCAAAGTTGCTTGAACGATTCCACTCAGATGAAAAGTATGGCAACCAGAGCTAAAAATAGAAAAGCCAGTAAATGACTTCTTCTCCTAAACCAGTGGATGGTTTTGAAATAATTTCACAGGAATGTTCCTTGGGTGAGCCTCTAATGAAATTGCTCCAACAGTTAAGCACGGAAAAATGGAAAAAACATGCTAACGTCTAGTTGAAAGTTAAACCAACTTCTAGTCATTATAACTTCTCCTAAACAGATGGATTTTAACCCTTGTTCTGCTGATGCCTTTAGCAGCCTTATTTTCCAAACAATGAAGATCCAGATCAGATGGCTTCTGACGAAGCCATCTGATCAGGATCTACATTGTTTGCCATTCAGATTGTGAATTTGTTGCAATAATTTGCATCAAGTAATCTGATTGGTTGATAATCAGTAGTGGGTGTAGCAGATATGAATATTCAGCAGGACAAGGGTTAAAATAATTTCACATGAATCTTACTTGGGCAATCTCTTCCAATATTGTTCAAATGTCCCAATCTGCTAAACAAGGAGGCTAGTGAATAAGAGTGCTGTGGGTTCGAACCTGGCTTGGGTTACATGTGATGCAAAGTTCTGCAATAGAAGGTCAGGTGTTTTTCTCAGGGTACTCTGGTTTTTGTCTCTAAGATTTGCTCCATGTGAGTGAAATAATTTTGAAAGGATCATAAAACCAAAACCAAAAAAAAAGGAAACATGGAGGCTACCAGTGCTTAAAAATAGAAAAAAATGACTTCTCCTGAACAAGGGGATTTTTAGCTCACCTGGGCCGAAGGCTCCAGGGGAGCTTATAGTATAGTGGGTCCTCCATCGTCCGTCCGTCGTCCGTCCACACTTTTGAGCAGCTATATCTCTGAATCCTGCAGGCTGATCTCAATCATTTCTCATCTGTAGCATGCCTCTGGTGGGGCATTGATGACATAAACTTTTTTTCGAAATCGCTCTAAAACTTTGGTTCCTATGGTAACCACAAGGTCCCATAGACTTACTAAGGGAAAATGCTTGTCATCACCGTAGCGCCTTCAGTTTTGATCGGATCTTTCTGAAACTTATATGTAAGGTTACTGGGGATAAAAACTCGGATGAGTTCGAAAACCGGCCAAGTCGGCCCAATTATCATAGAGTAACGTCCCTTTGATTGCTGAAAATGCCGATTTTCGACCTTGTCATCACTGTAGCCCCTTCAGTTTTGATCGGATCTTTCTGAAACTTATATGTAAGGTGGCTGTGGATCAAATCTCGAATGAGTTCGAAAACTGACCAAGTCGGCCCATTTATCGTAGAGTAACGTCCCTTTGATTGCTGAAAATGCTGATTTTTGACCTTGTCATCACTGTAGCCCTTTCAGTTTTGATCGAATCTTTCTGAAACTTATTGTAAAGTGGCTGAGGATAAAATCTCGGATGAGTTCGAAAAACAGCAAAGTTGGTCCATTTATCACAGAGTAACGTCCCTTTGATTGCTGAAAACGCCTATTTTTGACCTTGTCATCACCGTAGCGCCTTCA
Source organism: Lucinisca nassula (assembly GCA_963580285.1). Lineage (NCBI taxonomy): Eukaryota > Metazoa > Mollusca > Bivalvia > Lucinida > Lucinidae > Lucinisca > Lucinisca nassula. Next base: position 10,500,132 of record OY757024.1, read on the forward strand.
GTTTTGATTGGATCTTTCTGAAACTTATATGTAAGGTGACTGGGGATAAAAACTCGGATGAGTTCGAAAACCGGCTAAGTCGGCCCAATTATCATAGAGTTACGTCCCTTTGATTGCTGAAAATACCAATTTTCGACCTTGTCATCACCGTAGCCCCTTCAGTTTTGATCGGATCTTTTTGAAACTTATATGTAATGTGGCTTGGGATAAAACCTCGGATGAGTTCTAAAACCGGCCAAGGCCGCCGATTTATCATAGAGTTACGTCCCTTTGATTGCTGAAAATGCCGATTTTCGACCTTGTCATCACCGTAGCCCCTTCAGTTTTGATCGGATCTTTCTGAAACTTATATGTAAGGTGGCTGGGGATAAAATCTCGGATGAGTTCGAAAACTGACCAAGTCAGCCCATTTATCGTAGAGTAACGTCCCTTTGATTGCTGAAAATGCTGATTTTTGACCTTGTCATCACTGTAGCCCTTTCAGTTTTGATTGAATCTTTCTGAAACTTATATGTAAAGTGGCTGAGGATAAAATCTCGGATGAGTTCGAAAACCAGCAAAGTTGGTCCATTTAGAGTAACGTCCCTTTGATTGCTGAAAATGCCGATTTTTGACCTTGTCATCACCGTAGCCCTTTCAGTTTTGATCGGAACTTCCTGAAACTTATATGCAAGGTGGCTGGGTATAAAACCTTGGATGAGTTCACATACCAGCAAAGGTGGCCTATTTATCATAGAGTAAGGTCCCTTTGATTGCTGAAAATATTGATTTTTGACCTTGTCATCACTGTAGCCCCTTCAGTTTTGATCGGATCTTTCTGAAACTTATATGTAAAGTGGCTGGGGATAAAACCTCGGATGAGTTTGAAAACCGGCCAAGTTGCCCCATTTACTATATAGTTATGTCCCTTTGATGGCTGAAAATGTCGATTTTTATCCCCCGACCGAATAGGTTCGGGGGATATAGCGATCAGCCTGGCGTCCGTCCGTCCGTCTGTCTGTCCGTCCGTAGACGCAACCTTGTGATGGCCATAACTCCTATACCCTGTGAGATTCATTGATGGTTCTTGGCACAATTGTCCACAAGGCTGAGACGGCGTGTCATGCGCAAGAACCTGAACTCTGGATGCCATACTTTTTGAGTTATCCCCCTTTTAATAAAATAGAATGACTACTTTGTGATGGCCATAACTCCAATACCCTTGGAGATATGTTGATGGTACCTGGCACAGTTGTTCACAAGGCTGAGACAGCGTGTCATGCACAAGAACCACAACTCTGGTTGTCATAGTTTTTGAGTTATCTCCCCTTCCAATAAAATTGAGTGACTACCTTGTGATGGCCATAAATCCAATACCCTTTAAGATATATTGATGATACCTGGCACAGTTGTTCACAAGGCCGAGACGGTGTGTCATGCACAAGAACCACAACTCTGGGTGCCATGGTTTTTGAGTTATCTCCCCTTCCAATAATATAGAATCACTACCTTGTGATGGCCACATCTCCAATACTCTTTGAGATATATTGATGGTACTTGGTACAGTTGTACATGAGATTAAGCAGGTGTGTCACATACAAGAACCATGACTCTGGGTGCCCTGGTTTTTTAATTATCTCCCCTGACATTAAAACCTTGAGATGGCCATAACTCCAAAACCGTACAGATCCCCACCCCTAAACCATATATATTATTGTTCCTTATGATAATACACATTCATTGACACCAACCTTGCCCCACCCCCTCCACTTCATTAAAGGCCCAATATCTCGGAAACCTTACAGATCCCCACCCCTTAACCATATATATTCTTGTTCCTTTTGATAAGACACATTCAGTTACACTAACTTGGGGGCCCCGGGATGCGCCGGGGCCATGCCCCACCCCATCCACTACATAAAAGGCCATATATCTCAGAAACCGTTTAGACCCCCACCCCTAAACCATATATATTCTTGTTCTTTATGATAAGATGCATTCATTAACACCAACCTATGGGCCCCTGGGATGCGCAGGCCTTGCCCCACCCCCTTCCACTTCATAAAAGGCCCAATATCTTGGAAACCTTACAGATCCCCACCCCTAAACCGTATATATTATTGTTCCTTATGATAAGACACATTCAATGACACCAACCTGGGGGCCCCCTGGGATGGACCAGGGCCCTGCCCCACCCCCTCCACTTCATAAAAGGCCATATATCTCAGAAACCAGTCAGATCCCCACCCCAAAACCATATATATTCTTGTTTCTTATGATAAGACGCATTCAGTGACACCAACCTGGGGGTCCCTTGGGTAGTGCCCGGGCCAAGCCCCATCCTCTCAACTTCAAAAAAGGCCCAATTTCTCAGAAACCGTTCAGATCCCAACCCCCAAACCATATATATTCTTGTTTCTGATGATAAGACACATTCAGTGATACCAACCTAGGTTTTCCCGGGATGTGCCATTGCCCTACCCCTCCACTTCATAAAAGGCGATATATCTCAGAAACCTTTCAGATTCCCCAAAACCATATATATTCTTATGATAAGACGCATTCAGTGGCACCAACCTGGGGGTCCTCTGGGATGTGTCCAGGCCATGTCCCAATCCCTCCACTCCATAAAAGGCCCAAATTCTCAGAAACCGTTCTGATCCCCACCCTTTATTCATATATATTCTTGTTCTTTATGATAAGTCACATTCAGTGATTCCAACCTATTGGTCTTCAGGGGTGTGCCGGGGGCATGCCCCACCCTGCCACTTCATAAAAGGCGATAAATCTCAGAAACCTATCAGATTCCCACCCCTAAACCATACATATTCTTGTTTCTTATGATAAAACACATTCAGAGACACCAACCTGGGGGTCTCTTGGGATGTACCCGGACCACTCCCCACCCCCTCCACTTCATAAAAGGTCCAATATCTCAGAAACCGTTGAGACCCCACCCATAAACCATATATTTTCTTATTTCTCATGATAAGATGCATTCAATGATATCAAATTGGGCTCTGTTGGATCATCTCCCAACCCTCCACTTCATAAAAGGTCTAATATTTCAGATACAGAGTCAACATGGAATGGGGATTCATTTGGGAGACTTTATAATCAATAAATTAAAACCATACATGGCTGCCAGTGGGCAGTGCCCGCCTGAGCTCTGGTGAGCATCGTGGCCCATGGGCCTCTGGTTTAGTTATCTCTCCTGACAGTATAATCTTGTGATGGCTATAACTGCAATACTTTTGTGATATATTGCTGGTTTAATTCTGGTGCACTGTCTGTTGGTGAACAATCTTCTGAAGGCCATGTTGGCTTTTGGTCGGGGGATTTGCCATCTCTTCCGATGGCTATTTTTTACCTTGTCATCACCGTAGCCCCTGAAGTTTTGATCTAATCTTTCTGAAACCTATATGTAAGTTGAATGGAGATAAAACCTAGGATGAGTTGGAATACCGGCCAAGTTGGCCCATTTATCATAGAGTTACGTCCCTTTGATTGCTGAAAATGCCGATTTTTGACCTTGTCATCACGGTAGCCCCTTCAGTTTTGATCGGATCTTTCTGAAATTTATATGTAAGGTGGCTGGTGATAAAATCTTTGATGAGTTCGAAAACAGGCCAAGTCAGCCCATTTATCATAGAGTTATGTCCCTTTGATGGCTGAAAATGTTGATTTTTGACCTTGTCATTACCGTAGCCCCTTCAGTTTTGATCAGATTTTTCTGAAACTTATATGTAAGGTGGCTGGGGATGAAACCTCGGATGAGTTCGAAAACTGGCCAGGTCGGCTCATTTATTTTAGAGTAACATCCCTTTGATTACTAAAAATGCCAAATTTTGACCTTGTCATCACCGTAGCCCCTTCAGTTTTGATCGGATTTTTCTGAAACTTATATGTGAGGTGGCTGGGAATAAAATCTTGGATGAGTTTGAATACTGGCCAAGTCTGATCGGATCTTTCTGAAACTTACATGTAAGGTGGCTGGGAATAAAACCTCAGGTGAGTTCGAATACCGGCCAAGTCGGCACATTTATCATAGAGTGACATGCCTTTGATTGCTGAAAATGCCTATTTTCGACATTGTCATCACTGCTGCCCCTTTAGTTTTGAACGGATCTTGATGAAACTTACATACAAGGAAGTCAGGCAGAAAGCTTGGAGGAGTTTGAAAACTTGTTTTTGAACTTGTCATCACCATAGCCACTTCAGTTTAGATCGGATCTTCTTAGCAAGTCAGGAATAAAAGCTTGAATGAGTTTGAAAACCGGTGAGGTCAGCCTGTTTATCATAGAGTTACATTCTACTTGATTTTCAGAAAATGCTTACCCTGTCATCACCATGTCCTCCTATAAAGCCTTCAGTAAAGGTTGGCACTTCCTTAAACTTTGAATCTGTTAGCTCAGGTGAGCGATACAGGACCAAGCTAGCTTGGTCCTCTTGTTTTATACAGTACACCCAGCGCAAATAGAAGCCTATGTGGTCGAGTGGTTACGCTACTCGCCTTGTAAACCAGGGGTCGTAGGTTCAATCCCAGGCTACTCCAGACTTTCAGATGAGTCTTTAAACTGAGGTCCCATCTCCGCATGACCTTAGCTGTTGGTGGGACGTAAAACTGAAACACTCACTCGCCCAGCGCAAATCTTTTCTAACCCATGCAACCCTGCGTTGAGGGGGACATGATAAAAAGCATTAAATCTGTAATGACCGCCATGGATACGTGCAATGAAGGGGATTGTGGGATAATCGCAGTGTTTCCTAGGCATTATGCAGGTATAAAATTTATTGTGTGTGTTACCTGTCTAAAACTTGCTCATGGGTAAATAAGTGAAATGCTGAGGATCTGCAGTGTGTTTGCCGCATCATTGCAATGGCTTGAAGCTGTCACGCAAGGTAACATGGCGGACCAAAACAACTATTTGCACAGGTTCAAAATGAATTGCGATGGGTGTGCTGTAGACGATTTCACAGGAATGTCATTTGGGTAACCATCTGTCAAGATTGCTAAAATTGTTACACTTTGTTGAACATGATGGTTGCAAGAACTTAACCCATAAAATGCCAATCCCAACAATTGTTGTCTGCTTTGCCATCTGCCGGTTACCTTAAAAGTAATTTTTGCAATCAATGTGGACCCAGATCAGACTGCTTCTGTAGGAGCAGTCTGATTTGGACACACACGGTTTACCTGTATGCAAAAATATTTTTAAAAAAGTTTGCAAAAAGGGTCTGCAGACAACATAAGCAGACGATATTTTAAGATGTAGTTTTTCTTGGCGTCTTAAGGGTTAAAAGACTTCTTTCTCCAAAAGGAAACCCTTCTAAAGGAATGTTCCATGGGTGACCCACTCACAAATTTGCTCAAAATACTTTTGCTCCACTGGACATGATGATCACCAGAGCTAAAAATGCAAAAACCTTAAAATGACTTCTACTCCTAAACAGCTGGACTGATTTTGAGGTGTTCTTAGGGGTACCGTCAACCGAAGTTGCTCATATCCTCCACTCCACCTCATATTACCTAACTTTTCATTTGTACAATATGGATTAGGTAAGCGATCCAGGGCCATCATGATCCTCTTGTTTTGTGTTGCCAAGAGTTACCGTATACATGCTATAAATACTGTAGTGCTTTGTGAAAAATAGGTAAGACAGAGTCCTAAGTAGAGAAGACCACTAATCCAAACTGTAATACCGTAATGATCTAAAGTATTGAGACATATACGCCTAAGCAAACAGTGCAGACCGTGATCAGACTGAAATAAATTTGGTAATATTTTAGGAAAATTACAGCAAGTCCTCAAGGTGTCCGAATTTTTAGGATTTTTACAGTACATCTTTTCTGCTTTTAATGTGTTAATGAAATTAATGTGTTAAATGCAAATTTTCTGTTGCATTTTTGTTGTCGGTCTCTTTCAGTACACTTTGAGAGCAGTATGGCTCAGACATCAGTGTTTTCCAGATGATGATCATTTAACCCATTTAGTACTGGAAACACCAAAAACGGGTACCACTGTTTGCTAAAAGTTCAGTCATTTTCGAAATAAATTTTGATGAAAACACAACTTGACACCCCTAAATTTTGAAATGGACTCCTGCTATATATAAGGAGGAAGATTCCATTTGGTTCCAAAAGGGTTAAGCCACTCAGGTTTACTGAGCACCAGACCTGGAGACATAATAGGGATAACCATAACATGTACCTGGATTTGCCACAAATTTGAATGTTACTTTCTTTTGTAACTTTGGGCCAGCTGACAAGCAGTCGATCCAAAAATTTTACAGGTTACAGTGTATACAGTATTATGAATCCTGCTGTTCATGCCTTGACATTTTATCTAGATGTCATTTGCTTTAGTGTCCCCTTATGCATAAAACATTGTGAGAGATATAAATCAATGGTTTGTCTGTAACTAGGTATCAGTACTAATCAAAAATGTGTAATTTTGAAGGGAAAAAAATCAGCATGCACACAACCAGTTTAACCCTTAAAATGCGAAGAAAAAAGAGTCAGAAAATGTCATCTGTTTATGTCGTCTGCTGAATCATGCAAACTTTTCAAACATTGTTACATGTATAAGTGGAGTAGTCGGATCAGGGTCCCAGCTGTTAAGTGTTTGTAACAATAACTTTTATAGTAACTAGCAGACAACAATTCATCAGAAAATGTTGTTTGCTGCACATTTTGCGAACTTTTCAAACATTTTTGCATATACATGTAGACAAACATTGTGGACCCTGATGAGACTGCTCCTAAAGAATCAGTCTGATATGGATTCACGCTGTTTGCTGCAATGACTTAAAGTAACCAGCAGGCAACAAAGCAGATAACAATTGTTGTGATTGACATTTTAAGGGTTAAGATTACAATTGCCTTGCCAGCATTTGTCCATTTTACATGTGGGAAACCACAATATGGGAACCTGGGAAATGGGGACACTGACAAACAGAGTATACCCAGATCAGGGTCTACACTGTTTAAAAACAGGGATTTTTGTAAAAAACAACAACAAAAAAACATCAAACAACTGACACAAACCAGTGCTTCAGCTGAAGTGCACGACCCGTCAGATGCTTTTAGCTTTATGAGTGTTACCATATATGGGTATGGCGGCCATTTTGGTCATGTGACCTGGACTTAAAACGGTTCCCCCAATAAATGGGCCTTATCGTAAGGAGCAAAAATATATATTATACTTTAGTACTGTATTCTGAATCGTTTGCAGGATAAAATGCATTCTCACTTTTCCAATACAAAAGCATATTTGTCAAAGTTTGACCTAGGCACAAAGAAGGTCAAGGTCAACCGAGGGTCACCATTTTAGCAATTTATGATGGGCCTACGTCCCAGATGCTATTTATCAAGTTTCGTGGAAATCTGCCCATTGGTTCTGGAGAAGACTATTTTTGAAGGGTTTTTACCATATATGGCTTGGCGGCCATTTTGGTCATGTGACCTGGACCCAATGAACAAATTTTGGTTTCCTCCAACCCATAGAGGCTCCATATAAAATTTGACTTCAATCGGCCCAACGGTTTCCGAGGAGAAGCAGTTCGAAAATTTTCACATTTTTCGCCTCGGCGAGGCTATACTAAATGGAATGTAATATTTTGCAAGTTCATTGGTTAGATCTCATTGATATCTATCAGTATGCCAAAAATTGTTTAAATATTCCAAGCGGTTAAGTCACTATCACCAATTTTCACAAACGGGTTACGGACGGACAGACAGACTGACAGAATGACCGATTGACAGAATGACACGGTGATTTTAGGGCACTCTTAGAAAATCAACCGACTTCAGTCGGTCACTTTTTCTGCGGGTCGTGCAATCAGAAACCCCTACAAGTGAAAATGGACCTGCTCAGAACTATATGGTGGAATATTCCAGTAGTCATATACTGGCAAATATGGGTTAATTCAGGTTAATATCCAAACAAAAATGTATAGATTATATAGAAAAATGACCATTTATGGTCATTTTTCTATATAATCTATATACTTTTGGAATCCATCTTGAAACCCTGTTATATCCAAAACCATGTGGGCCCCGTCAAGCGATTTTGATACTTATCGCCTATGCGAGCAGCGAAGGTTCAGGCGAGCCTGCGCATCCGCGCAGTCTCGCCAGAACCTTCGCTGCTCGCTCATACAAGCAGTGAATCAAGAGGAACCTTCAGACAGAAAGCCATATCCCTGGCCCCTTTGAATGGCTGGGCATGTGCAGTTAAAATTTGTCATGACGGAATGCTCGAAGACACAAATTCGCTTGGCGGGGCTCATGTTATAACAAACCGTGTTATAATGAGGTTGTGGTGTATTTAGATTTTTTTTCTAAAAATAGAATTAGAAGAAAGAAAACAATCTCCAAGTTACCATGCTCAGCTAGCTCAGGAAGAGTACAAGAGACAATTGGAGATCCTTCAGATAGAGGCGGAGTCAAGAAGACAACATGAGCTGTGGGTGTGGTCAGAGGAGAGGTGGGCGGAGCAACAGAAGTTAAAGAAGGAGCAAGAGGAAAGAGAAAGATTGCAGAAAATAGAGATTGAGGTAAATGCCGGGGTAGATTTATGTACAGTAAAATTCCTATATTAAGACCACCTTTGGGACTGTTCAAAAGTGGTCTTTAAGACCACTTTTGAACAGTTCCAAAGGTGGTCTCTGACCGGAGGACATAGTATGCAGAAAACACAAAGAAAGAATAACTGCTAAACCTACTAAATAAGCTTTTTAAACCAGAATTAGTCTTAATTTAAGGTGGTCTTAATAGCGGAATTTCATTGTAATTGGTGTCATGGGATCAACCTTAAACCTTTAAAATGCGAAGAAAAACTGCTTCTGAAAATGCTGTCTGTTTATGTCGTCTGCTGCGAGTTTAAAAAAAAAATGCATACTGAAAACAGTAGGGACCTTGATCAGGCTGCTCCTAGAGGAGAACAATTGAACAATGACTTTAATTAGAGTAACTAGCAGATGACAATGCAGACAACAATTGTTGTGGTGAAGTCTTAAGGATTAAAGGCCATTTTATGTACTTGCAAATGGAACTGCACCTCACAACCTCTTTAAAACACTAATACATTTACAGTATTGGGTTCTGAAAAGAAAACTGTGATAGTTAAAGAACTATAAAAGACTTGTAGATTATATAGGAAAATGAACATTTGTGGTCTATACATATTTGAGATCCACCTTCACACTGAGTTATATTCTAACATTGCACACCTATATAGGTAGTGGAATTGAACTGTGTTTTATTTATGCAAATCGCCAGTCAAAAGAGCCTGACTAGTGATGTCATTAAAAGCCGCCGTTTAATGGCGTCGCTTGTAGATTCATTGACGTTTGACAGTGTAACTTTATTTTCTCACAGCAAAAACAGCACACAAGAACATAAATGTGTGTGATACAGTCAATAAATAATGTTGGCGGGATTTCTTATAACAATAGCAGAAGGTTGGGCGAATTATAACAAAACTGTTGTCGATTTCTAGTGTGTTAGAATCGAAATACAATGTAGATCAGCTCTTGTGTGTGATATGTTGAGTAAAAGGTCACAGTTTGTTGGTCAGTTGTAAGTAGGCAAATCAAGCACGCTACACACTCATTTATACTCAAATGTCCAAATTCAACCCTTATCCTGCTGTTCACGACAACCCCTTCCTTCGCAAAAAGTGTATATCCAAATCAGATGGCTACTGAAGCCATCTGATCAGGATCTTAACTGTTTGTCATTCAGTTTGTGAATTTGATGTAATCTGATTGGCTAATAATCAGAAATGGGTGTGGCTTATTCAAATATTCAACAGGATAAGGGTTAAGCTTGTGCTTACCATGAAATGAACACTTATCCGACAACACCTATGCTTGCAGACAGTGTGGATCAAGATCAGATGGCTTCTGACTGTTTCATAGTTCCAGATAAGGTCCTTTTTTTTTATCCGAAAAGTACTGATATTTTTCTTATTTTTGCACGAAAACATATGTTATGGGTATTTCGAGGTGCTTCTAATGAGTACCCACAACATATGTTTTCATGCAGAAATAAGAAAAATTATATGTGGTTAAAATAGAAATAATACATGTATGTGGATACCCCCTCTTATCTGGGGTTATGCTGTTTGTCATGCAGTTTGTGAATTGTACAAATACATTATATCAAGCAATTTATAGTCAGAAATGGGAGTTGCTAAATTAATTTATTCAGCAGGACAAGGGTTAAAAGCAGTTCCTTTTAAGCTGATACACCACAACCTCATTATAACACGGTTCATTATAACACAGTTTTGAATATAACACGGTTTCAAGATTGATCCAAAAAATGTATAGATTATATAGAAAAATGACCATAAATGGTCATTTTTCTATATACGAGTATACATTTTTGTTTGGATAAAACACAGTTGTTTAACTAACACAGTTTCTGCTTTGGACCCCATCAATAGTGTTATAAAGAGGTTGTGGTGTATAATGTACTTTATAGCCAATGCAACCATATCTTTTGACAGAAAAGGATCAAAGAAGAATGGGAAGAAAGACAGAAAAAAGAACAAGAAGAGGAAGAAGAAAAAAGGAAGAAAAAAGAAAAACAGGTGATTTGGAGCCTGAGGAACATACTATATCCTGTCCCCGTTATCTTATCAATACACTGTTTGGTGATTAAGAGATTGCGGGTTCAATACCTGCAGGGGTAGGCAACATTCTTTCCTAGAGATTGATCATGAAATCTTTCCTACGGTCATTCTCTCCCTTCCGCTGATTTTAGAAGGGCGATTGTCAGTTTCTGGCAACAGAATATGCAGTCCTTGTTAACTGTTTATAAATAAGCCTGTCCAGGAAAAGTGTGCTAAGGTAGAATGTTCAGCTTGGCATGTTGTAAAAAGTGAAGACTGGGCGGCTAAATTCTAAAACACATAAAAAAAAAAAAAAATTAAAAAACAACAATACCCATTGAAGTGTAGGTCAGAGATTGCTTATAAAAATGTGTATGGCAGGTCAAATGGCTAAATGGACACATCCAGTCTGGTAAAAAGGAAGTTTGGTCAAAATCATTTGCAAGATGGCAAACTGTACATCACGTAAACATGCCAATATAATTTTGATCCCCTTAAACCACTTTTATATAGAAAACTGGGGGTTTACAGGGGTCTACATTATTTTACTTATTTTTGCTCGAAAACAAAGATTGTCGGTACTTGTTAGAACCGGTTATTATGTCTCCCCCGAAAATTTTTTTTTCGGAGAGACATATTGTTTTTCCCCCGGGCGTCTGTCCGTCTGTCTGTCCGTCTGTCTGTCTGTCACACATTCGTGTCCGCTCTATAACTTGAAAACCGTTGGAGCTATCGTCACGAAACTTAGTATAAATATAAATCAGCATTAGACGACGTGCAGTGCGCAAGAACTATAACTCTCGCATTTATACTTTTTGAATTATCTCCCTTGGAAGTTTGTTGGTATGTATATATGTATGGGCAAATCGTGTCCGGTCAATAACTTTCTTATTTTCAGATGGATTTTAAAATTACTTGGCAGAAATATTAACAACCATAAGACGATGTGTGGTGCACATGAATCGGGTCGGTACCTCAAAGGTCAAGGTCATACTTAGAGGTCAAAGGTCAAAAAAGGGGCCTTTTTTTCGTATTTGGTCAATAACTTTCTTATTTTGAGATGAATTTTAAAATTACTTGGCAGAAATATTAACCATCATGAGACGATGTGTGGTGTGCATCAGGCAGGTCAGTACCGCCAAGGTCAAGGTCATACTTAGAGGTCAAAGGTCAAAAAAGGGGCCTTTTTTTCGTGTTTTGTCAATAACTTTCTTATTTTGAGATGGATTTTAAAATTACTTGGCAGAAATATTAACAACCATGAGACGATGTGTGGTGTGCATCAGGCAGGTCAGTACCTCGAAGGTGAAGGTCATACTTAGAGGTCAAAGGTCAAAAAAGGGGCCTTTTTTTCGTGTTTTGTCAATAACTTTCTTATTTTGAGATAGATTGTGAAATCACTTGGCAGAAATGTTAACCACTATAAGACGATGTGTTACGTGCATGACCCAGGTTGGTACCTCAAAGGTCAAGGTCATACTTAGAGGTCAAAGGTAAAAAAGGGGCCTTTTTTCCAGTTTTGTCAATAACTTGCTTATTTTTAGATAGAATTTGAAGTTACTTGGCAAAAATGTTAACTATCATGAGAGGATGTGTTGCATGCATGATTCAGTTTGATACCTCAAGTGTCAAGGTCATACATAGAGGTCAAAAGTCAAAAAAGGGGCCTTTTTTTTGTGTTTGGTCAATAACTTTCTTATTTTTAGATGGATTTTGAAATTGCTTGGCAGAAATGTTAAACACCATGAGATGATGTGTTGCACGCATGACCCAGTTTGGTACCTGAAAGGTCAAGGTCATACATAGAGGTTAAAGGTCAAAAAAGGGGCCTTTTTTTGTATTCTGTCAATAACTTTCTTATTTTTAGATGGATTTTGTAATTACTTGGCAGAAATGTTAACCACCATAAGACGATGTGTTGTGTGCATGACCCAAGTTGGTACCTCAAATGTCAAGGTCGTAATAAGAGGTTAAAGAACAAAAAGGGGCCTTTTTATGCCTCCAACTTTGAAAAAGTTGGAAGGGCATATTGGTTCTGGTTCGTTTGTCCGTTCATCTGTCCGTTACGCTTTTGATGCATAGCATAACTAAAGAACCGTGTATGCTAGGGTTTTGAAATTTCATATATGGATTCCTCATGGAAAATTAGCTGACGCGTATTTTTTTTCTTGTCCGGATTATGCCCCCTTCAAGAGTTATTGCCCTTTGAAATTTTTTTAATAAAATCTTGTCAGCAAGATATCTCAAAAACTATTGGAGCTAGAGCCTTGAAAATAGGTGAATATATTGGTGGTGATGAGTAGATGAACTGTTTAACTTTTGACAAAATTCCGAAAAATACTTTGTGAGTTATGGCCCTTTGTCATTTGGTAATTTGTGCCCATTGTAATGTATGCTAAAAGTGATGCATAGCATAACTTTAGAGCCTTGAAAGTTGTTGAGTATATTGATGGTGATGAGTATATGAACTGATTAAATTTTGACAAAATTCCGAAAAATACTTTATGAGTTATGGCCCTTTGTCATTTTGGTAATTTGTGCCCATTGTAATGAATGCTAAAAGGGATGCATAGCATAACTTTAGAACTGTGTATGCTATGGTTTTGAAATTTCATATATGCATTCCTAATGGAAAATAAGCTGACGCATATTTTTTTTCTCATCCGGATTATGCCCCTTTCAAGAGTTATTGCCCTTTGAAATTTTTTGAACATTTTTAAAGTAAATTTGCAGAAATGTTTATCTTCATTAGATGATGTGTTGCACACAAGACCCGGCTCAATACCTCCAATGTCAAGGTTATACTTAGAGGTCAAAAACGGGGGAGACATCTGTGTTTTTGTAGAAAAACAAATTCTAGTTTTAGTGTATGTTTTGAGCAGAAAAAAGAAAAATATTGATTTTTATTTGAAAAAAAAAATTGTTTTGGTGGTAAAATTTTACCAGTATACAGTCGAACTTCAATGGCTCGAACACCTTTGGGACCTCGAAAATCTGTTCGAGACAGGGGTAGTTCGAGGCACTGAGGTTACTGTCAGGTGGCATAACGAGATATTTTTAGACATCTTTTCGGTGTTCTATAATAAAAATGTATGCTGTATGTACTCATTAGAATCGCCTCAACGAGGCGATTCTAATGAGTACACACAGCATACATTTGCAAGATAAAAGACTAAAATCTCCTTAATTATCCCCCACTATTTCTTATGTAGAGGATTTCGCTAGGGGCTCAAAAATGGGTTCGACTCATCCATGGTACACGAGCCATCAGTGTTCAAGCCATCGAAGTTCTACTGTATTTGAATAGGTATGTTTTTGTAATAATTTCTGATGAGACAGCTCACTTTGAGCCATCTTATCTGGATCTATACCATTGTTGAAGAAAATAAAAAAAATATATATATACAGTCGAACTTCGATGGCTCGAACACCGATGGCTCGTTTACCATGGTTGAGTCAAACCTGTTTTTGAGTCCCTAGGGAATTCCTCTGCATAAGAAAAAGTGTGGGATAATTAAGGAGATTTTTGACTTTTATCTAGCAAATGTATGCTGTGTGTACTCATTAGAATCGCCTCAATGAGGCGATTCTAATGAGTACACACAGCATACATTTATGTTACAGAACACCGAAAAGATGTCCAAAAGTACCCCCGTTATGTTTTCTGGAAGTATGCAACATTGGCTCGAACTACCGCTGTCTCGAACAAATTGCCATGGTCCCAAAGGGGTTCGAGCCATCGAAGTTCTACTGTACCTGTTTTGACCAATTTATGACAATGAAAACTGATTCATTTTGCAGGCTTTCAAGTAGTCCTACTTTTTCCTACTTTTTCCTACTTTTCCTACTTTTTGGGTCTCTTCCTACTTTGTTCCTACTTTTTCCAGAAAAACTCCTACTTCTCCTACTTTTTTGATTTGTTCAAAAACTAAGATCCCAAATAAATAAATAAATAAACAAATTAAGCATTTAAAAGTATAACATGTATCTCAAACTATTTGTAGAATTACATGACATATGTACTGATGATCATCTACATTCATTTAAGGCATGCTGTTTTTAGCTGTACCACTAATTGGAATATGTTGATGTAAAGCAAAACTGCTTAGACAATCTACAGTTTTGTCTTGTTGAACATGACAAGAATTTTTGCAGTCAGTAGTGTACTGATGCTTTAACTGAATGACCAACTGGAGCTCTGTCTTGTTGAGAATGGTAGAAAATTCACCTAGCAATGCTTTGATGCCCTAACTGCTGTGACAAACTGTTCTGTCTTGTTTAGCATCACAGAAATTCATTGCAGCAGTCCAGTAATGCCTTAACTGCAGTGACAAGCTATAACTATGTCTTGTTAGCATGACAAAGCTCAAGCTCAAGCTTTGTCTTGTTTAGCATGACAAAAATTCACTGCAGCAATGCTTTGATGCCTCATCTGCATTGTCCAGCTAGAGCCCGGTCTTGTTAAGCAAGGCAGGAGTTCATAGCAGCAGTGGTTGGATTTCTTAACTGCAGTGATCAGCTAGAGCTATGTTTTGGTAAGCATGCCATGCGAGGAATTCATTGCAGTAGTTATTTGAGGCCTTAACTGACCAGCAGTTCATAGCAGCAATGCTTTGATACCATGTCTTTGATGCCTTACTAGAGCTCTGTCTTGTTTAGCATGACAGGAGCTCATTGCAGCAATGCTTTGATACCTTAACTGCAGTGATCAACTAGATCTCTGTCTTAAGCAAAAGAGGAATTTGTTTCAGCAGTGCTGCGATGTCTTAACTGCAGTGACAAACTAGAGTTCTGTCTTGTTTAGGTTGATAGAAATTCATTGTAGCAGCCATGCTGTGATGCCTTAACTGCGGTTACCATCTAGAGCTGTGTCTTGTTGAGCATGACAGAAATACATTACAGCAGTGCTCTGATGACTATACTGCAGAGACCCACTGGGGCTCAGTCTTGTTGAGCAAGACAGAAATTCATTGCAGCAATGCTGTGATGCCTTGACTGCAGCGATCAAATAGAGTTCTGTCTTGAGCATGATAGGGATGCACTGCAGCAGTACTGTGATGCCTTAAATGCAGTTACCCACTAGGGTTCTGTCTTGTTGAGCATGGCAGCAATTTATTGCAGCACTTCTGTGGTGCCTTAACTGAGTTACCAACTAGAGCTCTGACTTTTTGAGCATGTCAGAGATTCTTTACAGAGCAGTGCTGCTTAAATTTGCCTTAAATGCAGTGACCAAAGTATGAAAGTAATTCATTGTTGCCATTCTTTGATGCCTTTAACTGCAATGACCATTTAGAGTTCTGTCTTATTGAGCATGACAGGAATTCATTGCAGCAGTGCTGTGTTGCCTTAATTGAAGTTACCAACTAGATATCTGTCTTGTTGAGCATGGCAGGAATTCATTGCAGGCAAAGCAGTGCGAGTCGGCCCATCCATGTTTATAAACCCCATTGGTTTCATTGGGTGACAGGACTTGAGATGTCCTTTCGAAGCAGTGCTATGATGCTGTAACTGCAGAGGATGACAGGAATTCAAAGTAGCAGTAATGCAATGTCTTAACTGCAGTGATCGACAAGCAGATCTTTCTTGTTAAGCACGACAGAAATTCATTGCAGCAATGCTGTGATGACTGGAGTGACCAACTAGAGCTCTTTCTTGGTTGGTTTAAACAATATTTCTTAGAATAAATTCACATGTATACATCGCATAATAGTATATGGTACAGGAGTTGATAAAAAGCTGGAAGCTTATATAAATCATCTCCTGAATTGTATCCCTTTTCTGTCTTGTTTAGCATGACAGAAATTCATTGCAGCAATACTTTAAAGCCTTGGCTTCAGTGAGCAACTAAAATGCTGTCTTAGTTTGCATGACAGGAATTCATTGTAGCAGTGCTATGAGCTCTGTCTTGTTTAGGATGACAGAAATGCATTGCAGCAATGCTGTGATGACTGAAGTGACCAACTAGAGCTCTGTCTTGTTTAGCACGACAGAAATTCATTGCAGCAATGCTGTGATGACTGATGTGACCAACTAGAGCCCTGTCTTGTTTAGCTTGACAGAAATTCATTGCAGCAATGTTGTGATGACTGAAGTGACCAACTAGAGCTATGTCTTGCTTAGCATGACAGAAATTCATTGCAGCAATGCTATGATGACTGGAGTGACCAACTAGAGGTCTGTCTTGTTTAGCATGACAGAAATTCATTGCAGCAATGCTGTGATGACTGGAGTTACCAACTAGAGCTCTGTCTTGTTTAGCATGACAGAAATTCATTGCAGCAATGCTGTGATGACTGGAGTGACCAACGAGAGCTCTGTCTTGTTTAGCATGACAGAAATTCATTGCAGCAATGCTGTGATGACTGAAGTAACCAACTAGAGCTCTGTCTTGTTTAGCATGACAGAAATTCATTGCAGCAATGCTGTGATGACTGGAGTGACCAACTAGAGCTCTGTCTTGTATAGCTTGACAGTAATTCATTGCAGCAATGCTGTGATGACTGATGTGACAAACTAGAGCTCTGTCTTGTTTCGCATGACAGAAATTCATTGCAGCAATACTTTAAAGCCTTGACTTCAGTGAACAACTAAAATGCTGTCTTAGTTTGCATGACAGGAATTCATTGTAGCAGTGCTATGATGCCTTCACCTGGATGCTTCTCACAAATGTAAATATTCAAAATTCATTAATTCTTTTGAATTAATATTTTAACATATATGCCAATATCTAGGTACAGATATCTGCCTGTGGCAAACTCTTGACAAAAGCATGGGAAGTTCAGGTTGCAGTCATGAAGAACTGTACTAGATGGGTTAGCCACTAACATTTTACAGGTGCCTGCTAACTTTGATGTAGACACATTAGACTCAAATGTTCAAATAAAACTGCCCGAAATGAAAAACT
Organism: Lucinisca nassula; assembly: GCA_963580285.1. Taxonomy (NCBI): domain Eukaryota; kingdom Metazoa; phylum Mollusca; class Bivalvia; order Lucinida; family Lucinidae; genus Lucinisca; species Lucinisca nassula. Next base: position 10,517,637 of record OY757024.1, read on the forward strand.
GGTAAAATGTGAGACATATGGAGGTATGTTCGTGTCCATTAGCTCCTACTTTTTATATCAGGTTCCTACTTTTTTTCCTACTTTTCTCCTACTTTTTGATATCTCAGGCTCCTACTTTTCTCCTACTTTTTCATCAGGAGTCACTTGAAAGCCTGATTTTGAAAAATGTGACCAAAAGTTGGTTCGAGAAATTCTTGGCTAATTTTCAGTTGGCCAGTCTTCAAAACGACCCCTGCCAGATTGAGTAATCATCAAATAAATTGATTAGTAGGCAAACCACATGGTTTTGGGAAACTTTAAAACATGAAAGGAATGTTATTTTCCTCCCATTCATGATTGTCATACCTGGGTTTAGCTGGAAAGAATGTTTTTACCTTGATTAAGGGGAATGGGAACACCTGGCAGGTTTTGCCACCATTTTTCAAAGGGAGACATCTTTGGGCACTTCCTGTTTGCTTCTCTAAAAGCCCTGTCCCACTGAAAAAGGGGTCTTTTATTAAAGGAAAGAATCTGCTCTTCAGGAGCAAATTCTGTCCTTTAAGAGTTGACCCCTATTGACGTGGGGGACAAAAATACTTTTGCAGGCGTTGCCTCCCCTGAAGGTATGTTCATTCCACTTAAATATATCATTTATTGTCATGAAAAGTAGAAAGAAAAGTTCTATTATGAAACCTTAACCAGATTACACTCAGCATTTGTATGGAATACAGATTCTTCAAACCAAGCAATTCTTGTATCTTTTGTATAAAATGTGTTGTTGAGTCTTAACCAGTTGGATGCCAATCACTACAGCTATTGTCTGCTTTGTCGTCTGCTGGTTACTTTAAAAAAATATGTTGCATACAGTGTTGGTCCAGATCAGACTGTTCCTATGGGCAGTCTTATCTGGGTCCACAGTTTGCCTGTAGGCAAAAGTGTGTTTGAAAAATTTGCCAAAAGATTCAGCGGACGACACAGTAGAATATCTATGTGCTTGATTGGGTAATAAAAGTGAATAGATGGCAGTTCATGTTGTTCACAACACCTCAGGGACAAAAGTTTTGGCTGTTGTTCAAACAGCCATCAAATAAGTGTTTTCTGTGTTATTTTTTTGCACCTGCTTATTTCAAGATACAGTCAAACTTAAATAGCTAGAATACCTTCGGGGAACATGGTAATTCATTCGAAATTATTAACCGTAAAAATCCTAAAAATCTGGACAACTTGAGGACTTGCTATAATTCTGCTTAAATTTTAATTAGGCCCCCGCCCATATGGGCTTGAAGAAATATATGGGCTGCATGATGCTTCCACGCAGAGCTGAATCCGGCCCGCACACTAGTACTGGTAAACCGCTTAGAGGATCTAAGCCTGTCCAGGAACCGCGGTGCGAGGCGGACCGTCCATGCTAATAAACCCTATTGGTTTCATTGGGCGACAGGGCTTGAGATGTCATTTCATCTCATTGTCGGGTAAAAGTCCCACAAAATTGGAAGCAATGTCTCCAAAATGACCTTTACAGTGTTGACGGGGACGTTAAACCTCAAATCAAACAAACAAACAAACTTAAATTTTAATTAGTTTGTTTCGAGATCTAGCAAAAAGTCCAAAAGGTGGAGACAGAATTGAAAACAGTGAAGCAGTCTGATCTGGGTCTACACTGTTCGCTTAGGCCTGTCTGTCGATGTACTTAGGATCATTACGGCAGTTTGAACTACGGTGGGTTAATCATAGTGCCAGGGCACGAGACGTAACGGGAAAGACAAGAATATTTTTTTGATCTTTTTAGACTGAAGGAATGTTGTGTGTACTCATTAGAATTGCCTCAATGAGGCAATTCTAATGAGTACACATAACAAACCTTTTCAAAATAAAATCAGAAAAAAAATATAGATTATCCTTACATAAATATGGATTTCAAAATGGTCACCTGTTATAAGGTAGAAGATTCCATTCAGTATAAATGGGTGAAGTACATGTTAACCCATGACAGTTGACGAAAACTTTTTTTCTGTACACCTGTATATATTTGGTCACATTGATACATGTATCTTGCTTTCTATTTCTTAACAAAATTTCTCAGCTATTCAGATATTAAGTATATGTAGTAACTACCAGTTTGTTTGACCATCTAGGCAGCACTTCTACAACAGGCCAGAGACGCTGAGAATAAGGTTAGTACAAACTTCCAGTTCACACACCTTTCATCAATTCACTCCTATTTATACCTTCGATTCCTTTTAATAATTTTAAACCATATATCAACAGATACATCTTGTCGGAATGGCAAGGCGAAACGGATCATGAAATAGATAACAAACTTCATGCCATTAAACCTGGCGTCGGAACAAAATGCTCTCCTCCACAGTTTTCCAGGAAAGAGGATGTAGTATTAACACAATTACGCATTGGCCATACTAGAGTTACTCACTCTTATATTTTAAATGGTGATGATCAACCTACTTGTGTAGGCTGTGATCAGCCTTTCACTGTAAAACATATCTTAATTGACTGTGTTGACTTTTCACCCTCCCGTAACATATACTTCAAAGCTGACACTTTGCAACAATTGTTTCAAGATGTACCTGTTGATAATATTATTTTATTCTTAAAAGAAATTGGACTTTTTCATAAAATTTAACTGTTTCAGATTTTTATACATATCACACCGACATTTTTACTTTTATTATTCTCATAATTCTTCATGCCGTTTAGTCATTAACCGCTTGACGCTTATGACCCACAAAGAGGGTTGACGCATCGTTAAACACAAAATCATCATCATCAACACACCTTTCATCTCCTATACTATCTGTCAGGTTAACGGGTCCCAGTTATGAACAGTCTGTAAACCTTGCATCATAAAGAGAAAAGTAGGGGTTTACAGTGGTATTAATTATTTCCCTTATTTTGCTTAAAAACATAGATTATAGGTACTCATTAGACTCATTAGAACCACCTTATTGAGATGGCTTTAACGAGCACCTATAATCTAATGAGGTGGTTCTAAAGAGGTACTCCTTAGAACCACCTCATTAGAATGTGGGTGCTCATTAGAACCTACAATCTAATGAGGTGGTTATAAGGAGGTACTCCTTAGAACCACTTATTAGATTGTGGGTGCTGGTTGGAACATCAATCTATTTATTATGTGTACCATAATCTATGTTATGTGTACCATAATCTATGTTTAGACTAGAAATAAGAAATAAGTCCGAAATTTTTCTTTGAAAAAAGCTAGTTTTGGAGACATGAAAGATGCTATTTTAACACATGGATGTGTTATAATAATTTTTAGCTCACCTGAGCAAAGCTCAAGGTGAGCTTTTGTGATCACCTTTTGTCCGTCGTACGTGCGTTGTGCATTGTGCGTCGTCAACATTTACCTTGTTAAGACTCTGGAGACCACAATTTTGCTTCAGTTTTCATGAAACTTTACCAGAATGTTTGTCTTAATTATATCTGGGTCAAGTTCGAATATGGGTTATGTCGCGTCAAAAAGTAGGTCAGTTGGTCAAATCATAGAAAAACCTTGTTAAGACTCTAGAGGCCACAGTTTTGGTCCAATCATCCTGAAACTTGCTCAGAATGATCATCCTGACAATATCTCGGTCAAGTTCGAATATGGGTCATGTCGGGTCAAAAAGTAGGTCAGCAGGTCAAATCATAAAAAAACCTTGATAAGACTCTAGAGGCCACAGTTTTGTTCCAATCATCCTGAAACTTGCTCAGAATGATCATCCTGACAATATCTTGGTCAAGTTCGACTATGGGTCATGTCGGGTCAAAAAGTAGGTCAGCAGGTCAAATCATAGAAAAACCTTGTTAAAACTCTAGAGGCCACAGTTTTGGTCCAATCATCCTGAAACTTGCTCAGAATGATCATCCTGACAATATCTCAGTCAAGTTGGAATATGGGTCATGTCGATCAAACAATAGGTCAGCAGGTCAAATCATAGAAAAACCTTGTTAAAACTCTAGAGGCCACAGTTTCTGTCCAATCATCCTGAAACTTGCTCAGAATGATCATCCTGACAATATCTCGGTCAAGTTCGAATATATGTCATTTCAGGTCAAAAAGTAGGTCAGCAGGTCATATCATAGAAAAACCTTGTTAACGCTCTAGAGGCCACAGTTTTAGTCCAATTATCCTCAAATTGGCTCAGAATGATCATCCTGACAATATCTTGGTCAAGTTTAAATACGGGTCATTTCGGGTCAAAAAGTAGGTCAGTAGGTCAAATCATAGAAAAACCTTGTTAAGACTCTAGAGGCCACAGTTTTGGTCCAATCATCCTCAAACTTGCTCAGAATGATTATTCTGTCAATATCTTGGTCATATACGAATATGGGTCATGTCGGGTCAAAAAGTAGGTCAGCAGGTCAAATCTTAGAGAAACCTTGTTGAGACTCTAGAGGCCACAATTTTGGTCCAATCATCCTGAAACTTGCCCAGAATGATCATCCTGACAATATCTTGGTCAAGTTCGAATATGAGTCATGTTGGATCAAAAAGTAGGTCAGCAGGTCAAATCATAGAAAAAACCTTGATAAGACTCTAGAGGCCACAGTTTTGGTCCAATCATCCTGAATTTTGCTCAGAATGATCATCCTGACAATATCTTGGTCAAGTTCGAATACAGGTCATATGGGATCAAACAGCAGGTCAAATCATAGAAAAACATTGTTAAGACTCTGGAGGCGACAGTTTTGGTCCAATCATCCTGAAACTTGCTCAGAATGACCATCCTGACAATATCTCGGTCAAGTTCGAATATGGGTCATGTTGGGTCAAAAAGTAGGTCAGCAGGGCAAATCGTAGAAAACCTTGTTAAGACTCTAGAGGCCACAGTTTTGGTCCAATCATCCTAAATTTTGCTCAGAATGATCATCCTGACAATATCTTGGTCAAGTTCGAATACAGGTCATATGGGATCAACAAGTAGGTCAGTAGGTCAAATCATAGAAAAACCTTGTTAAGACAAGAGGCAGCAGTATTAATCCAATCATCCTCAAACTTGCTCAAAATGATTATCCTGTCAATATCTTGGTCATGTACGAATATGGGTCATGTCAGGTCAAAAAGTAGGTCAGTAGGTCAAATCATAGAAAAACCTTATTAAGACTCTAGAGGCCACAGTTTTGGTCCAATCATCCTTAGAGACCTTAATTTTTAGCTCACCTGAGCAAAGCTCAAGGTGAGATTTTGTGATCACCTTTTGTCCGTCGTAAGTGCGTTGTGCATCATTCATCATGAGACGTGCGTCATCAACATTTACCTTGTTCATCCACTAGAGACCACAATTCTGCTTCAATCTTCATGAAATTTTATCAGTATGTTTGTCTTGATGATATCTGGGTCAAGTTTGAATATGGGTCATATCAGGTAAAAACTAGGTCAAATTCCTTGAAATCCTTGTTCGCCCTCTAGAGACAGTAGTTTTGCTTCAAATTTCATGAAACTTTACCAGAATGTTTGACTTGATGATATCTGAGTTTGAATATGGGTCATGTCAGGTCAAAATATAGGTCACTAGGTCAAATTCCTCGAAAACCTTATACAGCATCTGGAGGCCACGATTTTTTGCTTCAATCTTCAATCTCTATGAAGAGTGTTCAGATAATAGCATAAAAAAACTCGTAGCATCCACCTTGTCAAACTTAAATATTAAGGATGTAAATCTCTTACCTCAGGTGAGCGATTTAGAACCATCATGGTCCTCTTGTTTTCTTTCTCTGTTGCATTTCCCTTGAGAAATTACCTTATATGATCATCAGGGGTTGGCATATGAACAAATCAACAAACAGCCTGTTTAAGCCTTAAGTTTATAAAACTTTTTTCATACTCTGTTCATTTTAGCAGATTTTCTTTCTCAATGCATTTACAGAAAACACTATAGTCAACTATTTGGATGCAATGTTTAAACAGAGGGCCCTTGTTATAACGACAGTATTTGTTCCCTATTATTGTGCCATTATAAAGAATTTGTTGTTCTTAAACCTAATCCCAGCTAGGAGTAAAATTGGTAATAAAAGTTTCCCTGCTCTTCATCATAGTGTAGTTTATATTTTCTTGTCCTTTGGGATCATTGATTCCGCTGTGGAATTTTGAAAATATTTGAGGTCACTGATGAGGCCTAATTGGTCGAAACTAGCTAGTCTGGCCATGAAAACATGTACACGCCATATTTTCCACTCCTGTGGTGTATTCCTTGCTTCCAAAGGATAACTCTTTCTGGAACATATTTTCCCCATTGTTACTCAAAGAAACAAATGTGATAGACATTTGTTTATTGGAGTATTAGATTACAAGAACCTTTCATGACTATTGTTTCAATTTGTGCAATTTTCCAACCCAAGGGAAAATAAAAAGCTAAAAGGAAGCCCACGCCACTTGGAACCGAGGTTAAGCCTTTAGCTAAGAAGCCATTCCATTGACATTGCCGTTATAACGAGTTTTGCTGTTATAACGAATGTCGGTATATAGAGGGTTGACTGGATCTCAATATTTATATTCTCAGTACATTTACAGAAAACCCCTATAGGCAGCCATTGGGATGCAATGTTGTTCATTCGTCATTGAATACATAGATGAGCTTTCATGTATTATTGAATTTATTAAACAAGTTGAGGAAAAGGGATAAAATGCGAGGCTGTGCCGAGCTTTTTATGCCTTTTCCTCAACAAGTTTAATAAATTTAATAATACATGAGTGCATTGCAAGATTTTATTTATCGTTTGGCATTTAAAATGCATTTAATTCACGATTTTTGTACAAAAATGTAATTATTCCCCATTAGTAAACCTGGTGTTGCTAAGAACGTCGTAGATGCAACATTAAGGACTTATCTAACTGATTTGCATATATTTAATACACTGGTGGATTACCAAATTTAATACATGGCATTATTACAGTCTCAAATGCGACATTATATGATAAATTGACTTTATGTCATATGATTACAATAATTGACTTCAAAATAATTCATGGCTCTCTCCAGTATGAGTGGACGATGGGGACGTCAGGTTATTGGGTAAATGCAGCTTTTCTGCTGTTACTAGGAAAATTACATGTTACAATTTTAGCCCTGTTACTAATATTTTTCATCAAATAATGGATGGGAATTAATGTAAATAGAAGTAATAAAGGTAATTTTTTGCATGTTCCCTTTGTGTACCGGAAACCTGAAAACGGGTAATTGGCAAACATTGCAGGCCCAGATCAGACGCCGCAGAATGTGGCATCTGATCAGGGTCTACACTGTTTGCAAAAGGTTCACAAGAAAGTTATGGCCCCCGCTCATTGGGGCTTGAAGAAATAGATGGGCTGCATGATGCTTCCGCGCAGAGCTGAAACCGACCCGCACAAGAGTACTGGTAAACTGCCTACAGGATCCCAGCCTGCCCAGGCAAAGCGGTGCGAGTCGGCCCGTCCATGCTTATAAACCCTATTGGTTTCATTGGGCGGCAGGGATTGAGATGTCATTTCATCTCAATGTCGGGTAAAAGTCCCACAAAATTGGAAGCAACGTCTCCAAAATGACCTGTACAGTGTTGACGGGGACATTAAACCTCAAATCAAACAAAATTACAAGAAAGTTTAAGTGAACCCTAAACGGAACGTTCATTTAAGTATGAATAACAAGGGACCACAAGGAAAGTTTAAGTGAACCCAAAAGGGAATGTCATTGAAGTATGAATAACATCAGGTCACAAGGAAAGTTTAAGTGAACCCCAAAGGGAATGTCATTGAAGTATGAATAACATCAGGTCACAAGGAAAGTTTAAGTGAACCCCAAAGGGAATGTCATTGAAGTATGAATAACATCAGGTCACAAGGAAAGTTTAAGTGAACCCCAAAGGGAATGTCATTGAAGTATGAATAACATCAGGTCACAAGGAAAGTTTAAGTGAACCCCAAAGGGAATGTCATTGAAGTATGAATAACATCAGGTCACAAGGAAAGTTTAAGTGAACCCCAAAGGAAACGTTCATTGAAGTGTGAATAACATCAGGTCACAAGGAAAGTTTAACTGAACCCCAAAGGAAACGTTCATTGAAGTGTGAATAACATAGGGCCACAAGAAAGTTTAACTGAACCCCAAAGGAAACGTTCATTGAAGTATGAATAACATCAGGTCACAAGGAAAGTTTAAGTGAAACCCAAAGGTAAGGTTCATTGAAGTGTGAATAACATCAGGTCACAAGGAACGTTTAAGTGAAACCCAAAGGGAATGTTCAATGAAGTGTGAAAACATCAGGTCACAAGGACAGTTTAAGTGAACCCTAAAGGGAATGTTCATTGAAGTATGACTAACATTGGGCCACGAGCAAAGTTTAAGTGAACCCCAAAGGGAATGTTCATTGAAGTGTGAATAACATAGGGCCACAAGAAAGTTTAACTGAACCCCAAAGGAAACGTTCATTGAAGTGTGAATAACATCGGGCCACAAGGAAAGTTTAAGTGAACCCCAAAGGGAACGTTCATTGAAGTGTGAATAACATCAGGTCACAAGGAAAGTTTAAGTGAAACCCAAAGGGAACGTTCATTGAAGTGTGAATAACATCGGACCACAAGGAAAGTTTAAGTGAAAGCCAAAGGAAACGTTCATTGAAGTATGAATAAATTGGATCATGAGCAAAGTTTAAGTGAACCCTTTTTTTCACAAAGGAGATCACTTAAATTTCTTGGATACTACGATGAATGTTGGAGTTCACTTAAAATTTGCTCATGACCTGATTTATTCAAACTTCAATAAACATTAAAAATTATTGAGAAGGAGTTTGTTATTAAAATGCCCAAATACAGTTATCCAGCCTCGTTGACTAAGTCGGATGCATGTCACTGGCGATCATGTGGCTGCAGGTTTGATCTGTGTCAGGTCAGCAACATTCTTTCTTGAGTTTGATTATGAAATAGTCATTTTTTTCTTCAACTGAATTGCTGTTGTCAGTTTCTGGCAAAAGAATGTACAGTCCAACCTGTATTAAGCAAGCATATAAGGGATAATCAAAATGTGCTTGCTTAAGACTGGTGCTTGCTTAATACAGGTGAATTTTAAGGCATTTTCCTTCTTTGGGAACCGAATGCTGGCTTGCTTAAGACAGGTTGCTTGTTTAATAGAGGTGGCCAAAATGAAGGTTTTACTGTATATTGGATGGGTTGACCGAAAAGTCTGACAAGGAGAAAAGTGTTTGTTAGATAAACTGAACGGCCTAAAATGACCTAAACTTTTGTTTTGTTTATATGGCATTTTCAAGATAATTTCACTTATTTCAGGCCAGTCTTTAATCAGAGGTGGGTAAAAAGTGCAGCACCCAGAGAAAAACCACCTGACCTTCCTTTGCAGTACCATGACCTAAGTAGCTTTGACTGGGCTATTAAACTCAAACCCACATAATACAATTCCAAGATAAAATGAGAGAAAACGTCCTTAATTATCATAAATACAGTAAAATTCCTACATGAAGTCCACCTTTGGGACTGTTCAAAAATGGTCTTTTAAAGACCACTTTTGAACAGTCCCAAAGATGGTCTCTGACCAGAGGACACTGCATGCAGAAAACACAAAAAGAACGAATAACTGCAACCTACTAAATATAAAGCTTTTTATAGCAGAATAAGTCTTAATTTTAAGTGGTCTTAATGGTGGCATTTTAAGTGGTCTTAATGGTGGCATTTCACTGTACATCAGTATTGGATGTAATGGGAGAATTTCCATAGGAAGAAAGAAATTACAGTTCCTAATTCATGTACATGTTTGTTCCAATATTTTCAAGAACGGAGACTGGCATAATCCACTGGCACCACCTGGCAAGGAGAGAGAAACCTGTCCATTCTTTGCAAAAGTTGGAGTCTGTAGATTTGGAGAAAGGTTTGATATTTAGTTGATGTTCTTTTTCTCTTTTGGAATGCAGTGATTAGGCCACATATGGCAAATAGAATATTTCACCGATTACCCGTACACCCTTTATGAGGCCAAGAGAACTGGATCTCAAAAGATTCTTTTTATGACATCTGCTGCATCTTGTTTCCAACTTTTACAGGCAAACAGTGTGGATACTGATCAAACTGCTCCTAGAAGAGCAGTTCGATCTGAGTCCAATACTATTTGCAACAATGACTATATGTAACCAGCAGGCAGCAATACACGAATGTACATCTGAAAATGTCATCTGTTTATGTCATCTGCTACACCTTCTTGCAAATTTTTCAACCATATTTTTATACCCAACCACACGATAGTGGTGGGGTATTATGATATACTGTTGAGTGTCTGTCCGTCCATCCACCCACACCATTTGCGATCGATAACTTGAGTAATTTTTCACGGATTTTTTTTCAAATTTTGCATGTTTATACCGGGAATGGGTGGTATGGGATTGTTAATGGGCAAAATCTGTTGACATTTGACAGCCATTTTTAGTTCAAAATAAGGTGTTTTTGGGCGTTTCCAATCAATAACTTGAACTTTTTTTCACGGATTTTCTTCAAATTTTGTATATACATTGGTATTGGGTATGGGTGGTTTGGGATTGTTAATGGGCAAAATATGTTAACATTTAACGGAGTTATGGCCGTTAACAATTCCCATTAAATAGTTTTGGGGCACTTATTCCTTTACTAAATGGAATATATGTATGAAACTTCACCGATATATAGACCACCATAAGAAGCAGGTTTTGGAATGTTAATAGGCAAAATGAGTTAACATTTGACAGAGTTATTGCCATTAACTATTTCCATTTAATGGTTTTTGGACTCTTATTTGTTTATTTTATGGAATAATAGGATGAAATTTTGTATATATATTGGTATTGGGAATGTGTTGTTTGGGAATTGCTCATGGCATAAATACGTTGACATTTTACAGATTTATTGTCGTTAACATTTTCCATTAAATGGTTTTTGAACACTTATTCCATTACAAAATGGACAATATGGATGAATAGTCACAGATATATAGACCACTATGGGAAGAATGTTTAGTATTGTTAATTGGCAAACTATGTTAACATATTCAACAGTTATGGCTGTGTACAAGTCCCATTAAATGCTTTTTGGGCTCTTATTCCTTAACTTATATGGATGAACTTCACATATATTATGTACTATTAAAGGACTCATGTTTGAGATTGTTAATTAGCAAAATACATCAACATCTTTGTCAGAGTTATGGCCATTAACAATTCTCATTAAATGGGTTTTGTTTTTTTATTCCTTTACTTAATGGAATATTTGGATAAAAATTCATAGATATATAGACCATTTATAGAAGCATGGTTGGGATGGTTAGTGGGCAAAATGAGTTAACATTTGGCAGAGTTACGGTTTTTAACAATTTCCATTAAATAGTTTTTGGACTTTTTATGCCCTTGCATCGGATGATGCCGGGGGCATAGAGTTTTTCGGTTTTCCGTACGTGCGTACGGTTTCCGAATGTACGTCCTTCTGTACGAAAGTGTGTACGTATGTACGTAATCCTGTTAGACTCAGGTTAAGGTTTTTGTACAAGGTAGAACTTGAGCTCATATTTTCCAAACCATACAATAGATTTGGTTTATATTTAGTAAGATGATAGATATAGGTCCAAAGTTTTATTCAACAATACCCCCACCCATACCCATGACCTCAAGGTCAAGGTCACGAACTTAGAAATTTCTAACGTTTGAGACACAGGTTAAGGTATTTGTACCACGTAGAACTTAAGATCATATTTTCAAAACCATACAATGGATTTTGTTTATATTTAGTATGATGATAGATGTAGGTCCAAAGTTTTATTCAGCAATACCCCCACCCATACCCATGACCTCAAGGTCAAGGTCACAGACTTAAAAAATTTTTAATCTTTAAGACTTTGGTTAAGGTATTTGTACCACGTTGAACTTGAACTTTTATGATTAATTTGGTTCATATTTGGTTTGATGATAGATGTAGGTCCAAAGTTTTATTCAGTAATACCCCCACCCATGCCTATGACTTCAAGGTCAAGGTCGCAGACATAGAAATTTTCAAATTTAAGTATGTTAATAGCTTATATTTTCCAAACTTTACAATGGATTTGCTTCATATTTGGTATGACAATAGTTGCAGGTCCAAAGTTTCATTGAGCCATACCCCCCCCCCACCCCTTACCTAAAAGTCAAGGTCACAGACATAGATTTTTTTTTATATTATATTTTTTGAGAGTCCATATTTCCTGAACCATGTGATGGATTTGCTACATATTTGGAGTGATGATTGATGCAGGTCAAAAGTTCCATTCAGCCATAACCCCGCCCCTGCCCATGACCTTAAGGTCAAGGTTGCAGACTTAGAAATGTTTAATGTTAACGTTTGTAAAGGCCTCTATTTTCCAAACCATTTGATGGATTGAGTTCCTATTTGGTATGTTGATAGTTATTTTTTCAAGGTTTAATCAGCCATACACCAATCTATGCCAGTGACCTAAGGACAGGTATTATTGTAATATGTCATTTTTTTTTGCGGGGGGGAGGTAGGCCCCAGGGCGGGGGCATTTGTGTTGTATTGACACATTTCTAGTTATTCATGTATTTATTTTTATGTAAGAAATGTTTTTTGGCCCATAGCTGCTTCACTATATGGAATACCTTGATAAAATTTTACAGATACATAGAACACTTAAGGAAGCCTATTGTGGTCATGGTTCAAACCATATTGGCCTGCAGTGGTGGGGTATCATGCCGTGTTAGCAACGCTTTTATTTGTATGATATAGACAAGCAGTGTGGACCCTGATCATACTGCTCCTAGAGGAGCAGTCTGATCTTGGTCCACACAGTTCTCAAGAATTTCTTTTCAAGTAACCAGCAGACAATATTGAATCTGAAAATGTAATCTGTTTATGTTGTCTGCTGCATCTTCTTGCAAACATTTCAAACATATTTTTTGCACACGAGCAAACAGTATGGACCCTGATCAGGAGCAGTCTGATCTGAAACTACACTGTTTCCAACAATGACTTTTGAAAGTAACTAGCAGATGACAAAGCAGACAACAATGGTTGTGATTGGAGACTTAATTGTTATAGTGGTGCCCAGTTCTTTCCATTTATTCCATTTTCAACAAAACTGTATTGTAAGCAAATAATGTGTAGCCTGATCAGTTATCACATTCTGTGATTGGTGATCTGGGTCCACACAGTATTCCAGTATTGCTGTTTTGGGATACTAGGCTTAAATAGATTAATCCATTCAGTACCAAAAACCCCTAAAGGGGCACCTTGGCAAAGAGTGCAGGCCCTGATCAGACACCGCAGAATGATCAGGGCCTACCCTGTTTACAAAAAGTAAAGCCATTTCCTGAATAAATTTTGAAGAAAGCACAACCTGACACCCCTAAATTTCGAAATGGACTCCTGCCATAAATAAAGTGGAAGATTCCATTTGGTACAAAAAAGGGTTAATTACCAACTCAGGAAAATTATCACTCCATGTGACTCTATGAAATATAATGACTTGTTTTATTTCCATTGTGAAATCATTTTATTTTTATTATTAATGCAAACAATGGTAGAATTTCATGGTGAGATGATCGGAAACTGGAAAATATTTATACACCAAAAGCTCTTATAACACTATTAATGGGGTCCAAAGCAGAAACTGTGTCCGCTAAACAACTGTGTTATATCTAAACAAAAATGTATAGATGATATGGAAAAATGACCATTTATGGTCATTTTTCTATATAATCTATACATTTTTGGGATCCATCTTGAAACCATGTTATATCCAAAACTATTTTATATATAACCATGTTATAATGAGGTTGTGGAGTAGTCCTTGCATTGATAGCTCTAACAGTGAAAATAGCAAAGTTTTATAATGGTTATATATCCCCATGCTATTTCTGTCACTTTGACGCCAGAGAGCAGTGTAAAGACTGTTGGACTGGGCTCAGTTGATCCAAACAAGAGGGCCATGATGGCCCTGGATCGCTCACCTGATCCATAGGTTATCAAGTGGGCCCCTGGGAGAGCCATTATTGGCCCCGGGCTATAATATGATTAATCTTGGTAGTGGTCTAAAAGGTGAAGCTTCATACCAAATAGCAAAGAATGGAGACTTCTGGTTTCAGACAAGATTTTTAAATGTTTTCCTTATATAAAGTCTATATAAACCTTGGGTCCCCGGGGCGGGCCATTTTTGCCCCCAGGGCTATAATTTGAACCATCTTGGTAGAAATCCACCAGACAAAGCTTCATACCAAATATCAAAGACCTTGGCCTTCAGCTTTCAGACAAGAAGATTTTCAAAGGTTTTCATCGCCTTGACTTCTATTTCCTAGGGCTATAACTTGAACAATTTAGATGAAGCTTCACACCAAATATCAAAGACCTGGGCCTTGCAGTTTCATAGTAGAAGATTTTTTTCTAAATATCCCTATATAAGTCAATGTAAAAAACAAAGGGCCCCGGGACGGGGGCATTTTTGACCCAAGGGCTATGATATAAACAATCTTAGTAGAAGTCCACTAGATGAAGCTACACACCAAATTCAAAGAACCGGGCAATCAGGTTTTGGAGAAGAAGATTTTTAAAGATTTTCCCTGTATAAGCCAATGTAAAACCAAAGGGCCTGCAGGTGGGGGCATTTTTCGCCCTAGGCCTATAATTTGTATTATCTTGATAGAGGTCCACTAGATGAAGCTTCGTACCAACTATCAAAGAACTAGGCCTTGCAGTTTCAGAGAAGAAGATTTTTAAAGATTTTCCCTATATAAGTCTATGTAAAACCAAAGGCCACTGGGGCGGGGGCATTTTTGGCCATAGGGCTATAATTTGAACAATCTTGATAGAGGTCGTCTAGATGAAGCTTCACACCAAATATCAAAGAACTGGGCCTTGCAGTTTCAGAGAAGAAGATTTTTAAAGATTTTCCCTATATAAGCCTATGTAAAACCAAAGGCCCCCGGGGCGGGGACATTTTTGGCCCCAGGGCTAAAATTTGAACAATCTTGGTAGAGGTCCACTAGATGAAGCTTCATACCAAATATTAAAGACCTGAGCCGTATGGTTTCAGAGAAGAAGATTTTTAAAGATGTCCCCTTTATAAGCCTATGTAAAACCAAAGGGGCCCGGGGCGGGGGCATTTTTGGCCCTAGAGCTATAATTTTAACAACTTGATAGAGGTCCACTAGATGAAGCTTCACACCAAATATCAAAGACTTGGGCCTTGTGGTAAAAGAGAAGAAGATTTTTAAAGATTTCCCCTATATAAGCCTATGCAACACCAAAGGCCCCCGAGGCGGGGGCATTTTTGACCCCAGGGCTATAACTTGAACAATCTTGGTAGAGGTTCACTAGATGAAGCTTCATACCAAATATTAAAGACCTGGGCCTTGTGGTTTCAGAGAAGAAGATTTTTAAAGAGTTTCCCTATATAAGCCTATGTAAAACCAAAGGCCCTCGGGGGCAGGGGCATTTTTGGCCCCAGGGCTATAATTTGAACAATCTTGATAGAGGTCCACTAGATGAAGCTTCACATCAAATATCAAAGACTTGGGCCTTGCGGTTTCAGAGAAGAAGTTTTTTAAAGATTTTCCCTATATAAGCCTATGTAAAACCAAAGGCCCCTGGGGCGGGGGCATTTTTGGCCCCAGGGCTATAATTTGAACAATCTTGGTAGAGGTCCGCTAGATGAAGCTTCATACCAAATATCAAAGACCTGGGCCTTGCGGTTTCAGAGAAGAAGATTTTTAAAGATTTTCAGTAAAAAAAATCTATTTTTAGCTCCTGTGACCTAGATGTGTAACAGACCGGAACCATTTGAACAACTTTGAAAGGGGACCACCTAAGGATCATTCCTGTGAAGTTTGGTCAAAATCCAATCAGTGGTTTTGGAGGAGATGTTGTTTGAAGAAAAAGTTTACGGACGCACGCACGCATGGACGGACGCCGGACGCACAACGGACAACGGACAAAAAGTGATCCCAAAAGCTCACCTTGTCACTACGTGACAGGTGAGCTAAAAAGAAGTGAAGGCAATGATCAGGAATCGATACAATTAACCCACAGCTCCCATCAGAGACACCAAAGGGAAAGAGACACAAACATGAAACAACTAGACTCTAATGGAAACATCAATAGCGGAAATCCAAAAGGACAGTTACTTTCCCACAAATTGGCCAATTGGCTATCCAAAACAAAAAAAAATATAAGTGATATACACACTAAAAGACAAACCATAACAAAATAAACCACGGCAGAAGAACCACCTTAGAACGGCCAGTGAAACAAATTCCACCAACGTTACTGCATTGCTGAGGCTTCAGGCCCGCTATTGTCCATGTGACTGATCATGTACAAAATCCAGGAAAAAATTATTTATAGCTACACTATTCTTGTCATTATGATGCCACGGTGGTGTGTGAAGAGGGTTGGACCGAGCTCAAATGACCCGAACAAGAGCTTCCCAACTTCTGTTGTCCATGTGACTATTCCTGTTCATGTGCATAATCCAGTTAACAGTTATTTATAGTAATGCTATTGTCACTATGATGCAAGAATGCAGTGTCATCACGAAAGCTCGCTTATATAATTCTGACACCCTTGAACTTCACTTTTATACAGTAAAACTGGGGTTTGCAGGGGTAAACCATATTTTTCTTGTTCCTGCTCTAAAATATAGATTGTCTGCCCCGGCCCATCCGGGATTGAAGAAATATATGGGCTGCATGATGCTTCCACACAGAGCTGAAACCGACTTGCACACGAGTACTGGTAAGCCGTTTAGAGGATCTAAGCCTGCCCAGGCAAAGTGGTGCGAGTCAGCTCATCCATGCTTATAAACCCTATTGGTTTCATTGGGCGGCAGGGCTTGAGATGTCATTTCATCTCAATGTCTGGTAAAAGTCCCACAAAATTGGAAGCAACTTCTCCAAAATGGCCTTCACAGTGTTGGCGGGGACGTTAAACCTCAAATCAAACAAAACAAAATATAGATTGTGGTTACTTGTTAGAACTCAACCACCTCATTGGGTGGTTCTAACCAGTACCCATAATTTATATTTTGAGTAGAACTAGAAAACTATCACAATTTTTCATCCTAAATTTTTCTCTTTTTTTTTGACAGAAAAGTTTACAATGTACATGTATTTGTATAGTCGTGTTTTCGTAATGTAAAGAAGGATGAACTGGACTCATGTGCAGGGACACTGGCAAACACTGTATACCCTGATCAGATGTCACTGACTGCAGCATCTGATCAGGATCTTCACTTTTTGCATAAAATACTGGCATTTAACCTATGCCACGCTCTGGGCTAATTCAGCAGACAAGAAATTGTTGACATTTTTCTTACTGTTTGCAGAGATCCGGACTTGATATCTGATGCAAATTGTCTCCATAGAACAAGATTTGACATCTCATGCAAATTGTCTCCATAGGACACAATTAACAGGACTTGACATCTCATGCAAATTGTCTCCATAGGACATACTGAGCAGATCATAGCAGTCCATAGGACAAGAACAAGATTTGAGATCTCATGCAAATTGTCTCCATAGGACACAATTAACAGGACTTGACATCTCCTGCAAATTGTCTCCATAGGAGACAATTTGCATGAGATGCCAAATCCTGTTTTCTGGGAAAAAATAAGAAAACTATTTCAAAATGTTGTCTGCTGAAAAAAAAAATACCCAGAATGCAGGGCATTAAGGATCAAACAAAACAGTAATAGTCACAGTCCAGGAATATCTTTCCAGCCATCTCACCGCTGTGAGTTCGAGCCTGGCTCGGGTCACTTGTGAGACACCAGGTTCTGCTGCAATGGAAGGTCAGGTGTTTTTTCTGCAGGTACACGTACTCCGGTTTTTGTCCACCTCTGATTAACAAACTGCTCGATATGAGTGAAATGATCTTGAAAAGGCTGTAAAATCAGACCCCCACCCACACACCCCAAAAAAATCCCCAGCCTACACTTAGGGACAATTGACTCACCAGTGTTATCAGTTCTTTGATTTTGCTTCTCTTCAGATGTTCTAGAGGTCATCCACATCCAGAGTCTAGCACAGTTTTGATGTTTGCTGGAATGTTCTCACATTTTAGGCTCGATCAGGGACTATGTGAGGAGTATGATACAGGTATGGTGAATAATGTTTAAGGGGAACAAATACACATTCAGGGGAGTCAACTCCTGCAATTTTTTTTGGTCTCCCATGTCAATAGGGGTCAACTCTTAAAGGAAAGAATTTGCTCCTGAGGAGCAAATTCCTTCTTTTAAGAGTAGACCCCTTTTTCATTTTGACTGGGCTTATAAAAAGGCGAACAGGAAGTCAGGAAAAGTTGTCTCCCTTTGAAAAATGGTGAAAAATATGCCAGGTGTTCCCATTCCCCTTAAGTAACAAAATTTGCTGCCCATGAAAAATGTGGTAGGTAAACTGATCTGCTCAGTATGACCTAAATTGTGGTGATGAAACATTTAAACTGCAGACAAACAAAATCAAGGAGCGAGGTATTTCCTTAAGGTTTCTATGGTTATTCTCTCCCATTCGCTAATTTAAGAAGGGCAGTTGTCAGTTTCCGGCAAAACAATGTGCATTGTTCTTGTTAACCCCTTATGTGTAAAGTAGAAGTAAAACAAAGATCAGGAATTGATACAATTAACTTACTCCACCCATAAAAGACACCAAAGGGAAAGAAATACAAACATTAAGCGACCAGACCATAATGGAAACCTAAACAAAGGAAGGCCATAAGGAGTTACTTTCCCACAAAATGGCCATATGGCCATCCAAAAATAAAAAGACACAAGTGATACACACAGTAAGTAACAAACAACAACATAAATAAATCGCCACAGAAGAGCCGCCTTGGAACGGTCAGTGGAAGATTTCCACTGGGGGCTTAAATCGATTTTACGTGGCCACAATCCTCGCCCTTACTTCCGTCGCGATTTAGACAAATAATTTGTTCAGTCTGCATGTAAGCCTGCCCAGGAAAATATGCTCAGTTAAATCTCAGTATGACCTAAATAAGAGTTGACTGGACCATTAAAGTCCTAACAAACAAACCAACTTTCCTTCAAGTGTAGATCCCCTTTTGCGACACCTGCTCTAAGCATGGTGCGATATAAGAGGCTGTCCTTCTGTCCATTCATTTTTCAATCCATCAAATTTGGCATCCACCCTAGCATTCACCCTACTGTTCAAGCCCATTTCTCAAGAACTATAACAGCATCATTATAATATGAGCCCCGCCAAGCGAATTTGTGTCTTCGAGCATTCCGTCATGACAAATGTTAACTGCGCATGCCCAGCCATTCAGAGGGGCCAGGGATATGGCTTTCTGTCGGAAGGTTCCTCTTGATTCACTGCTTGTATGAGCGAGCAGCGAAGGTTCTGGCGAGACTGCGCGGATGCGCAGGCTCGCCTGAACCTTCGCTGCTCGCATAGGCGATAAGTACCAAAATCGCTTGACGGGGCCCATATAATGATACTTGGTACAAACTTGCATCTGGGGATGGCAACTTTAATGCATTCATCCATATTTGACCTTGACCTACAATTCATGATTCACTGTGAATTATTGCATCCGCCCTAGCAATTCCATTTCTCAAGAACTATAAGAGCTTCATTAATGATACTTGGTACAATCTTGCATCTAGGGATGGCGACTTAAATGCAATCATCAGTATATGACCTTGACCTTCATTTTGTGGAAAACTGACCTTGTGAACCCAGCGTTCACCCTAATATCAAAGTCCATTTCTCAAGAACAAGGAACTTCCCTAATGGTACTTGGTACAAACTTCATCTAGGGATGGCAACATTTATGCAAACATTCATGTTGGACCTTGACCAACATTTTATGGTTCATTGACCCTCAGAGGCCCAACATAGCCTTTGGCAGAATTCTTGTTTTCTCTGATTTCTAATTGTTTTGGCAGAATACTTGTTTTTCTCTGATTTCTTATTGACTATATCACAAAGAGTTCATTCGAAGGAGACAGGAAACTGAAGTTACATCAAAATGCTGCAAAAACAAAAAAAGAGACCAAAACCTGTACTTTTTAGGGCATTTTGTATTTTGCCTGACAAGGTATGGCTTCAGGCTGCTGTTGCCTAGTTGATGTGAGTCTTTGAATAGAAATTCTTATGCACTTGCTGATGCAGCAAAACTTTTTATTGAATAACGTTACAAATTCACAATACCATAGAAGCTCCTACTGCTTGCCTCGGTAGCTCAGTTAGATGGGCGCGTGACTGGTTATCAGCAGGTTACCAGATTGACACCTGCCAGATGGGCGATATCCGTTTGTGGCCATTCTCTCCATTCCTCTGATTCAAGAAGGACTGTTGTCAGATTTAGGTAAAAGAAATGTCCCATACTACAGTCGAACTTCAATGGCTCGAACACCTTTGGGACCTCGAAAATCTGTTCGAGACAGGGGTAGTTCGAGCCACTGAGGGTTACTGCCAGGAGGCATAACGTGATACTTTTAGACATCTTTTTTGGTATTCTATAGTGAAAATGTATGCTATGCATACTCATTAGAATCGCCTCATCGAGGCGATTCTAATGAGTACACATAGCATACATTTGCAAGATAAAAAACTAAAATCTCCTTAATTATCCCCCACTAATTCTTATGTAGAGGAGTTCGCTAGGGGCTCAAGTATGGGTTCGACACATCCATGGTAACGAGCCATCGGTGTTCGAGCCATCGAAGTTCTACTGTAGTTAATGCTTTCCAGCAAAAATGTGGTTAGGTAAATTAGACTGGCATGATGTGACCAAAATAATGTTGACTGGGTTGTTTAACTTAAACCAACACTGTGCTACGATGACGTGTGCTTCTTCATTGTCTGCTGCATCTTCTTGCAAAATTTTCAAAACATATTTTTGCATACAGGCAGACAGTGTAGACCCTGATCTGACTGAATCTAGAGGAGTTGCCTGTTGGAGGAGTCTGATCAGGGTCTACACTGTTTACTGCAATGACTTTTAACCAATTGTATGCGGGGAACCCCATAAGGGGTACCTTGGCAAACAGTGCAGGCCCAGATCAGACGCCGCAGAACGCGGCGTCTGATCAGGGCCTGCACTCTTTGCTAACTGAATTTTCCGTCAAAAATAGACAACGAAAAAAAAGGCCTGACACCCCTTATATGACAAATTGACTTGTCCATCAGAACGCGGCGTCTGATCAGGGCCTGCACTATTTGCTAATTGAATTTTCGTCAAAAATAGAAAAAAAAAAAAAAAAAGACGTGACACCCCTTATATGACAAATTGACTTGTCCATCATATAGCAATGGAAGATTCCACTTGCATACAATGGGTTAAAATAACCAGCAGACAACAAAGCAGATTATAATTGTTGCGACTGTGCACATTTCAGACATTGTACTGGAGTATGAAGACAGTGAGTTGTATCAGAATTTCCGTGATTTCTATGATGATGTGTTACCAGAGTTTAAAAGCTGTGGGGAGGTTGTACAGTTCAAAGTCTGCTGTAATTACCAGTCTCATCTTAGGGGGAACGTGTACATCCAGTTTGCAAGGTAGGTAGACTTGATGCCAGTTAACCCTTCTCTTGCTGAATATTCAGTTTAGCCACACCCATTTCTGACTTTGAACCAATCAGATTACTTGATGTAACTTATTCCTACAAATTCATAAATTGAATGGCAAACAGTTAAGATCCAGATCAGATGGCTTCTTCAGAAGCCATCTGATCTGGATCTATACTGTTTGCAAAGAAAAGGGTTGTCGTGAACAGCAGGATAAGAGTTAAGAATTGACATTTTAATTTTCAACATTTTTTATGCGATAAAGACAGTGGGCAGGGCAAAATTCCAACAATCACCATCTAAACCTTATAAAGCTGCATAAATTAATTTAGCCACACCCATTTACATTTCAACCTATCAAATTACTTGATGTAATTTGTTCATTCAAATTCGCAAAATGAATGACAATGTAGATCTACGCTGTTTGCAAGATAAAGGTTGTCATGACCAGCAGGATAAGGGTTAAAATGTTGAGTATATTAATTTTCGTCTTTGTGCTTTAGTCTTAGATCATGCCATATAAAATATAAGGTGTCAACTATTTCAAATTTTGCAGCCAAAATATTTATGGACTTATGCAGTCATAATGTCGAAATAGCCATGAGTGGCTCTCCATGACATGATGTCATTAATACCCAGCCACGAAACGAGAGAGGATTATAGGAATGGCCTTCGTCAGTCCATCTGTCTGTCAATAATACTTTCTTGTGTGCTCTATAGCTCCTGAACTCTTTGATAGATTTTCATTACACTTTGGTCAAATATTCGCCTCAGTAAGCTGATGCTGGACTGTAACTAAAGCTTGCCAACTCAAGGTCATGGTCACAATCGAAGGTCACGAGTTTGAGCCTTGAATTTCAAGTCCCCTCTATATCTCTTTTACCCCTGAAAAGATTTTCATTTAACTTCAGTCAAATGTTGGCTAAAGTGAGATGATGTGCAGAACCCGTATCTCAATGATGCAGGCTCAGATTAGGAGTTTGAGCCTTGAATTTCGTGTCCATTCCCTATCTCCTTTATTCCTGCAAAGGGGGATATAGCTGTCTGTCAGACTGCTTTCTTGTTCAAATGAAGGTAATTTTGTTTGTTTGGAGTTAAACGGTGCAGTCAACACTATTTTGGTCATATCAAGCTGATCAGTTTACCAATTCACATCAGCTCACTGAGGCAAATATTTTAATGAATAAAAGAGATATAGAGCCAAACTTGTGAACTTCAATTTATTGTGACCTTGACCTTGATTGTGATGATTGGCTCTTAAGGTTAAGATAAAACAGTCATTCATTAATTTCTCTGTTTTAGAGAAGAGGATGCTCAGAAGGCATTTTCAAAGTTCAACGCCCGTTGGTATGGGGGTAAACAGTTGTCTTGTGAATTTGTAACTATACCCTCTTGGAGAGCAGCTATTTGTGGTAAGATAGTTTTCTCTTGTTAGATAATCTTGGTTTACTTTATAGATAAGGTGGGACAGCAAGGATAATTTTCTTTATTCTGTTTTAAAAACATATGGGAATATAATCTTACATGGGTGTGAGGGGTGGATAGAAATATCTGTCCAAGGGCCACAGTTCGGCTGCGTGATGCCTGACTGTGATCCCGAGGGACAGATTTTCTGTTCACCCCTCACACAATGTAAGATTCTTTTTCTTGCATACCTTTCATTTCTGGATTTTTAGCTCACCTGGGCCGAAGGCTCCAGGGGAGCTTATAGTATAGTGGGTCCTCCGTCGTCCGTCCACACTTTTGAGCAGCTATATCTCTGTATCCTGCAGGCTGATCTCAATCATTTCTCATCTGTAGCATGCCTCTGGTGGGGCATTGATGACATAAACTTTTTTCGAAATCGCTCTAAAACTTTGGTTCCTATGGTAACCACAAGGTCCCATAGACTTACTATGGGAAAATGCTTTTTGATCGGATCTTTCTGAAACTTATATGTAAGGTGACTGGGGATAAAAACTCGGATGAGTTCGAAAACCGGCCAAGTCGGCCCAATTATCATAGAGTTACGTCCCTTTGATTGCTGAAAATGCCAATATTCGACCTTGTCATCACCGTAGCCCCTTCAGTTTTGATCGGATCTTTTTGAAACTTATATTAATGTGGCTGGGGATAAAACCTCTGATGAGTTCGAAAACCGGCCAAGTCCGCCGATTTATCATGGAGTTACGCCCCTTTGATTGCTGAAAATGCCGATTTTCAACCTTGTCATCACCGTAGCCCCTTCAGTTTTGATCGGATCTTTCTGAAACTTATATGTAAGGTGGCTGGGGATAAAATCTCAGATGAGTTCGAAAACTGACCAAGTCGGCCCATTTATCGTAGAGTAAGGCCCTTTGATTGCTGAAAATGCTGATTTTTG
This sequence comes from Lucinisca nassula, assembly GCA_963580285.1. Classification (NCBI taxonomy): domain Eukaryota; kingdom Metazoa; phylum Mollusca; class Bivalvia; order Lucinida; family Lucinidae; genus Lucinisca; species Lucinisca nassula. The sequence continues at coordinate 10,541,518 of OY757024.1, forward strand.
ACCTTGTCATCACTGTAGCCCTATCAGTTTTGATCGAATCTTTCTGAAACTTATATGTAAAGTGGCTGAGGATAAAATCTCGGATGAGTTCGAAAACCAGCAAAGTTGGTCCATTTATCACAGAGTAATGTCCCTTTGATTGCTGAAAATGCCGATTTTTGACCTTGTCATCACTGTAGCCCTTTCAGTTTTGATCGGATCTTTCTGAAACTTATATGCAAGGTGGCTGGGGATAAAACCTCGGATGAGTTCGCATACCAGCAAAGGTGGCCTATTTATCATAGAGTAAGGTCCCTTTGATTGCTGAAAATGTTGATTTTTGACCTTGTCATCACTGTAGCCCCTTCAGTTTTGATCAGATCTTTCTGAAACTTATATGTAAGGTGGCTGGGGATAAAACCTCAGATGAGTTCGAAAACCGGCCAAGTTGCCCCATTTGCTATATAGTTATGTCCCTTTGATGGCTGAAAATGTCGATTTTTTACCTTGTCATCACCGTAGCCCCTGCAGTTTTTATCTAATCTTTCTGAAACCTATATGTAAGGTGAATGGAGATAAAACCTAGGATGAGTTGGAATACTGGCCAAGTTGGCCCATTTATCATAGAGTTACGTCCCTTTGATTGCTGAAAATGCCGATTTTTGACCTTGTCATCACGGTAGCCCCTTCAGTTTTGATCGGATCTTTCTGAAACTTATATGTAAGGTGGCTGGTGATAAAATCTTGGATGAATTCGAAAACAGGCCAAGTCAGCCCATTAATCGTAGAGTTATGTTCCTTTGATGGCTGAAAATGTTGATTTTTGACCTTGTCATTACCGTAGCCCCTTCACTTTTGATCAGATTTTTCTGAAACTTATGTAAGGTGGCTGGGGATGAAACCTCGGATGAGTTCGAAAACTGGCCAGGTCGGCTCATTTATTTTAGAGTAACATCCCTTTGATTGCTAAAAATGCAAAATTTTGACCTTGTCATCACCGTAGCCCCTTCAGTTTTGATCGGATTTTTCTGAAACTTATATGTGAGGTGGCTGGGAATAAAATCTTGGATGAGTTTGAATACTGGCCAAGTCTGATCGGATCTTTCTGAAAATTAAATTGTAATGTGGCTGGGAATAAAACCTCAGGTGAGTTCGAATACCGGCCAAGTTGGCACATTTATCATAGATTGATGTGCCTTTGATTGCTGAAAATGCCTATTTTCGACATTGTCATCACTGGTGTCCCTTTAGTTTTGAACGGATCTTGATGAAACTTACAAACAAGGAAGTCAGGCAGAAAGCTTGGAGGAGTTGGAAAACTTGTTTTTGAACTTGTCATCACCATAGCCACTTCAGTTTAGATCGGATCTTCTTAGCAAGTCAGGAATAAAAGCTTGAATGAGTTTGAAAACCGGTGAGGTCAGCCTGTTTATCATAGAGTTACATTCTACTTGATTTTCAGAAAATGCTTACCCTGTCATCACCATGTCCTCCTATAAAGCCTTCAGTAAAGGTTGGCACTGCCTTAAACTTTGAATCTGTTAGCTCAGGTGAGCGATACAGGACCAAGCTTGGTCCTCTTGTTAATAATGCAGTCACTTCAGTTGCCGTCATCCGCCATATTGGGATGACAATGGTGTGATGTTTAGTGACATTATGTAACATGCTGTGACATCAACCTTAACAACGGTGCATATGAGGTCATATTCAACCAGGGCATATCAAACACGTGAGAATAATCAAATTTTACGCTGTCCCTGGGTAAGAACACCAGGGTAAGAACAGAATTTCTATCCCGGCCTAAAACCACAGATTTCCGAATCTGGTGTGCAAGAACATTCCATGGAGATTGATCATGGAATCTTTTCTATGGTTTTTCTCCCTACTTCCCTGGTTCAAGAAGGGCAGTTGTCAGTTTCCGGCAAAAGAATCTGCAGTCTATTGGCATCACGTGAACAAGTCCGTGAAATAAAGACCCCCCTAAACCCCACTTTATATAGAGAAAACTGGGGTTTACGGGGGTAAACATTATTTTCCTTATTTCTGCTCCAAGACATAGGTTGTGGGTACTCGTTAGAACCGCCTTAATGAGGCGGTTCTAACGAGCACCCAAAACCTATGTTTGGAGCAGAAATAAGGAAAATATCACAAATTTTCATCAGAAAAAAATACCTTTTTTGAGGTTTGAAAAATGCACTATATCACATGGGTGTGTTATCGTAATGGGTGAAGCACATATGGATAAGCCTGTGCAGCAAAAGTATGGTAAGGTAAACCAACAGGCTTGACATGACCTTAACAGTGTTGACTAGGCCATCAAAATCCAAACCACTTGTTAGAGCCACTTTGTCAATGTAATTCTAGCAAGTGCCTACATCATATTGCTCAATGAAGGAATTAGAACAATTATCCCAAAATTATCTTTACTTCATAACTGGGGCTATGATCACTTACACAATACATTATTAGCTTCCATTTCTCAGGGGAGGCTGTGCAACTCAATTGGATCATATCCGAGCAAGGCAACGAGACAACATACAGGGACATTCTGCTAATAAACTCTGCTAGAATTTAGTCTTTTTGGTTTTGGTTTTACGGCCCTTTCAAGATTATTTTACTCCTATCAAGCTTATCATTAATCAGAGGTGGATGAAAACCGGAATTAAACCACCTGACCTACCGTTGCAGAACTTGGTGTCTCACATGTGATCCGAGCCAGGCTCGAACCCACAGCGGTGAGAGACCTAATGATTAAGAGACAGTGCTCTTATCCACTAGGCCACGGAGGCCCATAGAATTTAGTCTTAATTCTTCTTTAAAATTTACACTCAAAAGGTTCCAGTTATTCTTTCATTTTGCTGCACTGAGTGTCCTCTAGTAAGATGCCACCTTTGGGACTTTTCAAAAGTGGTCTTTAAGACCACTTTTGAACAGTCCCAAAGGTGGTCTGAATATAGGACATCTATCTGACCCTACCAACACATAGACTCGAGGCAACTAGCAAAGACACCTATCTGACCTTACCAACACACAGACTCAAGGCAACTAGCAAAGACACCTATCTGACCTTACCAACACATAAGCTCAAGGCAGCTAGCAAAGACATCTATCTGACCCTACCAACACATAGACTCAAGACAACTAGCAAAGACACCTATCTGACCTTACCAACACATAGACTCAAGACGACTAGCAAAGACACCTGCTTGACCTACCAACACATAGACTCAAGGCAACTAGCAAAGACACCTATCTGACCTACCAACACAATGACTCAAGGCAACTAGCAAAGCCACCTATCTGACCCTACCACACATTGACTCAAGGCAACTAGCAAAGACATCTATCTGACCCTACCAACACAAAGACTCATGGCAACTAGCAAAGACACCTGTCTGACCTACCAATACATAGACTCAAGGCAACTAGCCAAGACACCTATCTGACCTACTTACACATAGACTCAAGGCGACTAGAAAAGACACCTATCTGACCTTTTTTTTTTGGGGGGGGGGGGGGTGGTGGGTTTGGTTTTACGGCCCTTTCAAGATTATTTCACTCATATTGAGCCGATCGTTAATCAGAGGTGGGCGAAAACCGGAGTACCCTGAGAAAAACCACCTGACCTTCCGTTGCAGAACTTGGCGTCTCACATGTGACCCGAGCAAGGCTCGAACCAACAGCGGTGAGATACCTAATGATTAAGAGTCAGCACTCTTAACCACTAGGCCACGGAGGCCCAAACTCTGACCTACCAACACATAGACACAATGCAACTAGTAAAGACACCTATCTGACTTACCAACACTAGCAAAGACACCTATCTGACCTACCAACACATAGACTCAAGGCAACTAGCAAAGACATCTATCTGACCTTACCAACACAATCACTCAAGGCAACTAGCAAAGACACCTATCTGACCTACCAACACATAGACTCAAGGCAACTAGCAAAGACACCTATCTGACCTACCAACACAATGACTCAAGACAACCAGCAAATGCACCTATCTGACCTACCAACACATAGACTCAAGGCAACTAGCAAAGACACCTATCTGACCTTACAAACACATAGGCTCAAGGCAACTGGCAAAGACACCTATCCGGCCTACTAAAGACTCAAGGCAACTAGCAAAGACACCTATCTGACCTATCAACACATAGACTCAAGGCAACTAGCAAAGACATCTATCTGACCCTACCACACCGGTGTCTTTACTTCTTGCCTTTTGTCTATCTGATCCTACTGAGTCTATATATTGGTAGACTCAGATAGGTGTCTTTACTGGTTGCCTTATGCCTATAGTCGGGCCCCGCCCATGAGGGCTTGGAGAAATAGATTGGGTGGCATGGTGCTTTCACGCAGAGCTGAAACCGACGGCGCATGAGTACCGGTAAACCAGTTAGATGGTCTAAGCCTGCCCAGGAAAAGTGGTGCAGGTCGGACCTCCCTGCATATAAACCGTATTGGTTTGTTTTGTATGGTAGGGTTTGAGATGTCATTGTTGGGTAAAAGTTCTACAAAATTGGAAGCAACATCTCCAAAATGTCCTTAATAGTGTTTAAGGGGAAGTAAAATTTCAATTAACACAAAAGAATGAGTGACTCAAGAGAACAATTTCATGAGCAAATTATATAGAGTGAAGTGAGAAACTAGAGCATCTGAGGTTGTGACCTGATTACTTTTGACAGATGTTTTGTCAGTATTTTGTATTGTTAAGAGATCCCGTTTTCTGTACCTTACAGCATACCATATGGGAGGGGTTGTTTTACTTTACACACCCTTTCTCTGGTGCACGATGTTAAACTTTAAACTGTCAATTGCAACAGTTGCAGACATCACTTTCAAATATATTTACTTACTTTTCAAAAAAGGATTGATATCTGCTAGGCAGACTATTCACACTAAGTGTCAAGCTTTATTTTCCCTATAAATTAATTAAAAAAATAAAATCACAATCTGACATGGTGCTTTAACTCGTTTTGTACCGAAAACCCAAAAACATGTACTTGGCAAACAGTGTAGACCCACATCAGACGCCGCAGAATGCGGCGGCGTCTGATCAGGGCCTACACTGTTTGCAAAATTTTCAGCTAATTTCCAACACAACCTGACACCCCTAAATTTTGCAATGGATTTTTAAGGTGGACGATTCCATTTGGTACAAAAAGGGTTAAAGATTAACAAGTCAATGCAATGAACACCCTTGAAAACCCCATTTTATCATATGACGTGGCGTCTGAGAGTGTAATAACGCCATGTAATATTTTCCATAATCCACTAGTGGATTAAATATGCAAACTAGAATTTGTTTTTCTACAAAAACACAGATGTCTCCCCCGTTTTTGACCTCTCAGTATAACCTTGACATTGGAGGTATTGAGCCGGGTCATCACATCATCTAATGAAGATAAACATTTCTGCAAAGTAACTTTAAAAATGTTCAAAAAATTTCAAAGGGCAATAACTCTTGAAAGGGGCATAATCCGGATGAGAAAAAAAATAAGCGTCAGCTTATTTTCCATTAGGAATGCATATATGAAATTTCAAAACCATAGCATACACAGTTCTAAAGTTATGCTATGCATCCCTTTTAGCAGTCATTACAATGGACACAAATTACCAAAATGACAAAGGACCATAACTCATAAAGTATTTTTCGGAATTTTGTCAAAAGTTTATCAGCTCATATACTCATCACCATCAATATACTCAACAACTTTCAAGGCTCTAGCTCCAATAGTGTTTGAGAAATTTTGCTGACAAGATTTTATTGAAAAAATTTCAAAGGGCAATAACTCTTGAAAGGGGCATAATCCGGATGAGAAAAAAAATACGCGTCAGCTAATTTTCCATGAGAAATCCATATATGAAATTTCAAAACCCTAGCATACACGGTTCTAAAGTTATGCTATGCATCACTTTTAGCATACATTACAATGGGCACAAATTACCAAAATGACAAAGGGCCGTAACTCACAAAGTATTTTTCGGAATTTTGTCAAAAGTTAATCAGTTCATCTAATCATCACCACCAATATATTCACCAACTTTCAAGGCTCTAGCTCCAATAGTTTTTGAGATATCTTGCTGACAAAATTTTATTAAAAAAATTTCAAAGGGCAATAACTCTTGAAGGGGGCATAATCCGGACGAGAAAAAAAATACGCGTCAGCTAATTTTCCATGAGGAATCCATATATGAAATTTCAAAACCCTAGCATACAAGGTTCTTTAGTTATGCTATGCATCAAAAGCGTAACGGACAGACGAACGGACAAACGAACCAGAACCAATATGCCCCTCCAACTTTTTCAAAGTTGGAGGCATAAAAAGGCCCCTTTTTGTTCTTTGACCTCTTAGTACGACCTTGACATTTGAGGTACCAACTTGGGTCATGCACGCAACACATCGTCTTATGGTGGTTAACATTTCTGCCAAGTGATTTCACAATCCATCTCAAAATAAGAAAGTTATTGACAAAACACGAAAAAAAGGCCCCTTTTTTGACCTTTGACCTCTAAGTATGACCTTGACCTTCGAGGTACTGACCTGCCTGATGCACACCAGACATCGTCTCATGGTGGTTAACATTCTGCCAAGTAATTTCAAAATCCATCTAAAAATAAGAAAGTTATTGACAGAACACAAAAAAAGGCCCCTTTTTTTACCTTTAACCTCTATGTATGACCTTGACCTTTCAGGTACCAAACTGGGTCATGCGTGCAACACATCATCTCATGGTGTTTAACATTTCTGCCAAGCAATTTCAAAATCCATCTAAAAATAAGAAAGTTATTGACCAAACACGAAAAAAAAGGCCCCTTTTTTGACTTTTGACCTCTATGTATGACCTTGACACTTGAGGTATCAAACTGCATGCAACACATCGTCTCATGATAGTTAACATTTTTGCCAAGTAACTTCAAATTCTATCTAAAAATAAGCAAATTATTGACAAAACCGGAAAAAAGGCCCCTTTTTTACCTTTGACCTCTAAGTATGACCTTGACCTTTGAGGTACCAACCTGGGTCATGCACGTAACACATCGTCTTATATTGGTTAACATTTCTGCCAAGTGATTTCACAATACATCTCAAAATAAGAAAGTTATTGACAAAACACGAAAAAAGGCCCCTTTTTTTACCTTTGACCTCTAAGTATGACCTTGACCTTCGAGGTACTGACCTGCCTGATGCACACCAGACATCGTCTCATGGTTGTTAATATTTCTGCCAAGTAATTTTAAAATCCATCTCAAAATAAGAAAGTTATTGACAAAACACGAAAAAAAGGCCCCTTTTTTGACCTTTGACCTCTAAGTATGACCTTGACCTTCGAGGTACTTACCTGCCTGATGCACACCACACATGGTCTTATGGTGGTTAATATTTCTGCCAAGTAATTTTAAAATTCATCTCAAAATAAGAAAGTTATTGACCAAATACGAAAAAAAGGCCCCTTTTTTGACCTTTGACCTCTAAGTATGACCTTGACCTTTGAGGTACCGACCTGATTCATGTGCACCACACATCGTCTTATGGTTGTTAATATTTCTGCCAAGTAATTTTAAAATCCATCTGAAAATAAGAAAGTTATTGACCGGACACGATTTGCCCATACATTTATACATACCAACAAACTTCCAAGGGAGATAATTCAAAAAGTATAAATGCGAGAGTTATAGTTCTTGCGCACTGCACGTCGTCTAATGCTGATTTATATCTATACTAAGTTTCGTGACGATAGCTCCAACGGTTTTCAAGTTATAGAGCGGACACGAATGTGTGACAGACAGACAGACAGACAGACAGATGGACAGACAGACAGACGGACAGACAGACAGACGCCCGGGGGAAAAACAATATGTCTCTCCGAAAAAAATTTTTTCGGGGGAGACATAATTAGCTAGATATGTCTCGTAACGTTATATGTACTACGTCCTGAACGACGTCGCATTTACTAACGGGGGAATATTGACATTTTTGTAAACAATCGTGAATAAAATGCGTTTTAAATGTCATATGATAAATAGAATCTTTCATTCGTGGTCATGTATTATTGAATTTATTAAACTCGTTGAGGAAAAGGGATAAAATGTGCGGAAAAGCCTCGCATTTTATCCCGTTTCCTCAACTCGTTTAATAAATTCCATAATACATGAACACGCATGTAAGATCCTCTATGTATATGAAAAAAGTGCTTACAAGGGTATAGATTATTTTTCTTAGTTTTCCACCTAAAGATAGATAATAGGCTCTTGTGAACCACCTCTATGATGTGGCTCTGACAAACACCCTCAATCTGCAGCAGAAATAAGCAACATATCACAAAATTTTATCTATAAATTTCACTTTAGAAGATATGAAAGATGAAAACATGGGTGTGTAATCCTACTGGTGTGTAGGCCTAGAGTCACTGATGAAGCCTAATTGGTAGAAACTGGCTAGTCCGGCCCAGGAAACTTGTACACATCTGTGCTGTGTTCCTTGCTTCCAAAGGATAACCCTTTTATATAGTTTGAACAAATTGACCCGAGACTGGTGAACTCTATTAACATAATTTCACACCCGACTGAATGCATATATTTATCTTCTTCATTTTCTGAAGATGGCCATATTGTTATACAATACATAGAGGTCTGTAAATGGGTCGTTAGTTAGCTGCCGAAAATTCATGAGAAGTTTACGAAAGCTGACGTATAAGGCCATAGCATTGACTAATTTATTCCTTGCATAAAGGTCAGTCTCATGTTAAATTGTTCGAACTATAGAACATAGTGTGATTGGTTGATTGATTTGGAGTTTAACCCTTGTCCTGCTGAATATTCATATATGCCACACCCACTACCGATTTTTAACCAATCAGATTATTTGATGCAAATTATTGCAACAAATTCGCAATCTGAATGGCAAACAATGTAGATCCGGATCAGATGGCTTATTCAGAAGCCATCTGATCTGGATCTACATTGTTTGAAAGATAAGGCATATCCGGGCTCAGCAGGACAAAGGTTAATTGTTTGCCAACACTAGTAAGATCATATTTAGCTGGTCTATTGACCAGGCTTATGCCTAAGCACTTAACAAGTAGTGCATATCTTTCACCAGAAACTGACAATTATCCTTTGTCATTCAGTACAATTAGGCTTAGGGTGAGAATTAATGCTTGTAATCTTCAGGGCCCAGTTCAAAAGTAATGATGTGGCTAGTTAATGTATTGTTAAAAATTTGATCATTTAAGATGGCAAATATGCTAATACTTTTCTTGAAACAAGAGCACCGCATGCGGGTGCTAATGCTCGGCTGCACCCCCTTTTCATAGTGAACAACTAGTCCGAGTTTCAAGTAAATATGTTCAGTAATGAAAGAGATATTACAAAATGTCAAAGTTTTTGCACGACGACGCAGACACGCCAGAGCTATGACAATACATCGTCGTTTTCTTCGAAAACAGCGGAGCTAAAAATGTGTGTAGCTTTTGCAAATGCAAAAGATTTTCAAAAGCTACTCACATTCTTTCTGCAAAAGTATATAGAGGATCTTACACGAGTGGTCATTTCATATGATATTTATGAAACGAGCCTTCGACGAGTTTCATAAATATCATATGAAATGACCACGATTGTAAGATTCTCTTTATCATATGACTACTTTAAATTGGATTTTGTCGCCTTTAAATTAGACATTTTTTCCACAAAAAATGCATGGTTGGCATGGAAGTCGTCATGACGTTACTTAATCCCGCCAAAGTGTTATTACACGTGTGGTCATACGATTTTTATTTCACCACATTATCCACTGCTTATCAACGACGTCATGTGATAAGTGCATATTAGACATTGTACTTGCTAAACCATTTGACATTTTCACTACTAACGTCTTTCTCCTTCTTCCTATAGGTTTGTTTGGCCAAGGTCGGTGTCCAAAAGGAAAAGAGTGCAATTTCCTTCACGTGTTTACAAATCCAAATAAAGAATTCTGGCAAGCAGACAGAGGATTCCAAACACCAGCACATCATCAGCGCTGGAGAAATGATCGCTTCTCAGATAGAAATAACAGATACAGAAGACCTAGGTCCAGAAGTCGAGAAAGACATCGTCGTAGATCAAGGTCATCATCAAGATCAAAATATTCTCGAAAAAGATACTCCAGATCTAGATCAAGAGACAGATATTACAGGAAGTCTAAATATAAAAGGTCAAGGTATTCTCGATCAAAGTCGAAGTCTAAGTCCAGAAGCTATTCACGATCTAGGTCAAGGTCAAAAGAAAGGAAACATAAACATGATTATAAATCTAGATCACGGTCTAGATCATCTTCATATTCAAGGTCAAGGTCGCAGAGCAGAGATAGGTATGAAGACACAAAATCAAGTAGGCAGTATAAAAAATCTTCATCAAGTTCAGATGGTGAAAATAGACAAGATAATGGAGTATACAATGCATCAAGTAATGCTATGTTCAAGGACAAACACTCAAGGTCAAGATCCAGAGAAAGGTCAAGGTCATACAACAGAGAAAGAAAACACCATAATAAACACAAGAAACACAAAAAGCATAAAGAAAGATAATGCTGGAAATAAGAGTGTAACAACGAACTTTTGTGTGCGACCATTGTTCAGTTCTTATTCCAAGGCAGTTCGGAGCACTGCATAAATGTTTTATGAAGACATTACAACAAGATGAAAAAGTTATCTTCTAGCTCACCACGTTAAGGGGAATTGATATACAACATCAGGGGAGGCAAAGCTTTCAAAAATATTATCTCCCTTGTCAATAGTGGTCTACATTTAAGGGAAAGAATTTGCTTCTGTGGAGCAAATTCTTTCCTTTAAATGTAGGCCCCTTTTTCAGAGGGGCCCAGTTTACAGGAATGCAAACTTGCAAAAGAGGTGAAAAAGTGTCAGGTGTATCAAATTCCATAAATCTTAAGGCACCATGAAAAACTGCATCTAAAAATGTTCTCTGTTTATGTTGTCTGCTGCACCTTGCAAAACTTTCCAACATATTTTTATGCCCCCGCCTGTTCGAAGAATAGCGGAAGGGCATTAAGTTTTACCCCTGTCCGTCCATTCGTCTGTTCGTCCGGTGACATCGTGTCCGGGCCATAACTCCTAAACCTTATGGAATATATTCATGAAACTTCACAGTTGCATTCATCACACTGAGACGATGTGTCATGAACAAGGAAGACAACTATTGCATTTTTGGTTTTTGAATTATCTGCCCTTGACTTAGTACCATATTGTAAACCGTGTCCGTGCCATAACTCCTAAACCGTATGGAATATATTCATGAAACCTCACAGGTGCATTCATCACACTTAGACGATGTGTTATGAACAAGGAAGACAACTCTTGCATTTTTGGTTTTTGAATTATCTGCCCTTGACTCAGTACCATATAGAAAACCTTGTCCGGGCCATAACTCCTAAACCTTATGGAATATATTCATGAAACTTCACAGGTGCATTCATCACACTTAGACGATGTGTCATGAACAAAGAAGACAACTCTTGCATTTTCGGTTTTTGAATTATCTGCCCTTGACTCGGTACCATATAGTAAACCGTGTCCGGGCCATAACTCCTAAACCGTATGGAATATAATCATGAAACTTCACAGGTGCATTCATCACATTGAGACGATGTGTCATGAACAAGGAAGACAACTTTTGCATTTTTGGTTTTTGAATTATCTGCCCTTGACTTAGTACCATATAGTAAACCGTGTCTGGGCCATAACTCCTAAACCGTATGGAATATATTCATGAAACTTCACAGGTGCATTCTTCACACTTAGACGATGTGTCATGAACAAGGAAGACAACTCTTGCATTTTTGGTTTTTGAATTATCTGCCGTTGACCTAGTACCATATAATAAACCGTGTCCGGGCCATAACTCCTAAACCGTATGAAATATAATCATGAAACTTCACAGGTGCATCCATCATACTTGGACGATGTGTCATGAACAAGGAAGACAACTCCTGGTTGTTTAGCTTTTGAATAATCTGCCCTTGACTTCTTCCATATATAGTCAAATGGTATGTCGTATCCGGACCATAACTCCTAAACCGTATAAAATATATTCATAAAACTTCACAGGTGCATTCATCACACTTAGACGATGTGTCATGAACAAGGAAGACAACTCTTGCATTTTTGGTTTTTGAATTATCTGCCCTTGACTTAGTACCGTATAGTGAAACGTATCCGGGCCATAACTCCTAAACCATATGGAATATATTCATGAAACTTCACAGGTGCATTCATCACACTGAGATGATGTGTCATGAACAAGGAAGACAACTCTTGCATTTTTGGTTTTTGGATTATCTGCCCTTGATGCATATATTTTATGATTGATTTGAAGTACATTTGTAATATTTTTAGCTCACCTGGGCCGAAGGCTCCAGGGGAGCTTATAGTATAGTTGGTCCTCCGTCGTCCATCCGTCGTCCGTCCACACTTTTGAGCAGCTATATCTCTGTATCCTGCAGGCTGATCTCAATCATTTCTCATCTGTAGCATGCCTCTGGTGGGGCATTGATGACATAAACTTTTTTTTGAAATCGCTCTAAAACTTTGGTTCCTATGGCAACCACAAGGTCCCATAGACTTACTATGGGAAAATGCTTGTCATCACCGTAGCACCTTCAGTTTTGATCGGATCTTTCTGAAACTTATATGTAAGATGGCTGTGGATAAAATCTCGGATGAGTTCGAAAACCGGCCAAGTCGGCCCATTTATCATAGAGTTACGTCCCTTTGATTGCTGAAAATGCCCATTTTCGACCTTGTCATCACCGTAGCCCCTTCAGTTTTGATCGGATCTTTCTAAAACTTATATGTATTGTGGCTAGGGATAAAACCTCGGATGAGTTCGAAAACCGGCCAAGTCCGCCGATTTATCATAAAGTTACGTCCCTTTGATTGCTGAAAATGCCGATTTTTTTACCTTGTCATCACCGTAGCCCCTTCAGTTTTGATCAGATCTTTCTGAAACTTATATGTAAGGTGGCTGTGGATAAAATCTCGGATGAGTTCGAAAACCGACCAAGTCGGCCCTTTTATCTTAGAGTAACGTCCCTTTGATTGCTGAAAATGCTGATTTTTTACCTTGTCATCACTGTAGCCCGTTCAGTTTTGATCGAATCTTTCTGAAACTTATATGTAAAGTGCCTGGGGATAAAATCTCGGATGAGTTCGAAAACCAGCCAAGTTGGTCCATTTATCACAGAGTAACAACCCTTTGATTGCTGAAAATCCGATTTTTTACCTTGTCATCACCGTAGCCCTTTCAGTTTTGATGGATCTTTCTGAAACTTATATGCAAGGTGGCTGGGGATAAAGCCTCGGATAAGTTTGCATACCGGCAAAGGTGGCCTATTTATCATAGAGTTAGGTCCCTTTGATTGATGAAAATGTTGATTTTTGACCTTGTCAACACTGTAGCCCCTTCAGTATTGATCGGATCTTTCTAAACTTATATGTAAGGTGGCTGGAGATAAAACCTCGGATGAGTTCGAAAACCGGCCAAGTTGCCCCATTAACTTTATAGTTATGTCCCTTTGATGGCTGAAAATGTCGATTTTTTTCCTTGTCATCACCGTAGCCCCTTCAGTTTTGATCGAATCTTTCTGAACCTATATGTAAGGTGACTGGAGATAAAACCTAGGATGAGTTTGAATACCGGACAAGTTGGCCCATTTATCATTGATTTACGTCCCTTTGATTGCTGAAAATGCCGATTTTTGACCTTGTCATCACCATAGCCCCTTCAGTTTTGATCGGATCTTTCTGAAACTTATATGTAAGGTGGCTGGGGGTAAAATCTTGGATGAGTTCGAAAACAGGCCAAGTCAGCCCATTTATTGTAGAGTTATGTCCCTTTGATGGCTGAAAATGTTGATTTTTGACCTTGTCATTACCGTAGCCCCTTCAGTTTTGATCGGATTTTTCTGAAACTTACATGTAAGGTGGCTGGGGATGAAACCTCAGATGAGTTCGAAAACTGGCCAAGTCGGCTCATTTATTTTAGAGTAACATCCCTTTGATTGCTAAAAATGCCAAATTTTGACCTTGTCATCACCGTAGTCTCTTCAGTTTTGATCGGATCTTTCTGAAACTTATATTTGAGGTGGCTGGGAATAAAATCTTGGATGAGTTTGAATACTGGCCAAGTCTGATTGGATCTTTCTGAAACTTACATGTATGGTGGCTGGGAATAAAACCTCAGGTGAGTTTGAATACCGGCCAAGTCGGCACATTTATCATAGAGTGACGTGCCTTTGATTGCTGAAAATGCCTATTTTCGACATTGTCATCACTGCTGCCCCTTTAGTTTTGAACGGATCTTCATGAAACTTACAAACAAGGAAGTCAGGCAGAAAGCTTGGAGGAGTTTGAAAACTCTTGTTTTTGAACTTGTCATCACCATAGCCACTTCAGTTTAGATCGGATCTTCTTAGCAAGTCAGGAATAAAAGGTCAGCCTGTTTATCATAGAGTTACATTCTACTTGATTTTCAGAAAATGCTTACCCTGTCATCACCATGTCCTCCCATAAAGCCTTCAGTAAAGGTTGGCACTTCCTTAAACTTTGAATCTGTTAGCTCAGGTGAGCGATACAGGACCAAGCTAGCTTGGTCCTCTTGTTTATGAATGGCATTTGGCGGGGGCATCCGTGTCCTATGGACACTTTTTCTAGTTCTATACAGGCAAACAGTGTGGACCAAGTCTGAGCTGGGTCCACAGAGTTTGCAACAATGACTTTTAAAGTAACCAGCAGAAAACAATGCAGATGACAATTGTTGTGATTAGGGTCTTAAGGGTTAATTCGAGTCCGATAAAATTGTCTGAAATAAAGGGAAAAAAAGCATTCTCTTCCAAGTCTTGTTTTTCATTCTTTACTCCAAAGAGCAGACCTCCTTTACAGAGAGGTTCAGTGAGTAGGAAACATCACATTAACAAGTTTGTGAAATGAACACCCCTCTAAAACCCCACTTTATATATAGAAATCTGGGGTTTACAGGGGTATATATTATTTTGATTATTTCTGCTCCAAGACATAGGCTGTGGGTACTCGTTAGAACTGCCCACACCCTTTGTTTTGAGTACAAATAAGAAATATATCAAATTTTCAACAGAAAAGTAGTCATTTTTGAGAAATGAAAGAATGCACAAAAATCCCACGGGTGTGTTATCGTAATGACAAAACAGGATGTGACAAAATTTTTACCCCTTTGGAAAAACGATGTTAAAATGTAAGAGGTGTCTCCACTCTCATCAGTTTTACAGAAGTACTATGTTTACTGAAAATATCTACACCATCAATGCAGATAACCTTTCTATTAAAACATGCTATGCACAGTATGTTTTGCAACATCTTTGGCCAGATATTCAAAACATTGTTAGCTTATTGTTAATGGTTAAAATGTTAACTTTACAAAAGTATGACGTTGAATGAACATCTTTTACCATGCAGATGTATATTCTCTTAAAATATACTACTGTTAAAAGAAACTACTTTGATGACCCTAAGTATTGGAACAAATAGGCCTAAGCAAACTGTGCAGACCCAGATCAGACTGCTCCTTCAGGAGCAGTCTGATCAGGGTCTACACTGCTTGCCACTTCATTTGCACCTTTTGGACGCCTTGCAGGAGCGTGAAAGGAGCAGTCTGATCAGGGGCTGCACTGCTTGCCTCTTCATTTGCACCTTTTGGATGCCTTGCAGGAGCGTGAAAGGAGCAGTCTGATCAGGGTCTACACTGCTTGCTACTTCATTTGCACCTTTTGGACACCTTGCAGGAGCGTGAAAGGAGCAGTCTGATCAGGGTCTACACTGCTTGCCACTTCATTTGCACCTTTTGGACGCCTTGCCGGAGCGTGAAACAAATTTGTTAAAACTTTTAGGGGAATTATAGCAAGTTCTCAAGTTGTCCAAACTTTTAGGTTTTTGCACGATATGTTTAGCAAGATCTGGGACAAGTTGTTGAACAAGAGGGCCCAGAGGGCCCTGGTTCGCTCACCTGATCCAATGTATAATAAGTGAGCCCCAGGCAGAGTCAATTTTGGCCCCAGGGCTATAATTTGAACAATCTTGGTAGAGGTCCACAAGATGATGCTTCATATCGAATATGAAAGATCTGGGCTTTGTGGTTTCAGAGAGGAAGATTTAAAAGGTTTACCCTGCATAAAGCAGTCTATTTAAAACAAGATTTTCCCTAAATAAGTCTATGTAAAACCAAAGGGCCCCAGAGCGGGGGCATTTTTGGCCCCAGGGCTATAATTTGAACAATCTTGGTAGAGGTCCACTAGCTAAAGCTTCATAACAAATATCAAAGACCTAAGCCTTGTGGTTTCAGAGAAGAAGATTTTTAAAGATTTTCCCTATATAAGTCTATGTAAAACCAAAAGCCACATGGCGGGGGCATTTTTGGTCTCAGGGCTATAATTTGAACAATCTTGGTAGAGGTCCACTAGCTGAAGCTTCATAATAAATATCAAAGACCTAAGCCTTGTGGTTTCAGAGAAGAAGATTTTTCAAGATTTTCCCTATATTAGTCTATGTAAAACCAAAGGGCCCTTGAGCAGGGGCATTTTTGGCCCCAGGGCTATAATTTGAACAATCTTGGTAGAGGTCCACAAGATGAAGCTTCATATCAAATATCAAAGACCTGGGCCTTGCAGTTTCAGAAAAGAAGATTTTTAAAGATTTTCCCTATATAAGCCTATGTAAAACCAAAGGGCCCGGAGGCGGGGGCATTTTTGGCCCCAGCACTATAATTTGAACAATCTTGGTAGGGGTCCACCAGATGAAGTTTCATACCAAATAGCAAAGATCTGGGCCTTGCAGTTTCAGAGAAGAAGATTTTTAAAGATTTTCCCTATATAAGCCCATGTGAAACAAAAGGGCCCCCGGGCGGGGGCATTTTTGGCCCCAGCATTATAATTTGAACAATCTTGGTAGGGGTCCACTAGATGAAGCTTCATATCAAATATCAAAGACCTGGGCCTTGTGGTTTCAGAGAAGAAGATTTTTAAAGATTTTCCCTATATAAGCCCATGTAAATTCAAAGGGCCCCGGTGCGGGGGCATTTTTATCTCCAGCACTATAATTTGAACAATCTTGGTAGGGGTCCACTAGATTAAGCTTCATACCAAATATCAAAGACCTGGGCCTTGGGGTTTCAGAGAAGAATATTTTTAAAGATTTTCCCTATATAAGCCCATGTAAACCCAAAGGGCCCCGGTGCGGGGGCATTTTCGGCCCCAGCACAATAATTTGAACAATCTTGGTAGGGGTCCACTAGATGAAGCTTCATGTCCTGGGCCTTGTGGTTTCAGAGAAAAAGATTTTTTAAGTTTTCGGTGAAAAAAATCTATTTTTGGCTCCTGTGACCTATATGTGCAACGGACCGGAACCATTTGAACAACTTTGAAAGGGGACCACCTAAGGATCATTCCTGTGAAGTTTGGTCAAAATCTGATCAGTGGTTTAGGAGATGTCGTTTAAAGGAAAAGTTTACGGACGGACGCAAGCACGAGACGAGACGCACGACGGACGACGGACAAAAAGTGATCCCAAAAGCTCACCTTGTCACTACGTGACAGGTGAGCTAAAAAGTAAGCTTACTGTTAGAGGTCAAAATGTTAACTTCGAGCAAGTACTATATCAAATACTCTGGTACTTTTGCTGGAAAAAATGTATCACAGTGAGTGAGTGTTTCAGTTTTACGTCCCACCAACAGCTAAGGTCATACGGAGACGGGACCTCGGTTTAAAGACTCATCCGAAAGTCTGGAGAAGCCCGGGATCGAACCTGCGACCCCTGGTTTACAAGGCGAGTAGCGTAACCACTACACCACGGAGGCTTCTAAACTTTTAGGGGAATTATAGCAAGTTCTTAAGGTGTCCAAACTTTTAGGTTTTTGCACGATATGTTTAGCAAGATCTCGGACAAGTTGTTGAAAAAGTAAGCTTACTGTTAGTGGTCAAAATGATAACTTCTAGCCTGTCCAGGAACCGGGTTGCGAGGCGGACCGTCCATGCTAATAAACCCTATTGGTTTCATTGGGCGACAGGGCTTGAGATGTCATTTCATCTCAATATTGGGTAAAAGTACCACAAAATTGGAAGCAACGTCTCCAAAATGACCTTTACAGTGTTGACGGGGACATTAAACCTCAAATCAAACAAATATTCTAGCAAGTACAATATCAAATACTCTGGTACTTTTGCTGGAAAAAATGTATCGCATGACACTTAATAACGAGGACATTACAGAAAGCTTTTCACTGGGCCAGTAAATAGTAAACATTAGCATCACCTAATTCTCATGACAGCTTGTATATAGGAGACTGAAAAATTCTTTGTAGAAGAACGTAAAGTCACTTCTGGATATGATTTGTCGGGTCTCCTTCACTCTATATAAATGTATGACATGTCCTGCGGCGGGCCTCCGTGGCCTAGTGGTTAAGAGCGCTGATTCTTGATCATTAGGTCTCACACCGCTGTGGTTCGAGCCTCGCTCGGGTCACATGTGAGACGCCAAGTTCTGCAACGGAAGGTCAGGTGTTTTTTCTCCAGGGACTCCGGTTTTCGTCCACCTATGATTAACGATCGGCTCGATATGAGTGAAATAATCTTGAAAGGGCCGTAAAACCCAAACCAAAAAAAAAAAAAAATCACATGACAGCTTGTATAAAGGAGACTGACAAATTCTTTGTAGAAGAACGTAAAGTCACTTCTGGATACTATTTGTCGGGTCTCCTTCACTCCTATATATCACTCCTATATAAATGTATGACCTGTCCTGCAAAAAAATGTGTTTAAGCCTTTTGTGAACAAATAGAGGGATCAGCTAGTGCTTCTGTGCAGTAGGATCAGCTTCTTGTCCCATTTAGAACCGGAAACTCCAAAATGGGTACCCTGGCAAACAGTGCAGGCCCAGATCAGACGCCGCAGAACGCGGCGTCTGATCAGGGCCTACACTGTTTGCAAAATGTTCAGTCATTTTCTTAATTAATTTTGATGAAATCGCAACCGGACACCCCTTAATTTTGAAATGGACTCCTGCTATATACAAGGTGGAAGATTCCATTTGGTACAAAAAGGGTTAAGTGACTCTAGCTAATCTGTGTAGCTGAGCAAGTGGGTTTATGTTATCTGGATACAAGCCCAAACAAGTTCATTCGTGACAGTGCTCATATGGTTTGTCTTTGAAATTACTGACCAGAATAAATTTGGGTTTGATTTTGCTGTGGCAGCATACATACAGTTGAACTTCAATGACTTGAACCCTGATAGCTTGTTTACCATGGATGAGCCGAACCTAGTCCACAGGGAGTTCCTCCAAAATATGATACATGGATAATGTAGGGAGATTTTCTTTTATCTTGCAAATGTATGCTGCGACTAGTAAATACAGCATACATTTATAATATAGAACATCGAAAAGATATCCCACAATTATCTCCATTATGCCTCCTGGTATTGCACTAATAGTAACTCTCCATGGCTCAAACTACTGCTGTCTTAACCGATTTTCATGGTCCCAAAGGGGTTTGAGCCATCGAAGTTCGACTGTACTTCATAAGTTCTTGTGAAAAGTATCAAATCCTTCAGCATTTTCATCTTGTTAATCCATTTCAACTGATTAATTGTACTGGGGTTTCACCCTTATCTTGCTGTTCATGACAACCCCTATCTTTGCAAACAGTGTAGATCCAGATCAGATGGCTTCTGAAGAAGCCATCTGATCTGGATCTGCACTGTTTGGTGTTCAGTTTATGAATTTGTAGCAATAAATTATATCAAGTAATTTGATTGGCTGATAGACAGAAATGGGTGTTGCTAAACTGATTATTCAGCAAGATAAGGGTTAACCCATTTCAACTGATTAATTGTACTGGGTTTTAATGACAAATTGTACTGGGGTTTAATGACACGTCAGCCCTTGTGGGTCATTTTGTGATATATCCCAGAGAAAGGGAGAAAAAAAATAGAGGAGACAGTAGAGGAGAGGAAGTGAGGGAGACAGAGAAAATGAATGGAAGCATAGAAACTGAAGAAATAACATTCCAACTCTACCCTTACCTGCTTCCCTCTTCCTTGCATGGGCCATGCTAATAAACCCTATTGGTTTCATTGGGCGACAGGGCTTGAGATGTCATTTCATCTCAATGTCGGGTATAAGTCCCATAAAATTGGAAGCAACGTCTACAAAATGACCTTTACAGTGTTGACAGGGATGTTAAACCTCAAATCAAACAAACAAAAACAAACAAAACTTCCTTGCATGGGAAACCTCCGTGGTGTAGTGGTTATGCTTCATGCTTTGTAAACCAGGGGTCCCAAGATTGATCCTGGGCTTCTCCAGACTTTTGGACAAGGCTTAAAGTCGAGGTCCCTTCTCCATATGACCTTAGCTGTTGGTGAGATGTAAAACTCAAACACCCACTCTACCTTACATGCTACAAGGAGACTTGCGGATGAGTCTTTAAACCAAGGTCCTGTCTCCATATGACCTTACCTGTTGGTGGGACATAAAACTAAAACTCACTCACTCACATGCTACAAGGACAGCTGGCCTTGCCCAACAGTAAGCCCATATCAGTTGGATGCCCCTGTGACACATTCGCCGCATTCAACCCACCCCCAACTGAACAGAATCTCATTAGGTATGACGAGAGTCCACAGGCCTCCGTGGCCTAATGGGTAAGAGCGCTGACTCTTTAATCTCTCATTGCTGTGGTTCGCGCCTCGCTCAGGCCATGTGAGACCCCAAGGAAGGTCAAGTGGCTTTTCTCCTGGTACTCTGGTTTTTCGCCCACCTCTGATTGACAATCAGCTCAAAATAAGTAAAATAATCTTGAAATTGAAATAACGGGATGTAACATTAGTTTTAATAATTTATTCAAAACGGGGCTCAGCATTTTGCAACCAATGAAAGTCTTGGTCAGGTGCCACTTTCTGGGGCATCTGATCTGGACCGACACTGTTTACCACTTTTGCAGTGTGGACCCAGATTAGGTGGCTCCTCTAGGAGCAGTCTGATCTGGGTCCATACTGTTTGCTTGTTTGAAAAAATATTTCTAATAAAAGCACTAACACTGCATGATACCCCACCAAGCCAATATGGTTATAGCCTTGGCCATAATTAAGTGGTACTTTAGTGTTGTATTTATAAGTAAATTTTCATTAAGCCATTCTATATGGTAAAGGAACAGCATATATCAAAAGGGCAGATAATAAAAGAACCAGAAAGCAGAGTGACTGTCCTTGGCAATAATATGTGTCCTTTAGTGTTTTAAAATTTGAAGCGGCCCCCGCCCATAGGGGCTTGAAGAAATATATGGGCTGCATGATGCTTCCAGGCAGAGCTGAATCCGGCCCGCACACTATTACTGGTAAACCGCTTAGAGGATCTAAGCCTGTCCAGGAACTGCGGTGCGTGGCGGATCGTCCATGCTAATAAACCCTATTGGTTTCATTGGGCGACAGGGCTTGAGATGTCATTTCATCTCAATGTCGGGTAAAAGTCCCACAAAATTGGAAGCAACGTCTCCAAAATGACCTTCACAGTGTTGACGGGGACGTTAAACCTCAAATCAAACAAAAATTTGAAGAAAATCTGTGAAAAGATGTTTAAGTTATTGATCGCAAATGCCAAAAAACCCTTATTCTGAACAAAAAAGGGCCGTAACTCTGTCAAATGTTAACAGATTTTGCCCATTAACAATCATATAGCACTCATTCCCCGTACAAACATGTGCATAGTTTGAAAAAATAATCTGTGAAAAATTATTCTTGAGGTGGGGTATGAAAAGTATTTAATGGAAATTGTTAATGGCCATAACTGTCAAATATGTTAACGTATTTTGCCTATTAACAATACTATACATGCTTCCAATAGTGGTCTATATATCAGTGAAGTTTCATGCATATATTCCATTTAGTAAAGGAATGTGTCCAAAAACCATTTAATGGAAATTATTAACGGCCACAACTCTGTCAAATGTTAACACATTTTGCCTTTTAACAACCAAAACCAGCTTCTTATGGTGGTCTATATATCAGTGAAGTTTCATCCATATATTCCATTTAGTAAAGGAATTAGTGCCCCAAAAAAATTTACCGGTAATGGAAATTGTTAACTGCCATAACTCCATTAAATGTTAACATATTTTGCCCATCAAACCACTCATACCCAGTACCAATGTACATTCAAAATTTGAAGAAAATCAGTGAAAAAATGTTCACGTTATTGATCGGAAACACCAAAAAACCCTTATTTTGAACAAAAAAGGGCTGTAACTCTGTCAAACGTTAACAGATTTTGCCCATTAACAATTCCATAGCAGTCATTCCTGGTATAAACGTATGAAAAATTTGAAGAAAAAAAAAACATGAAAAACTACTCAAGTTATCGATCGGAAATGGGATGGACGGTCAGACACTCGAAGGTATATCATAATCGTGTGGTGGGGTATAAAATGTTTGCAAGAAGATTCAGCAGACAATATAAGCAGACAACATTTTCAGATGTTTTCTTGACAGCTTAAGGGTTAAATCCTCTATGTGATTTTATTGCTGATTTGTGTTTTCCAGAAAATGGTTGATTATGCCCCCAACTTTAAAAAAGTTGGGGGGCATATTGCTTCTGGCTTGTCCGTCCGTTCGTCCGTTAGTCCGTTCGTACGTCACGCTTTCTTGTGCATAGCATATCTTTAGAACCGTGTATGCTAGTGTTTTGAAATTTCATATATGGGTTCCTCATGAAAAAATAGTTGACCCGTATTTTTTTTCTTGTCCAAATTATCTCCCCTTCTTGAATTATTTCCCCTTTAATTAAATAACATAGAATTCTCGTTAGCAAGATATCTCAAAAAGTATTTGAGCTACAGCCTTGATATTTGGTATAGTGATTGGGACTAAGGAGGAGATTACCTGATTAAATTTTCAACCAATTCTATAAAATTTTGTTAGAGTTATGGCCCTTTGTAATTTTTTGCCACTCAATTGTGTTGCTTTCTGGTGCATAGCATATCTTTAGAACCGTGTATGCTAGTGTTTTGAAATTTCATATATGGGTTCCTCATGAAAAAATAGTTGACCCGTATTTTTTTTCTTGTCCAAATTATCTCCCCTTCTTGAATTATTTCCCCTTTAATTAAATAACATAGAATTCTCGTTAGCAAGATATCTCAAAAAGTATTTGAGCTACAGCCTTGATATTTGGTATAGTGATTGGGACTAAGGAGGAGACTACCTGATTAAATTTTCAACCAATTCGATAAAATTTTGTTAGAGTTATGGCCCTTTGTAATTTTTTGCTACTCAATTGTGTTGCTTTCTGGTGCATAGCATATCTTCAGAACCGTGTATGCTAGTGTTTTGAAATTTCATATATGAGTTCCTCATGAAAAAATAGTTGACCCGTATTTTTTTTCTTGTCCAAATTATCTCCCCTTCTTGAATTATTTCCCCTTTAATTAAAAAACATAGAATTCTCGTTAAGAGTTTCATTGATGATACTTGGTACATGCTTGGAACTAGGAGTGAAATTTTTATGCAGGCATCCATGTTTGACCTTGACCTAGATTTCATGGTTTGGTGACTTTGCGCCTCCACAGGCGCGACATAGCCTTCGGGGGAATTCTTGTTGTATGTTTTTGAGTCTTTAACAATATTTGTTGAATATTTTGCCATCTAAGGACAAGCAAAGGTTGGGGGCATTGTGTTTTACAAACACCATTTCTAGTTTCCATATACAGTAGAACTTCAATGGGTCGAACACCTTTGGGACCATGAAAATCTATTCGAGACCGGGGTAGTTCGAGCCACTGAGGGTTACTGCCAGGCGGTAAAACAGCCTTAATTTTGGGACATCTTTTCGGTGTTCTATAACAAAAATGTATGCTGTGTGTACTCATTAGAATCGCCTCATAGAGGCGATTCTAATGAGTACACACAGCATACATTTACAAGAGAATAGGGGAAAAAATTCTTAATTACCCTCCCTTTTTCTTATGTGGAGAAATTCCATCGGGACTCAAGAATATGTTCGACCCACTTATTGTAAACGAGCCATCGGTGTTCGAGCCATCGAAGTTTTACTGTAGTACTGTCTCTTGATCATTAGGTCTCTACTGCTGCGGGTTCGTGATTTGCTTGGGTCACATGTGACACACCATGTTCTGTAAAGGAAGGTTGGGTTGTTTTTCAGTCGATACTCCAGTTTTCCCCCATCAACCTCTGATTAACATTCAGCTTGAAATGAATGAAATAATCTTGAAGGGCAATTAACCCACCCCCAAATTAATTGATATTCAGATCATGACCATATGATACAGTGTGTTTCAGAACAAGCATTTGGAAAATTTGAAAAATTTTACTCCAAAAATAGATTGTGCTCACTTGAATGAGGCAGTTCAAACAAGAACCCACAACAAAATAAGAAATGTTTTTCCTTGTTATATCTACTTTTCACTGTATAAGATTTGGTTTACATAGGTAACTCAGGCTTTCGATAGCTCAGTGGTTAGCATGTTCGACTTCTGATCGAGAGGTTGTGGGTTCGAATCTGGCTTGAGGTGTGTCCTTAGTTAAGACACATTATGACAATGCCCTACTCGACCAAGGTGTAAATGGGTAGCAGCGGTGTAAAAGTCCACCCGCAATACAATCCAGACGAGTGTTCGAGAGCGATTCAATAAGCTTGGAGCTTTCATCACAATCAAACTAAAATAAATTAGTTTAACCTTTACCCTGCTGTAGGCGACAAGCCCTATCTTTGCAAATAGTGTAGATCCAGATCAGATGGCTTCTGAAGAAGCCATCTGATCAGGATCTACACAGTTTGACATTCAGTTTATGAATATGTAGAAATAAGCTGCATCAAGTAATCTGATTGGTTCAAAGTCAGAAATGAGTGTGGCTTAATTGAATATTCAGCAGGTTAAAGGTTAAACTAACTCCGGCTTGTTAAATTGACAGCATCAGGTAACAACAGGCAGAGACAACTGGTACAATAATATATTTTATTGGCATAAATTCACAAAACTAGAGCTGTCAGTGAAACTGACTAGGGCCCCGGCAGCGCTATCAGAGGAGTAGGAAAATTTGTGGACGGACAGATGGACAGACAGACAGACGGACGGACAGAGTGATTACTATAGGGCACCCACACTTTCAGTGCGGGGCCCTAATAATAACAAAGTTATTAATTGGACACAGGAAAGACCCTTTTTTGACCTTTAACCTCTAAGTATGACCTTGACCTTTGAGGTACGGACCTGAGTCTTGCGCGCAACACTCCATCACATTATGGTTAACATTTCTGCCAAGTAATATTTAAATCCATCCAGGAATAAGAAAGTTATGGAGGATAAAAAAATTTGTGGACGGACAGACGGACAGACGGACGGACAGAGTGATTACTATAGGGCACCCACACTTTCAGTGCGGGGCCACATTATGGTTAACATTTCTGCCAAGTAATATTTAAATCCATCCAGGAATAATAACAAAGTTATTAATTGGACACAGGAAAGACCCTTTTTTGACCTTTAACCTCTAAGTATGACCTTGACCTTTGAGGTACGGACCTGAGTCTTGCGCGCAACACTCCATCACATTATGGTTAACACTTCTGCCATCCAGGAATAATAATAACAAAGTTATTAATTGGACACAGGAAAGACCCTTTTTTGACCTTTAACCTCTAAGTATGACCTTGACCTTTGAGGTACGGACCTGAGTCTTGCGCGCAACACTCCATCACATTATGGTTAACATTTCTGCCAAGTAATATTTAAATCCATCCAGGAATAAGAGGAATAATAATAACAAAGTTATTAATTGGACACAGGAAAGACCCTTTTTTGACCTTTAACCTCTAAGTATGACCTTGACCTTTGAGGTACGGACCTGAGTCTTGCGCGCAACACTCCATCACATTATGGTTAACATTTCTGCCAAGTAATATTTAAATCCATCCAGGAATAAGAAAGTTATGGAGGATAAAAAAATTTGTGGACGGACAGACGGACAGACAGACCTTTAACCTCTAAGTATGACCTTGACCTTTGAGGTACGGACCTGAGTCTTGCGCGCAACACTCCATCACATTATGGTTAACATTTCTGACAAGTAATATTTAAATCCATCCAGGAATAAGAAAGTTATGGAGGATAAAAAAATTTGTGGACGGACAGACGGACAGACAGACAGACAGACAGACAGACAGACGGACGGACAGAGTGATTACTATAGGGCACCCACACTTTCAGTGCGGGGCCCTAATAATGAAGGTACAACATGTTTTGCTTAGAATTCAACAAATGTCTTATAGTCATACACATAAACCTCTTAATAAAGCTGTTCATAGAGGATCTTACATTCGTGTTCATGTATTATTGAATTTATTAAACAAGTTGAGGAAAAGGGATAAAATGCGAGGCTATGGCGAGCATTTTATCCCTTTTCCTCAACGAGTTTAATAAATTCAAAAATACATGAACACGAATTGAAGATTCTATTTATCATATGACTCTTAAAACGCATTTCATTCACGATTTTTTTAACAAGAATGTCAATATTCCGCCAATAGTAAACGCAACGTCATTAAGGACGTCGTACATGTAACGTTACGGGACGTATCTAGCTAATTTGCATATTTAATTCACTAGTGGATTATCGAAAAATATTACATGGCGTTATTACACTCTCAGACGCGACGTCATATGATAAATTCTATTATAACATGAATTTTGATATAAGAGTTTTTAAATATGGATCCAAAAAATGTATAGGTAATATTAAAAAAATGACGAGAAATTGTATAATCTACACATGTACATTTTTGTTTGTCTGTAAAGAGGTATAATTAACCCTTTTTCCTGCTGAAAACAACAACCCCTTTCTTTGCAAACAGTTTAGATCCAGATCAGAAGCCATTTGATCAGGAACTATACAGTTTGTCATTCAGTTTTCAAATTCAAAATTACAGAATAAATCAATTTTTTGATTGGTTAACAGTCAGAAATGGGTGTGGCAAAATCAATTATTCAGCAGGATTAGGGATAACATGTTTTTTTGATTTGGACCCCCAACATCAGTTTTATAAAATGTGGTGTAATTCATTTATGGTCATTTTTATCTATAATCTATACATTTTTGTGATCCACAGATTTTTCCACCATTTTTCAAAGGGAGACAACTTTCGGGACTTCCTGTTCACTTTTCTATAAGCCCTGTCCCATGGAAAATGGGGTCTGCTCTTAAAGGAAAGAATTTGCTCCTTGGGAGCAAATTCTTCCTTTTAAGAGTCGACCCCTATGGACATTGGAGACAAAAATACTTTTGCAAGAGTTGCCACCCCTGACCATGTATCCATTCCCCTTAAACTCTTATATCCATAACTGTGTCATAAAGAGGTTGTGGTGTACAAAAGTAGTTTTCTGAAGTTTAACAATGTTGCAGTTTAAGTGACACATGAGAAAGTAGTCTGGCTCTCATAAACCTTGGCACTGCTATGATAAATCCTCATCATCAAAGAGATCGTCAAAGTCTGAAATCATATGAAAGAGCAACAATTATTTTTTGAACAATTTAATGATATACAGTAGAACTTCAATGGCTCGAACCCCGATGGCTTGTTTACCATGGATGAGTCAAACCCATTCTTGAGTCCACAGGGAATTCCTCCAAATATGATATTGGGATAATGTAGGGTGATTTTCTTTTTTATCTTGCAAATGTTGTGTGTACTCATTAGAATTGCCTCAATGAGGTGATTCTAATAAGTACTCACAAGTTCACAACATACATTTATAATATTAAACACCGGAAAGATATTGCACAATTATCTCCATTATGCCTCCCGGTATGGCACTAATAGCAACCCTCTGTGGCTGGAACTACCACTGTCTTGAAAAAAAATTTTCATGATCCCAAAGGGTTTCGAGTCATCGAAGTTCGACTGTAATGACAAATTTTAAAATCATGGAGGTCATACACTTTACCCATCTTTGAAGGGGCTCGGTGCACAGGAAAGCAAACCATATTAAAGTCCCTTACAAACAGCGGCAGGAATTTAAAATTCCAATCCACTTAAAAATATTATTTTCACATCTGAAGATATGGTTTGAATTCTAAACAGCTACTAATGCAGAAATTGTACTTAAAAGGCTAATAATGCTGAATTTTTACTCTATATGGCTGAAAATGCTGAATTTTTATTCTAAATGGCTATTAATGCTGAATTTGAACTCGGACATGACTTGCCATGTCATGAGAATCCCTAAATATTTTGACCAAACTTTAACATGATTCGTTGCTTACAAAATGGTTGCTCTCCCTTTCTTAGATTCTGACTTTCATACTTTCCTAGTTAATTCCCTTTGATAGATTTGTTCATACTATCGGCCATAACTAGGTAACCGTACAGAAAATTCTGTCGAAAATTTAAACTGATGTGTTTGAGGTAAGCATGGAATGTTGTGTGCAAAATGATTTCTCTCCATTTCTTAATTACTTCCCTTTGATTAGGTTTTTTTTTATAACACTACCGGCCATAACCAGGTAACCGTAAGGAATATTTCCACGAAACTTTAAAGTGATGTATAAGAGGTCAAGATGGCATGTCACATACAAAAATGATAACTCTCCCTCTCTTAGTTTTATAATGTTATGGCGCTGTCAATCCGTCAATCCATCCGGCATAAACTTTTCTTGTGAGTACAATAACTAAACTGTATGGAATATTTTGACCAAAGTTTAAAGTGGTGTATGAGGTCAAGATGGTGTGTCGCATACAAAAATGATTGCTCTCCCTTTCTTACTTACTGGCTTACTTCCCTTTGTTTAGTTTTTCTCAGACTGCCCTTGAGCACACCATAACTGGGTAACCGTAGGAAATATCTGATGAAACTTCACAGCAATATCTGTGAGGTGAAGATGGTGTGTCAAGTGCAAAAATGATTTCTTTTCCCTTTCATGCTTTTTAAGATACTTCCCTTTGATTAGATGTTTTCTCACGATCGGCCATATTAGGTAACCGTAATCATACAGAATATTTTGCTGAAACTTTAAAAAGATTTGTATGAGGTCAAAATGATGGTAATGGTTCTTTACTACCCGGCTTTGTCATTAAGTGAACACATCCGTGAAATGAGAAAACTGGGGTTTAAGGGGGTATACATTATTTTTCTTATTTTTGCTCCAAGACATAGGTTATGGGTACTCGTTAGAACCGCCTTAATGAGGCGGTTCTAACGAGCACCCACAACCTATGTTTGCAGTATTTGTAAGAAAAATATCGCGGATTTTCATCAGAAAAGTAGCCATTTTGGAGATGTGAAAAAATGCACTATGTCGCACGGGTGTGTTATCGTAATGGTAGTGCTTTTG
The DNA here is from genome assembly GCA_963580285.1 of Lucinisca nassula. NCBI lineage: Eukaryota > Metazoa > Mollusca > Bivalvia > Lucinida > Lucinidae > Lucinisca > Lucinisca nassula. The sequence goes on from OY757024.1 coordinate 10,570,926, forward strand.
TTGCCATTTGTGAACAACAAGGGTGCCTCAGCGCAGTCTGATCAGCAGCTAAATATTCACTGCTTCAATAGTACAGTACCTCTAGTTTCTTTATCTAAAATTTTAAGACTCTTGCTAGTCTATAAAACTACATAAACAAGAAAGCAGTCTGAAGGACAGCCAAATCCCCTGCCGCACTTTGTATCAAGGCTCAACCTTGTGACCTTCACCTGTGACCTTGACCTTGAGTTGGCATGGTTTATTTATGGTTCTGCACATCAGCTCACTGTGGGGTATATTTCACAAAAGTTTAATGAAAATCCTTCCAGGGGTAAAGGAGATATGGAACGGACACAAAATTCAAAGTTTCAAACTCATGACCTTCAACTGTGACCATGACCTTGAGTCGGCATGGTTCATTTACCGGTTCTGCACATCAGCTCACTGAGGGGGATATTAGATCAAAGTTTAATGAAAATCCTTTGAAGGGTAAATGAGATATGGAACGGACACAAAATAACAAGAAAGTGTTATGGACAGACAGATGGACGGACGGACAGACGAAGGCCATTCCTATAATCCCCGCTCTGATTCGCGGCAGGGGATTAAAAACAGGCTGGTTTTTGTCTGACCTGGTCACAAACCTCGAGGACAGGTTTTCTCCCTATCGCTGGAGGTTAACACAAAATGGCTTGCAAGTGTTAGCATGTTGTTTAACCCCGAAACAATAAAGAATGCCTACCATTAAAGAAGTCTGCATGTACAGATTTTTCATTAGCAGCTAGATCCATCAACAGAGCACTTGACCCTCCGGCCTGTAATGAGAAATATGTATTCAATATTACTGCCATAAAAATCCTAAACATTCGAACAAGTTAAGGACTTGCTATATTTCTCCTAAAATTTTGACAAATTTGTTTCAAAATCCAGCAAGATCTAGAATGGCAAACAGTGTAGACCCTGATCAGACTGCTCCTTCAGGAGCAGTCTGATCTAGGTCTGCACAGTTTGCTTAGGGCTATCTGTCCCAATACTTAGGATCAATATGGTACACGCAAGAGAAATTTCAGCCCCCGCCCATCGGGGCTTGAAGAAATAGATGGGCTGCATGATGCTTCCACGCAGAGCTGAAACCGACAGCACATGAGTTCTGGTCAACCGCTTTGAGGAACTAAGCCTGCTGAGGCAAGGTGGTTTGAGTCGGACTGTCCATGCTTATAAACTCCTATTGGTTTCATTGGGCGACAGGGCTTGAGATGTCATTTCATCTCTATGTCGGGTATAAGCATACCTGTGATAATTTTATGTTGACCATGAGGGAGATTTGCTTCTCAGATGAGGGAGATTGGGGTCCCAATGAGGGAGACTTTCTGACGGCATGTTTAAGTGTTTTTTTCTTGTCATTCTTTGTGGTTTAGATGTACAAAGGAACTGGAACTACTTAATTAAAATGATAGGAATATATTTTGCCAGGTTTAATTTCAAAATAGCAAGTTGTAGGTTGTTTACAAACAATGCTGTGACCACAAGTCCATTGATGTGAGTTTGTGGGTATTTGTCAGAACCACCTGATTGTTGAAAGTACCCGCAACATGCTTTAGTGTAGAAATACTTGATTAGAAAAGATATCCTAAAATGTTTCCAGTCCTCCTCTTTATCCAGTGCTGGGTTTTACTGCTACTGAACAGACCCATAGCACAAAGTTCTCTTCAATGATAAGCATTAGTTCTAGCACTATTTACACTCCTTCATATAGTCTGTGCAGGCAACTTTTTAGGCCTTTCTCAGAACACCTTGTTCATAAATACATGTATAGGTAAAGCAGTCCATGCTGAAATTAATACCATTTTATAACAACTGTTCAGGTTGGCCCCAAAAAATTAGTGAGAATCCCAGGGAAAAAAATGCTGAGTCTTTATTTTTTTAAAATGTAAATTTTGTTACATCCAAACCTTGATATAATGATGCCCTGGATCGCTCACCTGATCCACACTGAAGAAATGAAATTTTAGGTAATATAGAACGGTGCCTTGTCAGAAGGAGCATACATGCCAAATATGAAGGATCTATCTCAAATGGTTCAAAATATATGATAAAGTAGGTCAAGGTCAAACTTTTTTGTATGAGTGGGAAGCCCCTCTCACAAGGAATATACATGCCAAATATGAAGGCCCCATCTCAAATGGTTCAAAAGTTATGATTAAGTAGGTCACAGGTCAAGGTCAAATTTTTTTGCATGAGCGGGAAGACCTTGTCACAAGGAACCTACATGCCAATTATGAAGGCTATATGTTAAATGGTTCAAAAGTTATGACAAAAAAGGGTCAAAAGGTCAAGGTCACAGGTCAAAAATGTTGTATGTGTTGGAAGCCCTTGTCACAAGGAGCCTACATGTCATATATGAAGGCTCTATCTTAAACTGATCCACAGTTATGACAAAATAACCTGATGATCTACTTTTTGATTTTTAAACTTGATCAAGATTTTGTCAAGATGATCATTCTGAGCAAGTTTGATGATATCAAATGGCTCAAAAGTTATGGTGAAGTAGGTCAAAAGTCGAGGTCGCGGGTAAAATTGTGTGTATGGGTGGGAGGCCCTTGTCAGAAGGACATACATGCCAAATATGAAGGCTATATCCCAAATAGTTCAAAAGTTATGATTAAGTAGGTCAAAGGTCAAGGTCACAGGTCAAAATTTTTGTATGGGTGGAAAGTCCTTGTCACACAGAACAAACCTTCCAAATAAAGAAGGTCACATGTCAAGGTTACAGGTCATTTTTGTATGAGTGGAAGCCCATGTCACAAGGAACCTACATGCCAAATATGCAGGCTCTATCTTAAACTGATCCACAGTTATGACAAAATAACCTGATGATCTCTTTTTTGATTTTTAAACTTGATCGAGATTTTGTCAAGATGATCATTCTGAGCAATTTTGATGATAATCCGACTAAAATTGTGGCCTCTAGTGTGTTCAGAACGTTTTTCTATTATTGGACCTACTGACCTACTTTTTGACCCGACATGACCCTTATTCGAAATTAACTGAGATATTGTCAAGAAGATCATTCTGAGCAAGTTTGATGATGATCAGACTAAAACTGTAGCCTCTAGTTTGTTCACAAGGTTTATTAATGATTTGACCTACTGACCTACCTTTTGCCGAACTTGACTTAGATATTGTCAAGATGAGCTTTCTGAGCAAGATTGATGAAAATCCGATTAAATCTGTGGCCTCTAGTGTGTTGACAAGGTTTTTCTTCAATTTGACCTACTGACCTACTTTTTGACCCAATATGATCCATATTCAAATTTGACTGAGATATTGTCAAGATGATCATTCAGATTAATGATGATTGGACCGAAACTGTGGCCTCTAGTGTGTTCACAAGGTTTTTCAATGATTTGACCTACTAACCTACATTTTGACCCAACATGACCCATTTTCGAAATTTACTTAGATATTGTCAAGATGGTCATTCTTAGCAAGTTTGATGATGATCATACTAAAACTATGGCCTCTAGTGTGTTCACAAGGTTTTTCTATGACATGACAGAGGAATTTTCAAGATGATCATTCTGAGATAAATTGAAGATGATTGGTCCAAAACGGTGGCCTCTAGTGTGTTCACAAGGTTTCTCTATGATTTGGCCTACTAACCTACTTTTTGACCCGACATGACCAATATTCGAACTTGACCGAAATATTGTTAAGATGATAATTCTGAGCAAGTTCAATGATGATCAGACCAAAACTGTGGCCTTTAGTATGTTCACAAAGTTTTTATATGATTTGACCTACTGACCTACTTTTTGACCCCACATGACCTACATTCGAACTTGACTGAGATATTTTCATGGTGATCAGCTTGACCGAGTTTTATGATGATTGGCCAAAAACTGTGACCTCTGGTGTGTTCATAAGAAAAGTTTACGCACGGACGACGCACGACGGACGATGCACAACGACGCCGGACATCTCAGTCACAAAAGCTCACCATGACCTTCGGTCAGGTTAGCTAATAAATGCACACTAACTAGATTTCACTTACATTAAGTTCCCGGTCACAAATCTTTTTAAATACAGTACTTGTACAAAGCTAACTGAAGGGGAGCAATCTCCAAATAAGAAAATCTGCTGTTGATTTCATGACTTTTTGTAATTACTCGTTATTGATTGGTAAATAATAACTATTTTCCACTTTCAAAATCAAAATTTCTAAGTTTACATAAAATATAAAAACAAAAGACATATGGAAGAGTGATATAAAAGGAACAAACAGTGATAAAAATGGGAAAATAAATCCACCATTTCAATTAAATCTAGGCTAAATATAAGTTAAATAGAACTGTTACTGACACCGAACAAAACTTCTGAGTACATTATCTGTACTAATGAGTGCAGATGCACCGCTCTCTTACGAGATAACGGTAAAATTACGTCAGCTTATGTAATCTTTACTGGCAGCCAGATCATGTTTATTCTGTGCAGTCATCTGTAACAGAAAGGATTATCGGCTTTTAGAAGTTGATGTTTTGTTAAGTGTCCTGTATATTCTCCTGCTTATTTTTTTATTGCCTTCAGCAGTGAAAATTTTACGTCTGTTACAGCTTACCGCAAATGGTAGGTCTGGAAAAAAAATCGGGGACAGGAAAATTGCAAATGCGGGAGATTCGGTCTCCCGGACGGGAGAGCGGGAGGTATGCTTCAAATGCGGGAGCCTCCCGGATGATCCGGGAGATATCACAGGTATGTATAAGTCCCACAAAATTGGAAGCAACGTCTCCAAAGTGACGTATACAGTGTTGACGGGGAGGTTAAACCTCAAATCAAACAAACAAATCAAGAGAAGATTTGGAGTTTAATGACCCAGTCAACACTTAAATCATGTTGAGCCAGCCAGCTTACCTCACCCCACTTTTAATGAAAATGCTTATACAGAAGCGGTTGACAAATACAGTGACAACTGCCCTTCTCAATCCAAAGAAGTGGGAGAATGTCAGAAAAAAATGTTTCATGATCAACCTCCAAGAAAGGAAGTGCCAGGTCTAGCAGAGATCAAACCCACAAGTTGATCACTCAAGTCAAAATGAAAGCTACCTGTACCAGTACATCTTTTGCAATAGGTTCGTAACTCCAATGTCAAGGTCAAGCATCAAAAAGGGTCCTTTTTTCATGTCCAGTCAATAACTTTCTTATTCCTGGATGGAATTTGAAATTACTCGGCAGAAATGTTAACCTCATGAGAAGATGTTTTGCTTGCAAGACACAGGTCGGTATCTCCAAGGTCAATGTCATACTTAGAGGTCAAAGGTAAAAAAAGGTGTTTCTTTTCGTGGCCAGTCAATAAGTTTTTATTTCTGGACAAACTTCTTTTAAGTTACCTTGCAGAAATGTTCAACTTTATCCGATGATGTGTCGCACGCAAGAGCCAGGTCTGTACCTCTATTGTCAAGGTCATATTTAGAGGCCAAAGGTCAACAAGAGCTGTCGCATGACAGCATAGCTCGCCTGTTTTTGCCTTCAAGACATAAGGTAAAACTATTGAACCATGAAATATAGATACATATATTTTGAGGTCAATCATCAGGTCACATGGAACATATATTCCAGATATTACATTTCAGAATCAAATTGTGTCAGAATTATAAGGCTAATCATTGAACCATGAAAATAGGTCAGACTGACCTAGATATATTTCTATGTCAATCATCTGGTCACATGGAATTGATTATTCAGATATGAAGTTTCTCCATCCAATAGTATTCAAGATATAAGTCAAAGTCCCTGAACCATGTAAAATAGGTCACACTGACCAAGATATATTTTGAGGTCAATCATCTGATTGCATTGAAGTAATATCCCAGGTATAACATTTCGTTATCAAAATATTATTCAAGATAATAGGCAAAATCACTGAACCATGAAATATAGGTCGCAAAGACCTAGATATATTTTGGTCAATCAGCAGGTCACATGGAACTAATAATCAAGGTATGATGTTTCTTTATTAAATAGCATTCAAGATAATAGGCAAAATCAGTGAACCATAAAAAATATAGGTCACACTGACCTAGATATACTTTGAGGCCAATCATGGGGTCACATGGAACTACTAATCCAGGTATGACATTTCTACATCAAATAGTATTCAAGATAAAAGTCAAAATCACTGAACCATGAAATATAGGTCACAATGACTTAGATATAATTGGTGGTCAATTATCGGGTCACATGGAACTAACAATCCAGGTATGACATTTCTCCTTCGAATAGTATTCAAGATAATAGGCAAAGTCACGGAACCATGAAATATAGGTCACAGTGACCTAGATATATTTTGAGGTCAATCATGGGGTCACATGGCACTAATATCCAAGGTATGACATTTCTCCAACAAATAGTCTTCAAGATATAAGGCAAAATCACAACCATGAAATATAGGTCACAGTGACCTAGATATATTTTGAGGTAAATCATGAGGTCACATGGTCTAATATCCCAGGTATGACATTTCTCCAACAAATAATCTTCAAGATATAATACAAAATCACTGGACCGTGAAATGCAGGTCACCATGACCATCACCCTTTCACACTTGAACCAATGTCACATGGTTGGCTGATATATAACCAATTGTGTTTATAACTTGTTAGCATAATGGAAACGTATATAGCAAATTACAAAGGTGTCCTAGATTTTGACCCCTAGCCCCACCCCATCCGTCCTCCCAGGCATGAACCCAGGGGTGTGCTGTCTTGGAATCTAATTCTTAGAACACACGCCCGGGTATCCAAGTTGTAAAATATGATTCTTTTGTGATGAGTGTCTGTTGAGATATAAGCAATTACAGAGGTGTTCTAGATTTTGACCCCCAGCACTGTAGCTCCGCTTAGTGTTCACTCGACGCTTAGTGTTCACCATGGACACTAAGCGTTGATGGTGAACACTAAGCGTTGCCACTGTCAACCCTTAGTGTTCATTTTACCAAATGAACACTAAGCGTCGATCATGTAGATCCGAATGCAGTATCAATCGCTAGTGCACGCCTACGGAACGATAGAATGCGTAACCATTGGTTAAGAACGTGAAGCAATTAGAGCGACATCCGGTTAGGAATTAGATCGCTAAAAAAGGTAAAGAAACTGTGCAGTTTCTGTGTTTCATAAGTTATATAATTTTTACGAGGAAGTTATTTAAAAAACGGGGAATTACATTCAGGAGCCCATTGATATCGGCATCTTTGGAGTAAATACCAAATCCCGTACTTCACACATTTTGGCTAAATTTAGTTTTTCCTGCTGAAGGTGAACTCAAGCCTTAGAAAACGAGTGGTTTTTCGAGGTGTTTGTTGCCTTTTATTTATTACTGCGCTTTGCTACAAGTTCAGCGTATTAACATGCACACACAATAAACATATATGGTTATATGTGTTGTGGATATTTTGCTTGTCAATGCAGCACTAGCGAGAAATCACCACGGAAAAGGTCGATAAGCGCATTGCTTATCAGGTTGGCTAAAAATGGTTCCGTAGAACAAGGTGCGGGTGATTCTGGGGCCGTGGAGATGAAAACAGATCCGCTTTATAGGTGCAAGTTTTGTTATCATTTCTATAGATCTAATGCGTAACCAACCATTTTCGACCTTTTCCGTGGTGATTTCTCGCTAGTGCTGCATTGACAAGCAAAATATCCACAACGCATATAACCATATATGTTTATTGTGTGAGCATGTTAATACGTTGAACTTGTAGCAAAGCGCAGTAATAAATAAAAGGCAACAAATACCTCGAAAAACCACTCGTTTTCTAAGGCTTCAGTTCACCTTCAGCAGGAGAAACTAAATTTAGCCAAAATGTGTGAAGTACGGGCTTTGGTATTTACTCCAAAGATGCCGATATCAATGGGCTCCTGAATGTAATTCCCCGTTTTTTAAATAACTTCCTCGTAAAAATTATATAACTTATGAAACATAGAAACTGCACAGTTTCTTTACTTTTCTTAGCGATCTAATTCCTAACCGGATGTCGCTCTAATTGCTTCACATTCTTAACCAATGGTTACGCATTCTATCGTTCCGTAGGCGTGTAGTGTTCATTTTCTGGTATGAAAAAAAAAGTAATTTTGCCTTTCAACACGAATACTTCTGGATGTATGAACATCAAACTTCAGTATTACGAGACAGTACGACCCGACATTGGACCAGAGAAACGAATGTCATCATGACCTATATTTCATGGTCCAGTGATTTTGCCTTATAACACGAAGACCTTTTGGTATATGAACAGCATAACTTGGTATTATGAGTCAATATGACACTGACCTAGATTAATTGGAGGTCAATCATTGTGTCACATGGAACCAATGATCCAGGTGTGATGTTTCTCTGTCAAGCAGTATTCAAGATATAAGGCAAAATCACTGAACCATGAAATATATGTCACACTGACCTAGACATATTTGAGATCAATCATGGTGTCCTATGAAACAAATAATCCCAGGTATGACACGTCTCCATCAAATAGTATTGAAGATATAAGGCAAAATCACTGGACCGTAAAATGTAGGTCACCATGATTTTCACACTTGAACCAATGTTGCATAGTTGGCTGTTGTATTATCAATTGAGTTTGTAACTTGTTAGCACAATGGAAATGTATTTAACAAATTTCTAAGGTGTCCTAGATTTTGACCCCCTCACCCAATCAAAGGCATGAAACCAGGGGTGTGTTCTTTTGGAATTCTCAGAAAACACCCCCGGGTATCAAAGTTGTAAATATGAATGCTTTGTGATGAGAGATTGTTGAGACATAAGCATTTCAAAAACTTAAACACAATTTTACAGAGATGTTCTAGATTATGACCCCTAGCCCCACCCCGGGGTCTGTTCTCTTGGAACATAAGAAGACTCTCTCAGGTACTAAAGTCCAAAATATGAGTACTCTGTGATGCATGACTGTTGAAATTGCAAACGCAAAAGCGGACGACCAATGTGACAACAATAGCTCTCATTTTACTTTATTGTATTTGGCGAGCTAATGCCATGGTGAACAATAAGCGTTGGGATCACACAGTGTCGACGCTTTGTGTCCATGGTGAACACTAAGCGTTGATGGTGAACATGGTTGCAGTGGCAACGCTTAGTGTTCGCCATTAACGCTTAGTGTCCATGGTGAACATGCGTCGAGTGAACACTAAGCATTGTTACACAGCCCCACCCCGGGGCATGAACCCAGGGGTCTGTTGTCTTTGAACGTCAGAAGACCCTCCCAGGTACTTAAGTTCCAAATATGAGTGCTCTGTGAGGAGTGACTGTTGAGATATAAGCATTTGAAAAACTTTAATGCAGTTATGCATATTTTTGACCTTGTCATCACTGTAGCCCTTCAATTTTTAATGGATCTTCTAGAAACTTACTTGTAAGTAAGTCAGGGATTAAAGCTTGGAGGAGTTCGAAAACTGATGAGAGGTCAGTCTATTTTATCACAGAGTTACGTCCCTTTGATTGCAGAAAATGCTTATTTTTGACCTTCTTTCCCAGAACAGTGAGAGAATGGAATGCCTTGTCTCCTGGAACGATGGACTCGGAAACACTTGAAGCTTTTAAAGCTTCAGTGTCAACCCTGGAGCACAGGGGCCAGTTTCAAGCTTTTTGAGCGGAAAGATTATCAATGATATACTATCCTATAATAATATACAATGTAGGCAAGGGCACCTTCGGGAAAATATGACCAGAGCTACACAACTTCATTCACGACTGGTCATATTTTCCCGAAGGTGCCCTTGTCTATATTATTATAGGATAGAATATCTTTCCTCTCAAAAACCTTGAAACTGGCCCCTGTGCCCTGGAGTACTAGCCCAACAGCCACTGTTTTTAAATTTTAATTGTAAATAGGACTTCATTTAACCGTTGGGATACAGAACAGGGTCAAAACTTCAGTATTTTTGCAACAAGCAAAATTTAGCTTGTTACAAAAAAAGATCTACTAGCTAAAATGAAAATCAACTCGATTTTTTCAAAAACCCCTTTAATAAGAGCAGAAATATTTCAAGAACAACAGTATTGATTAACTTGTATGCGTAGTATTTATGCAAATTGCATATTATAATATAGATCTACCATATTTTGATAGATCTGTATTATGCAATTTACATATAAAGTGAGTTTTAGTTTTACGTCCCACCAACAGCTAAGGTCATACAGAGACGGGACCTCGGTTTTAAGACTCATCCGAAAGTCTGGAGAAGTCCGGGGTCGATCCTGCGATCCCTGGTTTACAAGGCGAGTAGCGTAACCACTGCACCACGGAGGCTTCAATTTACATATAAAACTTCGAAAGATACTGAGCCTTCAACTTCTTATTTAAAAGTGTAACCTTTGGTCTAACTCATAGAATCTGAATGTGTGTCAGCCTTGGTTTCATAAGGATTCATATTCCTACATTTCCTTCTCTTGTCTGTAATAATTTTGTTTTCAGTGGAATTGACCAAAGTTGATGACCTTTCCAAAAATTTCTCCATAGTGCTGCTGCCTTCATGTTATTGTACACAAGGATAACATTCCAACTCAAAACTGATGACGTGTCACGCCTCCTGACCTCTGGAAAGTTTATAAGTACCTAGTGTTAATAAGCAGCGTTAAAATGCTTTGTAGATAAACAGGGCTTTAGATAATTTTTTTTTCAAAAGAGTACAGTACTCGTCCTTTTTTGAAAAAAGGAGTAACGAGAAATTTTTAAAGAGTACTGAAAAATCAACCAAAAAACTTTATTTTACAGCCTCGACACAATGTTTTTATGGACTGATTTGTGGCCAGGTGTACTGTTTGTTTTCTTATAGATACACATATTCAATATCTGTGTCTATTGGAAAACAAGCAGTATGCCTGGCCACAAATCAGACAAAACAATGCCATATTGAAATCCCTTCTGAGCAGTTTGTTGCAGAGAAATCTAACTTTTGGGGTTCAGTTCTCTTGGCGGATAGCAGGACTTCAATGGCTGATTATTGTGGCCAAAGAGTTTCTAAAAATTTAGAATATCAGCTTCACTTTATTGTCCAAGATATGGAGTGAAACTCATATTCTTTAAAACTTTTATAATTCCTTTTCAAAACCATATTCTCAATTTCATCATATATTGTCCATGGATATTTATTTTTCTTCCACCCTTCGATCGTGGGACCCATCGTGTTTCCTTACAGGCAATTAATTAATGTTATAATCGGAACCAGTTACTGGGCCAAAAATCTGTCAGGACCTTTTTCACTGATAAGAACTTAAGTGTTGCAGTGCTCCAGCAAGGATTTTAGGGCAGAAGGGCGCTAGGCTGGGCAGGGCACTTTTGCATGACAAAAATTGGGCACCATTTTTTGGTTTATAATATATGCCATCAAGATCGTTGTGATCAATGGCTTCTCACACGTTAGTGAAGCTAATGGAACTGATGTCTATACATCTATATTTACATGCATTTCACAAGTAAGTGGTGTACTGGGTCGAAGCAATAGCAACGTTTATTATTCAAAAAAACATTTAACTTCTAGGTATCTATTAATATAGAATTATAATATTTAAATAAAAAATAATTTGTTTGATTCATCTGAAAGCGTGTTATTAAAGCAATACAAAAAATAACCGATGACTGACTAAGTAATCTGTTCAAGGGAGAGTACTCAATAATTATCCATGTCATTTGATGTTTCAGAACTCCGGCTGAACGTTCGTCTTCACTGGTTGCCAATGATCTGCAAAGACTCTGATCAAAATGCCAAGCTAGTGTTTGCAATATCCCCGCAGCTTGACCAGTCTGCGACAGTATTACAAGTAAACAGTGTGTATACCGAGCTGCGTCGCACAACACCTTGCAAAGACCCAGATCAACATGCGCAACCCGGGCAACCTTTTTTCTCACCTATCTCTGAGTAGCCCTTCAAAAGGCTCTTGGGGTCAGCGAAGACTGAGCAGTTTGCAATGATGCGCAGGCTAATCCGAGTCTTCACTGGTCGCACGATACTCGAAGACTTAGACCAGCATGCGCAACCACTATGTAAGTCAGAACAACATGCGCAACAACTACGCAAGTCCGTTTGGATAACCCAGCTTGTAAAATCAGCGATGCGCAGACTGATGCGTGTCGATACTGTTGAGCAATGACCTGCTCATCCAATCAATACGGCTAATGAAGGCTCGCGCGCATGCGTTGACTGATCCGAGACTTCACTGCTCGCTCGTCTTACTGTAGTTCAGATTACTCCGGTTTACGCCCACCTGGTTAACGATCGGATCGGCTCTATATGTGATATAATCTTGAAAGGACCGTAACCCCAACCCCAATAAAACTTGATTCCCTTGAAATAATTTATTAATGCATAATTTTCCCGTGTGAGAATTTCCCGCCTTTTATTACACACGTCATTTATTTCATGTGCGTTCCAAATACGCTCTCAAAAAATATTAAATGCGTAATGCTAATTTGTTTTTCGTACCTGATACGCAGCAGATTTGATAAAAGGAGTATCCTCCCAATTATTTTCGTAATTTACGCGGTACGCAGCCTTATCTAAAGCCCTGGATAAACAACAACAATATAATGTAAATTTAGCATGTCGGAATTCCAGAAGCAGTTGCGGAAATGGTGAGCAATTATTGTCGTCTGTATTATCTTTTGGGGATTTTTTTACCGACGATCGGACATTTTGCATTCGCAAAAATTTTCTTGTACAAATATTTTTGCCTTGCATTTTGAGATTTTCACTTGCATTTACAGAGCTCTCACTAGGATTTTGAAAACAGGATTCCAGGAATCCTTCCTTGTAAAAAGTTGGACTCACAGATAAAAAGTTGGATTCGCATATAAAAAAGTTGTTCTGATCTTGATCGCGCATAGAACATAGACAAAAACTTCTTATTATCAGGCTACACGTCCATATGAAAAACTGTATACTTTCATGGTTCCCAAACTCTTTTTTTCTGATAAATGCATTTAATAACTTCGTCCCAACCATGTAGATTGTGGGTACTAGTTAGAAATATTTCACTTATAACTTCTCACTGTGTTAAGTCATGATTTGAGCTGGAGAGAAATTTATACAATTTCCATGTGTTTTTTCAAGGATTATCAAGTTAAATTATACATGAGATGAAAGATTATGGAATAAGGTTTAAAATGATATAAATATCATTTAGGAAATATGTATTAGGCAGTCAATATTTGGAAATTTACAAATAGTTTCTTTGTCTGATGATAGACCCCCTGTGGATAAATAGTGCAGTAGAGGAATCTGGAGATAATGGCAGATAACAGGAGCTCATAGGAACACTGAACACACTGACTCAAACAAAAACAAGAAACAGCAAATATGGAAAATTCTAATACTTCAAGTAGAGAAAATAACTCTTCTTATGGCAGCACAATACTGCTTGAAAACTCAGACAGCATTGCTTTACAAGATGACTGGTCAGGATTTGCAAAAGGTGATATGGAACTTGAAATAACTGATCCCTTTGAAGGAATTTTCTATCACATCATGCCATCAGAGGACTCCACTGCAATATTATTTTACAACAAGCCACTTTTTGGTAATCTTATGACTGTCCTCAGCAAACAGTTTAAATTCCCATCAGCTGAGACACAGACATTCACAGTCAAAATGCACGTTAACAAAAAAGCATGTTTTTTATACATAGACAAGAGAATAATGTCAATACGAGCCAGTGGACCAGGACATCTGCAGTGGAAAGACAGTAATTTCAAGAAACTGTCAGAAAATATGTACAAGAGTTTTGTCAAGGAGACAAACTCTATGTTGAACTCAAGTAACAGAACAGATACACAAAACAATCAAAGCTTATCAGCTTCATCAGTTTCAACACAGGTAAATGAGGCTGGAAGTAATTACACTGAGGGAACTGTTGATGTGGAGCCCCCTGCAGTGCCAGTATTGGAGAAATCAGGGCAGAGTGATCCTACTAGCCTACAAAACTCACCAGTTATTCATCATATCACAGCACTGATGGATATGATACATAAACTGCAGGGTCAGATCACTAACTTGACTCAACAAGTAAACCACCTCGTTGAGAAAGCGGCTAATGAGAGCCTCTACAGGACAGTAGATGATCTTACTAGTCAGACACTAGATGAAATGCCCCCTCAGCCATTATCCCGGGATAATGTAGGAGACACAAATATCCAGCAAGGAACAGCTCAAGTCAACAACTCAACCTCACGTGTAAATGAACAGAATGAGCCAGATGACATAAATACAGCGGGCTTGCCAAGTCCTGGTGTACACCTCCCGGATCTACAAACGAGTACATACAGTGAGGTGTTAAGGCGAACGTCAACCCCAAGGACGTCACAGAGACCACGCCCGAAGCCAAGGCAGACACAACCTCAGAATCCTATACCAACAACTTTACCACGAACTGGTACCTCAAAGCAAATTCTGCTTATTGGGGATTCCCTGATTTCTTCAGTAAACCCAAAGGGACTCAAACAGAATGTCTTTAAGACTAGCATAGCTGGAGGCACAATTTTCCATGTGCTTGATCAAGTCAAAATGTTTGATTTAAAACAATTCTCTAGTGTAATTGTATATGTTGGTGGCAACGATGCTGCAAATGGATCTGACACAGAACTCTTTGAGGAAAAGTATGATCAACTCATTCAACATATAAAGAGTGCAAATAGACTGTGCCAAATTTTTCTGTGCAACAGCTGTCCACGCGGAGACACTAACACCACTGAAGTAAATGAAGTGGTCAGTTCTCTCGCAGAACAACATCAAATCAAAATGGTTGATGTGGATAAAACTTTTCACGACAGTCGTAATAATATTATTAAAAGATATTATGGAACTGACTGTATTCACTTATCATCTTCAGGTGTTAAGCGTCTATTAAATGTCATTTCTAGTGAGATACCTCTTGTACAAGACTATGATAAATGTGTATTTAATAGAGGACAAAAAGGGAACAACAGACCAAACTCAAATCCAGTCAGAGGTCAGGATTTTTATCGTAGCAGGAGGAGAAATTTCAGAAGTCGTCAGGAAAATGACAATCACCAGGAAACTATAATGAGGTGTTATAAGTGTGGTGAAAATAACCATAATACCTCTGACTGTAAACACAAACAGCAACTCAGATGCTATCAATGTGGTTTCCTAGGTCATAAATCGGGATGATGTCTTCAAAAATAGGATAACGGCAATGATGCCACAAATACATGTACTTTAATAGAGTTTTCTTCTTTAAATGTTTCAAATAAGTTTTCTTATCTAGCATCTATTTGTGCTGAGTGTGATTTAACTTTCTGCATATGTGAAAGTCAGTGCACCTATCCTTTAAACACGGACTCAGTGGGTCATAATGATGTTAGCAAGTTGTCCAGTATTTACAACTCTGATGTTTCTAGGTCCGTAAATATGGGAGTATCAGAACAGCCAGTCTCTTATTATGATTATGCTAATTTAAATGTAAATGTATCCATGAGGTCCTCAAATACCAGTAGTAACAAAGGTAACACATATTTATCTGTAGCAGATAGTACTTTATATACTGAGACATGTGTAAATCATTCTTCACTTTCAGGTGCAGATATTTCTATTAGTAATCAAAGTCCTGCTGAGCAAGAAGGCTCTCACACTGATAGATTATTATCTTCAGGTAGTGAACATAACTCTTCTGTTCCATCAACCCAGGTGGCTGATAACAGCTCCAGTATAGCATATGATCAGTCTGGTGCTGCTAGTAGTAACCAGACAAGCTCTAATCACTTAATTGATTTAGGTTTAAGATGTAAGGGTTTCAGGATGGGACATATCAATATTCAAGGAATAAGCAGGAAAATTGATCAGGTACGCCTCTTATTAGAATCAAATGAAAATCAAATACAAATGCTGGGCTTAAGTGAAACGAAACTAAATGATATGCACCCTGATTCAGCCTTTCAAGTCAGTGGCTATCAAAAGCCTTTCAGAAAAGATCGAGAAATAAATTCTGGGGGTGGCATATTAGTTTATGTTAAAGATGGAATCTGTGTCAACAGAAGAACTGATCTCGAACATGAAAACCTTGAGTGTATCTGGCTGGAAATTAAACCAGTTAAAAGCAAGCCATTTCTAGTAGGCAACATTTACAGGCCACCAAACTCAAACATTCAATGGAACTCAATATTTGAAGATTGCATGGAAGGGGTGTTAACGGAAGAAAAAGAAATATACTTAATGGGTGATATCAACAGGGATCTTCTAAACAACCACATTAAAAAGGCCTGGATGGACTATATGGAACCTTTTGGGTTAACACAATTAATTTCTGAAGCAACAAGAGAAACAAAAGACTCTAGAACACTAATTGATCATATTTATTCAAACTGCCCAGAAAACATCAATTCTTTAAACATACCAAAAATTGGTTTAAGTGATCATTATCCAATATTTTTTACAAGAAAAATGCATAATGTGCCCCCAAAGACAAATCACTACACTATATCATATAGAAGTTTTAAAAATTTTGATGAAACCAAATTTACTGAAGATCTACAAACAGTTCCATGGGATACTATCAAACTTTTCGAGGATACAGATGACATACTGGAAGCCTGGTTAGATCTTTTTCTGCAAATAGTAGACAAACATGTACCAATAAGACAACATAGGGTAAAATACAAAACTCAACCGCAATGGATGTCACCCGAAATACTCGATGCAATCAAATGCAGAGACAGACACAAATCCATAGGAAATGAGGATGAATACAAGGTGTGGAGAAACAAAGTTATTAAACTCATTCAAAAATCTAAAAAAGATCAGTATCAAACATTCATAGAAAACAATAAACAAAAACCTAGTAGTATATATAAAATTTTTCGTGACATAGGTGCTGGTAATGGCTCGCACAGACAGTCCACAATAGGACCAATTAGAATTGGTGATTTGCACACTGAGGACTCCGCAAAAATTGCAAATGAATTCAATGATTTTTTTGTAAACATTGCTTCAAATTTAAAAGAACCAGTAGCAACTGCCAACCATGAAAAGCTAAGAGAGTTCTGTCAGTCCAAAGTTCAATCTGATATAAAATTTACAATTCCATACATACAAAAGGAAAAAGTTGTGAAATTTTTTGCCAGCATGGACACAAGTAAAGCAACTGGCACGGATATGATTGGACCCCGCTTACTGAAACATGCTGCCCCATTCATTGCCGATGAAGTTACTTTTATATGCAACCACAGCATAAACAACTCTTTATTTCCGAGCAGATGGAAAGAGGCAAAAGTTACTCCTTTACATAAAAACGGCCCACATGAAGAAGTGAATAATTACCGTCCAATTTCAATTTTACCTGTCATGTCAAAATTACTTGAAAAACATGTACATGACAGTCTTGCTGATTATCTGCATCATTTCAAATTATTACATAAAACACAGTCAGGTTTTAGAACTCAACACTCATGTGAAACGGCTCTCGTAAACATGATAGATACTTGGTTGCAGGCTATCGACAATAGTAAAATGATTGGTGTCGTGCTGGTCGATTTTAAGAAAGCTTTTGATCTAGTGGACCACAAAATTCTTTTAGATAAACTTAATATATATGGCATAGGAGACGAAACTTTACATTGGTTCAAAACCTATCTTACAAACAGGAAACAACAGGTTTCAGTAAATAACACAAAATCAGAGCTCAAGCAAATTTCATATGGGGTCCCTCAAGGTTCTATTTTAGGGCCACTCTTATTTCTACTTTTTATCAATGACCTACCATTACACACAAGCAATGTCTATACAGATCTCTATGCCGATGACACAACCCTGTATGATATCAAGGATTCCATCGAACATATTGAGAATAATCTTCAGTCTGCTTTGACCAACCTCCATATATGGTGTAGAAATAATGGAATGATCCTCAACTCATCAAAAACGAAGGTAATGCTTGTAACAACAAACCAAAAGCGCCAAAGGCTTCAAAACGATAATCTTGATCTAAAGTTCAATAATAAATCCCTTAATACGATTTCAAATGATAAGATTTTAGGAGTTAATGTTGACAATAACCTTACCTGGGCTGATCACATTAAACATGTAACGAAAAAAATTGCTTCAAACATCTGGCTCTTGTCAAAAATTAAAAAATTCTTGTCCAAAGCTCATAGGGTTCAATTTTATAAATCCTACATCCAGCCACACATTGACTTCTGTAGCATTGTCTGGGGAAGTTCTTCCGAGTCTAATAAATTAAAAATATTTAAATTACAGAAGCGTGCTTGCAGGGTAATCCTTGATTATAATGTTGATGACACCAGTGAAGCCATGAAAACTCTAAAGATTATGTCAGTATATGATCGGCTTTATTTAAGAAAAGCTAAATTTATGTTTAAAGTCTACAATAATGTAACTCCTACGTACATTTCCGAAAACTTCACTCTTAGAAATAATCTTAACACAACAGTTCACTTAAGATCATCTACTGCTGGGTGTTTTGTCCCACCTAAGCCCAGGACAGAATATTTCAAGCACAGTTTAAGATACTCTGGGTGTCTGGTGTGGAACAGTCTTCCAGAAGAGATTAAAAATTCCCCCACTCTTGAGACATTCCACCACAGATGCTTAAAGTGGTTGGTTACTGATCAACTTTAAGTGCCCCATCCTGCAAACAGACAGGTATTTTCATGATTTATTTGAGTGAGGACATCACTCATCTGCACAAACTGCATGTATATATTAATATTTTGCTCACTTCTTGGTGTTTGGTAACTATGTATTTCTTTGTATTGTAAAAAAATTATTATAATGTTCAATATATTCACAGGTTATTACAGTAAAGAAGTTTATGTTTAAGGTTTGAGGGAATACCCACTCTGTGTTTCTAAACCTTCATGGGTGTTACCTCAAACTTTTTAGGTATGAACAGGTTTTAATGTCTACTTGTATAAATGTAGTTACACATGTTATTATTGTACTATTAATACTGTTTATACTGAGGGCCTCATGGAAGATTAGCTGTTACTTGTATTTTGTACTTGTATGTGCTAAATGTTGTCACCCTCTATAAATAAAGTCTTTACTTACTTACTTACTTACTTACTTATGTGTCTATCCCCCCAATGCAGTTGCTCAGATTTATTCTCACACTTCTAGTCAAATAATGCCACATAAAAATAAGGTAGTGTTATGATAACAGCAGATATAATGTAAACCCAGATCAGAAAAGCAGCATTCTATTTAGCCATGTTTGTGCTTTCAAATTCGGACGTATATGTACGTGACAGTAGCTCAATTATTTTTAATTGGTGAAAACAAATACGTAGAGGAAGCATCCTAACCACGTCTGACTTCCTGTAATTGTTAAAAATGATTGTATTTTGAAGAATTACATACATTTTGTCACCAGTAAACGTCGAAACACACTTTGACCGAGCGATAAAAAGTACGATCGTGTAGTCGCGAAAATACATGACATTGGTAATTCGTCAATTATATCGTCTTCGCCGTAACCCTGGTTTAACTAAACGTGATATTTTACCGACTCATGCTAATCCGTTGATGATATGAGATTGCATCAATTAGTAAACTTATTAATTGTAATCCGTAATAACACGGGGATTAGCGCGGCGAGATTAAACAGGTACAATCATTTCTAACACGTGCCGCAAACCAACCACTTTCCAATATCGTCTCTCCCACTGACAGGTGCAAAAATATCTGTCAATATAGGTCACGCCTACTGGTTTGTGGCACGTGCGCTTTCAACATAAAAAGCGGCGCCGCATTTGATCTTTTATTGGTATTGCATAAGCGGCCTAAATTAGCTTCTGAATTTACCGCTTCTGTAATTTTCGACGCGTGTCGCAATAAAAACATGCGTACACAAGAATCACCGGTTGTGAATTTTACGCATACAACGGCAAAAGTTAGCGTAAAATACGCAGAATCCTGCGTTTCCGAGAGCTCTGATTTAGCCTAAATGCGAGCTTAATTTCAGACCCTGCAGAAAACCCTTCAACCTGGACAAACCTAGCCTTTACCGTTCTCACCAAAGGGGCAAGTTTCAAGCTTTTTGAGAGGAAAGATATACTATCCTATATTATTATAGGATAGTATATCTTATAGACCAGTGTCGCTAACATGCATCTGTTGCAAAACCTTGGAGCA
Organism: Lucinisca nassula; assembly: GCA_963580285.1. Taxonomy (NCBI): domain Eukaryota; kingdom Metazoa; phylum Mollusca; class Bivalvia; order Lucinida; family Lucinidae; genus Lucinisca; species Lucinisca nassula. Next base: position 10,591,076 of record OY757024.1, read on the forward strand.
TATATTAGTAAGCAACATCAACAAGCACTTAGCCTTTGAGAGCATTCTTGCTGACTGTCAACATGGTTTCCGGAGTCAAAGGTCTTGCGAAACGCAGCTTGTTCAATTTTACCATGACATTGTGAGCAATCTGGATGGGGCCATAAATCGTGGCCACAAACAGACTGACTTGATCATCATGGACTTTGCTAAGGCCTTTGACAAGGTACCTCACAGAAGGCTATTACATAAACTGGAGTACTATGGGATAAGAGGATCCACGCATAGGTGGATTAGCTCATGGCTCTCTGGGCGCTCACAACAAGTTGTACTTGATGGCCAAGCGACTGATCCAGTCCCCGTTTTATCTGGAGTCCCCCAAGGTTCGGTCCTTGGACCGGTCCTTTACTTGGTTTTCATTAATGATCTCCCCGACAATATCAGGTCATCAGTCCGTTTGTTTGCTGATGATTGTGTCCTGTATAGGAACATATATTCTTCTTCTGACTGTCTTATTTTACAAGATGACCTGGATCAACTTGCACAGTGGGAGGCCGATTGGCAAATGAAGTTCAATGTGGCCAAATGTCACTCAATGAGAGTGTCACGACACCCTCCGGACAAGCAAATTAAGTTTGACTATACTCTTCACCAGCAAGTTTTGGAGCATGTTCAATCCGCCAAATATCTTGGTATCACCATCACTGACGATCTTGATTGGGGTCAACATATCTCAGAGATTACATCTAAAGCAACTAGGACTTTGGGATTCCTTAGACGGAACTTGGCTTTTGCACCTAGGCAGACAAAGGATGTTGCATATAAAACATTGGTTCGCCCTCAACTCGAATATGCATCACCCATTTGGCACCCCTATGTTAAAACTCAGACTCAGCAGGTGGAGAAGGTGCAGAGGACAGCTGCTCGATGGACCTGTAGGCGATGGCGAAATAGAAGTAGCGTCGGTGACATGCTTAATGAGCTAGAGTGGCCGTCCCTGGAGGCCCGTCGTGAGCAGTCCTCTTTAACCTTCTTCTACAAGATACACTCTGATTCAGTGTCTATTGATAAAGATAGGTACTTGACCCCTGTAACACTGTCGACCCAAACAAGGGCATCAAAATTAAACGACTCACAATATCGTAGATACCAGTCCTATAGTGATGCCCTGAAGAACTCGTTTTTTCCTAGAACTATTCCCCAATGGAATAGTCTTCCCTCCTCTGCGGTGAATGCCAAGTCCGCAGAAGAGTTCAAAGCCCGCACAGTGTAAGATTGGGTCTCAGAGGTATGCGTTTTAGGATACCTCTGTTATGCAGATTGTAAATAGTTTTAAGGACGCATCCAGTGCCTCTCTTTTTTTTTTTTTTTTTTCAGCTAAATTCTAAATTTAGCCACCCAATCAACTGAGGTAATGGCCAGATATGACCGACTCAGTATCTATCTATCTATCTATCTTCATATACTGAGTCGGTCAAACTTGGCCATTACCTCAGTTGGGTGGTGCGCTAAATTTAGAATTTAGCAAAAAAAAAAAAAAAAAAAAAAAACACACCCACTGGATGAGTTCTTAAAACTATTTACAATCTGCTTTCAGAGGTGTACTAAAACGCACACCTCTGGATCCCAATCTACACCATGCGGGCTTTGAACTCCTCTGCAGTTTTGGCATTTACCACAGAGGAGGGAAGACTATTCCACTGAGGAATAGTTCTTGGGAAGAAAGAATTCTTCAGGGCATCACTATAGGCCTGGTACCTACGATATTGACTGTTGTTTAGTTTTGATGCCCTTGTTTGAGTTGAAGTAGTCACAGGGGTCAAGTATTTGTCTTTATTAAGAGACACTGTGTCAGAGTGAATCTTATAAAAGAAGGTTAAAGAGGACTGCTCGCGACGGGCCTCCAAGGATGGCCACTCCAGCTCATCGAGCATATCACCAACACTGCTTCTGTTCCGCCATCGCCTGCAGGTCCATCGGGCAGCCGTTCTCTGAACCTTCTCAACCTGCTGAACCTGAGTTTTAACATGGGGGTGCCAAACAGGTGATGCATACTCTAATTGAGGTCTAACCAAGGTTTTGTATGCAACACCCTTTGTCTGCCTAGGTGCAAAAGCCAAATTACGTCTAAGAAACCCTAATGTCCTAGTTGCTTTAGAGGTAATCTCAGAAATATGTTGACCCCAATCAAGATTATCAGTAATGGTGATACCAAGATATTTTGCGGATTGGACATGTTCCAAAGTATGCTGATGTAATGAGTAGTTGAATTTAATCTGCTTGTCTGGAGGGTGCCGTGACACCCTCATTGAATGACATTTGGCCACATTGAACTTCATTTGCCAATCGGCCTCCCAACGTGCTAGGCTATCCAGGTCATCTTGTAAGATAAGACAGTCAGAAGTAGTATATATGTTCCTATACAAAACACAATCATCAGCAAACAAACGAACAGATGACCTGATATTATCAGGAAGATCATTAATAAATATCAAGAAAAGGACCGGTCCAAGTACCGAACCTTGTGGGACACCGGACAAAACAGGGACTGGATCCGACGCTTGGCCGTCAAGTACAACTTGTTGAGTGCGTCCAGAGAGCCATGAGCTAACCCACTTAAGTGTGGATCCTCTAATCCCATAATGATCTAGTTTGTACAATAGCCTCCTGTGAGGTACCTTGTCGAAGGCCTTTGCAAAATCCATGATAATCAGGTCAGTCTGTTTGTGGCCACGATTAATGGCCCCATCCAGTATAAGAAGATAGATAGATAGATAGATAGATAGAAACTGGCCCCTGTGGTTCTCACTGCTAGAAATCGGCAGAAGCACAAGGATAGGAATTTTTGGCTCGGGGGCTCGGCCCGGGCTTTTGTACCCGAGCCAATTTATGGCCCTGGAAAGAGATCGATTCAAGTAACTCCACCTCTTCTATGTCCATGTACGGGCCTGCGCCTTCCGGAAACATTTCGTCGGCAACAATAGCCGGTTTCATGTTGAAAATAAATGGTCCTAAATTTTCGATGATTTGTCTGTGTTTGTTTGGCGATAAGCGGCACACGTGTGGTGTAAGCTGGCTTGGGAGTGTATAAAAGCCGGAAGTAGCGGTCGGAGGTCGGAAGTAAATTTTGACGATCGATTATAAAGGTATTAAACGTGCACCTATCTGGATAAAATATCATATCTATCTATCTATAATAATTTGGCTTGGTATTTTTTTACTTTTGCACCGAAACAAAACTAGTTCCGGTTTCGCGGCGGATTGACATTAAGGTAAACAATTAAGTTTAAATGTGATTTTTGATGATATTGCCCAACAGAGGAGACTTTCCCAGACACCACTTTATATTTATTGCCCTTCAGTAACCAAAGAGTCACCAGAAAACCAACAATAATGAGCCATTTTGCATTTGACCTCCTTTTTGGAGTATGTTGCATGTTGCTGGCAACAAGACTTGCATCTCTTCTTAGTTGCAGTGGACAGGATCTACAGGAAATCCCAGTTAACTTCTACCCAGTTTATGCGGACACACGTGGTACAACAGCAATCAACCGTAACTTTGCATTTCATTTGCCCCACGTTTGTACAATATCAATCTTAAAAAAATCTCTAAGAATGAAGGGGTTTCCTGGTTCAAATAAACTTTTTTACTTGTATATATTTACAGTTGTTATAGGTAATGCTTGGGATGTTGAATCAAATCCTGGTCCAGACTCCCGAAATGACAGTTCACACTTCCCTTGTGGACTCTGTCAAAAAAGTGTTGGTTGGGAAGACCGGGGAATTTGTTGCGACACCTGCAATGTCTGGTATCACATAGGATGTCAAGGCATGTCATCAACTATGTATAGTTTTTACAACAGATCATTGAATAAAAATGTTGCATGGGAGTGTTTGAAATGTGGAATGCCAAACTTTTCCACATCTCTGTTTGACACCTCATCTTCTATAGACACCTACAACCACTTTGAACCTTTATCTACCCTATCCGAGCCTGATAGTCCGATACCAGACAACATCGGCCCACCCACGGCAGCTTCATCGCCCATTGTGCAGCAGTCAAAAGAAGCTAAACGAAAGACCAAAAAGGCGGTCCTTAACCATCCCCTCAGAATATTGATCATGAATTGTCAGTCAATAAAGAATAAAAGGGCTGAACTTCATACAATTATCGACTCGGCGAAACCAGATATCATTTTGGGCAATGAGTCTTGGTTAACCCCAGAAATTAAAAACTCGGAAATTTTCCCTGAATCCTTTGAGGCCATCCGGAAAGACAGAGTTGGGGATGCACATGGAGGTGTCTTCGTGGCTTTCAAGCGAGACCTACTCTGTACAGAAACTCCGGAGTTGGACACCAACTGTGAACTAGTTTGGTGTAAATTGAACATCATTGGATGTAGGACTTTGTACCTTGGATCTTTTTATCGCCCACCAGATCAGATTGACCCAGAATATCTTGAGGCTTTTAATTCATCTTTGTCTAGGATAATGTCAAATGCAAATGCCCATATTTTGGTTGGCGGAGACTTTAATTGTGGTGACATTGAATGGAGCAGCATGCAGGTGCCCCATGGGGTGCCTAAAAGGCAGACACAGCAACAACTTTTGGACATAATTAAAGAACACTGCCTGGCCCAAGTTGTTAACATACCCACCCGACAAGAAAAGACCTTTGATTTATTGTTTACAAATTCTCCATCCCCAGTAAGCCGAGTTAAGGGGATGCCCCCGATTGGCAAAGCTGATCATGACATAGTCCTTGTTGAGTATGACATAAAAGCTAAACGAATCAGACAAGTCCCGCGTAAAGTTTTTCTCTACAAACGTGCGGATATGGATGGTCTGCGAGACCATATGGCGCGATTTAAGGATTCGTTCCTTTCCTCTGACCTCTCACACATGTCAGTTAATGACCTGTGGGTCAGTTTTAAGTCCGAATTAACCACGGCAATGGAAAGGTTTATACCAACTAAAATGACCAAAACAAAATATAGGGCACCATGGATCGATAACACGATCAAGCATCTCATCAGAAGACGGAATAGAATGTATTTTCGTGCTCGCAAGTCTAGCAGCCCTGACGTTAAGAACCATTACAAACGGTTCAGAGCACATGTGCAAAAGGTTATAAGAGATGCATATTGGAAGCATGTTTCCAGCATCTTTACCTTTGAAGATGACAATATAGATCCCGATAGTCCCCAAAAGAATGGTAAAGTTAAAAAGTTTTGGTCATTCGTAAAGTCCCTGAAAAAGGATGCGTTTGGGATCACTTCGCTAAGGGAAAATGGAATTCTAAAAACAGATGCGCGCGATAAGGCTAATATTTGCAATAAACAGTTTCAATCAGCATTTACGCGTGAAACTGATGGTGAGCTACCATCTAAAGGTGCAAGTCTGTTCCCCTCTATGGGGGACATAACAGTTGACCCCAATGGGGTCGCTAAACTGTTAGGTAAGCTCAAGATACATAAGGCATCTGGGCCCGATGACCTGAATGCCAGGGTACTTAAGGAATGTAGTGCTGAAATATCTCCTGTGTTGGCCTTTATCTTCAATCAATCACTTGCCCAGGGCACTGTACCAGATGACTGGCGACAAGCAAATGTAACCCCGGTCTATAAAAAAGGGGAAAAATATGATGCAGCAAATTATAGACCAGTGTCGCTAACATGCATCTGTTGCAAAACCTTAGAGCATATATTAGTAAGCAACATCAACAAGCACTTAGCCTTTGAGAGCATTCTTGCTGACTGTCAACATGGTTTCCGGAGTCAAAGGTCTTGCGAAACGCAGCTTGTTCAATTTTACCATGACATTGTGAGCAATCTGGATGGGGCCATAAATCGTGGCCACAAACAGACTGACTTGATCATCATGGACTTTGCTAAGGCCTTTGACAAGGTACCTCACAGAAGGCTATTACATAAACTGGAGTACTATGGGATAAGAGGATCCACGCATAGGTGGATTAGCTCATGGCTCTCTGGGCGCTCACAACAAGTTGTACTTGATGGCCAAGCGTCTGATCCAGTCCCTGTTTTATCTGGAGTCCCCCAAGGTTCGGTCCTTGGACCGGTCCTTTTCTTGGTTTTCATTAATGATCTCCCCGATAATATCAGGTCATCGGTCCGTTTGTTTGCTGATGATTGTGTCCTGTATAGGAACATATATTCTCCTTCTGACTGTCTTATTTTACAAGATGACCTGGATCAACTTGCACAGTGGGAGGCCGATTGGCAAATGAAGTTCAATGTGGCCAAATGTCACTCAATGAGAGTGTCACGACACCCTCCGGACAAGCAAATTAAGTTTGACTATACTCTTCACCAGCAAGTTTTGGAGCATGTTCAATCCGCCAAATATCTTGGTATCACCATCACTGACGATCTTGATTGGGGTCAACATATCTCAGAGATTACATCTAAAGCAACTAGGACTTTGGGATTCCTTAGAAGGAACTTGGCTTTTGCACCTAGGCAGACAAAGGATGTTGCATATAAAACATTGGTTCGCCCTCAACTCGAATATGCATCACCCATTTGGCACCCCTATGTTAAAACTCAGACTCAGCAGGTGGAGAAGGTGCAGAGGACAGCTGCTCGATGGACCTGTAGGCGATGGCGAAATAGAAGTAGCGTCGGTGACATGCTTAATGAGCTAGAGTGGCCGTCCCTGGAGGCCCGTCGTGAGCAGTCCTCTTTAACCTTCTTCTACAAGATACACTCTGATTCAGTGTCTATTGATAAAGATAGGTACTTGACCCCTGTAACACTGTCGACCCAAACAAGGGCATCAAAATTAAACGACTCACAATATCGTAGATACCAGTCCTATAGTGATGCCCTGAAGAACTCGTTTTTTCCTAGAACTATTCCCCAATGGAATAGTCTTCCCTCCTCTGCGGTGAATGCCAAGTCCGCAGAAGAGTTCAAAGCCCGCACAGTGTAAGATTGGGTCTCAGAGGTATGCGTTTTAGGATACCTCTGTTATGCAGATTGTAAATAGTTTTAAGGACGCATCCAGTGCCTCTCTTTTTTTTTCTTTTTTTTTTCAGCTAAATTCTAAATTTAGCCACCCAATCAACTGAGGTAATGGCCAGATATGACCGACTCAGTATAAGAAGATAGATAGATAGATCTATCTTCTTATACTGAGTCGGTCATATCTGGCCATTACCTCAGTTGATTGGGTGGCTAAATTTAGAATTTAGCTGGAAAAAAAAAAAAAAAAAAAAAGGAGAGGCACTGGATGCTTCCTTAAAACTATTTACAATCTGCATAACAGAGGTATCCTAAAACGCATACCTCTGAGACCCAATCTTACACTGTGCGGGCTTTGAACTCTTCTGCGGACTTGGCATTCACCGCAGAGGAGGGAAGACTATTCCATTGAGGAATAGTTCTAGGAAAAAAACGAGTTCTTCAGGGCATCACTATAGGACTGGTATCTACGATATTGTGAGTCGTTTAATTTTGATGCCCTTGTTTGGGTCGACAGTGTTACAGGGGTCAAGTACCTATCTTTATCAATAGACACTGAATCAGAGTGTATCTTGTAGAAGAAGGTTAAAGAGGACTGCTCACGACGGGCCTCCAGGGACGGCCACTCTAGCTCATTAAGCATGTCACCGACGCTACTTCTATTTCGCCATCGCCTACAGGTCCATCGAGCAGCTGTCCTCTGCACCTTCTCCACCTGCTGAGTCTGAGTTTTAACATAGGGGTGCCAAATGGGTGATGCATATTCGAGTTGAGGGCGAACCAATGTTTTATATGCAACATCCTTTGTCTGCCTAGGTGCAAAAGCCAAGTTCCGTCTAAGGAATCCCAAAGTCCTAGTTGCTTTAGATGTAATCTCTGAGATATGTTGACCCCAATCAAGATCGTCAGTGATGGTGATACCAAGATATTTGGCGGATTGAACATGCTCCAAAACTTGCTGGTGAAGAGTATAGTCAAACTTAATTTGCTTGTCCGGAGGGTGTCGTGACACTCTCATTGAGTGACATTTGGCCACATTGAACTTCATTTGCCAATCGGCCTCCCACTTTGCAAGTTGATCCAGGTCATCTTGTAAAATAAGACAGTCAGAAGGAGAATATATGTTCCTATACAGGACACAATCATCAGCAAACAAACGGACCGATGACCTGATATTGTCGGGGAGATCATTAATGAAAACCAAGAAAAGGACCGGTCCAAGGACCGAACCTTGGGGGACTCCAGATAAAACAGGGACTGGATCAGACGCTTGGCCATCAAGTACAACTTGTTGTGAGCGCCCAGAGAGCCATGAGCTAATCCACCTATGCGTGGATCCTCTTATCCCATAGTACTCCAGTTTATGTAATAGCCTTCTGTGAGGTACCTTGTCAAAGGCCTTAGCAAAGTCCATGATGATCAAGTCAGTCTGTTTGTGGCCACGATTTATGGCCCCATCCAGATTGCTCACAATGTCATGGTAAAATTGAACAAGCTGCGTTTCAAATACATTGCATTTGTTAAACTTTTGTCAGAAGCAAAAAGGGATTATTATTATGACTGGGCAAAAATCTTGGACAAAGGGGGACAGGTGGACACATTAATTCTGGACTTCGAGAAGGCTTTTGACACCCCTCCTCATGAACTACTTAAATCTAAGTTATTTGGCTATGGAATTGGGTAAAAAACCCTCAAATGGATAGATTCCTTTCTTTGCTACAGAAAACAGCGGGTAGTGTAGATAGTGTAGATTATATTTTCTTGTCCTTTGGAATCATTGATTCCATTGTGGGATTTTGAAAATATCTGAGGGTCACTGATGAGGCCTAATTGGCCGAAACTAGCTAGTCTGGTCAGAAAACATGTACACTCCATATTTTTTTAGTTCTTTGGTGTATTCCTTGCTTCCAAAGGATAACCCTTTTATAGAACATATTGTTGTTAATGGTGATTCTCGGAGTGGGCTCCAGTTTTGTCCGGAGTCCCGCAAGGGACCGTTCTTGGTCCACTTTTGTTCTCCCTGTACATCAATGATATTTCCACTGACTTTGACTTAGAAATAAGACTGTTCGCAGATGACTGTGTTTGTTACTGGGAAATTAGAGATACAGATGACTCATTGAAACTTCAGGCTGACATAGATAGATTAGGATGTTGGGCACGTAAATGGGGCATGAGATTTCAGCCAGCTAAATGCAATATTATGCAGATAACTAGGAAGAGATCTAATAAAGTTGAGGCTTCTTACACCTTATAGGGAACGGTCCTCGAGAATGTGGACTCCATTAAATACCTTGGAGTGACAATCTCACTAAACTTGAGATGGAATACTTATGTTAGCAACATGTGTACTAAGGCAAATAGAACGCTTGGATCCTTCAAAATTCTTCAACAGTGCCCTCAGGATGTAAAAGAGGCAGCATATAAAGGTCTTGTTCGCCCAATCTTGGAATATGGTAGTTGTATCTGGGACCCCAGTGGAGTGGTCCTTAACGATGAAACTGAGAAAGTTCAGAATAGAGCTGCTAGATTTGTAACAGGCAATCACTGCTTTGAAACTGGGAGCATGACTGGAATACTTGGAAAATTAAAATGGGAGTCTCTCAAGAAAAGGAGAAAAGACAGGAGGCTTATCCTTTTATACAAAGGTTTAAAGGGTGCTGCCAGCATTCAAACAGATGACCTTGTTCCCCCACCTAGACACAGTAGAAATCACCATTCGTTGGCGTTTCAGACCCTTAGCGCAAGAACTGACATTTATAAAGAGTCGTTCTTCCCCAGAACCATTAGAGATTGGAATGCCCTTCCCGATTCGATTATTTCGACAGCTGAAGGTGCTGATGATTGTGTAGCTAAATTTACCTCTTTGGTTAGAGCTAGGGACTAACTTCCCACATCACAGGTCCTGGTGTATGAATGTCATTTGACGTGTCACCAGTAACAGGTCTGATTCTGATTCTGAGGGAGATGCACATAAACTTATTTGTTTGTTTTATTAGCACCCCGGTAAATTAGACATCTCTCTTATGACATTCATGGAACTGGAAAACGACTCTTAATCTGTTTGGGTTAAGGTTTTTGCAAACAAAAGTTCTCCCTTTATAGCAAGTTGGTATCTTTCTTTCTTTCTTCGAGGATCTCGATCTCGCTTCGGTAAGTATTTCTTGTTAAAACTTTATAAGACATTTTCATTAATTAAATGGTATTGTTAACACTCAATCAAAAAGGAGATACGTACACACTCTGAACACAAGCATATATATGTTTCTTGTGACAACCTGAAAATCAGTGTAAAAGGCACCAACTTCTCTAAAGGGTTACAAGTATCTCGGATAATAGTGGTGGCCAAATGAACACGCGGTTGCAATTTCCTCTCTCTTGACACTTAAGAAGTTGTTGTTGTGTACTTGGACTTCCAAAAGGCCTTCGTAGAGTGCCCCATAAACGCATCCTTGTTAAATTGGGTGCTTATGGTGTGAGGAGCCAGGTATACAGATGGATAGAGGCATTTCTTAATAACCGCAATCAGAGAGTTACAACAAATGGTTCAAGTTCGGAAACGAGAGATGTAACTAGTGGAATTCCACAAGGTTTTAGGGCCAGTTCTTTTCCTAGTATTCATTTACGATCTCCCGGAAGTGATAGAAGTATTAGTAAAGTTGTTTGCTGACGATGCTAAAATTTATAAAACTATATCACGTATCGATGATGTACATCCATTACAATGAAGTATCAACAAGGCAGGGCAATGGTCATCAGACTGGGAAATGTTGTACAATCAGAAAAAATGTCATCAGTTACATGTAGGCCAAAATGAAACCGAGTTTGTCTACACCATGAATACATGAATACAAATGATGGTACCCACGCAATAGAGAAAGTCAACAACGAAAAGGACTTAGGTGTTGTATTTGATAGCAAGCTGAACTTGAGGCAGCATATAAATTCTACAATAAACATTGACAACAGAAACTTGGGTATCATTTTTAGAACCTTCACCTTTATGGACACGGAAATGTTTTTGAACTTGTATAAATCTTTAGTTCGTCCGCACATGGAATATACGACAGTCATCTGGTCTACGATGTATAAGAAAGACAGGATTGCTCTAGAAAATGTACAACTGCGAGCAACTAAGCTTGTAAATTCATTTTTTGTAAAAACCTTACATATTCTGAAAGGCTTAGGAAATTAGGTCTCCCAACGCTGGAATATAGAAGAATTAGGGCGGACGTTATTATGTAGTCCCAAATAAGATTGACTAGGCGGGACTATTCAGGTGTTGTCAATATATGTCAAATTCGCCGAGTCCACCAGAAGATTAGGTAGAGTGCCTTTCGCACGCTTTCTACAAGCGGACGAAATGGTCATATATGCCAAGGCTATGCTTGTGTTACAGTTGATTTCACACTATCGGGTGACTTGGTTTACCTTTTTGCTAATGGAATATTCCTAAGGCAGGTACAAACAATAGCTCCGCCTAGTCAATCTTATCTGCGACTACAATACAAGTGTACAAAATACTAAACAACATAGATATTGTGGATAAAGATAAGTTATTTCAATTAGCAACATACAGGCACACTAGGGGCCACCCTCTGAAGCTTTATAAGGAACGGTCAAGGCTGAATGTTAGAGCTAATAGCTTTAGTAACCGCATGATAAACGTCTGGAACGATTTACCAAACAATGTTGTGATGGCACCCTCCGTAAACGCGTTTAAGGGTCGGCTTAACAAGCACAGTCCTGAGTGGACACCCATGTAAATTCAACGCCACCTGCTATGAGCCCGAACAAGCAACCGGTCAACGAATCTACAGTTCAAATGCGTCCCAACAAGCCCTATAGGGCTTTCTATTGACGTCGAGGATGGTACGAAATGGTAAGAAAAGACGACATCGCCCACACTGGAGAATTGTCATACTTGAACTATTTACAATGATGCGCTGAGGTGCGAACAAGTGGCGATAAAACAAGTGGTGCAGATTTAAAAATATCTGTTAAAACATAGTGCCCATGGGTCACTATACTCACCAGAGATCAGTTGAATGAAAATGTCTTATAAAGTTCATAATTTTTAATTTTAATACAAATAAAAACTTCTATGATATTTGTCTTCTGAAAAAGCCATGTGCTCGTTATAAGATGATTAATGAAAACACCGTCTGCTTCATATGAGCGATTTTCATATCCAGAGTGTTGATGGATCGTTGAACTGAATTAAATCCAACGTGTTCACCCATACTGTTTAAAGCCAGCACAAATTTCTTTTTGCTGGAAAAACATTGTAATTTCGTACGTACTCAGCGATGATAGCTTTGTCAAGATTGTGCTTAAATTATCTGTTTAACACAAAAACACTTACAAAAGCGAGAGGTACTTTTAAGATGGCGACTGCTGTGGTGTTTCTGTGTCACGTAGGTTTCCCCCCTTGTAACGAAACAGTAGAAAACTTCCAGTTATTTAAAGATCAGCTTGATCGCATTAACGCATTAAGTTTCAGAATAAGGTAAAACAAAACAAAAAAAAAAAAAAAAACTTCCCACAGTACATGTCCAAGTTGACTTCGACTTCAGAGAGATCGTTTGGCCCGATAGGCTCAGCAAACAAGGCACGATGCTGAATCCGTCAGAAGTACAAATCTTGATTGACATTATGAATGATCATGGCCATAGTAGAACACTTTGGATTTGATTAATACAACTTTGACAGGACAATTTGAAGATATTCAGTCTCCAGACAAGCTAAGTGATATTGCTTCCGGAGTTTTAAAAATCTTCATACCACCTATAAAGAAACCTCGTAGAAAGGTGTACCTATATCAAAAGGGTGACTATGAAACTATGAGGAAGGATACGCTAAAATTTGCGAAGGAGAAATACTTTAATGGCCATTCAGACGCTCAGTCTGTCCAGGAGAACTTTGACTTGATAAAGTATTTCATTCAAGCTTCGAATATCATACGAGCAGGTCTGTATTTTCAATTCCTTGGATCACACCAGAAATAAGAAAAAAGATTCGGAGAAGAAATACGATTCATGCAAAGGCAAAAAAAAAAGTTGGGAAGTGGTATACTCCGGGCAAAATTTGAAAACTTGAGATGAGAAATTAAAAATGATATAAAATCAGCATGATCTGTATGTGATATAAAAAGATTGGGTACAACATGGATATTATACGACAGACTGCATGCATGGTAGTTAACCCAATCATGGTTGACAACTTTGCTTCCCTCTTTAACTGCACGCCGGTGGGTAAGGCCTCAGATTCTATGACGGTTCCAATGTAAAGGCTTATTGAGAATTAGAGAGATCTAATTCAAGGTAATGTTGGTTGGTGCCTGATACTCTGTCTCTGGTAGGGTCCATCGGAGTCTAACTGTTGGTTTTCTTTTGCTCCAGCATTTCAGTGGTTTCTTGCTGTCGAGTCCTCACCGTTGTCTCACCTCTGTGGTTCTTTGATTATTTGTGTTCACTGATGAGTTAGGAGGCCTTCATGCGGACTGAACAAATTATTTGTCTAAATCGCGACGGAAGTAAGGGCGAAGGTTGTGGCCACGTAAAATCGATTTAAGCCCCCCAGGGGAAATCTTTCCATTGACCGTTCCAAGGCAGATCTTCTGTGGCGATTTATTTATATTGTTGTTTGTTACTTACTGTGTGTATCACTTGTGTCTTTTTATTTTGGATGGCCATATGACCATTTTGTGGGAAAGTAACTGTCCTTGTGGCCTTCCTTTGTTTAGGTTTCCATTATGGTCTGGTCGCTTAATGTTTGTGTTTCTTTCCCTTTGGTGTCTTTGATGGGTGGAGTAAGTTAATTGTATCGATTCCTGATCTTTGTTTTACTCCTACTTAGTAGGTGATGTAAAGGTAAATCTCAGAGACTTCTACAGGTATATCAATACCCAGAAGAAAGACAGGCAAGGTATCACACCCCTTATTAAAAGAGGAGGGAACGGGGTTGCTGAATCGGAATCTGAAAGGGCAAAGGAATTAGTTGGTCAGTTCAATGATGCGTTTAATAAAACTCAGTTCGACGAGGTTACCTCGACCGGAAGATCGCCCCTTTCGTGGAAAATATTGTTGTGTCATCGGCGGGAGTGATCAAATTCTTAGAGGCTATGAGAATTTGAGAGAATCTAATTTTATGTAAGGAGAATTAGAGAGAATCTAATTTTATGTAATGTTGGTTGGTACCTAATGCTCTGTCTCTGGCTGGGCCAATCGGAGTCTAACTGTTGGTTTTCTTTTGCTCCAGCATTTCAGTGGTTGGCTGTCGAGTCATCACCGTTGTTTTATCTCTGTGGTTGATTGATTTTTGTATCCACGGAGATGTTGTACTGATGAGTTTGGCGGCCTTCATGCGGACTGAACAAATTATTTGTCTAAATCGCGATGGTAGTAAGGGCGAGGATTGTGGCCACGTAAAATCGATTTAAGCCCCCCATCTACCCCCACACCCCCTCCCGCCAGTGGAATTCGTTTCACTAACGTTCTTCTGTCGTGGTTTATTTTTGTTATGGCTTGTCTTTGAGTGTGTATCACTTACATTATTTTGCTTTGGATAGCCAATTGGTCATTTTGTGGGAAAGTAACTGTCCTTTTGGCTTTCCGCTAGTGATATTTCCAATAGGGTCTAGTTGTTTCATGTTTGTGTTTCTTTCACTTGGCGTCTCTGATGGGCGCTAAGGGTTAATTATATCGATTCCTGATCATTGCCTTCACTTCTATTTTGAACCCGTCTAAAGCTTTAGGTCCTGATTAGCTTCATCCTAGAGTCCTGAAGGAAATAGCAAATGAAAATGAGTTAGGTTCAGCTTTTGCACATCTTTTCCAACAATCTCTCGATACGGGTGAATCCCCAAAGAATGGCTCCTAGCGAAGATTTGCCCACTTTAAACAAAAAGAACATGGCTCTTGCTCGTAATTATCGCCCGGTGTCACTGGCCTGTGTTCTTTGCAAATTGCTTGAACACATAGTCTGCTCAAAACATCATGGCTCACTTGGATTAACATAAACTTTTGTCAGACAGACAACATGCATTTAGGAAAAGGCATAGTTGCGAATCTCAGTTGAGCGCGGTTATTAATGATTGGGCAAAAATCTTGGACAAAATGGGGTAGGTGAACACATTTATTCTAGACTTCGGGAAGGTTTTTGACACCCCACCACATGAAGTACTTTCAAAATTATTTGGTTATGGAATTGGGGGGGGGGGGGGCGGGAGACTCTCAAATGGATAGATTCCTTCCTTTGCTACAGAAAATAGCGTGTTGTTGTTAGTGGTGAGTCTTCAGTATGTGCGCCAGTTTCAAATCGATTTAAGCCTCCAGTGGAATTCGTTTCACTGACCGTTTCAAGGCGGTTCTTCTGTCGCGGTTTATTTCTGTTATGGTTTGTCTTTGGGTATTCGTGTCGCTTAAATTATTTTGTTTTGAATAGCCAATTTGCCATTTTGTGGGAAAGTAACTGTCCTTTTGGCTTTCCGCTATTGATGTTTCCATTAGGGTCTGTTGTTTCATGTTTGTGTTTCTTTCTCTTTGGTGTCTCTGAGCAGTGGGTTAATTGTATCGATTCCTGATCATTGCCTCCACTTCAATTTTTTATCTTGGGTCCCACATGGGACTGTTCTTGGTCCACTGCTATTCTCCATGTACTTTAATGATATTTCCACTGACATTGACTCAGAAATAAAAAAAAACAAAACAAGGAAGTGAAGGCAAAGACTGTTCGCAGACTGTTCGCAGACGCAGATTGTTTGCTATCGGGAAATTAGAAATACAGAGGACTCAATGAAACTTCAGAAGGATAGATACATTTGGATGTTGAGCACGAAAATGGAGCATAAGTTTTCAGCCCGTTAAATGCAATATTATGCAGAAAACTAGGAAGAGAACAGATAAAACTTTGGCTTCGTACACCGTAGAGGGAACGGTCCTCGAAAATGTCAGTTCCGTGAAATACCTTGGTGTCACAATCACACACAACTTGAGATGGAATACACACATTAGCAACATAATTATGTACTTAGGCGAATAGAACACTTTGTTTCCTGAGGTAAAATCTTCATCAGTGTCCTCAGGGTGTGAAGGAGACAGCATATAAGGGACTTGTTCGCCCAATCTTGGCATATAGCAGTTTGCATCTGGGACCCCAGTGGAGTGGTCCTTATTGAAGAAACTGAAAAAGTTCAGAATTGAGCTGCTAGATTTGTAACAAGCAATTACTGCTGGGAGCATGACTGGAATTCTAGAAAAATTAAGATGGAAGTCTCTCAAGGAAAGGAGAAGAGACAGTAGGCTGTTGCCAGCATACCAACAGACGACCTTGTTCCCCCAGCTGGGCACTGTATAAAGCACATTTCATTTGCGTTTCAGACCCTTACTGCAAGAACTGACATTGATAAAGAATTGTCCCCCCCCCCCCCCACAAACCATTAGTGACAAGAATGCCCTTTCCGATTCGATTATTTGCTGAGGATTGTTTAGCTAAGTTTACCTCTTTGGTTAGAGCTAGGAACTAATTTCCCATATCAAAGATCGTGGTGTGTGAATGTCATTTGACATGTCACCAGTAACAAAATAGAAGTGAGGGCAATGATCAGGAATCGATACAATTAACCCACAGCTCCCACCAGAGACCCAAAAGGGACAGAAGCACAGACATGAAACAACAAGACCCGAATGGAAACATCAATAGCGGAAAGCCAAAAGGACAGTTACTTTTCCACAAAAATGGCCAATTGAGTATCCAAAACAAAATAATATAAGCAATACACACACTCAAAAACAAACCATAACAAAAATAAACCGCGAAAGAAGAACCGCATTGGAACGGTCAGAGAAACGAATTCCACTGTGGGGGTTAAATCGATTTTACGTGGCCACAATCCTCGCCCTTATTTCCGTCCCGATTTAGACAAATAGATTGTTCAGTCCGCAAGAAGGCCTCCTGACTCATCAGTGCCACATTTCAGTGAACACAAAAATCAAACAGCCACAGAGAAGAGATGAAACAACGGTGAGGACTCGGCAGCAAGAAACCACTGAAATGCTGGAGCAAAAGAAGACCAACAGTTAGACCCCGATGGGCTCAACCAGACACAGAGCATCAGGCACCAAGCAACATTGCATAAAACTATATACTCTCTCTCAATAAGCCATTACGCTGGAATCGTCATAGAATCTGAGGCCTGACCCACCGGCGTGCAATTAAAGCGAGAAGCAAAATTGTCAAACCGTGATTGGGTTAACTACCATGCATGTGGTCGGTCGTATAATATTTATTTTGTACCCTGTCTTTTCATATCGAAGAATGATTTTACGAAATTGGGTGCTGAAATCATTGCATATATATATTGAATTTGTACCCGAATTTTATGGTGACTTAGTATATAAATTCAGAAAAAAATGTATAACCGCAATGACTTCAGCACCTAATTTCGTAAAAGCGTTCTTCGATATAAAAAATTGGGTACAACATAAATGTTATACGACAGGCTGCATGCATGTTAACCTAATCACGGTTGACAACTTTGCTTCCCTCTTTAATTGCACGCCGGTGGGTCGGGCCTCAGATTCTATGACGGTCCTTGCGTAAAGGGCTAGGGTTAGGGCCCTTCTGTGGCGATTTATTTATGTTGTTGTTTGTTACTTACTGTGTGTATCACTTTTGTCTTTTTATTTTGGATGGCCATATGGCCATTTTGTGGGAAAGTAACTGTCCTTATGGCCTTCCTTTGTTTAGGTTTCCATTATAGTCTTGTCGCTTAATGTTTGTATTTCTCTCCCTTTGGTGTCTTTTATGGGTGGAGTAAGTTATTTGTATCAATTCCTGATCTTTGTTTTACTTCTACTTATTGAGAGTTAGAGAGACCTAATTCATGGTAATGTTAGTAGGTGCCTGATGCTCTGTCTCTGGTCGGGCCCATCGGGGTCTAACTGTTGGTTTTCTTTTGCTCCAGCATTTCAGTGGTGTCTTGCTGTCGAGTCCTCACCGTTGTTTCATCTCTGTGGTTGTTTGATTATTTGTGTTCACGGAGATGTTGCACTGATGAGTTAGGAGGCCTTCATGCGGACTGAACAAATTAGTTGTCTAAATCGCGACGGAGGTAAGGGCGAGGATTGACTGATCAAACCATCGAAATAGGTATTGTCAATATTCAATAAATCATCCAAATATCTAGAAGGCGAGCCGAAGGCTTCAGTGATTTCAGATTGGTTTTAAATGGAAAGGGGCATCATGAAAAATAGAAGTGAAGGCAATGATCAGGAATCGATATAATTAACCCACAGCTTCCATCAGAGATACCAAAGGGAAAGACGCACAAACATGAAACAACAGAACCCAATGGAAACATCAATAGTGGAAAGCCAAAAGGACAGTTACTTTCCCACAAAATGATCTCTTTCATAACAAAACAAGAACAGATCAGCCAAGGATCAGATCAAGGGGTTGTGGGGGGGGGGGGGCAATTTGTACTCATCGGAATACCCACACTTTGACAAAATAACTGTAGACAAAATCTTATGTACATATTGTCAAGTAGAAAGGTGAGAGCTTCACACACTTTCTGGCATGACCATAAAGTATAATTTTTTTTTGCTTTTCAGAAGTGAAAAAAAAGCATTTCTTACATTACACGCAATATAGAGGGGGTCTTCCCTATGAAATGTCCATTTAATAAAATCGTTAAGTTTTTCTTTTGTAAGATTGTGAGGAAGTGTAGTAATTTAGGTCGTAGTACCAAAGCGTTAATCCAAAATCATTAATCCATAGACAAATGGCAAATATCAATGTTCAGACCAACAGACATGGACTCCAGAAGAGTGTAATCAGGCGTCCTAGGACAGTAAGCATTACTTGGTAAGCAAGCTTCGCCCACCATGTAGCGTAAAGGGTGGAAAAATCATAAGTAGACAAACTTGAAGTACGAACTCGTCTGGATTTCAATTTATTTAAAACTTCTGATTCATTAAATAACTTTGTTTTAATATATATTTCTGATCTGTAACACATTTCAATTTGATAATGCGTAAAAACATTTTTGTAGCAACACCAGACTGGACATAATTTGCAAAATGCTTGACATCGTCAACACCGCAAATGTTACTCCCGATCATGGTCATATATTTCAGTTTAAATCAATCTCGAAAAAATACTTATAATATTGAATCTTCTATGCATTGCTAAGAGGAGTCTATATTCCACTTTGTTCCAAATTTCATCCAGATAGATGCATGTGAGCGACACCGGTCTGTAATTTGCAGCATCATATTTTTCTCCTTTCGTAAATAAATAGAAGTAAAGGCAATGATCAGGAATCGATACAATTAACCCTCAGCTCCCATCAGAGACACCAAAGGGAAAGAAACACAAACATGAAACAACAGACCCCAATGGAAACATTAACAGCGGAAATCCAAAAGGACAGTAACTTTCCCCCAAAATGGCCAATTTGCTATTAAAGACGTGAGTAACATTTGCTTGTCGCCAGGTTTCTGGTACAGAGGAGAAAATTCAATACAAGTACTTCATTCCTTGAGCACACTGGCATCCAGACCATCAGGCCCAGATGCATTATGTATTTTCAGCTTATCCAACAGTTTGGCGACTAAGTTAGGATCTACTGTAATATGTCCCCCATGGAGGGGAACGGGCTTTAATCTTTTGATGACAGCTTACCACCATTTTCACGCTGAATACTGGACCATCTGGCAATGCGTCTTCCTCTATAAGACCATTCCCCTCCATGAGCCAGCTACAATCGAAGATATGCAGCAGGTGAAGCACCTTGTGCTAAGTCCCATCCGGAGTAAAACGGGAATGAAACTCTCCCAGTACAACAATATAAATGGCTTCGCTACTCAAGTAAACAACCCTGTTGAATGACAACCGCGGAAGGAGAAAGCCTTCCCTTGGGTTTTGTCACAGGACGTATGGCCAACCAGCCCGTACCACCCTGGTATTTTTGGATTCAATATAGCAAAATAGATGTAAAGGCAATGTCAGGAATTGATACAATTAACCCACAGCTCCCATCAGAGACCAGTTTTTATTTTAACGCTCTACATGTTGCTAGCACTACCATTGCAGCTAACCGGCATCGTTGTGATGTAAACGGTCCAAATAATCTGAATATATTTTACATAAAATTGAAGTGAAGGCAATGATCAGGAATCGATACACTTAACCCCTAGCTCCCATCAGAGACACCAAAGGGAAAGAAACACAAACATGAAACAACAGACCCTAATGGAAACACCAATAGCGGAAAGCCAAAAGGACAGTTACTTTTCCACAAAATGGCCAATTGGCTATCCAAAACAAAATAATATAAGCGATACAAACACTCAAAGACAAACCATAACAAAAATAAATCGCGACAGAAGAACCGAGTTGAACTGGGGAGGGGGGGGGGGGCTTTAATCGATTTTACGTGGCCACAGTCCTCGCCCTTACTTCCGTCGCGATTTAGACACATTAATTGTTTAGCCCGCATGATGGCCTCCTAACGCATCAGTGCAACATCTCCGCGAACACAAAAATCAAACAACCACAGAGATGAAACAACGGCGAGGACTCGACAGCAAGAAAACACTGAAATGCTGGAGCAAAAGAAAACCAACACTTAGACTCCGATGGGCCCGACCAGAGACAGAGCATCAGGCACCAACCAACATAACATAGAAATAGATTAAGGCTGACTGCCTTACAAAATCAAAACAGGCAGACTTAGAGTCCTCCATTCAAGAGTGTTCCCCTAATATAATGGGAATTATAGAAGTTTTCCCCAACTGGTCAGCTTTTCCCTCCATAAAATGGTCTACTTTCTGAAAGACTGCAACATGTTTTAAAACACTTACCGAAGGCAGAGAGGTTGTTTTCTACACTAAAACATTTAAATGCAGAGGAAATCAAAATTGAATGTGAAGCCCAAGAATCTGTGTGGTGTAAAATAAGGTTACAACATAACGATGCCTTAATTGTTTGTTGCATATGTAGAAGCCCAGAGCGACAGAAGAAAATTAAAGGCAGCTTGAAGATTTAATGAAGCGCATCTCAGGTGGCAGAGAGTCCCATAAGCTGATTATGTTTGGGAGGGGGGGAGGGGGCTTAAATATCCTAGATATTGACTGGGTACATGATAATGGAAGGTGGAGAGCAACATATGGCAAACCGGTTCATTGAATGTATTAGAGATACATTTTTCTTTCAGCATGTTGTACAACCAACCAGAATTCGTAAAGGGTCTAACCCATCTGTCTTTGACTTGATATTCTCAATGAAGAGGGAAATGATAAACAACATCAACTCTCTCTCCAGCCCAGTTAAAGTGACCATCTAGTCTTAACTGCTAAACAATACTTGATCATTACAGTGTCAGTTAAAGACAAGAGCCTGTAAATCTTAAATCTTAAACCATAAGGCTAAGAAACTCAGTTTTGTGTTCCCTTGTAATAGATTTTCAATGAAGAATGCCACAAGGAATACACAAGTGAAATATGAAAGCTCTATTACCCATGGTTATGAAAGAACAGGAGATTTTTTAAAGGGGGATAATTCAGTGAAAATAAGCAATATAGTTATGGCCGTTTGTCAGAATGTAGGTTTTGTGATGATAAGTATGTGTGTGAAGTTTCATGAGAGTAGGACAAATACTGTTGTGTGGGAATGTGTGGCGGCGGTAAAATGTCTCCCTGCCCTACATCATAGTGTAGATTATATTTTCTTGTCCTTTGGAATCATTGATTCCATTGTGGAATTTTGAAAATATCTGAGGGTCACTGATGAGGCCAAATTGGCCGAAACTAGCTAGTCTGGCCCAGAAAACATATACACTCCATATGTTTCAGTTCTGTGGTGTATTCCTTGCTTCCAAAGGATAACCCGTTTATAGACCATATTTAACTTCACTACAGCTGGTGTGGGAATGTGTGGCGGCGGTAAAACGTCTCCCTGCCCTACATCATAGTGTAGATTATATTTTCTTGTCCTTTGGAATCCATATGTTTCAGTTCTGTGGTGTATTCCTTGCTTCCAAAGGATAACCCGTTTATAGAACATATTTAACTTCACTACAGCTGGTGTTTGGGAATGTGTGACAGCGGTAATGTGTGTGATGTTTCATAAGAGTAGGGAAAATACTTTTGAAGTTATCACCGAGTTTAAGGTTTTTGGTTAAGGCGTGACAAACACACGGACAAAAGCAATATAATTTACTCTCCTTTGTCAGAATGTAGATCTTGTGATGGTATGTGTGTGAAGTTTCATGAGAGAAGAGCAAATTCTTTTGAAGTTATGACCAAGGTTAAGTGTTTTGTTTAAGACGTGACAAACACACGGACAAAAGCAATATAGTTATGGCCCTTTGTCAGAATGTAGGTCTTGTGATTGTTATTATGTGTGTGGAGTTTCCTGAGAGTAGGGCTAATACGTCTGAAGTTATGCCCGAGGTTAATGCTTTTGGGTTTAGATGTGACAAACGGACTGACAAGGTGAATACTATAGGACAGCCAAACTACTGTGTGGGGCCCTAATTAAGAAGAGAAGTAACTCCGTAAATACTGTTGGCAGGGTTATTGTTCTTGCATTCTGCGATTTCTTTCATGGCCCCCTAACAGTGTATCAAGTTTCACTAAATTACCTTTAAAACTTTTAGAGATATGCTCCGGACAAGCCTAATATAGCTAAAACTAAAAAGGGAAATAACTCTGTAATTACTTGTAACAGAGTTACGGTTCTTGCACTCTGCACTGCCTCTGATGGCCATCTATCAATGTATCAAGTTTCACTTAATTTTCTTCTATACTTTCAGAGATATGCTCCGGACAAGCTTTTCATTGAAATAGTTAAGAAGGGAAGTAACTCCATAAATGCTGGTGACATTTTTATGGTTCTTGCTTTCTGCGATTCCCCTCATAGGCCTCTATCAGTATATCAAGTTTCACTTAATAACCTTTAATACTATAAGAGATATAGAGGGTGACGGACGGACGGACGGACGGACGGTCGGACGGACAAAGCTGCGACTATATGCTCTCTCTTCGGGGAGCATAAAAACTGTGTGTGTTTAAAGGGCATTATGACCTTTATTTGATTTTTGTTTGGTTTGAAGTTTAACGTTCCCGTCAACACTGTATCGGTCATTTTGGAGACGCTGCTTTCAATTGTGTGGGAGATGAAATGACAACTCAAGCCCTATCGTCCAATGAAACCAATAAGGTTTATAAGCATGGATGGTTTGACTCGCAACGCTTTGCCTGGGCAGGCTTTAATTGCACGCCGGTGGGTCAGGCCTCAGATTCTATGACGTAAAGGCTTATTGTGAATTAGAGAGATCTAATTCAAGTTAATGTTGGTTGGTGCCTGATGCTCTGTCTCTGGTCGGGCCCATCGGAGTCTAACTGTTGGTTTTCTTTTGCTCCAGCATTTCAGTGGTTTCTTGCTGTCGAGTCCTCACCGTTGTTTCATCTCTGTGGTTGTTTGATTATTTGTGTTCACGGAGATGTTGCACTGATGAGTTAGGAGGCCTTCATGCGGACTGAACAAATTATTTGTCTAAATCGCGACAGAAGTAAGGGCGAGGATTTTGGCCACGTAAAATCGATTTACGCCCCCCAGTGGAAATCTTTCCACTGACCGTTCCAAGGCGGTTCTTCTGTGGCGGTTTATCTATGTTGTTGTTTGTTACTTACTGTGTGTATCACTTGTGTCTTTTTATTTTGGATGGCCATATGGCCATTTTGTGGGAAAGTGACTGCCCTTATGGCCTTCCTTTGTTTAGGTTTCCATTATGGTCTGGTCGCTTAATGTTTGTGTTTCTTTCCCTTTGGTGTCTTTGATGGGTGGAGTAAGTTAATTGTATCGATTCCTGAGCTTTGTTTTACTTCTACTTTAGATATTCTAAGCGGTTTACCAGTACTCGTGTGCGGTAGGTTTCAGCTCTGCGTGAAAGAATCATGCAGTCCATCTATTTCTTCCAGCCCCGATTGGCGGGGCCGTATGACCATTGAAGAAGAGTTGAATAATAAAAACTTGGATCTCATTGGAATATTCTGGTTCATTTAGACATTTACAGTCATTGTCGAGGTTTGCTGGGGTAATTGTATCGATTCATGATCATTGCTTTCACTTCTATTTTGCTGAGATAAATATCGATTTGATGAATAGTCACATACCCGAGAGAAAAACCCACCAAAACTGCAGCAAATTTGAACCGTTCATAACAAAGAGAAACGAAAAATACATAAATACAAAAAAAAACTACTGAGAAAAATTTAAACTTTATTAAACAGCCAGGAACCAAGCAACGTACGAATAGAGAGAAGCCAAACAAGATTAATACATAAATCTGCACGTAATCCCCTCGAGGGGGTGAGGAAGAATAGATATAGATATTTAGACATGAAGTTGAAAAAAAATCGACTAGAACCGGAGACCCCTTGCTTACAAGGCAAGAGCTCTACAGAATGAGCTATACGGGCGCTGATAACTTCGACGTTTTATAAACTTAGTCAATAAACAGCACTATTGATGAAGAACGGGGAGCCCTTTAACAGCTCCATAACTACACTTAACACCGGCAAATAAAGACCGATATTGAAATTTTCTGGAAGTATGCCTGATCTAAGACAAGATGAACAGTCTCAAAACTTCAAACTGAACGTGGGTCTCTTAGTATAAGCTACAAAGAAACAGCAAGCACACTTAATCTATACTTTACTATCGTCTTCGAAAGAGAACCAGGAGCAGTGCCAGTCGTTTAAGAAAAAAATTCACTACTACTTAAACAACATAGAAATATCAGAAACAGAAAGAGACAACATTTTAAGCTCCTTAAATCCCAGCAAAAGCCAGGGCACAGATAATAGAAATGAAGGCAATGATCAGGAATCGATACAATTAACCCACAGCTCCCATCAGAGACATCACGGAAAAGAAACACAAACATGAAACAACTAGACCCTAATGGAAACATCACTAGGGGAAGACAATAGGACAGTTACTTTCCCAAAAAATGACCAACTGGCTATCCAAAGCAAAATGATATAAGCTATACACACACTCAAAGACAAATTCCGCTCTAAATATCTAAAACAAACTAAAGATCAGCTAAAAACATTGCTTAAAATAACGTCTATAAAATTTTGAAAAGGCTTTGCGTAGTTTATCGGTACCGATGACCCTGATTAAAAAGTTTAGCAGTTAACAATTTATTACGAGTGTTGAAGTCGGATACATGACTACACACTGCCAAATCGAATTAATTGCGAGATATAAACGCCATAGGATGGCGCACGAGGAAAATCACCATCCAAAAAAGGAATATTTACAATCTCAAAATCAAAATCACGGCGTTTATCATAAATTTTGCAAGAAACAAACCCATCTACAATAGATAGATGCTCAACATACTCTCGTTTACATAATCGATTACCAAATTCATTCAAGGCAGCAGCGATTACATCCCTACACTTATAAAAATCAATTTTCGAAGGCAATAGATATTTCGATCCTTTATAAATTATATTACGTATCCTAGAATCAGGAATTATTTTTAAATTTCCAGTAATAATATCACCAGCAGCAGGAAAGCAATACACTGAATTTTTACAATAACTGGTATCAGGAGTGTTAGTGTCAATACCAAGATCAGAAACAAGTTTATTGATAGATCTAATAGGTTTATTTTTGATTTTTATTATTGTATTTATAGCAAATTATGGGTGTTTCAGTATTTTGAAAATAAGCAGAAATATAATGGATGAAATCACCGAACTGTCCCGGAAGCTACTAGGTAAATCTATAAAATCCAAACCCTTATTAATGAAGGATATTTTGATATAATGACGTTTGTGATGAACGGACGAAGAGCATGCTGAGTATAACCTCTAGTTAAAAGAGCAGCATCGTATAACTGATTAGAACTATCGTAGAATTTATTCACCTCGGTATCCAGAATCCGTAATACAGAAATGGTTAATGAACTTAGAAAAGCAAGCATTTGGTGGCGTCAATGATTCAATAATATTATGGACGGTCACTTCAGCCTGTTATTGTTTCTTTTCAAAGCACGTAATTTACGTTTAAAATTGCCATTTTTCTGGTGCCGTGCGATCTAGTTTTACGCTTCCGACAGTCCAGAAGCGAGAAAATATCAAAATCGGATATTTTAGATATATTACCCTCATGATAAATGTTGTCATTAAAGCCAAATGGAAAATGTGTCTGTAATAATTTAATCCACTTTAATTTAGTTTCATGCCGTTTAATAATTTTAAACTTAGCTGTAGAATTAACGTTAAATTAGCCTTTGTGCTGGAACCGTCATAGAATCTGAAGCCTGACCAACCGGTGAAAAAAGTAAGTGGTTAAAGTAAGCCTTTACGGTGGTGAAAGTAAGCCTTTACGCTGGAACCGTCATAGAATCTGAGGCCTGACCCACCGGTGAAACAAACCGTGAATGCTGTGAAACAGAGACTTACATCAAAATAGAACATTTCAGTAAATCGGACAAACAGAAAACAGAAGCTAAGCCTAAGAAACAAACTTATGGTAAAAATGGAGATGAGCATGGCAAAGAAACACAAACATGAAACAACAGATCCTATTGGAAACATCAATAGCGGAAAGTTACTCTCCCACAAAATGGCCAATAGGCTATCCAAAATAAAATAATATAAGCGACACAAACACCCAAAGACAAACCATAACAAAAATAAACCGCGACAAAAGAACCGCATTGGAACGGTCAGCGGAAACGAATTCCACTGGGGGGGGGGGGGCTCAAATCTATTTTACGTGGCCACAATCCTCGCCCTTGCTTCCGTCACGAGTAAGACAAATAATTTGTTCAGTCCGCATGAAGGCCTCCTAACTCATCAGTCCAACATCTCCGTGAACACAAAAATCAAACAACCACAGAGATGAAACAACGGTGACGACTCGACAGCAAGAAACCACTGAAATGCTTGAGAAAAAGAAAACCAACAGTTGGACTCATAATAGAAGTGGAGGCAATGATCAGGAATCGATACAATTAACCCACAGCTCCCATCAGAGATACCAAAGTGAATGAAACACAAACATGAAACAACAGACCCTAATGGAAACACCAACAGCGGAAAGCCAAAATGACAGTTACTTTCCCACAAAATGGCCAATAGGCTATCCAAAATAAAATAATATAAGCGACACAAACACCCAAAGAAAAAACCATAACAAAAATAAACCTCGACAGAAGAACTGCCTTGGAACGGTCAGCGGAAACGAATTCCACTGGGAACCTGTTTCGATCTTTCCAGGATAATCAAGAAATCAAACGATGATACTGTGTAGAGATGTATCCAAATTAACAGTCATTCCATAGCTTTGCAACTTTCTCCTCCAAATAGAGAGAGAGAGAGAGAGAGAGAGAGAGAGAGAGAGAGAGAGAGAGAGAGAGATTGCTGTTTTCTGTTGTGTCCAGATGAGAGAGTAAACGACTTAATAGAAGTGAATATTGCAATGATCAGGAAACGATACAATTAACCCCCACAGCTCCCATCAGAGACACCAAAGCGAAAGAAACACAAACACAAGTCGAGTTAAGGGAGTGTTCCCCAATCGGCAAAGCTGATCATGTCAGACAAGTCCCACGTAAAGTATATCTCTATAAATGTGCGGATATGGTCTGCGAGACCATATGGCGCGATTTAATGTTTGTTTGATTTGAGGTTTAACGTCCCCGTCAACACTGTATAGGTCATTTTGGAGACGTTGCTTCCAATTTTGTGGAACTTTTACCCGACATTGAGATGAAATGACATCTCAATCCCTGTCGCCCAATGAAACCAATATGGTTTATAACCATGGACGGTCCGACTCGCACTGCTTTGCCTGGGCAGGCTTAGATCCTCTAAGCGGTTAACCAGTACTCGTGTGACGGGTCGGATTCAGCTCTGCGTGGAAGCACCATGCAGCCTATCTATTTTTTAAGCCCATATATGCGGGGGCCAGGCACGATTTAATGATTCGTTCCTCTCCTCTGTCCTCTCGCACATGTCAGTTAATGACTTGTGGGTCATTTCTGTTGCGGTTTATTTTTGTTATGGTTTGTCTTTGAGTGTGTGTATCGCTTGCATTTGTATCTTTTGGCTAGCCAACTGGCCATTTTGTGGTAAAGTAACTGTTCTTTTGGCTTTCCGCAATAGGTGTTTTCATTAGGGTTTAGTTGTTTCATGTTTGTACTTCTTTCCCTTTGGTGTCTCTGATGGGAGCTGTGGGTAAATTGTATCGATTCCTGATCACTGCCTTCACTTCTATTAAGTCCGCATTAACCAAGGCAATGGCACAGGTTTATTCCGACGAAAATGACCAAAACAAAATTTAGTGCACCCTTGATCGATAACATGATCGAGCACCTCATCAGAAGTCGCCATTGAATGTATATTCATGCTCGTAATTCTAGCAGCCCTGACCTTAAGACACATCGTGTTATTTAAGATTAAATCTGACCTAGTTGCTGTCGACCATGGTCATTTTACAGAAATCTTAACATTCACGGACACAGTATCATATGAACTCCTTTTCCCCCAGAACTATTAGATACTGGAATTCTCTTCCTTACAATGTCAAGGCCAGCTTTAGCCTAGGGGAATTTACTGCTGGGATGTCCACCGTCAAATTTTAAGCTCCAATATGTTTTATGTTTTAATTTTAGTAAAGTTGGTTATTTTAAAGTCATCATTTTCATATCATACCAATCATCTTAGCCTAATAACAATTATTTTACTCATTTTCATGTTCATCTTTTTTTTTGCTGTTTCCCGACAGCGCCTCTCAGTAATAATCAGCAATTGATTGTTGGGAGTATCTAGTAGAAGTAGATAGCGGAAAGCCAAAAGGACAGACACTTTCCCATAAAATTACCAATTGGCTATCCAAAACAAAAAATATAAGCGATACACACACTCAAAGACAAACCATAACAGAAATATACTGCGACAGAAGAACCGCCTTCAGTGAAACGAATTCCATATTTTAGGACATTTATATAAAATACACACAGTTGTCATTTTTTTACCACATTGTTCATGCCTTTTTTCACAACAAAATTTGTCAAATGTGGAATATGGATCAGTTCACAATAATCTCACCAAGTGGGTCAGAGTCACCACAATCACTTTCCCTAGTGGTGTATGCAGAAAAAAACATTACAGCTATTCATCCAAATAGTTATTTCTAGAACCAGATAGTATGACACTCTAAGGCATACAGATATATCGAGCAAAGACGTGTGCCTTTCATATAAATATCTCACCAGTTTGCGAATCCATTTATTAATTATCATTACGATAACACATCCGTGTGACGCATTGAATTCATTCATATCTCCGAAATGGCGCATTTAGTGTTGAAAATCTGTTACATTTTTTCTTATTTATACTGCAAACATAGGTTGTGGGTGCTCGTCAGAACCGCTCCAGTGAAGCGGTTCTAACGAGTACTCACAATATATGTTTTTGAGCAAAAATAAGGAAAATAATGAATTCCCCGTAAACCCCAGTTGTCTCTATATCGCTGTTTTGAGTCATGTTACAGTTGATTTTCGTTATCTCAAACATTGATATCTCAAACTACTGCTTAAGTGAAACTAGATTTTGGCCACTTTGTTTGTTCGTTAGTTTTCAAATCCTTTTATCTCAAACTACAGTTATTTCAAACCAAAATTTCCAGTCCCTTGGAGTTTGATAATTTGATAATAATTTATTTTGTAGTTGTTATCCTCATGATCTCAAAAAAAGGATTTAAAAAACACCAAAAAAAAAAAAAAAAAAAAAAAGACAAGACAAGGCACACAATAATTTGTCAGTCGATTTAAATTCCACCAGTTCAAAGCGATTGAAGTATATTACCGTGATAATCTTTGTAAAAAAACAAACAAAAACCGATAAACATGAAAGTGTAATCTACTAAGGTGTGGATAATCTAATTATCTAAGGTGTTGACAAGACGATGTGTCGGTCTTTTAATTAGGTGTGGAGGAGGTGTACAAGGTCGAAATAACGCACGTCAGCTTAACACTTGAAAGACAGAAAAGTCATGTAAATAAATAAATGGAGTAGAGATTTGAAAAAAGAAAGGCCACAACATGGCTATTGGCTTTTCAGATCTGATTTTGGGATGTGTTTCTTCATTCTTCTTTAAAAGTAGAAGTAAAACAAAGATCAGGAATCGATACAATTAACTTACTCCACCCATCAAAGACACCAAAGGGAAAGAAATACAAACATTAAGCGACCAGACCATAATGGAAACCTAAACAAAGGAAGGCCATAAGGACAGTTACTTTCCCACAAAATGGCCATATGGCCATCCAAAATAAAAAGACAAAAGTGATACACACAGTAAGTAACAAACAACAACATAAATAAATCGCCACAGAAGAACCGCCTTGGAACGGTCAGTGGAAAGATTTCCACTGGGGGGGGGGGGGGGGGGGCTTAAATCGATTTTACGTGGCCACAATCCTCGCCCTTACTTCCGTCGCGATTTAGACAAATAATTTGTTCAGTCCGCATGAAGGCCTTCTAACTCATCAGTGCAACATCTCCGTGAACACAAAAAATCAAAGAACCACTGATTGAAGGTGCTCGTTAGGAAAGCCCGAATGACGAAGTTCTGGTGAGTACCCACTATCTATGATCAACAGCAGAAATGAGAAAATAAAACATTGTATATCCCACCAAGGGGTTCTAAGGGATGACAAATGTACAAAACGGGGGGAATAAACAAAAATAATCACGTTATCAAGTTATGTAATGAACACCCGGGAAAACAATAGTTTAGGTTTTTACAAGAATAAAATTCTGTATCACTTTGGTCATAGTAACAATGTTTAAGTTTCATAATATTGCACAAGGTAATCAAAGGACTTTCAAAACTGGTATATATTTAATGACCAACTCAATATGCAGGTGAAAAAAATATAAAAAGTAATAATAAAAATGCATAAAATGAAGAAAAATGGGTTCGTTCCGGTACGTTCCGGTAAATTTACGCACCGCAATCTAGGGAAACCTGCACGACTGTTGTGCAGCTAGCTGGACCAAAATAAACATTAATTACTTCCGGAAAATTTGGGTGGGGAAGAACTGAAGAATTTTTTGACAGGTTCACCAACAATAACAGGTTCATAGGTTTGTAGATATTTTAAATTGCACTAAAATATCAGCATATCCGGTCATGTTTGATTACAATGCATTTTACTCGTGAGCGTGATAGCTCAGTGGTTAGTGCACTTGCCTCTGATGCTAAAGGTCCCGGGTTCGACCCCCGGCAGCGGCGATAAAATTTCGGTGTCCGAACACGCTCCAGTGGCATCATTTGCAGGGATGAATGTCATAAAAGTGCACCGTCCTTCGGATCGGGACGTTAACTGGAGGCCCCCTGTGCAGGGAGATCCATCCCCTGTGCAGGTTAAAGATCCCTACCGTAATTACATGATTACTGTGTAGGCTTTCATCCTGCAAAACCTGGAGTGTATGTAATATACACCTGCGGTAATGGTCAAATGTGACCGACGCAGTATCAGAAGATAGATAGATAGATATAAGAGCTGGAGTACAACAGAAACGCCAGTCGGCCAGTAGAGCTTTCTTGTGTGTTAGTATAGTAGGGTAAGCGAATTTCGCCAATAATCAAATTTCGCCAATTGTACATATGATCGGTACTTTCGTATGCGTGACGTCGCAGGACATTACCGGCTTAGGGAACCCTAACGTCAAATTCACCACTATCTGTCACTCAAGTCACATTGCGAGAATACTCAACTACTGAGGGAGGCAATTACTGAAGATGATGATGATGATGAAGTCAAACTGAGAATAAATGCCAATCCGATAGATAATACATAATTTCCTACCTGTAGCAATGTACTTCCCGCCATTTTTCTATGTCATTTCGTATCTCATTTTTTTATTTTATTTCTCACGAGATTTTTTTAGCTGCCAAAACAACCGCCGGCGTCTGTTTACATTTTGGCCTTTCTAGTATGGAGCTGACATAACCGTAGTTTAGTATTGGGGCTCTCAAAGGGGAAATTAATGATTCAACTATTTGGGGGTTCGTATGGATGTTTAATGTTACACTGTAAATTTTCACAAGAGTTTTTTGAATGTGGGAGTGTATTTAATTATTTGCTCTTTATTGTACCTATCCACCTTCTGCCAAAATAAT
Source organism: Lucinisca nassula (assembly GCA_963580285.1). NCBI lineage: Eukaryota > Metazoa > Mollusca > Bivalvia > Lucinida > Lucinidae > Lucinisca > Lucinisca nassula. The sequence goes on from OY757024.1 coordinate 10,623,265, forward strand.
AAATATGTGTCAAAGTATGTACTTTCTTCTTCTTTTTTTGAAGTTACCTTCTGCATTGGGAACACCTGGTATTGGGGACTCGAATTTTACTCAAAACTTTTAATGACCCATCAATGTTAAGTATTGCATTGATATTAACATGATGATAATTTTTACATAATTTGATAATAATTAGTAGTTATCTATTACATTCTATTTGTCTTGCAAACCAAAGTTGCTCATATCACTCATAAAACACATTTTTATTCTGTTAAAGTTGATAGCTGCTTATTTACGCCCCCCCCCCCTCGGGGGCCCCTTTTACCAGGATTTCAAAAGTTGGCAAAATTCGCTTATTATCTTTCAAGATGGCGGATTTTGAGTGGTCTGAAATAGCGTAGTTTTTGATGACCGACATCACTATTTTAATGCCGTAAAAGCTTCCCTTGTGTTGGACAAGATTAGTATTTTTTGATAAAAGTGTTTTCTAACAGATACATATAGGTACATGCATATGTATATTTGATTACCCCAGTAAAGGAATCCGGGTCGTTTCGCCCTGAGTCGTTCCGCCCTAATTTCGGGCATGGGTCGTTTCGCGGCAGTTACATTTTTAAAGGAGTGACAAACGGAATGGATGGATAAATGGACAGACGGTGGAATGAAAAAAGTAATGAATAAATGAATGGAGTTGTGCGTTGGTAGATGTACGGGCGGACGAAAGGACGGTTGAATATTGGAGGTTTTAGGAATTCCGTTTATGATGTCCTTCTTGCACATGCGCAAAGCACTGGCCATCGCTATACAAATGTATTGGCGGAACTTAAAATGCTAACAATATTCAGACATTTTGAGAGAAAATATACCCTTTTACATTGAAATAATGCCTCGAGAAGGAAAGAATGATATTTTTCTTTTATTACCGAAATTCATTTATCCTAAATCCATTTTTAATTGACGAAAACTCTCTTTGTGAATGACCCATGTCAATGGTTTGAGATTTTTTACGTAACTTTTTGTTTCATTCGCTATCCAAGTATAGCTATCACATACGGAGAACTTAGATCACCGCCCCCGCCAATTCACCTTATTGGCATTATCTGCTGGTTCCTAGTCTGAAGGTTATCAGTGTTGGAAAAACAGGTGACCAGACCCCCTGACCTTGAAAGGTCAGGGGGGTCTGGTTACCTGTTTTTCCAATATTTACAATGTGCTGGGAGCCAGCAAATAATGCAAATATTGTGAATAGGGGCTTGAAGAAATATATGGGCTGCATGATGCTTCCACGCAGAGTTGAATCTGGCCCGCCCACTAGTACAGGTAAACCGCTTAGAGGATCTAAGCCTGTCCAGGAACCGCGGTGCGAGGCGGACCTTCCATGCTAATAAACCCTACTGGTTTCATTGGGCGACAGGGCTTGAGGTGTCATTTCATCTCAATGTCGGGTAAAAACCCCCACAAAATTGGAAGCAACGTCTCCAAAATGACCTTTGCAGTGTTGATGGGGACGTTAAACCTCAAATCAAACAAAACAAACAAACATAACTTAGATCTATCTGTCTATCGATCTAACCATTGAGAAAACTGTCCAACAGTCTGTCTACATGTAGAATCCAACGATCTGTCTAGAAGAGCGGTTAAAAATGTCAAGCGATCTGTCTACATGTTCAATTTTAATAAATTGAAGATTCCTGTGGACAGGCTACGTTTGTTTTGGTTTAAACAATATTTTATTTCTAGCAAACATCATGTACAATTAAATACATTGGAACTGACAAATACGATCTGACAGTATGTCTGAGGCTTATAAATATCATCTCCTAAAACAAACTGATTTACGTTACATTTGAGTGATATGAACAAACAAACAGACAGACAGGCAAACAAATTGACTGACTAACAGACAGACGGACATTTAGACAGACAAATAAACATAATGACAGTCTAAATAAACTAATGGGTGGACTGACGGCGGGGCTTAGAGTCAACGTTGGTTCGACATCATGCCGTCGACACCCACTCCAACTCACTTCAATATCACTTGACCATTGGAATGAGAGAGAGAGAGGGGTTTGACTGACAAACAGACAGTAGACAGACACCCGACAGACCGACTGACTGAATGACTGACTAACAAACGAACGGACGGACAGTTAGACAGACAAATGAACATACTGACAGTCGAAAAATCACTAATGAGTGGACTGACGACGGGCGTCGAGTCAACGTTGGCTCGACGTCATGCCGTCGACAACCACTCCAACTCACTTCAATGTCACGTGACCTTTGAGATGAGAGAGGGGTTTGACTGATCACTGTATCCAAGAAACTCTTAACCCTTTTGTACCAAATGGAATCTTCCTCCTTATATATAGCACAAGGTTGGCAAAAAAGTGGGAAAAACTCATATTTCCCTGGACGGCGGGAAATACAGGGAATTCCCGGGAAATACTGGGAAATATATATTTACATAGGTGGTACCAATTGAGACTGCTTGATATACCCCAACTACCTAGCCATTTGAAAGCAAAATTATATCAAGTTCGTGCAGAACTTGAAAATTCCACTTGTCTGCTTGAAATGACAAATAAAATGAAGGACAAGTAAAAAGTTTGTCTAATCCTTACGACATTTACCAATGTTTACATGCACTTAGTCATGTAGGACAAGTGAAATTTTGAAGAATTTTCCAGCCATTTTTATATTGAATAACTTGCAAGATCAATAGTCCCTTGCCTTCATATAGAATGTATATAATTTCTTTTCAAACATGGGTCTAAAATATTGGTTTTTAACTTAGCTATTACCCTTGACTTGTAAATACATGTAATTTTAATACTTAGGTGAGTATCTGTAGATAATGTAAGAAACCTTTTATGCTTCAATTAACTGTGTTATTTTAATACCTGTCTCAAACAAACAATTAAATTATCACACCTTTTAGCATTAGGAGTATGATTAACATTGCAAACAAACCTTTTCAAGTGTAAACATCCTTAAAATTCAAACATCCAAAGAGTTGTTGTAAATCTCAAAAAAAAAATTAACCGTGTGGTTTAGTATGTGTTACACTAAAGCATACAAAACATGCAGTTCCAATGGCAAACTCTCTTATTCTGATCTGGGTTTGCATTGTTTGCCCAGGCATGTCTGTCCCAAATATTGGGATCATTATGGTATTTTATCTTCTTAAGCATGCTAGTGATTTTAAATAACTCTGCACCAAGGTTGGTCGGTAAATACCGGTGGCGGGAATTCCCACTGGTATTTACCGGTAATTACCGTCCTGGGAAATACTCCAAATTTCAGCAAAAGTGGGAAATAGTGGGAAATTTCATAGAAAAACACTATTAATATTGGTGTAATTTAATTAAAATCATGGACAGTGAGCTATTTTGCAATATGCCTCACCATGCATACACTTATGTCATAAGTCTGCTTTTACTCAACACAAGCATATGTAAAAGCAAATGTCATGGAATCATTTTATCTTCTTAAGCACGCTAGTGATTTTAAATAACTCTGCACCCTACATAACAACAAATCACTTTATATTAATATGCTTGTGTTGAGTTCACTAAACTTCACAGATATGTAGAGCACTATCAGACGACATGCAGAATATATGAACCGTAAGTCTGATTTTCCTACTTTTGGGGTGGTTGCCCTTTGTACATTGAACATATCCATTTCTGTCATAGTTTCGTGTCCGCACCATAACTTCGATGCCGTTTGAGATATTCATGCCCCGAGGTGGGGCTAGGGGTCAAAATCTAGAACACCTTTGTAATTCTGTGTTAAAGTTTTTGAAATGCGTATATCTCAACAGCCACTCATCACAAAGCATTCATGTTTACAACTTGGATACCTGGGAGTGTCTTCTGAGATTCCAAGACAACACACCCCTGGGTTCATGCCTGGGAGTGAGGCTAGGGGTCAAAATCTAGGACACCTTTGTAATTTGTTGTTTACCTTTCCATTATCTAACAAGTTATAGACACAATTGTTTATACATCAGCCAATCAAGTGACATTGGTTCAAGTGTAAAAGGGTGAAGGTCATGGTGACCTACATTTCACGGTCCAGTGATTTTGTCTTATATCTTGAAGACTATTTGTTGGAGAAATGTCATACCTGGGATATTAGTTCCATGTGACTCCACGATTGACCTCAAAATAAATCTAGGTCACTGTGACCTATATTTCATGGTTCAGCGATTTTCCCTATTATCTCAAATACTATTTGATGGAGAAATGTTATACCTGGGTTGTTAGTTCCATGTGACCCCCATTATTGACCTCAAAATATATCTATTTCTAGGTCAGTATGACCTATATTTCATGGTTCAGTGATTTTTCCTATTATCTTGAATACTATTTGATGGAGAAATGTCATACCTGGATTATTAGTTCCATGTGACCCGATAATTGACCGCAAAATATATCTAGGTCATGGTGACCTACATTTCACGGTCCGGTGATTCTGCCTATTATCTTGACTACTATTTGATGGAGAAATGTTATACGGTACCTGGGTTATTAGTTCCATGTGACCCCATTATTGACCTCAAAATATACCTAGGTCAGTATGACCTACATGTATATTTCATGGTTCAGTGATTTTGCCTATTATCTTGAATAGTATTTGATGGGGAAATGTCATACCTGGATTATTAGTTCCATGTGACCCGATAATTGACCACAAAATATATCCAGGTCAGTGTGACCTATATTTCATGGTTCGGTGATTTTGCCTATTATCTTGAATACTATTTGATGGAGAAGTGTCATACCTGGATTATTTATTCCATGTGACTCCATGATTGAGCTTGAATTATATCTAGGTCAGTATGACCTATATTTCATGGTTCAGTAATTTTGCCTATTATCTTGAATACTATTTGATGGAGAAATGTCTCACCTGGATTATTAGTTCCATGTGACCCGGTGATTAACATAGAAATATATTTAAGTCATTGTGACCTATTTTCATGGTTCAATGACTTTGCCTTATAATTCAGACAGAATTTGATTCTGAAATGTAATATCTGGAACATATGTTCCATGTGACCTGATTATTGATCTCAAAATATATATATGTGAGTGTGACCTATATTTCATGGTTCATAAATTTTACCTTATACATGTATCTTGAAGGCGCGAAACAGGCAAGCTATGCTGTCATGCGACAGCTCGTTATATCATGTAGTCGGTTTGAAGCACTATATCTCCTGAACCTAATAATTGATTCTGACCAAACTCGCATGGTTTACATCGCTAGGATGGGAAAAACAGCATTTAGGTTTGGTGACCTTGACCTCATTTTCAAGGGCACAGGCCCCCCAAAATTGTCAATTTTTTGCCAAAGATGGCTTGTCTGCACCCAATCTTATGAACACATCAATAAAATGTAGTCTAACTTGGTAAAAAATATCATTGCAATTGACTAAAGATTTGACTAGATTTTGAAGACCTTACCTTTAGTTTAAGGGGCACCTGCCCCCAAAAACTGAAAATGAGAATTTTAATTCTGGTTTGCTTTCTTTTGGAGCCATGGCTTTTTGAGCATTGAAAATAGTCATGTAATCTGGTGAACTTTATTAAGGGAAATAGTAATGTATCCTTTCTTTGAATTCCCTTTTCACTGTGATTATATGGCACTTGCTTGATGCAATTGTAGTGGCGGGGCATCTTGCAGTGCTTGCAGTTTTATTCTCAGCTGTTTTCAATCAGATCTTTTTGAAACTTTTAGTAAACAAGGACAAGCATAATAGTTCAAATGAGTTCAAATTTAGCAGGAATCTGACAACAGGTTTCGCAAATACATTCCCTTGAGTGTGAAAATTTTTACCATAGGCTTACAATGGAAAAACGAGGTTTCAGACTTTTCTCAACCATTTCTGATCTGATCTTTATCAAACTTGCAGATACAGTCTATGTCAAGTTCGATTTTCCAACGGCTTTGGAGTTACCTTGAGCATAAATATAAGTGAAAAATGGTGTCACTTTTTCTCAGCTGTTTTCGATCAGATCTTTTTGAAACTTTTAGTTAACAAGAACAAGCATAGTATCTCAAATGAGTTTGAATTTGGGTTCAAACTGACAACCGGTATAACAGTTTGTCTTTACCTACTGGGTAGCTTGCCCCCGGGGATAAAGATGTCCCAGGATAATTTTCCCACACCCTGGATATCTTGACCCCGGGGGGAGCCAGCTAAACCGACTGGGATATCTTGCCCTTCCGGTGGGTCAGGGGGATTGGGGGGGGGGGGGGGGGGGGGGCTAAACTGGCCAGGATATCTTGACCCCACCTTGATTTAGGGATAGCATATTTTCCATATGCCCAACTAGTGCTTAATATGTAATTGAAGTGTGATACTGTATTCAACCTGTTTACCGCACATGCTCCTATAAGCGCACACCAAAGCCATTTTTGGGAAGAAAATGCACAAGAGCACACTTAACAGTAACCTACGCTCATAGCTGTCACAGAAATGTATAAAAACAGTTACTTACCATTATTCTTCATCTCGGAAGCTATGATTTGCATGTCGAGTGTGTGCTTATTAGGTAGTTTTATCACCGCAATTATTTTTATGCAATTTTAAAAAAACTAAGCGCACTGTGTGGTAAATAGGTCGAACACGGTATGTCATATTGATACAAACGAAGACTAAATGTTTCACTTCAATATTTTTGGTTTGAATTGTGATTAAGGAAGAAATATAACCATCCAGTGACAAATGGCTAGTCAATAAACAGTTAATATATTATATACATTTTTTGTCTTTGAAACATAGTGAGATAGCTTGATTTATGGTATTATTATGCAAGTTTGGGTGAAAACTGTTTATTTTTTCCGAATTCTGGATAGGTAGGGGGTGAAGATAACGACGTCGTTAGTTTTGAACAACTGGCCCCTGATCTTTATCAAACTTGCAGATACAGTCTATGTCAAGTTCGATTTTCCAACGGCTTTGGAGTTACCTGCCCTTGAGCATAAATATTAGTGAAAAATGGTGTCACTTTTTCTCAGCTGTTTTCGATCGGATCTTTTTGAAACTTTTAGTTAACAAGAACAAGCATATTATCTCAAATGAGTTTGAATTTGGGTTCAAACTGACAACCCGTATAACAGTTTGTCTTTACCCACTGGGTAGCTTGTCCCGCTGGGATAAAGATGTCCCAGGATAATTTTCCCACACCCTGGATATCTTGACCCCGGGGGGAGCCAGCTAAACCGACTGGGATATCTTGCTCTTACGGTGGGTCAGGAGGATGGGGGGGGAGCTAAACAAGCCAGGATATTTTGACCCCACCTTGATTTAGGGATAGCATGTTTTCCATATGCCCAACAAGTACTTAATATGTAATTGAAGTGTGCTACCATATTCGACCTGTTTACCGCACATGCTCCTATAAGCGCACACCAATGTAGAAGTAAAACAAAGATCAGGAATTGATACAATTAACTTACTCCATCCATAAAAGACACCAAAGGGAAAGAAATACAAACATTAAGCGACCAGACCATAATGGAAACCTAAACAAAGGAAGGCCACATGGACAGCTACTTTCCCACAAAATGGCCATATGGCCATCCAAAATTAAAAGACACAAGGGATACACACAGTAAGTAACAAACAACAACATAAATAAATCGCCACAGAAGAGCCGCCTTGGAACGGTCAGTGGAAGATTTCCACTGGGGGGCTTAAATCGATTTTACGTGGCCACAATCCTCGCCCTTACTTCCGTCGCGATTTAGACAAATAATTTGTTCAGTCCGCATGAAGGCATCCTTACTCATCAGTGCAACATCTCCGTGAACACAGAAATCAAAGAACCACAGAGGTGAGACAACGGTGAGGACTCGACAGCAAGAAACCACTGAAATGCTGGAGCAAAAGAAAACCAACAGTTAGACTCCGATGAGCCCGACCAGAGACAGAGCATCAGGCACCAACCAACATTATCTCTTTAATTTTCAATAAGCCTTTACGTTGGAGCCTTCATAGAATCTGAGGCCTGACCCACCGGCTTGCAATTAAAGAGGGAAGCAAAGTTGCCAACCGTGATTGGGTTAACTACCATGCATGCAGTCTGTCGTATAACATCCATGTTGTACCCAATCTTTTTATATCGAAGAATGATTTTACGAAATTGGGTGCTGAAGTCATTGCGGTTATATATTTTTCTGAATTTATATACTAAGTCACCATAAAATTTGGGTTCCGATAGACCTTGTTGCAGAAGAGATTTAAGTCCAATATTGAATTTTGAAATTAAATCAGAATGGCGTCTATAAAATTTTGAAAAGGCTTTGCGTAGTTTATGGTACCGATAACCCTGATTAAGAAGTTTAGCCGTTAATAATTTATTACGAGTGTTGAAGTCAGTTACATGACTACACACTCTAGCAAATCGAATTAATTGCGAAATATAAACGCCATAGGATGGCGCACGAGGAACATCACCATCCAAAAAAGGAAAATTTACAAAGCCATTTTTGGGAAGAAAATGCACAAGCGCACACTTAACAGTACCTACACTCAAAGCTGTCACAGAAATGTATAAAAACTTACCGTTATTTTTCAACAGTGAAGGCAAATCTTCATCTCGGAAGCTATGATTTGCATGTCACGTGTGTGCTTATTAGGTAGTTTTATCACCGCGATTATTTTTATGCAATTTTGAAAAAACTAAGCGCACTGTGTGATAAATAGGTCGAATACGGTATGTCATATTGATACAAACGAAGACTAAATGTTTCACTTCAATATTTTTGGTTTGAATTGTGATTAAGGAAGAAATATAACCATCCAGTGGCAAATGGCTAGTCAATACACGGTTAATATATATACATTTTTTGTCTTTGAAACAAAGTGAGATAGCTTGATTTATGGTATTATTATGCAAGTTTGGGTGAAAACTGTTTATTTTTTTCGAATTCTGGATAGGTAGGGGGTGAAGATAACCCAGCCCCCCTCCCTTCCACCCCCCCCCCACCCCCCACCCCCCCCACACACACACACACACACACACCTCAAGGTAACCCAGCCGGAATATCTTCACCCCCACCCATGAGCAATGATAGAAGATGTGAAATACTGATCCATGCATTGCAAGCTATTTAGCTGTTGGTAATGTTGTGTCAACCATAGACCATTGGACATCAGCAGTACCTTCCATTGTTAAGGAGCACATGCTGAGCTCCTCTCTCCACAGAATTTGTAGTGGCCCAGGCAGCCGCAGATTTTTAACCCTTATCTTGCTGTTCACGACAACCCCTACCTTTGCAAACAGTGTAGATCCAGATCAGATGGCTTCTGAAGAAGCCATTTGATCAGGATCTACACTGTTTGACATTCAGTTTGTGAATTTGAGCAAAAACATTGTATCATGTAATCTGATAGGCTGACAGTCAGAAATTGGTGTGGCTAATTCAAATATTCAGCAAAATAAGGGTTAATATATACATAGCTAATATACGAGGGTAGGCTGAAAAGTTCTGAGCCTGACCAAGAAGCAGGCATCGAAGAGCCATGAAATTTTGTATACATTAAATCAAAACCTTTATTACTTGATTTGACTCAAATGAGTTCAAGTTTACCTGCAATAAGGTAGAAATTCTAGACTTTGAAATTGATACTAGCACGTTTTTGAGAAAATGGACAAAATCTGGCATCGTGGTGTCATCAAGTACCTCCATAAAAAGGGGTTAGCTCCTAAGGACATTCATGCCGATATGGTTGCTACATTAGGGGATGATGCTCCTTCGTATGCAACCGTGAAAAGGTGGGCAGCAAATTTTAAGATGGGCAAGGACAGCCTTGAAGATGATGACCGATGTGGACGACCCACAACGGCAACAACTGAGGAAACCATTAGCCAAGTGCACAGGGACGTGATGGATGACAGGCGTTTAACTGTGAATCAGTTAGCTAACACTGTTGGCATCTCCCGTGAACAAGTAGAGAACATTCTACACAGTGAATTAGGAATGTCGAAGGTGTCCGCCAGATGGGTGCCACGGCTTTTGACACCTGACCAAAAGTTGACCAGACTGAACCTGTCACAAGCCAACTTGGCTATTTTTGAAGCAGACCAAGATGGTTTTCTTGACAGGATGAATGTTGGGTTCATCACTTTCAGCCAGAGACCAAAAGACAATCCATGCAATGGAAGCAGCCTGGCTCAGCCGCTCCAAAGAAGGCAAAGGTCGTCTCCTCTGCAGGGAAGGTGATGGCATCAGTGTTCTGGGATGCCAATGGCATAATATTTATAGATAACCGTCAAAAGAGCAGAACAATTAATGGGGAGTATTATGCAGATCTGCTAAAACAATTGCGAAAAGCAATTAAGGCTAAACGACCCGGAAAATTGACAAAAGGGGTCTTGTTCCATCAGGACAATGCGCCTGCTTATAAATCGGTTGTCGCAATGGCTGCTGTGCATGACTGTGGCTTCACACTTGTCGATCACCCTCCTTATTCACCTGATCTAGCTCCATCAGATTATTTCCTGTTTCCAAACATGAAAAAGCACTTGGCTGGGCAGCATAATCGGTCAGACGAGGAGGCGATAGCTGCTGTGGAAGAGTTTTTCAGGGACCAAGATGAGACCTTCTATACCACTGGGATCCAAGGACTCCAGCATCGCTAGTGGAATTGTGTGGACAGGAAGGGAGAATATGTTGAAAAATAAGGCACTTTCAGCATGGACAAACCATTGGATCTTGGTCAGGCTCAGAACTTTTCAGCCTACCCTTGTATACTTTTTTCTCTCTGACAAAAGTGAGATAGCTTGATTTGTGGTACATGTATTAATTACTATTATTGTGCTTGTTTGGGTGAAAACTGTTTATTTTTCCAAATTCTGGATTGGTGGTATTGACATTGTTATGTTTTGAAACACTGGCCCTGGGGCTTTTTGTTGGACTTTTGCAGGCAAAAATCTTAGCTAAAGCTTTTGTGTGGTTCATTTATGTATTGTTTTGAGATATGTCTGAATGTACAGTTCAATCCCCTATGTCATCGTACCACCACAAATTTTGATTATTTGTGGTTGGTTTTGCTCCTATTATTGTTATAATGTTGGTATCTTGAGAGTAGTAATAAAGTGTGATGAAACTTTTGAAAAAAAAGCAGGCTTTATTGCAATTATATGAAGATGCCGGCTATTTACAACATATTTGCAACATCATTGTATCTCTTCAACCCTTTTTGTACCAAATGAAATCTTCCTCCTTATATATTCATGTAGCAGTAAGTAAGTAAGAAAAGTCTTTTTCAGGAGTCCATTTCAAAATTTAGGGGTGTCAGGCTGTGTTTTCTTCAAAATTTATTTGGAAAATGACTGAACTTTATGCAAACAGTGGAGGCCCTGATCAGATGCCGCGTTCTGCGGCATCTGATCTGGGCCTGCACTGTTTGCCAGGGTACCCGTTTTGGGGTTTCTGGTACCCTTCAGACACCAATCTTGACTAGCTTATAATATTCTCGAAGCATCTTTAGAGAAAATAAGGCTTGACATACATATAACGTGTGAATTGTCTTCCAGACTTGGTATAATATAGCAGAATCCCTGTATTAAGAGTAAGTCCATCTTTGGGACTGTTCAAAAGTGGTCTTTAAGACAACTTTTGAACAGTCCCAAAGGTAATCGGTTATTAGGAGACACTGGAAGTAGAAAACACATGGGAAGAATAACTGAAACCTTCTCAATAAGCTTTTAAAAGCAGATTTAGTCTTAATTTTAGGTGGTCTTAATAGCGAAATTTTACTGTGTATCACATGTGAGACGCCAAGTTCTGCAACAGAAGGTCGCTGGTTTTCGCACACCTGATTAACGGTCGGCTCAATATGCGTGAAATAATATTGAAAGGGCCATAAACATGGTAAAACCAAAAAAAAAAAAAAAAAAAATTACTGTATATCATTGCAACCTACATGTACCAAAGACTTACTTTTCAAGGTCACATGAATGCAAGAATTGTCAAATTTTGCCCTGCCTGTCTTTTATCTCCTGAACCAATTGATGCTTTCTGGCCAAATTTGGTATAAAATATGTTCAACACACAAAAGACTTATGCAGTCTAATAGATTATGGTGACCTTGACCTACTTTTAAAGGTCACATAGGTTCAAAGATTGTTCAGTTTTTGTTTGTCTGTAATATGTCTTGAATCAATTGAAGAATCCTGGCCAAACTCTGCACAGTAATATGATTTAACCCTTTTAGTACCAAAAGGAATCTTCCCTCCTTATATAATGCCGGAATCCATTTCTAAATTTAGGGGTGACAGGTTGTGGTATCTTCAAAATTGATTTGGAAAATGGCTGAATTTTCTGCAAATAGTGTAGGCCCTGATGAGACGCCGCATTCTGCACGCCACGTTCTGCGGCATCTCATCTGGGACTGCACTATTTGCTAAGGTTTCCGGTACTAAATGGGTTAATGGCAACATAATATAAAGGCTTGATTGATCATTGATGTCCTTGACATTATTTTTAAGTCACATAATTGTTTGGATCATATTTATGGTGTGGGGGGACAAAGTTTTCTTCTGGAAATGTTTCTAGCACGTAACCTATAAAATGCCAAACATGACAATTGTTGACTGCTTTGTCGTGTGCCAAGTAATTTAAAATTAGTTTTTGCAAACAGTGCGGACCATAAAAACAGTCAACATTTTGTTGTTTTTTTTTTAAATAATTTTTAGTGAAATTCAGGCTTGACATTTAATGTGAATTGTCTTTCCTTTGCCATGCAGAATTTGTAAATTATAAATGATGGATTATCATATGTCTGGCTTGCTCCATATATCAGTGACCTTGTCAGCCTCATGTGTTATCCAATGAAAACAGACATTTTACTATTTATACCCCCGGCATACGCAGTATGCCATGTCGTATTTTCTGTGTGTGTGTTTGTGTGTGTGTGTGTGTGTGTGTGTGTGTGTGTGTGTGTGTGTGTGTGTGTCTGTTAACATTTTCGTGTCCGCTACATAACTTTTGAATCACTTGACATATTTTCATGAAACTTCACATAAATGTTCAACCCCATGAGACGACGTGCAGAACACATGAACCGTAACTCTTGCTTTTCTACTTTCAGAGTTATTGCCCTTTGTATGTTTTAACTTGCATTTTCGTGTCCGCTCCATAACTTTTCAACCGCTTGATATATTTTCATGAAACTTCACATAAATGTTAAACACCATGAGACAACGTGCAGAACACATGAACCGTAACTCTTGCTGTTCTACTTTCAGAGTTATTGCCCTTTGTATGTTTTAACTTGCATTTTCGTGTCTGCTCCATAACTTTTCAACCGCTTGATATATTTTCATGAAACTTCACATAAATGTTAAACACCATGAGACGACGTGCAGAACACAAGAACCGTAACTCTTGCTTTTCTACTTTCAGAGTTATTGTCCTTTGAATGTTTTATCTTGCATTTTCGTGTCCGCTCCATAACTTTTCAACCACTTGATAAATTTTCATGAAACTTCACATAAATGTTAAACACCATGAGACGACGTGCAGAACACATGAACCGTAACTCTTGCTTTTCTACTTTCAGTGTTATTGCCCTTTGTATGTTTTAACTTGCATTTTTGTGTCCGCTCCATAACTTTTCAACAGCTTGATATATTTTCATGAAACTTCACATAAATGTTAAACACCATGAGACGATATGCAGAACACATGAACCGTAACTCTTGCTTTCCTACTTTCAGAGGTATTGCCCTTTGAATGTTATAACTTGCATTTTCGTGTCCGCTCCATAACTTTTAAACTGCTTGACATATTTTCATGAAACTTCACATAAATGTTAAACACCATGAGACGACGTGCAGAACACATGAACCGTAACTCTTGCTTTCATACTATCAGAGTTATTGCCCTTTGAATATTACGAGTTTTACCATACACTTGTGTCCGCTCTGTAACTTTAAAACGGTTTGAGATAATTTCATGAAACTTCAAACAAATGTAAAGCAAGATAAAAGGATGGGCAGAACACAATAACCATAACTCTTGTTTGCTTACATTACAAATTATTTCCCTTTGAAGATTGTAAATTATGTGTCTGCTAACATCTTCGTGTCTTCTCCATTACTTTTAAACGGCTTGACATATTTTCATGAAACTCCACACGAATGTTGAACACCATGAGACGACGTGCAGAACACATGAACCATAACTCTTGCTTTCCTACTTTCAGAGTTATTGCCCTTTGAACATTGAAAATGGCCATTCTATGGAATATGGCCTGTATATGCAAAGAAGCTTTTGACATTGCTATTTTCAGCTGAGGTGGTGGCACTGGCTGGGGGTTTACGTGCCCCACTGGGCACTTTTGTCTAGTTTTTATCAGTTTTCAGAGAAAATCAGGCCTAACATTTCATGTGAATTGTCTTTCTTTTGTTAATTATAAATGCTGGGCTATCATATGTCTGACATGCTCCATATGCCAGTCACTTTGCCAGCCTTATAATGTTAACCCATGAAATGCCAATCACGACAATTGCCATCTGCCGGTTACTTTAAAACTCATGTTTGCAGACAGTGTGGACCCAGATCAGACTGCTCCTCAAGGAGCAGTCTGATCTGGGTTCACACTGTTTGCCTGTATGCAAAAATATTTTTAAAAAATTTGCAAGAAGATTCAACCGTCGACATAAGCCGACGACATTCTTCTTTATTTTTCTGTTTTCGGAGAAAATAAGCTGGATATTTCATGTAAATTATCTGCGATTCACATGAAATGTCACACCTTATTTTCAGTAAAAATAGTATACTATAATAATTGTAAGTATTGGGACAGACAGGCCTAAGCAAACAGTGTAGACCCAGATCAGAGTGCACCTTCAAGCAGTCTGATCTGGGTCCTCACTGTTTACTGTTCTGTTTGCACATTTTGGACTCTTTGCTTGTCCGTGAAACAAATTTGATAAAATTTTAGGAGAATTACAACAAGTTCTAAGGGTGTCCGCATTTTTTGGATTATTAATGTATATAATCTGCTTTAGTCGTAAATTCAAAAACTGCTTTAAGTGTGATATTGTGTGTTTAAATGTGAAATACATTTGAAAATATCATCTGAAAATATTATCTGCTACATTTGTAATTGTAGCTTTAACCCATTTAGTACCAGAAACCCCAAAACGGGTACCCTGGCAAACAGTGCAGGCCCAGATCAGACACCGCAGAACGCGGCGTCTGATCAGGGCCTCCACTGTTTGCTAAAAGTTAAGTCATTTTCCAAATAAATTTTGATAAAACCACAACCTGACACCCCCAAATTTTAAAATGAACTCCTGCTATATATAAGGAGGAAGATTCCATTTGGAAGGGTTGCTATAATGTTTTACCGTGTGTTTACCTGTGAATCACCTATATATTACATCAGCGGTGAAGGCAGTTTTATCGGGCTGAGTCGGTATTGATTTGAATAAAAAAGAAAAAAAAAAATAGAAAGAAAAACCCGTCATGGTAGTGTGCATTGGGGTATAAATAAACTGTCTATACATTATAGGTTAACCCTTTTTGTACCAAATGGAATATAACAGGAGCCCATTTCGAAATGTAGGGTTATCAGGTTGTGTTTTTTTCAAAATCTAGTAGGAAAATGGCTGAACTTTTTGCAAACAGTGTAGGCCCTGATCAGACGCCGCGTTTTGCGGCGTCTGATCTGGGCCTGCACTGTTTGCCAGGGTACCCATTTTGGGGTTTCCAGTCTGAAATGGGTTAAAGGTTGGCTGAAGTTTTTACTCCCATTTCAATAGAAATTTAATCCATGTCATAAGTATGTATATGTTGTTCTAAAAAAATTCCTCGGATTAAGAAATTAACAGTGTTTAAAAAGGATTTAGTAGCAGATATATTTTTTTAGAATATTTTTTTTAAAAGTTGACTTTTTTATATCAAACATAAGGTGGGTGCTGAAACCTATTAAATATACAGACCGTTAAGTATCTAAAAATCATTACAGTCCAAGGGCCAGTTGTTCAAAGCTCGTTAGTGTTCAAATTGTTAACTGTTCTCGCATGTACAGTATCTTAATATAGTGGTATTTTTTTGCTGAGAAAATGTGCAAAAGCTGTTTCATTTTTTCAGCAAAAATATTGGTAGATTTGCCATATTAAACGATCAACAAATTGTTAACTAACGACATTGTTGGTTTTGAACTACTGGCCCTGTTGTTCAAAATTAACGATGTCATTAGTTAACATATCATTAAAACTTTGATAGTGGTGCCCATATTTCAGCTGAAAAGATTTTAGTAGCTGTTCCAAAATGCAAAAGCTACCCATATTTTTTCAGCAAAAATGCCACTGCATAAAAATTATATATTAGATAATGTACCGGTATCAAGGTCTGAAATTAACAGTACAAAGTAGCAAATTTGCTACCGGAAAATTCAGTTTGCTTCCTGGTGAAACAATTGGTAGTAAAAAGTTGCTACCTGGAATTGCGCCAGTGTGTTGTATTTTTATTTATTTATTTTTTCATTATTTTTCTGGAAAAATAAGGCTTTACATAACATGTGAATTGTCTGTCCACTAAATAGTTTGATAACCTAATGATGTTTTGAACACCTAGGCAGTGGAAAAAATGACAGGGCTCCGTGGCCTAGTGGTTAAGAGCACTGACTCTTGATCATTAGGTCTCTCACCGCTGTGGTTCGAGCCTCGCTCGGGTCACATGTGGGACGCCAAGTTCTGCAACGGAAGGTCAGGTGGTTTTCTCCAGGTACTCTGGTTTTCGCCCACCTCTGATTAACGATCGGCTCCATATGAGTGAAATAAACTTGAAAGGGCCGTAAAAGCAACCCCCCCCCCCAAAAAAAAAAAGAAAAGAAAAAGGAAATGGTAAAAATTTTAAGAAACAAGATTCTACATAGAAAAATGACCATATATTGTCATTTTTTAACATGACCATAAATGGTCACTTTTCGACATAATCTTTACATTTCACGGTTGTTCAACTAGCAGTCTAACATATTGTCTGCTTTGGACCCCATAGTTGTGGTGTATTATACTACGGATGCCCCTGCCCATAGGGGCTTGAAGAAATATATGGGCTGCATGATGCTTCCACGCAGAGCTGAATCCGGCCCGCACACTAGTACTGGTAAACCGCTTAGAGGATCTAAGCCTGTCCAGGAACCATGGTGCGAGGCGGACCGTCCATGCTAATAAACCCTATTGCTTGATGTCATTTCATCTCAATGTCACGTAAAAGTCACACAAAATTGGAAGCAACGTCTCCAAAATGACCTTTACAGTGTTGACGGGGACGTTAAACCTCAAATCAAACAATCAATTATACTATGGAATATTGACTGCTGAGATTTTGCTTGATTCTTCAGGCTTGTTAAAATGAATGTTTTTTTAGCTCTGCTATAGATACTGAATCAATACCATATAGAGTCAATACTTCAGAAGTCATAATAATAGAGTCTGAGCACAAGAAAATGTATTGTTAGGCATGTGCGATCAGCAAAACTAATGATGTTCAAAACTAATGATGTCGTTAGTTAATGAATCTTTAAAAAGTTGATAATTCAATATGCCATTATACATGTACTAATATTTTTCCTGAAAAAATGTGAGCAGCTTTTGCATATGCAAAAGCTTCTCACATT
Organism: Lucinisca nassula; assembly: GCA_963580285.1. NCBI lineage: Eukaryota > Metazoa > Mollusca > Bivalvia > Lucinida > Lucinidae > Lucinisca > Lucinisca nassula. The sequence goes on from OY757024.1 coordinate 10,640,903, forward strand.
TTTTTCAGCAAAAATAAGAAATTTTTGGACATTGTTCTTGCTACAACAATTAACAATTTGACAACTAACAAGCTCGTTAAGCTAACAAGTCTTTGAACAGCTTGATTCTGATTGGTGATCAGAAGGTTGTGGGTTGTATACCTGCTGGGTTAGCAACATCCTTTCATGGAAATTGATCATGAAATCTTTCCTTTGGTTTTTCTCTTCTTTCAGCTGTTTCAAGAAGGTCAGTTGTAGGTTTTTAGTAAAAGAACACTCGCTGACTATACTGGTTAACCGCTTATGTGCTGGTATAAGCCTGCCCAGAAAAACATAACATTAGGTGTCTCAAAATAGTGTTGACATGGCCATTAAACTCCAAACAAATGCAGATTAAAGTGTGAAGACACTGGTGTGGCTGCTGGGTTCACACGCCAAGTAGTACATTTCCGGGTGCTCCGACTCCTGTATCACAGTGTATATTGAAAATAAATAAATTTTACAAATACACCACAACCTTATATTCTTTCGTGGAGATTTATCATGAAATCTTTTCTACGGTCATACTCTCCCTTCCGCTGATTCAAGAAGGGCAGTTGTCAGTTTCTGGTAAAAGAATGTGCACTGCACTAGTTAACCGCTTAAGTATAAGCTTGCAGAGGAGAAGTGTAGAAAACTGACTGGCTAAAAATGACCTAAAATTGTGTTGACTGGGCAGTTAAACTCCAATACAAACAAAACACCACAACCTCTTTATAGCACTATTGTTGGGGTCCAAAGCAAAAACAAAAGTATCATTTCCAAACAAAAATGTATAGATAATACTCATGTTCTAGTAAGTGTTTACCACTGCTTTTTGACATCAGTTACCCAGTCTTTTTAAAAATCAAAGCACTGAGTGTACTGGTGGGTAGATTGTCAATGAGTGAAGGCTGGACTGAGACTTACACTGTTTCATTTAACCCTTAAATTCCAGTTTTTTAAGCAAACAATGTAGACACTGATCAGGTGTTTGATATATAATAGCATAATAATCCTAAATATTGGGACAGACAGGCCTAAGCAAACAGTGCAAACCCAGATCAGACTGCTCCTAATGGAGCAGTCTGATCAGGGTCTACACTGTTTGCTATTCCTTCTGCACTTTTTGGACTCCTTGCTGGATCATGAAACAAATTTGTTAAAATTGTAGGAGAATTACAGCAAGGCCATAAGTTGTCGAAATTTTTAGGATTTGTGTGATATTACATAATTATGATCAATCTCCATCATGAAATAATCTGACTTCAGGGTTAGACACAAACCGACCCTCTCAACTCTTAATCATTATGCCTCTCACCGCTGTGGTTCGAGCCTGGCTCGACGGCAAGTTCTACAACAGAAGGTCAGGTTTTTACTTCTGAGTGCTACGGTTTTTGCCCACCTTGATTAACGATTGACTCGGTATGAGTGAAATAATCTCGAAAGGGCTGTAAAACCAACCCCCCCCCCCCCAACCACCCCTGAAAAAAATGTCCTTCTCAGCTAAAAAGATTAGCAGTCATAAGTCTTGACATTTCGTTATAGAAACTAGAAGTATTGTGTTATCTGATTAGCGAACACAAAGGTGCTAGAAGTATTGTGTTATCTGATTATCATTAGTGTACACAAAGGTGCTTGAAGTATTGTGTTATCTGATTAGCGAACACAAAGGTGCTAGAAGTATTGTGTTATCTGATTAGCGAACACAAAGGTGCTAGAAGTATTGTGTTATCTGATTAGTGAACACAAAGGTGCTAGAAGTATTGTGTTATCTGATTAGCAAACACAAAGGTGCTAGAAGTATTGTGTTATCTGATTAGCGAACACAAAGGTGCTAGAAGTACATGTATTGTGTTATCTGATTAGCGAACACAAAGGTGCTGATCAGACTGTGCAGATGCACAGTCTGATCAGCGCCTTTGTTGTTAACAAAGGACATAAATAAAGTGTGTGTGCTAGAAATATTGTGATTTACATGTATTCACCTTATTTGCATTATCTGCTGGTTCCTAGTCTGAATGTTATCAGTGTTGGAAAAACAGGTAACCAGACCCCCCTGACCTTTCAAGGTCAGGGGGGTCTGGTTTCCTGTTTTTCCAATATTGACAATGTGCAAGCTGGGAGCCAGCAAATAATGCAAATATGGTGAATACTGTTTGTTAGAAAAGTTAACTGGCAGAGTTCTTTCCCTTGACTGACAAACCTTGCTACTCATCATAATGACTCCATCTGTCATTTTCATTATTTCGAAAAACTTTTGTCTACATTTTTTGCCATTTATCTTTTAGAATCAAGCTAGGGTTACAGACAGGCTCCTGTCTAACTAATAATTTAGTCATTATAATGTGCTTTATTTAGTTATTATAATAGATCTGTGAGGCCCCCTCTCGACGGGGCTTGAAGAAATAGATGGACTGCATGATGCTTCCACGCAGAGCTGAAACTGGCCCGCACATGAGTACTGGTAAACTGCTTAGAGGATCTAAGCTTGCCCAGGCAAAGCAGTGCGAGTCGGCCCGTCCATGCTTATAATAAACCCTGTTGGTCTCATTGGGCGGCAGGGATTGAGAGGTCATTTCATCTCAATGTCGGATAAAAGTCCCACAAAATTGGAAGCAACATCTCCAAAATGACTTTTACAGTGTTGATGGGGCCGTTAAACCTCAAAACAAACAAACAAATAATAGATCTGTGCTTTATTTTTATTATAAAAAAAAATATTGCTGCAAATGGTTTCTCACTGATCTGGCTGATAATTGAGTTTCTCAAGGTAATGGAGATAATTTGTTTTGTAAAATAGTCAGCAAAGAGTACTTTATCTTTGTCAGAACCCAGAAACCTAAAACTCATAGCTGGGAGCCAGGCTAGAGGCCAGTAGGGACTATAGTGATTTACAATTTTATAGTTTGAGATGATCTTTGTTTTTCAGATCTGAAACTAAACAACAGTGAACATCAAAATGTCCTACCCAAGACAGGATGGGCTTAAACAGGATGGCAGTGCTGATGGGATGCCAGTTGCTATGCAACCAATGTCAGCAGGTAACTATGGCCCATTGGGTAGCAGACGTCTGACATTGAGAAGAGTTTTGTGATAATTGTCCTATTAATCCTTTGTATGCGGGAAACCCCTAAAGGGGTACTTGGGCAAACAGTGCAGGCCCAGATCAGACGCCGCAGAATGCGGCGTCTGATCAGGGTCTGCACTATTTTCAAACAGAATTTTCTGTTAAAAATAGAATAAAAACAAAAAATAGGCCTACCACCCCTCATGACAAATGGAATTGTCCAACATATAACAATGGAATAGTCCACTTGTATACAATGGTTTAAGCATCAGTCACAACAGTAGACAGCAAATTTATCAGAGACAATAATGCTTGAAATTTCATGTAAATAGCCTGCCTTCCATTGAATTGAGGTCACTTTTATGTAATAGTTGTATATCATTGCAGTATGTCAAAGTCTTGTTTAGATTTCGGTAACCTTGACCTCATTTTCAAGGTCACAATCTCCAAAAGACTGTCCAATTTTGGCTAAATTCATGAAATATGGTCAGTCTTGGCCATTATATTTTGTTGTAAGGTACCAAAGACTTGATTTGATTAAATAGCTTTTCTGTGCTCTATCTCCTGAGCAAAGTTATACATTCTGGTCATATTTAGTAAAATGCACATGTATTGTTGCAACCTTCCAAAGACTTGTTTTGATTAAATAGTTATGAATTGGGCCCCGTCAAGCGATTTTGGTACTTATCGCCTATGCGAGCAGCGAAGGTTCAGGCGAGCCTGCGCATCCGCGCAGTCTCGCCAGAACCTTCGCTGCCCGCTCATACAAGCAGTGAATCAAGAGGAACCTTCAGACAGAAAGCCATATCCCTGGCCCCTCTGAATGGCTGGGCACGCGCAGTTAAAATTTGTCATGATGGAATGCTCGAAGACACAAATTCGCTTGGCGGGGCTCAATTCTGGTCATACTTAGTACAATACACATGTATTGTTGCAACATACCAAAGACCTGCTTAGATGTGGGTGACCTTGACTTCATTTTCAAGGTCACAGGCTTTGAAAACTGTAAAACTTGCACCCAAAATGAAACTGTAAAATTTAGGCCAAAAATTGCTTTTCTGCAGCCTATCTGCTGAATGCAAGTATGGATTGTGATCAGCTTGGTACACCTACCAAAGACTTGATTAGCTCTTAGTGACTTTCAATTAGGGGATAACTGTACTGAAAATTGTCATTTGGGGAGGTAAATCGGTGGTTTTACGGTCGGAAATTTCGTTTTACGGCGACGCGTCAGCGGAGCCGTAAAACGGAATTTGCGACCGTAAAACCAACGATTTACCTCCCCAAATGACAATTTTCACTACAGTTATCCCCATTCTAATGCACTTATTCGATTGTGATGCTAAAAATTGTACTATTTTGCACAAAGCGGCAGGCGTTGTGAGCTGCGTAAAACCAAATTTCAGCCAATGAAAAACGACGTTACGTGGTGACGTCGGATTTCCGACAGTATATCGCAGAATATACTGTCGCAAATTTTTGACGTTATCCAATCAGACGTCGCGTTACATACGCAAGTGCATTAGAATTGATTTTATGGTCATTCGACAGCACTTGAGTGGTTTCGACAGCACATGGTCTCAAAAGAAGCAGGTCAAAATGAAAATTAGTAATTACATGTACAGAGGCTATTTTTTTTCATCTCATTTGCAAAAGCTGCACACATTTTTTCAGCAAAAATACCAAAATTTTAAATATTAGACTTGCTAGAACAATTAACAATTTAACCCCTAAGTAGCTTGTTAAGCTAACGATGCTTTGAACAATAGGCCCCAGCTCAATATAACCTAAATGGTGTTGACTGCACCGTCAATCGCCAAACAATCAAAAACAAGAACAAACTCAAGAAAAGGTATGTTTGTATTGAATATATGTACCGTAAAAATTCGGCTACATGTATAAGACAAGGACTTTTCCCTCCAAAATGAGCCTTAAAAATGACCCCGTCTTATAGCCGAGGTCATGGACTGCAGGCTTTTTTCTGACAATGTCCGGCGAAGACCAGACATATGGAAAAGAATGATCAGTGATTTTTTAATTGATATAAATCGCCGCCCACAAACCACCACCACCATTTTTCTGCACATGATCCGTAAATGACGTCATCCGATGCCAGCAACCCAACACATGTTTAATGTCATTGTTTTATTTTAATGGGGTGTATCTCTTTCATAAAAAAATGTTTGGAACCGGTAAAAAATATTTTCTCGATAGCTAAACAGTTGTGAATAGAGGTGGATAGAAAGCAGCGCTTTTCACAGCTCCCGAATTATTCCCAGAAGCTCCGTGTCAATAACCAACAACAGTGTTCGACTTTTCCCGCAAAGCGTCTGCTATTTGGCGCCAAAACATAACCATTCATGAGATAGTAGAATAGTCTGTTTTTATTATGCATAAATCTACCGTTAGATGTAGCTAATTGTCTGAGGAGTGATTAAATCATTTTGACATTGATTGTCGATTAAATTTTATGATTGGGGATAAACGCAAATTAGAGACATAACTTGACCATATTTTCACACCTTGTTCAAGTTGGCTTATCGACACGCACTGCAGGGCAATCGTGTTTAATTGGCAAATATATGACTGGGATTAACAATAGTGTCATAATTGAATCATAATAAATACACAGATAGTTTGTCTCTGAATAGCTAGGTGTTGTGTTCCCCGTTAAAAAAAAGTTCAGTTACTTATAGAAAAGCTGCAACAAATATTTCTAAATTTTTTGGATGGAAATAAATTTCCCCCTTCTCCCAATGCTTAATGGACCTACCTATTCAGATTCAGTAAGAGTTGCCTCTCTTTGAAATGCTCACAACCGAAGACACAGAATGTCAACAGACATAAACAAGCCATGGAGAGGTAAGTAGAAGGGTTTTCTGACAAGAAAAGGCCGATTTCTCACATCTAAATGGCATCTAGCAGTAGCAGATAGGCCCCGACAGATATGGCATAAATATGACCCGTCTTATAAAAGAGTATAAGCAAAATCCCACCTTAGAAAAACTGAAAAAGGGGCCCCCGTCTTATAGCCGAATCGCCTTATAGCCGAATTTTTACGGTAATGGTTGTTACCTTAAAAATCCTAAAAATTCGGACACCTTGATGACTTGCAGTAATTCTCCTAAGATTTTAAGAAATTTGTTTCACAATCCAGTAAGGAATCCAAAAGGTGCAGAGGGAATGGCAAACAGTGAAGATCCTGATCAGACGGCTTCAGGAGCAGTCTGATCTGGGTCTGCGCTGTTTGCTTAGGCATGTCTGTCTGAATACTTAGTATCATTACGGTATGTTATTTACAGGCCAGCCAATGCCAGCAGGACAGCCAATGCCAGCAGGACAGCCAATGCCAGCAGGACAGCCAATGCCAGCAGGACAGCCAATGCCAGGAGGAGGTCAACCAGGAGGTTGGATGCCAGCCCCACAGGCCCCACCTAACTGCCCTCCAGGGCTTGAATATCTAGCCCAGATTGACCAGTTACTGGTGAAACAGAAAATTGAAGGATTAGAGAGTAGGTACATTATAACAACAGCTTTCATCCTGTGAAATAAAAGATATCTACAAATGAAAAGATATAACACATAGGCGCATGCAAAATAAAAGATATGTACACTTGAAAATTCTGAAAGTGTCATGCACTCTCCAGACCAATGATCTATCAGTTCCCAAGGTTTCAAGTTTTTATCTTTAAAGGTCTAGGATGGACTTTCGAACGTTCTAATGGATAGATGGCAAAGACGATTACAATATCCCCACTTTTTCTTAGAAAAGAAAACTTAAATACATGTATACAGCAGTTTCTTTCCATATAAAATGGTCTTCTCTTAAAAGAAAGATCAGCAAATTCTGTCATTTAAGATTAGCGCCTTCTCGGAGAAAGATGATATTCCCCAAATTTTCTTTGCTGTGCATAATAATACTGTAAAGATCCTAAGTATTGGGACAGATAGGCCTAAGCAAACAGTGAAGACCCAGATCAGACTGCTCCTTCAGGAGCAGTCTGATCAGGGTCTACACTGTTTGCCATTCCGTCAGCACCTTTTGGACTCCTTGCTGGATCATGAAACAAATTTGTCAGAATTTTAGGAGGATTACGTCAAGACATTTAAGTGTCCGAATTTTTAGTATTTTTACGGTAATTTTTTTCGAGCCATGTCTCTGGTACTTGGCACATTGCATGAAAAAGCTACAAGAAGGTCTGATCAGATCAGCCTGCACATCTTCACTGTTCACATCAGCTTCTATTAGCTATAGTCTCATGACCAACAACATAACATTTTTAAACAACAACAAAAGAAAAATGCATTATACTGGAGATTACTTTTGAAGATTGCTGTTTGAATCCAGGATGTTGTATGATAAAATGACCCCTGCAGTGAAATGAACTGGGTTGGCAACATATTTTTTGTGGAGATAGATCATGAATGCCTTCTACTGTCATTCTCTTCTGATTCAAGAAGGGCGTTTGGGCCTGGAGAAATAGATTGGGCTGCATTGGTGCTTCCGCACAGAGCTGAAACCAACCGCAGATGAGTACTGCTAATCTGCTCAGAAGGTTTAAGCTTGCCCAAGCAAAGTGGTGCAGGTTGCTGCATATAAGTTCTATTAGTATGGTTGGTATGCCTTGAGATGTCTTTTCATCCCAATGTTGGTTAAAAGTCCCACAAAATTGGAAGCAACGTCTTCAACATGACCTACATACTGTTGACAGGAACATAAAACATTAATTCAAACAAGCAAACAAAGTAGGTCAGTTGTCAGTTGGTGAAAGAATGCAATGTACTGGTTAACTGCTAATGTATAGGCCTGCCCAGGAATTTTGTGCCATTTTGTGGGAAAGTAACTGTCCTTTTGGCTTTCCGCTAGTGATGTTTCCATTAGGGTCTAGTTGTTTCATGTTTGTGTTTCTTTCCCTTGGTGTCTCTGGTGTGAGCTGTGGATAAATTGTGGGTAAATTGATTCCTGATCATTGCCTTCACTTCTATTTTGGTAGTGACCAGAGGCCAGTTGTTCAAAACTAATGACATCATTAGTTTATGTATCATTAAAATTTTGATCATTCAATATGGAAAATATGCTGACATTTTTTTCAGTAAAATTAACAAAATTTGAAATACAGTCGAACTTCAATGGCTCGAACACCTTTGGGACCTCGAAAATCTGTTCGAGACAGGGGTAGTTCGAGCCACTGCGGTTACTGTCAGGAGGCATAACGAGATACTTTTAGACATCTTTTCGGTGTTCTATAATGAATATGTATGTTGTGTGTACTCATTAGAATCGCCTCATCGAGGCGATTCTAATGAGTACACACAGCATGCATTTGCAAGATAAAAGACTAAAAGCTCCTTAATTATCCCCCACTATCTCTTATGTAGAGGATTTCGCTAGGGGCTCAAGAATTGGTTCGACTCATCCATGGTAAACGAGCAATCGGTGTTCGAGCCATCGAAGTTCTACTGTATTGTACTTGCCAGGACAGTTAACAATATTACCACTAATGAGCTCTTTAAGCTAACGAGGCTTTGAACAACTGGACCCGGCAGCTTTATATGACCCAAACAGTATTGACTGGGCTGTTTATATACAAACAAGCAAAATTTGATTTACAATTTACACATCATCATCAATTTAGATGGCCCAATTAGTTCACCAAATGACATTTAAAAGACAGTTGTCCTGTGCGTATCAAATTCTTATTTTACACTACGGCACTGCACAATTCTTATTGGCAGTGGTTGGGTGAGGCAAAGGTGAGGTATATCTTGCGTCACTGGGGCATCCAACTGATATTGGCTTACAGTTGGGCAAGGCCTGTTGTCCTTGCAGCAGGTAAGGGTAGAGGGAGAATATTGTTATTTCTTCTGTTTCTACACTTCCTTTCATTTTCCTCTTTCTCCTCTGTTTCTCACTTTCACCTCCTCTACTATCTCTTCTATCTCTTTTCTCCCTTTCTCTGGGAGACGACACAAAATGACCCTCAATGGTTCACATATCGTAAAACCTAAATAGTCAATCAATCAACACTACTCTACTGTTTGTTAACCCTTAAGACTCTGAGAAAAACTACATCAGAAAATGTCGTCTGCTTGTGTTGTCTGCTGAATCTTCTTGGAAACATTTTAGACATATTTTTTTCACACACTCAAACAGTGTGGACCCAGATCTGACTGCTCCTAAAGGAGCAGTCTGATCCAGGTCCTCACTGTTTGCAATGTGGACCCAGATCTGACTGTTCCTAAAGGAGCAGTCTGATCCGGGTCCTCACTGTTTGCAAAAATTACTTTTAAAGTGACTGGCAGACGACAAAGCAGACAACAATTTATAGGTTAATATTTTTAGCAATGTTCACCATTCATTTCAGCATTCACTGGCTATGAGACAAACAACAAATATGAAGTTTTGAATTCTCTAGGACAGAGGTGTTTCTATGCTGTTGAAGGTACGTAATGTTGAAATTAAATGTCTCAAACACTCTTGGGACTGTGGATGACCTGGTAATCTGATTGGGTCAAAGTCAGAAAGGGGTGTGACTACCTTAATAGTTCAACAGGATAAGGGTTAAAAGGTCATTGATGTGAAGGTTATGTCAGTGAGCCAGAGCATGACAAAAACTACAAAAAGACCTGGACCCAGTTGTTCAAAGCATCGTTAGCTTAACAAGCTGCTTAGTGGTCATATTGTTAACTCTTCTAGCAAGTACAATATTTAAAATTCTGGTATTTTTGCTGAAAAAAATATTAGCATATTTGCCATATTAAATGCTCAAAGATTTAATGATACGTTAACTAACGACATCGTTCTGAACAACTGGCCCCGGCTCCGAGGTTATAAAACTTTTTTCGTGCTCAACTCAATTGAGCTTGAAATTTGTAATACTCATAACTGTTAAAATATAAACCAATCAGGCAATGATCCGGCTCAGATCAGCAGAGAATATCATTTGTCCTGCTCATAAATGTTAAAATGCCAACATTTCTTGGCATTTTAAAATTTATGAGCAGGATAAATTTTATGCTCAAGCGAGTTGAACATGAAGAGTTGAACATGAAAAAAGTTTTATAACCATGCATATCCATCAAGTCTGGCCAGAGTCTTTGCTTGCTACACTGGATAGCCCCGACATTAAAGAATGCTGTCTACAGGTCAGTTATGCAAACAGTGAAGACTCAGATCAGCCTACATATCCAGCAAATCTTTTCAAAGTCTTGACATGTTGCGCTAGATAGCACAGACATTAAAGGAAGAAAGGTCATGCAAACAGTGATGGCTTAGCTCAGATCAGCCTGCACATCCAGCAAGTGTTGACACAGTCTTTACATGTTGCTCTTTGAAAAGCCCAGAGGCTATAGGAAGCTTATGTGGACCACAAAGACAATGATCAGCCTGCGCAAATGCGCAGGCTGATCTGAGTCTTTGCTGCTTGCACAGGTCTTTTTGTAGATTTTCCCATGCTGGATTCCGAGCTTCTCCAGATTTACAGAGGAGTCTTTAAATTGAGGTCCCGTCTCCATATGAAATAAGCAGATGGTTGGATGTAAACTCAAAAACACTCGCACATTCTACTGTGCTGGTTCAGATGATTTTGTATTTCTTCAGATACATGCTGTTGTACAAGAAACTGCTGTGGTCATCACCGGCCGTTTGACATCAAAATCCTGAACAATCAGAGTAAAGAAGTGATGCATCTCTCACGAGGTCTTCGCTGTAACTCTTGCTTATGTCCTTGCTGTTTACAGGTTAGTTTTGATCTTTATGTACTACACTTTAGATCTATTTCATTTTGTATCTCAATCAGCCATTCTAATAAAGGGGATCAAATAACTGTATGCTATTATGGGTAGTGACCTATAATACATTGTGGAGGCGTTATAATGCGGACACTTAAAAACATGTAAATTTTTACAAGGGAGCAGTCTGAACAGGGTCCACACTGTTTGCCTGTATGCAAAAATATCTTTAAAAAGTTCCGTAAAGATTCAGCAGACAACATAAGCAGACAACATTTTCAGATGTAGTTTTTCTCAGCGTCTTAAGAGTTAACACTCAGTGGCTCAAACTACTCCTTTCTCAAACAAATATTCATGGTCCCAATCTATTGAAGTTAGAGTGCATATTGTAGATGCTATGTCTCTGCATAATTAGGGTATAACTGTATTCAAAATTGCCATTTGGGGAGGTATACGAGAGGTTTTGTAAAACGTAATTGGCGACCGTAAAACTGACAATATACCTCCCCAAATGATAATTTTCAATACAATTATCCCCATTCTAATACTCTTTTTCTGTTGTTTTATTAAAATTATGCTATTTTGCACAAAGCGACAAATGCTGTGAGCTGCGTAAAACCAAATGCCAGTCATTGAAAAGTGACATGACATTGCAGGATAAACTCTCGCAAATTTTTTACTTTAGCAATCAAACATTGCGTTACATACGCAAGTGCATTAAAATTCATATTTATATTCTCTTGTAGAAAGTGACGGTTGAAGCTCCACCAGGCCATGTGATTGGTTACGTTGCCCAGGCATGGAGTATCTGTAAGCCACGTTACAAGATACAGAATGCCAATGAGGAGACAGTACTGAGGGTTAAAGGGCCATGTTGTACATGGAATTTGTGTGGTGATGTAGAGTTTGATGTGAGTACTTCCTTGCACAACAACAACAACCAAAAAACGCCTCAATGCACAGCATGCTGGGTTTTTTTTTTTTCAGCAGACATCATTTTGAAATAGTTTCCCCATTTTACCCAGAAAACAGGTTTTTACTTTTCATGCAAATTGTCCCCATGGAGACAATTTACAATTTGCATGAGCAAATTGTCTCAATGGAGACAATTTGCATGAGATGGAGACAGTTTACATGAGATGTCAAATCCTGTTTCATTAAGACAACACACCCATGTAAAATAGTGAATTTTTCACATTTCCAAAATGGCTTTTTTGTCAGATGAAAATCCTTACCCCCATAAACCCCAGTTTTCTCTATATAAAGTGGGCTTGTACACATGATGTCTGGGGAAGATACAAAAAAAACAACAACAAACAAACAATTGGTCTTCAGCTGAATTTGCCAAGAGAGTTGTAAAGATTAAATACAAAGGCTGATTGGGTAATAATTTGATTGGTTTGGCATATACTGTGAAACCCCAATAACACATCTCGCTAGATTTGTTTATATTGGAGTTTGACAGCCCAGTCAATACTATTTAGGTCATTTTTGAGCTGGTCAGTTCACCTATCCAAACTTTTCCTGGGCAAGCTTATACGTAAGCAGTTAACTAGTACAGTGCACATTCTTTCGCCAGAAACTGACAACTGCCCTTCTTGAATCAGCGGAAGGGAAAGAATGACCATAGAAAAGATTTCATGATCAGTTGCTGCTCATAGACATGTAGAAGAACATAGCCCCAGATAAAAAGGGGTATCCACAGTTTTCATATTTCTGCATGTTGTGGGTACTCATCAGAAACACCTTTCTTGCAGAAATAAGAAAAATATCAGTACTTTGTGAATGAATAAAGTGCCTTGTGTGGAGCTATGTGGAGTCATTGCAGAAGCTTCATGGGAGAAGTTGTGTGTTTAGTCCTATCCCTTAACCTTTTCTGGCAACTTACGCAATACGCGCCTTTTCTCATGGCTTTTACTGTGTAGAGCTGAAATCGACCAAACTTGAATAAGGGTAAACCACTTTGAAGTTATGTGCCTGCCCAGGAAAAGTGGTGCAAGTCGGTCCACACCTTAAACCCTGGTGATGTGTAGGTGGTAGGGCTTGAGATGTCATTTCATCTCTATGTTGGATAAAAGTCCCACAAAATCGGAAGTAATGTCTCCATAATGATAGTGTTGATGATAATGATAGGGATGTAAAACCTTAACACAAACAAACTCTGTCTGCTTTGCTCATATAATTCTTCTTATCATTCCAGCATTCTTTCTTCCACCCAAGTAACCTTTCTCATATCCTCATAAAAATTAAAAAGAGAAAAGATTGGGAACTGATACAATCAGATCCCAAATTCTTGCCACAATATCACTAGGGAAAGAAGTCCAAACATGGACTGACGACAGTAAACAAAACAGATGACAGGTAAACCAAGTCAGCAGCTTTTTCCCTAACAGCTGGGGACTCAGAATATCTAAACCTAACTAAAAAGGAGCAATATACATAAGTGTGGGTGGGGGGGGGGGGGGCGAGTATCAGAATCACCAACATGACAAACATCAAACTGGAAGGACGAACGTAACTAAAAATGAACAACCAAAAGGGGGTAGAATTAGAATCATCAACATAACAACATATATGATTAGGGAAAGAATCAGAACCACCAACACAAAACATGAAGGAACCACAGCAAAAGCACTGACTTTGAATGGTCAGTAAAAATTACTGGTGGGTTAAAGTTAACTTTACGGGATCCCAACCCTCACCCTCACTTTCACTGTGGTTCAAACAAGTATTTGTTTGGTCAGCGTGAATGTTTTCTAACTCATCAGTGAATCAACTTGGTAAACAAAGAAATCACAATTAAAGCCAAGTTGAGTCAAGGATGAGGACTTGACAGTCCTCTAGCATTGTGAATACCTGTTAATATTGCCTCAGCATATGAGTCTTATCATAAGACTACCTATATTTGCCGATTGTGAAAAACATAGGTGCAGATCAGCCTGTGCATACTGTATTTATCATATGTATTCGGACAGAAGCACCTGAGCAAAAAGTGTAAACCCAGATGAGATGCCGCAAAATGCGGCATCTCATCAGGGTCTACACTGTTTGCCACTCATTCAGCTATCTTAAAGCTCAGCATCTGGTAGTTGATTGTACTTGTTCAAATTTTAGAACAATTATGGTAAGGAGGTGAGGAGTCTGAATATTTAGAGTAAATACGGTACCCACAGTCTGATCAGCACCTTTACCCATTGTATACTAGTAGACTCTTCCATTGCTATATGTTGGACGAGACCATTTATCATTTAACAAGTGGTAGGCATAATTTTTCGTTTTCATTCTGTGTCTGATGGAAAATTCTGTTAGCAAATAGTGCAGGCCCTGATCAGACACCACATTCTGTGGTGTCTGATCTGGGCCTGAACTGTTTGCCAAGGTACCCCTTCAGGGGTTTCCCACATACAATGGGTTAATGAATGTTACTTCGATAGAGCAATATCTCTGATTTTTATCCAGCCACGAACCTTAAAAGAGAGATTTTCGATTGACAGAGCTCTTTATTGAGTATTAAAATTGTTTCACTGAGACTATTGCGACAAGTGCTTAGACCTGGCTTTGAGTTTTATGAAACTTCCTTGATTCTCATCACACTTGAGCATGAAATTTTTACTGCTCATAAATTCTAAAATACCAACAGCTGTTGGCATTTTAGAATTTATGAACAGAACAAATAACATTTTGCACCTAGATGAATAAGAAAATTGCGGTATTTTTTTTTGGTATTTTGAGATTTTGAAAAATTTCAAAATCAAATGATTTGAGAATGATACCTTGTTTATAACTTTGGGGCCAGATTTTAATAGGGCCAGAACAAGAACACAAAAATAACCTCACAAGTCCTTCTTTGGTTAAATTTTTATCCGTCAAACTGAAGTTACTATTCTCGAGAAGCTTCCTGCCTACTATTGTCATCATGACTATCCCTGACCATGTACAATTTCCAGGTAAGGGTTATTTATAGCTGTTCTATTCTTGTCACTGTGACGCCAGTTTTCAGTGTAAAGTGGGCTATATATGGACTGGCCTTATATGCTGTGACACTTGAAAACAGTGTGGACCCTGATCAGATGCCACAGAATATGGCATCTGATCAGGGTCCACACTGTCTGCTTAAAATAAAGTTGGATATATATAGACTGGCCTTATATACTGTGATACTTGAATACAGTGTGGACCCTGATCAGATGATCTGAGCTTTCCCTTAGAGACAATCAATCCACCAGTGCTTTTTTTTTGGATTGGGAACAGAATCATATAATATACTTCATGTAAGAGCTGTTTTAAAATCTTCCATATGTCATTGTGAAAACATTGTGGACAAGGTGTGAAACAGGCGAGCTGTACTGTCCTGTGATGGTTCTTGTTTGAGTTTGTCTGGTGCTCAACAATAATGTAGATTCTTTTTATTCTGATTTTAGGTGAGTACAGCAGATGAGTCATCATACGTTGGTCGCGTCACTAAACAATGGACTGGTCTGGCCAAGGAAGCTTTCACAGATGCTGACAATTTCGGAATTTCATTTCCTATTGACCTTGATGTGAATGTGAAAGCTACACTGTTAGGAGCTGTGTTTCTCATAGTAAGTTGGAGTTCTTGCTTGATCTTTCCAAAACTGGTTTTTGTAGTGTTTTAGCTCAACTGAGCACGGAGTGTTCATGGTGAGCTTTTGTGATCGGTGAATATCCGTCGTCCTTGGTGCATCATCTCGCGTCAGTAGTCACCTCCTAAACCCTTGGGCTAATTTGATTTAAATTTCTCAGGAATGTTGCTCATGTGGCTCCCTACCAAAATAGCTAAAATCATTCAGCTCTGCTAGAGTTAAAGAAGAAAAGCATCAACAATTTGCTTTAAATGTGAACTCCTCCTAAACCCTTGGGCATATTTGACTCAAACTTTATAGGAATGTTGTGAATATTGCATACCTGACTCCATACCTAAATAGCTAAAATCGTTCAGTTCCTATGAACAAGATGGCCTCCAGAGCTAAAAAAAAATGAAAAAACATCAACAGTTGGCTTTAAATATGAACGCCTCTTAAACCTTCAGGCCAATTTGATTCAAACTTTATAGGAATGTTGGGAATGGGGTCTAGGTGGCTCCCTACCAAAATAGCTAAAATCTTTCCACTCCAGTGAACAGGATGGCCACCAGAGCTAAAGATAGAAAAATCCTTAAATGAAAACTTTTCATATGCCCCTGGGCCAAATTCATTCAAACTCCATGGGATTGTTGCTTAGGTGATCCTCTACCAAATTAGCTAAAATGGTTCCACTCCAGTAAACAAAATGGCGCCAGAGCTAAAAATAAAAAAAAATAGTCAATAATATGCTTTAAATGCCAACTCCTCCCCAACCCTTGGTCCAACTTTAATCATACTTGACATGAATGTTGCCTAGGTGGCTCCCTACCAAAATGGAAAAAAATCATTCCTTTCTGATGAACAAGATGGCCTCCGGAGCTAAAAAAAGAAAGATCTTTAAATGTCAGCTTCTCCTATACTCCTTGGCCAATTTCAGTCAAACTTCATGGAAATGTTGCTTAGGTGACCTTCTGCCAAAATAGCTAAAATGGTTTTGTTCTGATTAACAGAATGGTCCCCAGAGCTAAAAAATAGAAAAAACCTTTATCTGACAACGTCTACTACACCTTTGGTCAAATTCACTCAAACTTCACTGGAATGTTACTTGGGTGACTCCCTACTGAAGTAGCTAAAATGGTTCCATTTTGATGAACAAGCTGGCCACCAGAGCTAAAAATGAAAAGGCCTTTAAGTGACAACTTCTCCTATACCATTGGTCCAATTTTATTCAAACTTCACAGGAAGGTTGCTTTGAAAAACCCCACTACCAAAGTAGCTAAAATGGTTGGGGTCGGGTGAACAAGATGGCCATCAGAGCTAAAAATAGAAAAAAAAAACCTTAAACAACTCATTTGGCCCACTTTCATTCACACTTCATAGGATTGTTGCTTAGATGACCCTTTACAAAAATAGTTAAAAGGGTTATTCCAATGAATAAATTGGCTGACAGAGCTAAAAAAAAAAAGAAAAACCTTGAAATGCTAATTTCTCCTACACCTTCAGTTCAGTTTCATTCAAACACTTCATAGGAATATTGCTTAGGTGACTCTCTGCAGAAATAGCTAAACAGTTCCGCTTGGATGAACAAAATGACTGCCAATATGAAATAGAAATACCTTTTAAATGACAGCTAGACCTTTGGTTCAGTTTCCTTCAAACTTCACAGGAAAGTTCTACCACTTCTACCAATATGGTTTCATTCCAATGAAGAAAATAGCTGGCAGACTTAACCCATTGTATACTGGTGGACTCTTCCATTGCTATATGTTGAACAAGTCCATTTGGCATTCAAGGGGTGTCAGGCCTATGTTTTTACTATATTCTATTTTTGACAGAAAATTCTGTTAGAAAATAGTGCAGGCCCTGATCAGCCGCGGTGGCATCTGATCTGGGCATGCGCTGTTTGCCAAGGTACCCCTTTATGGGTTTCCTGCAGTAGAAAAATCTTTAAATGACAACCACTCAAAAACTTTTAAGCCAGTTTCATTCAAACTTCTGAAGAATGTTGCCTAGGTGACCATCTATATAAGTGCAACAGTTATACTTAATGGAATAAGATGGCTGTCAGTTATCCATATGGCTTTTGGAAGCTATGTAACCTCTTGAAATCAGGTGAGCGATTCAGGGCCATTTTGGCCCTCTTTTTAGAGCTTTTTTCAGTGTAAGATTGATTTTTATTTCACTGAATTAACACCAAAAGAAGTATTTTTGAGTAACAAATAGTGACAGTCTTACACCCTTTTCCAGAATTGCTAAAATGTTTCCACCCTGCTGAAGAAAGTGTAAGTCAAAGCTGAAAATAAGAAAACCTTTAAATGACATCTCCTGTGCCAAAGGCCTGATTTCAAGGCAAATTCATAGCAATATTCCACTTATTCCCCTACACCTATTTGCTAAAATTGTTCCACTGGAGCTGAAAATAGCAAAATCTTTAAATGACATCTCCAAGGCCAATAGCCCTATTTAAAAATAATTTCACAGAAATGTTCTTCTAATGCTGCTAAAAGGGTTCTACTCCAATGAATAATAATAATAATAATAATAATAATAATAATCAACCTTATTTATAGAGGGTAACACATTTAGTACTAGTACTAATCTTCCATGTGGCCCTTTTTTCCTGGGTAGGAACCAGAACTAAGCAACGTGGATAAAGTCTCTTGCTCAAGGAAACAACACCTGGCGCTTGCTGGGATCGAACCGGCTACCTCTCGATCTCAAATCTGATGCTTTATTACTGCACCACAGTGCTCCAAAGATGGCCTCCAAAGCTAAAAAAATCTTTGGTCTTTAAACCAGTGTTTCCCTCACTCCCGTAAGCTTTGAAACATCTTTGACATGGGTGAGTGATCCAGGGCCATTAAGATCCTCTTGTTACACTTTATAGTATGATGTGTTACATTCAAAGACACACTAGAAGGAAAGTTGACTTAATCAGATACACAGCATCCTCTTGATAAAACTGTTTTTCAGATCCAAAGCAGAAAATGTGTTTGTATATACAGACAACAAGATGTGTGGATTTTATAGACAATTTAAAATAGTCATTGAATTGAATTTAGGAATCTTTCTTTAAACTGTGTTATAACCAAAACCCTGTATAATGTTTTAAAGAGATTTTGGTGTATATTGATTACCTGTTGTTTTCTTTTTCTCTTTTCTAGGATTTCATGTATTTTGAGAACAACCAAAAGAAAGTGAAGGACAAGGTCAAGGTCAGTATTTCAGTTCTTAAAAATGGAACCCAAACTACATTATTGTCTATTTCAATTGAGCTCGGAATTTTTCCTGGCCATAAACCAAATCAGTTGAGCTTGGAATTCATCCTGATGTAAGCCAGTTCATTTGTGGTCGATATGTTCTGGCTGTAAACCATCTCATTTGGTCCTGGCCATAAAATGACTTTGTTGAGATTGGAATTTGTCCTGGCTGTAAACCAATTCAATTGTGCTGGATATGTCATGACCACAAACCAGCTCATTTGAGCTCGGATTTTGTCCTGATTATATACCAGCTCAATTGAGCTTTGAATACGTCCAGGCTAGACACCAACAAAATTGAACTTAGAATCTATCCTGGCCTTAAACCAATTCAATTGAGCTAGGAATTTGTCCTGGTTCAAACCAAGTCAGTTTAGCTTGGAATTTGTCCTCTTCCAAACCAACACAATTGAGATTTGACTTTTTCCAGACCATAAATCTATTCAATTAAGATTTGAATTTGTCTTGACCATAAATCAAAATCAATTTATCTTGGAATTTGTCCCAATTATAAATCAAATCAATTGAGCAAGCTTGGAATTTGTCCTGGTCCTTATACCATCTGAATTCTGTTTGGATTTTGTCCTGGCCATAAACCAACTCAATTGAGCTTGGAAATAGTGCTGGCCATCAGCCAACTCAAATGAGCTTAGAATTTGTCCTGACAGGAGGCCAACTTGCGTTTGGAATTTGTCCTGGCCATTAGCCAACTCAGTTGAGCTTGGAATGTGTCCTAACCATAAACCAGGTCAGCCATAAACTGATACAGTTGAGATTCAAGAATATTGTATTAATAAACACATGGTGTGGATTTTTGTGAAAATTGCCTCGCTTATTGGGATTCTGTATAGCAGACAATTTGTTACAGTGGCAAAATTTTAGGAAACAAATACAGTAAAATTCCTATATTAAGACCACTTTTTGGACTGTTCAAAAGTGGTCTTTAAGACCACTTTTGAACAGTCCCAAAGGTGGTCTCTTATTAGGAGACAATGGGTATGGAAAACACAAAGAAAGAATAACTGAAGCCTTCTCAATAAGATTATAAAACCACATTTAGTCTTAAATTTAGGTGGTCTTAATAGCGGAATTTTAGGAAATAAATACACCTCAACCTCGTTATAACACGGAACTCCGGGTCCAACCAACGGACCGTGTTAGTTAACCGAATCGTGTTATAAACGCCGACCGTATTTGTCACAGATCAACCATTGACACAATGGTGATCAATAGTTTCCCAAACATGATGATGTGCGGTCCGGTTAATGACCGTATTTCCCGACTAAAATGCGTTTAGAACTAATCAATGGCAGTAAATACCATGGCCCATCAAGTCAAACAAGTCACTTTAATCGAAACCAGCTGATAAACCATGTTTTATATCCAGAAATCGTCCGATCTGACAGCGAGTATGACGCCATTTTGATAGCTGGTTCCCGGCTAACTTTGTTGTAACTGAGCGTCCGGAACCGTATCGAACTACAGTACCGTTAATACATTTCAATGGTGAAATTACCGGGTTAGGGTTCGGAACAGGACAATGATCAACGCTTACAAGAAATTTGAATTACTTCCCTTGAAATGTCTTACCCTTAATATTTTAGCCATTTGAAACGATTTTTAATGGCGCACGTGGGCTTTGAATGATTTTTTACCGCGAAAATCGATCTTGAATATGTTTTATCATTTGCTTTTAAGCTGGAATAAATTTGACTTTCTTTTAGTTTTATTGCAGTTGACCGATCACATTGTCTGCATCGATGTTTAAAATTTCTGCTGAGCAGTGATCCTTAACGGAGCGTGATAAATATTTTTTTCGGTTGCGTAACTGAATTCTTTAATCTCTTTATCTCACTTAGCCAACACTTTTGATTGTGCCGATGGCAGTTCATGTTTATCATGCGTGTCAAGCTAAACAAGTTAATATACTGTATATTCAACTCTGCGGGAGGCCTGCAATAAATATCAAAAAGTACCGTTATAGACCGTGTTAGCTACCGTATTACCGCAGTCAAAAGTGAGAGGAAAATAAAGTTGCTGTGTTTAAAACCTGATACAATCCATGGATAATATTTATAAATGTTGGTTGGGGAAAATTTGGGGTCCAAACCAAAACCGTGTTATATCCGAATTCGTGCTGTAACGAATCGTGCTATAACGAGGTCCGGGTGTACTGTCATTGCAAGGAGGGCCCTCTGTGTATGTCCTACATTGACATTCTAGTTTTTGCCCAAATGCATAGTAGTCGCAGATAAGATTGACTAGGCGGAGCTATTGTTTGTACCTGTCTTAGGAATATTCCATTGACAAAAAGGTAAACCAAGTCACCCGACTGTGTGAATTCAACTGTAACGCAAGCATAGCTGTGGCGTATATGACTATTTCGTCCGCTTGTAGAAAGCGTGCGAAAGGCACTCTACCGAATCTTCTGGTGGACTCATCGAATTTGACATATATTGACAATACCTGAATAGCCCCGCCTAGTCAATCTTATCTGCGACTACTATACCATATGAGTCAGTACATGACAAAGTCTTCAATAAGGCAAGCAAAAACCCAGGGGCCAGTTGTTCAAAGCCTCGTTAGCTTAACTAGCTCATAAGTGGCCATATTGTTAACTGTTCTAGCAAGTTCAATATCTAAAATTATGGTATTTTTGCTGAAAAAATTTGAGCAGCTTTTGCATTTGCAAAAGCTGCTCACATTTTTTTTTCAGCAAAAATATAAGTTTTTTCACCATATTAAATGATGAAAATTTTAACTATAGGTTAGCTAAAGATGTAGTTGGTTTTGAACAACACACCTATCCAGTATAGCAGGAGTTTTCAGTCAAACTGTTAGAAGCCTCCGTGGTGTAGTGGTTACGCTACTCGCCTTGTAAACCAGGGATCGCAGGATCGATCCCGGGCTTCTCCAGACTTTCGGTTGAGTCTTTAAACCGAGGTCCCGTCTCCGTATGACCTTAGCTGTTGGTGGGACGTAAAACTAAAACTCACTCACTCTGTCAATCCATTGTATGCTAGTGGACTTTTCCAATGCTATATGTTGGACTAGTCCATTTGTCATATAAGGGGTGTCAGGCCTATTTTTTTCGTTTTCTATTTTTGACGAAAAATACTGTTAGCCAATAGTGCAAGCCCTGATCAGACGCCAGCCCCTGCCCATGGGGGCTTGAAGAAATAGATGGGCTGCATGATGCTTCCACGCAGAGCTGAAACCGACCGCACACGAGTACTGGTAAAAAGCCCATCAATGCTTGTAAACCCTATTGGATTCATTGGGTGTCAGGACTTGAGATGGCATTTCATCTCAATGTCGGGTAAAAGTCCCACAAAATTGGAAGCAGCGTCTCCAGAATGACCTATACAGTGTTGATGGGGACGTTAAACCTCAAATCAAACAAACAAACTGATCAGACGCCACGTCTGATCTGGGCCTGCACTGTTTGCCAAGGTATCACTTTCGGGGTTTCCCCACATACAATGGATTAACCCAGAGGCTATGGAAGGCTCCTTAGTGTTTCTCCCAGTCTTGGCAATTACAGGGTGCTGGTTCAGAAAAGGGGAACTTTTAATGCGTGAAAGCTGTCTAAAACCGTACTTTGTTACCATCATAATTTCAAGAGAGGCTAAATAAAGCTTAATTGTGTTTTTAAACCAACACTAAAGAGCATATATTGCCTCTTATGATCATCAAACTGCTTCGTTTGTTATGCAGGAAGTTGTTATGGCAGATTTTCTTCATAGAAATGATTTCTCACCAACAAAGGGCAGCAGGGTGGCACAGAGGGGCAGCAGGATGCCACATGCTGTAACTCGTTAGGGGAAACAGTAGTCCTGCAATCAGTAGAGACTGATCAGTCAGTGGGAATGCGTAGGCTGTTTTGAGTCTTAACTGATAGCACATATTGTTGCAGGTTTTATCATGCGCTGGATCAATCAAGTATGTTAAGTTGAAGAGTGTCCACATGCTTCAGTAGAACTTTGATAGCTTGAATATCAATGGCTCGTTTACGATGGCTGAGTTAAACCCATTTTGTTTGTTTGATTTGAGGTTTAACGTCCCCCTCAACACTGTATAGGTCATTTTGGAGTTGTTGCTTCCAATTTTGTGGGACTTTTAACTGACAATGAGATGAAATGACATCTCATGCCCTGTCGCCCAATGAAACCAATAGGGTATATAAGCATGGACGGTCCGACTCGCACCGCTTTACCTGGGCAGGCTTAGATCCTCTAAGCGGTTTACCAGTACTCCTGTGCGGTCGGTTTCAGCTCTGCGTGGAAGCATCATGCAGCCCATTTATTTCTTCAAGCCCCAATGGGCGGGGGCCGTTCTTGAGTCCAGTGGGAATTCCTCTATGTAAGAAGTAGTGTGGGATAATTAAGGCGATTTTTGACTTTTATCTTGCAAATGTATGTTGTGTGAGGCGATTCTGAGTACACACAGCATGCATTTTTATTTCATGCAACACGGAAAAATGTCTTAACATTGACCCTGTTACGGCTGCTGGCAGTTACCCTCAGTGGCTCAAACTATCCCTGTCTCGAACAGATTTTCATGGTCCGAAAGGTGTTCGAGCCATAGAAGTTTGACTGTATAATCTCAGACCTTTCAGATTACAGACCTATGAACCTCATAGTAAATATGTATATTTGGACACATGCTTTCAGCAATGTCTCAACTCAGCCTATGCATCGGATTGAACACCGAAACTTCTAACTATATACCATAATTGTTTTTAAATTTGTACAAGTACAATCTATTATCCGATGTTGTGTCTAAAAATAGCTGCTTGTGTGGCAAACAGTGTAGACCCTGATGAGTTGCCACATTCTGTGGCATCTCATCTGAGTCTACACTGTTTGCTCAGGCCTGTCTGTCCGAATACATACAGTAAATATGGTAGTAGAGACACAGCTGTCCCTCACTAATATGGTAGTAGGGACACAGTTGTCCCACACTGCCTAAAGAAGGATTGGGTCACTCACTGTGTGCAGCACACAGTAAGGATTGATCAGGTAGCATGAATGTGCAGGCTGAACTGAGTCTTTGCTAAGCTGTGTCCACACATAGTCATTTGACAATATGCAAGATATTTGAGGCTCACATGTGAGATACACCATGTGTAAGATAAACATTTCTCACCCATGAAAAATTGCCGCTGTTCTTTTCTAGTGTGAAAGAATAAACATATCTCTTGTTTCCATTCCAGGATTAAAAGAAGATCTGAATCTCACTATGATATTTGTGTCTCACATTTGATATACAATACTCGTGTGTAAATAATGTGAGATAAAAAAAAAAAATTCCCACCCACAAAAAAACTTCCTCTGTTCTATTCTAGTGTGCAATCATCATCATCATCACCAGATTTTTTTATTAACATGCAGGTACAAGGGAGTGGGCCCATTGCCATTTAGCTGACTTACTGCACGTTTGGCAGATCTCACACCAGATCTCCAGGTGTGTTTATCATGAGGTCGATAGCTGAGAGCTTACACCCTCTGTGATATATCTGTCAGCTGCCTCCAGGTCATCTTGGGTCTCCCATGCCCATACTTCCCATCACTTGTATGTCGCAGGCTGACTGCACCATTGGAGTGTTCTACATGTCCATACCAGCCAGCCTTCTTTCCTTCAGGTCCAGGCTCTGAATGCCAAGCAGCGCAAGTAGCTCACTGGACCTGATGGTGACAGTATCTTGTGGCTTGATATTGCAGATCTGTCTGATCATTGCCCTGTCATCCTGCTGCAGAAATTGGAGGTTTGACTTTGTCAATGGCCAAGTTTCACTGGCATGGAGCATTGCGCTCCGCACACTAGAGCTGTGCACATTGCCATCATCAGGCTAACAAGTCCGTGAAATGAACACCCCCTTACACCCCACTTTATATATAGAAAACTGGGGTTTAGTGGGGTATACATTATTTTCCTTATTTCTGCTCATAGACATAGGTTGTGGGTACTCCTTTGAACCTCCTCAATGAGGCGGTTCTAACGAGACATAGGTTGTGGGTACTCGTTAGAACCGCCTCAATGAGGCAGTTCTAACGAGCACCCACAATCTATGTTTTGAGTATAAATAAAAATAATATCACAAATTTTCATCAGAAAATTGGCCGTTTTGGAGATATAAAAAAATGCATTATGATGCATGGGTGTGTTATCCCAATGTATGACTTGAACGAGAGGTGGCGGGAAGAGGAGAACTGATAGCGGCTCCTTGAATTTTTTCCACTTAATCTCCTATTTCCACTTATTCTCCTATTTCCACTTATTCTCCTATTTCCATTTCAGGATTAAAAGAAGATCTGAATCCTGCCATGAAACCAAGGAAAGAAGAAAGAAGTTACTTTCGTCTGCATGAAAAAAAAAAAAAAGTGTTTTTAAATTTGTTTATCTACAAGTAAATTTTTATATGACATGTAAACAGTTCAGAGTAAAGGACTCCATGATATGGAATGATATGAAATCTTGGCTGATGTAGCCTTTCTGTTTAATGAAACTTGCATATGGCGTGAAAGTATTAAAGTTGTAATCAGCTACGTGTATATTAATGTCAATTACCATAAAAATCCTAAAAATTTGGATACCTTGAGGACTTGCTGTTATTCTCCTAAAAAATTATTAAATTTTTTTCATGATACAGCAAGGAGTCTTAAAGGTATGGACGGAATGGTTAACAGTATAGACCCTGATCAGACTGCTCCTGAAGAGCAGTCTGATCTGGGCCTGCACTGTTTACTTTGACCTGTCAGTCCAATACACCACATCCTCTTTATAACACTATTAATGGGGTCCAAAACAGGAAATGTGTTAGTTAAACAACCGTGCTATAGCCCAACAAAAATGTATAGATTATATAGAAAAATGACCATTTATGGTCATTTTTCTATATAATCCATACATTTTTGGGAGATTATATTGTCTTTTTTCTGAGAGTGTAATAACGCCATGTATTATTTTCGATAATCCACTAGTGGACTAAATATGCAAATTAGCTAGATACGTCCCGTAAGGTTACATGTACGATGTCCTTAACAACGTCCCATTTACTAACAATCGTGAATAAAATGCGTTTTAAATGTCATATGATAAATAGAATCTTGCATTCATGCTCATGCATTATTGAATTTATTAAACTCGTTGAGGAAAAGGGATAAAATGCTCGGCAAAGCCTCAAATTTTATCCCTTTTTCTCAAATCGTTTAATAAATTCAATAATACATGAACACTCATGTAAGATCCTCTATATAATCTATACATTTTTGGGATCCATCTTGAAAGTGTGTTATATCCAAAACTGTGTTATAACGAACAGCATTATAATGAGGTTGAGGTGTACTTAGGATTATTATGGTACTATCATAACAGTACTTTATGCCTTTGTTCTTGCTTGTAAGTATTTGCTTCTATTTATAAAGCTTTCAGTGTTTACCCATTTTGTACCAAATGGAATCTTCCACCTTATATATAGCAGGAGTCCATTTCAAAATTTAGGGGTGTCAGGTTGTGTTTTCTTCAAAATTAATTTGGAAAAAGGCTGTGCATTATGCAAACAGTGTAGGTCCTGATCAGACGCCGCGTTCCGCGGCGTCTGATCTGGGCCTGCACTGTTTGCCAAATACTCGTTTTGGGGTTTCTGGTACAAAACGGATTAATGGATTATTTTCATTGGTTAGTTGGGGCTATGATTTCCAGTTGAGCCGCATGATTTAACCCTTAAAACAACCGTAACCCTTGTCCCACTGAACCTGAGGTGCGTTCAACAACGTGGGTACTTGCCGAGCGCTCATTGTGTTGCCTACAGAACTGGCTACATTCTGTAGGCAACAAAGTGAGCTCTCAGCTGGCGCCTGCTTTGTTGAACACACCTCAGGGTAACCCCTGACTTCACAAACAGTGAAGATCCAGATCAGATGGCTTCTAAAGAATTTGAGCAAGTTCATTATATCCAGTAATTTGATTGGGTGCTGTAAAATTAGTTTATTTAACAGGACAAGTGGTTAATATACTATATGTAGAATAGTAAAAAGCAGGCTTTTGGGACTAGTGGAAAACCACTGTTTAATAGCAGTCAGAATTTCTTTGCTGCAGGGGATGGGGTAGGGTGGGTGATGGTGGTCTACTGTTGCTGTATTTTTGTTTGTTTGAGTTGTTTTACGACCCCATCAACACTATTTCGGTCATTTAAGAGACGTTGCTTCCGATTTTGTGGTACTTTTACCTGAGGTTGTGATGAAATGACATCTCAAGCCTACCACCCATAGAAACTGCTAAGGATTAAGGAGCAATCCGACTCGCATCACTTTTCCTGGGCAGGCTTAGACCTAAACAGTTTACCAGTTCTCAAGCTTGGTCGTTTTAAGCTCTGCATGGAAGCACCATTTAGTCCAATCTATTTATCCAGGCCCCGATGGTCGGAAGCCTGTTGCTGTATTTCACTGCTGTAAAAAAGATCTGATATAATAGCTCCAGATAAGGTAGATTAATTTAGGGATAATTTCTTGTTAAAAACATACATGGTGGGTACTTGTTACAATCATCTCTGCCTCAACATCATGGTATCAAGTCCGTGAAATAAAGACCCCCCTGAAACCTACTCTATGTAGAGAAAACGGGCCTATGGGGGTAATAATTATTTTGCTTATTTCTGCTCCAAGACATAGGTTGTGAGTACTCGTTAGAACTGCCTCAATGAGGCGGTTCTAACAAGCACCCAAAACCTTTGTTTGGAGTATAAATAAGAAAAATATCACAAATTTTCGTTAGAAAATTTACCTTTTTTTGAGCTTTGAAAAATGCACTATATTACACGGATGTGTTATCGTAATGATGAAGCAATTCTCACAGGTTTCTGCAACATATGTTTTATGAAGACATGAGAACATTACGTCATTACCCCTTTGTTACTAATACTTATCTGGAATTATGTGAAATGGTATTATTTCTATTCTTGTTATTCATACCAATTTTGAGTTTTGTGATATGCATGTATTGCCTAATTTTTGTTTCATCAAAGATATTATTGCTCAATCGCTTCTTCTACCTTTTTATCGACAGTTTATCAGAGAACAGATTTTGAAAAATTGTACACTACAACCTCCCTATAACACTGTTCACTGTAGCATTGCATTTGCTAAAGTGGCTAATGCAAAAGCTGCTCACATTATTTCAGAAAAAAACACTATATTGGATACAATCAACCCGCATTATACCGACATTTGTTATAACAGCAAAACTCGTTATAATGACAATTTCAATGGAATGACTTCTTAGCGTAAGGTTTAGCCTTGATTTCCAGTGACTTGGGCTTCTCTCGAACTGAATACATTTTCATGTAAGATTCTTGTAATTTAATACTCCAGGAAACAAATGTTATAGATATTTGTTAGAATCTCCTCACTGAGGCGATTCTAACAAATGTCTATAACAGTTGTTTCTTGGAGTAATGATGTGGAAAAGACCATACTCCTAACTGGGATTCTTTATAACGGCATGCTCATTATAATGGCACAGTAATAGGGAACAAATGCTGTTGTTATAACGAGGGTCCTCTGTTTTGTACTTAGCAGAATAGTTAATGTTTCGACCTATAATGGGCTCATATAGCTTGTAAACTGAAATGTATCACAGAACATTCTATGTGTATGTTTATGTCATAAAGGTACTAAGCACTCATTCAAAAAGGGGCAGCTGTCTTGTTTTTGGACAAAGTTTATGTGTGCTTGGGGAACTGGCCAGCTCGATATGACCTTAATCGTGTATTTTATGTATAAAACTGGCTGGATATGACCTTAATAGCGATTCATGGGCCTTTAAAGCTCCAAACGAACCAATCCTGATCAATTCTGCAAAAGAAAAGCAAATCATAGCTTCAGATAAGGTGTAATGTTTTTTTTTTAGCTCGCCTGTCACATAGTGACAAGGTGAGCTTTTGTGATCACATTTCGTCGGTCGTTCGTGCGTGCGTAAACAATTTCTTGTCCGCACGATAGCATCTTCATTCATGATTTGATTTTAACCGGACTTGCACACAACTTGTACCACCATGAGATCTGGGTTCCTTTCTTGAACCAGCCATATCCCATCATGTGTTACGGAGTTATGGCCCCTGAAAGGACAAAAATTGCCTATTTTGGTCTTGTCTGCATGATAGCTGTTTCATTTATGATTTGATTTTAACTAAACTTGCACACAATTTGTACCATCACAAAATCTTGGTTCCTTTCTTGAACCAGCCATAGCCCATCATTGGTACCAGAGTTATGGCTCCTGAAAAGGCAAAAATTTCCTATTTTGGTATTGTCTGCACAATAGCCGTTTCATTTATCATTTGATTTTAACCAAACTTACACACAATTTGTATCACCACAAGATCTTGGTTCCTCTCTTGAACCAGGCATATCACATCAAGGGTACCAGAGTTATGGCCCCTGAAAGGGCAAAATTGGCTGTTTTTGTCTTGTCTGCATGATAGCTGTTTTGTTTATGATATAATTTTAACCAAATTTACACACAACCTGAAGCACCATAGGATCTTGGTTCCTTTGTTGAACCACCCATATCCCATCATCTGTTCCAGAGTTATGGCCCCTGAAAGGACACAAATTGCCTACTTTGGTCTTATTAGCTCACCTGTCATGTAATGACGAGGTGAGCTTTTGGGATCACTTTTCATCCGTCGTGCGTGCGTGCGTAAACAATTTCTTCAAACGACATCTCCTAAACCACTGATCGAATTGTGACCAAACTTCACAGGAATGATCCTTCGGTGATCCCCTTTCAAAGTTGTTCAAATGGTTCCGGTCCATTGCATATCAAGGTCATGGGAGCCAAAAATAGATTTTTTTTAATGAAAACTTAAAAAATCTTCTCCTGAAACCACAAGGCCCAGGTCTTTGATATTTGGTGGGTAGCTTCATCTAGTGGACCTCTACCAAGATTATTCAAATTATAGCCCTGTGGCCAAAAATGCCCCTGCCCCAGGACCCTTTGGTTTTAAACAGACTTACATAGGGAAAAATTTAAAATCTTGTCTGAAACCAGAAGGCTCAGGTGTTTGATATTTGGTATGAAGCTTCATGTTGTTGACCTTTATCAATTTTGTTCAAATTATAGCCCTGGGGCCAAAAATGCCCCGGCCCCGGGGCCCTTTGGTTTTACATACTTATATAGAGAAAACCTTTAAAACTCTTCTTGTCTGAAACCAGAAGGCTCATGTTTGATATATGGTATGAAGCTTCTTCTTGCTGACCTCTATCAAGATTGTTCAAATTATAGCCCTGGGGCCAAAAATGCCCCCGATCCAGGGCCCTTTGGTTTTACATTGACTTATATAGGAAAAATCTTCTCTGAAACATCAAGGCCAGGTCTTTGATATTTGGTGTGTAGCTTTATCTAGTGGACCTCTACCAAGATTGTTGGGTCCAAAAATGCCCCGCCCCGGGACCCTTTGGTTTTACATAGGCTTACATAGGGAAAACCTTTAAAACTCCTCTTGTCTGAGACCAGAAGGCTCCGGTCTTTGATATTTGGTATGAAGCTTCATCTAGTTGACTTCTACCAAAATTGTTCAAATTATAGCTCTGGGGCCAAAAATGACCCCGCCTCGGGGCCCAAAGGTTTTATATATAGACATAAATAAGAAAAACCTTTTAAAATCTTCTTGTTTGAAACCAGAAGGCTCCAGTCTTTGATATTTGGTATGAAGCTTCACCTTTTAGACCTCTCTCAAGATTATGCAAATTATAGCCCTGGGGCCAATAATTACCCTCCCCGGGGCCCACTTGTTGCAGTATGGATCAGGTGAGTGATCCAGGGCCATCATGGTCCTCTTGTATAATAATTCTTATTCATAAAAACATATGTTGTGGGTACTTGAAAGAATCACCTCATTGAGTGCCTCATTGAGTACCCCCAACATATGTTCGAACAAGAATTAAAGAAAATTATCCCTTAGTTTTATGCATCCTTATCTGGGTCTATGAAAATACATGGATAATCTATGAAGATGGATCAGAAAATATATATGGTCAGTTTATTCAAACCTTTTATTTCAGTGTTAACCCTTAAGCTGCCGAGAAAAAACAACGAAAATATCATCTGCTGGTGTCGTCTGCTGAATCTTCTTGTAAACTTTTTAAAAATATTTTTTTGTATTCTGGCAAACAGTGTGGGCCCAGATCTGACTACTCCTACAGGAGGAGCAGTCTGATCTGGGTCGTCACTGTTTGCCAATCAAGGGAACTGGCAGACGGCAAAGCAGACGACAATTGTCGTGATTGGCATTTGCAGACAGCAAAACAGATGACAATTGTCGTGATTGGCATTTTATGGGTAAATGCTGACTGCCTCCCCTAGGCTCTTACAACAGTTATTTTTATTTTTGGTTGTACTTTTTTATTTTATACAGTATTGGTTTTTTTTAATATTTAAAGAGGTGTGTGTTTATAGTAGTCTTGTAAATATCCATTTGTAAATAGATCTTTCTTATATAGTAGATACATGTACAGTACATTTATATTCACTTTCTTTTCTATGTAAACAAAGATACAAAATCCAAGCAATCTATAACAGCTTATATATGAGGGGAAATCAAAAATTAATGCAAACTATGGTGTAAAACTAACTCATTGCATGCGGGAAACCCTAAAGGCAAACAGTGCAGGCCCAGATCCGAAAAAGGAAGAACTCGCACAGGGCTATGTCTGGTGAATAAGGAGGGTATAGAACCTTAACCTTTACCTGCTCCAGAAAGTCTGTTCATTACGAAAACACGCCTATACTTATGCATTGTAAACTTTACCGCCGTAAAAACGAAAATGTTCAGATGAAAAATTGTAATATTTTTCTTATCTCTGCTCACAATATAGATTATGGGTACTCGTTAGAACCGCCTCATCGAGGCGGTTCTAACGAGTACCCACAAGCTATATTTTAGAGCAGACATAAGAAAAATAAGGTTTACCCCTGTAAACCCCAGTTTTACTATATAAAAGTGGCGTTCAAGGGGGTCAAAATTATATAGGCGTGTTTTCGTAATGTACAACAGAGGCCCTATGACAAGGAGCATTGTCATGAAGCAGCTTTATACCCTTCAAACCAGTCTTTGGTGACTTATAAACGAAATACTCTTTCACCATGTTACGTATACACCTTTATACAACAAGCCAGTTACTGAGCCTCCCTTTGGCACCGCAACTTGCATTACTGATCCATTTGGCATGGATAAAATTGATTGCATAACTGTCTTCGTGCTTTGAATACATTTAGCCACATAAGGAAATTTTGCATTTTCCATCACTCTAATATTGTTGTTAACTTTACGCTGGAGCTCCGAAAAGTTCACCCATGTTTCATCTCCAGTTACGAGAGTACTGACAACATTTTTGTTATTTTTCAGATAGAGCTTCAATATTCCCCGAACCGTTTCAACACATAGCTGTTTCTGTTCATCCCTCAGTGAGTGGGCTGTTAAGCATCTAACTTAAGAATTTTCTTAAGAATAGTAAATGCTATTCATACCGAAATCCCAACCATGCAAGTTATGTCTTCAACAGTATATCTCGCGTCATCTCGCATATTAGGCAATTATGTCCTTGACCTTTTGGATGTTTTCTTTTGTTATTGCAGAACGTTTTCTCCCACATCTTTGTGAATCACAAAACGGACGCCTGACCACACTTGAATTTTCTGCCATTTTTCAAAGGGAGGCAACTTTCTGGACTTCCTGTTCGCTTTTCTATTGTCCCACCGAAACAGGGGTCTACTCTTAAAGGAAAGAATTTACTCCCCAGGAGCAAATTCTTTCCTGTAAGAGTTTGACCCCTGTTGACATAGGAGACAAAAACACTTTTGCAGGAGTTGCCTCCCCTGAAGGTGTACCAATTCCCCTTACTCCAAGTTGTACCATGTTAAAATATAGGCCTGAATTTTACCAGTGTTGCCTGATCTTTTTCCATCCATAGTATATTAGTTTGCCATTTCAAACTAACATTATATTAGTTTGCCATTTCAAACTAACATTGCTACATGTTATCGTATATACATGAATTTTGTATCCATAAAAGTAAAAGTAAATCTACATGGTGATATACCTTGCACAAGTTGCACTCCAGTAATTACCGATGTATACATGTGTTTGCATTAATTTTTCAATTCCCCTCGTAAGAAGACTATTTATATTGAAGAAACAAGTTTCTGATTTCAATGGCAGCTTTTAATTAATCAAAATGGAAAAAAGTCTACTGACAAGAGATAAGGACAATCGGCGTGACGTCACTTCCGCTGAGGTCCGCCATTTTCGGACGTGAAAACAAAGGTATTCTGCTATATTACCTTACCAAATGTGCAGAAAAAATATTTTAAATCGGTCTCAAACCTCTGACAAAGACTTACTCTATATTATTGTTCCGTATATTTTCTTTTATTTCTGATGATTGTCAATAAAAAAATCAGACACATTTTGCTTTTAAAACTGTTTAAAAAAAAGACAGATTTTAGCGATAAAAACCGAAGCTTTCACCTCCACCAAATGAAAAAAATGGCGGGAAAGATAATCATTCTTTGTTTCTTTTTACTGAAGAGTTCCTTGCCGACTGTCCGTATACTGAGATGCTTCACGTTTTCCTGCCATTTTTGCAAGGAAGACAACTTTTGGTGACTTCCTGTTAGGCTACCTGTATACCGAGTCACTCAGAAAAAGGGGTCTACTCTTAAAGGATCACCTTCACAGGAAAAGGTTAATATTGCTGTTCTATTCATTTTTTGTTTGTTAACCATGCATTTCCAATTTAAGTTTCTCATTTCTGTCCTTCACAGTTCCATGTTTGCTATGATATGGGTCCAATTCCTTGTTCAAATACAGTGTGCCTACTTTTAAGATGCATAGTGTTAAGTGTAGTCAGTTTTTTAAGTATGGCCCTTTCTATTTTTGAAAAAAAGATTTGAAGTACTGTATTTGCCACAGTAGGGGCATATTATGCTTTAAATGGACATTTCATTTAAGGGGGATTGGAACACCTCAAAGGAAGACAACTTTCGGAACTTTCTGTATGCTTTTCTCTAAGCTCTCTCCCACGAGAAAAAGGATCAACTCTTAAAGGAAAGAATTTGCTCCTAAGGAGCAAATTATTTCCTTTAAGAGTTGACCCCTATTGACATGGGAGACAAAAATACTTTTTCAAGAGTTGCTTCCCCTGACGGTGTACCTATTCCCCTTAAATCATAAAAGTCTGCTTATTTCCTTCATATGCTGACTTTGGCCAAGTTTGGTGCAATTAAATTTTAACATTTTGAAATACAATATATATTAAAAAATACAAGACATTCCTTGATAAACACAAGTCAATAATTTTTTCCTCTTTATCACAAAAGCATCATATATGTTGACTTGTGATAGTTTACAGTCATCTTATAGCACTGTTTCATCTTCAATAGACTGCCTAACATCACATGAACAAGTCTGAAATAAAGACCCCCATAAACCCCACTTTATATAGAGAAACTGGGGTTTACGAGGGTTAACATTATTTTCCTTATTTCTGCTCCAAGACATAGGTTGTGGGTACTCATTAGAACTGCCTCATTAAGGCGGTTCTAAATAGCACCCAAAATCTATGTTTGGAGTAGAAATAAGAAAAATATCACAAATTTTCTTCAGAAAATTGCCTTTTTGAGGGTTAAAAAATGTACTATATGACACGAATGTGTTATCACAATTGTACTCACAATTGGTGTTAAATTTACTTCTTGAAAAAGTATTGGTCTGCACTTATTAGGCAATGTGCGCAATTTATGGCAAATAAGGTATGCCTTTTTGGTCTTTTTCTATTTTTAACCCTATTAACAATGCATACATTTGTTAAATATATGTAGGAGATACAAATTGATTTTAAATGCCCATAGAAAATGGACGTGGACAGCAAATGCTCTGATTGGCCTGTGCAGATGTATCTGGTTGCTCATGTTATTTTGCAGTTTTCTTGTGGTCTTTTAAGAAAGTTCTTCAATGTTTTGCTGTGAATGCCTTCTTAGTGTCAAACATATTTTTTCTTATTGCAGTTTTATTGTTAAGTATATTGTGATACCACATATTTGAACTGACAAGTCTTCAATAAGCCTATATTTTCTAACAACATCATTTTACTAGTTTTAACTGGCATTAGCTTTTTCTATGTACATGTATTTTTAGCTTGTATCTTTTTATATACATCTTAATATATATGATTTTACTATACATACACATGTATTGTTGCATGATATATTTGCTTGTGCCTTCAAGAATAACAGATTGTCTCTGATATCTGAAATAAAAATATAAAAAGGAAGGCTCCTTTGTAATTAAGGGAAATTGATACAACTTCAGGGGAGGCAACTTCTTCAAAAATATTTTTGTCTGCCTAATCAGTAGGGGTCTACCTCTTAACCCTTCTCTTGCTGAATATTCAGTTTAGTCACACCCATTTCTGACTTTGAACCAATCAGATTACTTGCTGTAATTTATTCCAACAAATTCATAAAATGAATAAAATTCATAAAATGAATGTCAAACAGTGTAGATCCTGATCAGATGGCTTCTTCAGAAGCCATCTGATCTGGATCTACACTGTTTCCATAGATAGGGGTTGTCGTGAACAGCATGATAAGAGTTAAAGGAAAGAGTTTGCTCCTGAGGAGTATACCCCTTTTGTAAAGGGTTTCAATTTGAAGAAAGCAACAGAAAGTCACAAAAGTTGTCTCCCTTGTAAAAATATGCCAGGTGTATCCATTCCCCTTAAAATAGGGGTCATGAAAAAAAAATGAAATGTCAACTTTGGACACGACAATAGGTTTCTTTCTTTCCTTTCTTTCAGGTGTACATTACATCATACACTCCAGGTTTTGCAGTAATCACGTTCATTACGTAAACACGCCTATACAAATACATTGCCACCTTTATCGCCGAAAAAATGATAATTTTATGATGAAAAATTGTGATATTTTTAGCTCACCAGAGCCGAAGGCTCCGGGGGAGCTTATAGTATAGGCAATGGTCCGTCGTCCGTCGTCGTCGTCGTCTGCGTCGTCTGTGTCGTCTGCGTCGTCTGCGTCGTCAACATTTTCTAACAACATCTCCTCTGAAACTACTTGGCCAATTGGAACCAAATTACATGTGGAGCCTCTGTGGGAAGGGGGAACGAAAGTTTGTTCGTGAGGACTGGGTCACATGACCAATATGGCCGCCATGCCCATATATGGTAAAAACCTTTAAAAATCTTCTTCTCAAGAACCGAATGGCCGATGTTCTTGAAACTTGGTATGCAGCATCGGGGACTCGGGCCCTACCAAGTTTGTTCAAATGATGACCTTTTGTTGACCTTGACCTATTTTACGTCAAGGTCAAATATGGTCACTTAGACATTTGTATAGAAAAAAGGCAAAACTGTGGATTTTCTGATTGCATGGTTGCTAGTGGCATCAGAGATGATATTTATATGCAGCTGAATGGAATTTTGTCAGTTCTGAAGGCCAAGGTCATTTACTGACCTTTGTCCAGGAAGGCTCAGATTCAGTATTTTTATCTTCTTCACAACTTAAACTGCTGAGACGATTGAAACTAAATTACATGTGGAGCCTCTGTGGGAAGGGGAAACGAAAGTTTATTTGTGAGGACTGGGTCACATGACCAATATGGCTGCCATGCCCATATATGGTAAAAACCTTTAAAAATCTTCTTCTCAAGAACCGAATGGCCGATGTTCTGGAAACTTGGTTCGCAGCATTGGGGACTCGCGCCCTGCCAAGTTTGTTCAAATGATGACCTTTGGTTGACCTTGACCTGTTTTACGTCAAGGTCAAATATGCTCACTTAGACATTTGTTTGGAAAAAAGGCAAAACTGTTGATTTTTTCTGATTGCATGGTTGCTAGTGGCATCAGAAATGATATTTGCACTCAGCTGAATGGAATTTTGTCAGTTCCGAAGGCCAAGGTCATTTTCGGACCTTTGTCGGGGAGGCTCAGATTCAGTATTTTAATCTTCTTCTCTACTCAAACTGCTCGGTTGATCGAAACAAAATTACATGTGGAGCTTCTATGGGAAGGGGGAATAAAAGTTTGTTCGTAAGGACTAGGTCACATGACCAATATGGCTGCCATGCCCATATATGGTAAAAACCTTAAAAAATCTTCTTCTCAGGA
Organism: Lucinisca nassula; assembly: GCA_963580285.1. Classification (NCBI taxonomy): domain Eukaryota; kingdom Metazoa; phylum Mollusca; class Bivalvia; order Lucinida; family Lucinidae; genus Lucinisca; species Lucinisca nassula. Next base: position 10,677,729 of record OY757024.1, read on the forward strand.
ACCAAATGACCGATGACCTTGAAACTTGGTATGCGGCATCGGGGGCTCGGACCCTACCAATTTTGTTCAAATGATGACCTTTGGTTGACCTTAACCTGTTTTTACGTCACAGTCAAATTTGGTCACATAGACAATTGTATGGAAAAAAGGCAAGACCGTGGATTTTACTGATTGCATGGTGGCTTTTTATTGTCACATGACCAAGATGGGCACCATGCCTGTATATGGTATAAACCACATGACCTCTGGTGAGCGTAGTGGCCCATGGGCCTCTTGTTCTTATTTCTGCTCTAAAATATGGATTGTGGGCACTCGTTAGAACCGCCTCATCGAGGCGGTTCTAACAAGTACCCACAATCTATATTTTAGAGCAGAAATAAGAAAAATAAGGTAAAACCCCGGAAACCACAGTTTTACTATATAAAAGTGGGGTTCAAGGGGATCAAAATTATATAGGCGTGTTTTCCTAATGAGTTATGGTAGGGATCTTTTACCTGCACAGGAGATGGTCCTCCCTGCACAGGTAATACATTAAAATTTCTATATTAAGACCACCTTTGGGACTGTTCAAAAGTGGTCTTTAAGACCACTTTTGAACAGTCACAAAGGTGATCTCTTATAAGGAGTCACTTGGTGTAGAGAACACAAAGAATGAATGACTGCCATCTTCTCAATAAGCTTTTAAAAGCAGATTTTGTCTAAAATTTAAGTGGTCTTAATAGCGGAATTTTAATGTATTTAGGTAGTGTTTGCACTGACAATTGTCGGCCCCCGCCCATAGGGGCTTGAAGAAATATATGGGCTGCATGATGCTTCCACGCAGAGCTGAATCCGGCCCGCACACTAGTACTGGTAAACTGCTTAGAGGATCTAAGCCTGTCCAGGAACCGCGGTGCGAGGCAGACCATCCATGCTAATAAACCCTATTGGTTTCATTGGGCGACAGGGCTTGAGATGTCATTTCATCTCAATGTCGGGTAAAAGTCCCACAAAACTGGAAGCAACGTCTCCAAAATGACCTTTACAGTGTTGACGGGGATGTTAAACCTCAAATCAAACAAACAAAAAAAAAGCACTGACTATTGTCCTCTATGGTCAGATTTTGTCTGCATGTCTGGGCAAAATATTCGATTTCGCTGGTCAAACCATAGGTTTTTGGATTCCTTGACACACATGAAAAATCTGAACACCAGGAACCTGTTTCAATGTAATATTGACAGTGATTGTTAAAATTTACGTGGGAATTTATCGGAATGATAAAACAGCAACCATACATTTATGTTGACTGGACCATTGCCAACACTAAAGCTACCTTTGAAGAATTTATTTTCATTTACAAAAATGGCCAGGATTTAGAACTTACACGTCTATAAAATGTTGTTTTATGTATTTGTTTTTCAGTATATTTACAAAGACATTGTCATTCAGTTTGTGTTTGTTTGTTTTGTTTGATTTGAGGTTTAACGTCCCCGTCAACACTGTAAAGGTCATTTTGGAGATGTTGCTTCCAATTTTGTGGGACTTTTACCCGACATTGAGATGAAATGACATCTCAAGCCCTGTCGCCCAATGAAACCAATAGGGTTTATTAGCATGGATGGTCCGCCTCGCACCGCGGTTCCTGGACAGGCTTAGATCCTCTCAGTGGTTTACCAGTACTAGTGTGCGGGCCGGAGTCAGCTCTGCGTGGAAGCATCATGCAGCCCATATATTTCTTCAAGCCCCTATGGGCGGGGTAATTCATTCAGTTTGTGAATTTGAATGAAAGCATATTATATTATGTAATCTGATTGGCTGATAGTCAGAAATGGGTGTGGCTAATTCAAATATTCAGCAGGGTAAGGGTTAATGGGGAAATCGATACAGCTTACATATTTTGGCCAGTTTTGTTTACAAAGGAAACAGATTTTGGGACTCCCTGTTTTTGCTTTCCTGTAAACAGTCTCTCTGAAAAAGGAGTCTCTTCTTCAAGGCAAGAATTTGTCCCTCAGGAGGGGTTGGGGAACAGAAATATTTTTGAAAGAATCGCTTCCCTTATAGGTCATTACAATAACACAGCAATGTGAAATAGCCCAGTCTTCCATATAATGGTTTCTTTTCTGATGAAAATATTTTTCTTATTATACCCCCGCAAACGAAGTTTGAAGGGGGTATATAGGAGTCAGCTTGTCGTCTGTCGCCGTCGGTCCGTTACAAAAAACTTTAACATTGCTCATAACTTCCTTATTCTTTGACCGATTTCTTTAATATTCACACACCACACACCTTGCCACTAGTACTTAAGATTGATATACACAAACCTGACCTTGACCTTTACGTTGACCTTCCTCAAGGTCAAATACTTGTAAAAATTTGTCTGACAACGCATGAGGGGGTATAATTGGCGCCCGTTAGGCGGCAGCTCTAGTTTATACTCCAAATTTAGGCTGTGGGTGCTTGTTAGAAATGTCTCATTGAGGCGGTTCTGTCGAGTACCTTAAACCTATTTTTGGGGGCAGAAATAAGAAAAATAATGTATACCCCTGTAACCTCAGTCTTCGTTATATATAGGGGTTTACAGGGGTCATTACACAGACCTGTTAATGTGATGGTATAGATTCACTTTAAAAACAACCAAACAACTGCCCACGCCCATCAGGTTTGAAGAAATAGATGGGCTGCATGATGCTTCCACGCAGAGCAGAAACCGACCCACACACGAGTACTGATAAACCCCTTAGAGGATCTAAGCCTGCCTAGGCAAAGCGAGTCGGACCGCACATGCTTATAAACCCTATTGGTTTTATTGGGCGGCAGGGCTTGAGAAGTCATTTCATCTCAATGTTGAGTAAAAGTCCCGCAAAATTGGAAGCAACGTCTTCAAATTGACCTTTACAGTGTTGATGGGGGCGTTAAACCTCAAATCAAACAGTAAAAACAAACAAAATATATAATTCAATGAAAGAAAAGTAGAATCATAGCTGCCATTAATTCATGTTTACACATGTACCATCACATTAATGGATCTAAAATGATGTTAGTATTTTGGCCATTTAAGGGAAATGGATATACCTTCCATATTTTTGGTCAGTCAAGACTATAATGGTGACGGCTTCTTGGATTCCTGTTTTTGCCTTCCTGAAAAGTAATTCCCTCTGAAAAATGAGTCTGCTCTTAACCCTTTACCGCTCAGATACGTGTTTTTACGTGTCTGCTACCCCCTCCATTTTAAGCCCCAGAAGCACCTAAAATTTGCATTTCTACCCCTGGATAGTTATGTTTGCTTTAGGATTTGTTGGGCAAAAAAGTGACCTGTTTTTTCGCGCGCCTCCCAACTAAAAATATTCTGGGGGGGGGATTGAAGGGGGGGGGGGGGGGGGGCAACGCTCCCCTCACATTCCGTAAAATTTTGGGTGTATGGCCCAACTGGCCGCTAAAATTTATATCTTAGGGTGTCTGGGGTCAAAAATGCCTGAAAATTGATGCTGATAAAACATGTTGCAAACAGTGAAAATGGCCAGTGCCAAACACCTTAATTGTTGCCTTGACAGCTGTGTGAAGATTAAAATGTGGTCAAAAATTCATGTGAAAACACACTTTTTGCCATTTTTGAGATGCCCCCTCTTTACCATGTCAACAATGATCAAGTCATGAAAGGTTGCATTTGAAAGGCTACTGCCCAGTGAACATTCATACCGAGTTTGGTGTAAAACAGACCATCCAATATGAAACAATGGCTAGTTGAAGTTGCTGTCAGGTGCAACACTGTGAAAATCAGCAAAATTCACAAAATCCCTGAGTGGTAAAGGGTTAAAGGAAAGAGTTTGCTCCTCATGAGCAAATTCTTTCTTTTAAGGGGAATGGGAAAAGCGACCTGGCAGATTTTTCTGCCATTTTTCAAAGGGAGGCAACTTTCGGAACTCCATGTTCACTTTTCTATAGCCTCTGTCCTACATAAAAAGGGGTCAGCTCTTAAAGGAAAGAATTGGCTCCTCAGGAGCAAATTCTTTCCTTTAAGAGTTGACCCCTATTGACATTGGAGACAAAAATACTTTTGCAAGAGTTGTCTCCCCTGAAGATGTTCCTGTTCCCCTTAATGGTAGACTGTTATTGTTGCGGGGTTACAGACATACTTTTAAATGAAAGAGTTGTCTCCACTTAAGGAGAATGGATACACCTTCAGGGGAGGCAACTCCTACAAAAGTATTTTCGTCTCCCATATCAATAGGGGTCAACTCTTGAAGGAAAGAATTTGCTCCTGGGGAGCAAATTCTTTTCTTCAAGAGTTGACCCCTCCTTCAAGAATTTGCTCCTGGGGAGCAAATTCTTTTCTTCAAGAGTTGACCCCTTGTGTCGTGGGACAGAGTTTATAGAAAAGCGAACAGGAAGTCCTGAAAGTTGTTCAAAGGGAGACCTTAAAGTACCGGGTATATCCATTCACCTCAGTTGAATTTATTAAATTACGTGTTCATGAATTTTGTTGTTCTGAGGTAGTCAGTGTGTGTGTGATTTCGGGTTTAACGTCGCTTTCAACAATTTTTCAGTCATATCACGACGGTGTCTGGTTGCGACAGGGAGCTCAATGCTCACTTTTATAGTGCTGCCTCACTGAAGTATCATGTCCCAGACACATTACATGATACCACACCCAGTCACATTATCCCGACACTGGATCGACCAGTCCTAGCTCTACCCCGTAAATCTGAGTGCCAAACGAGGAGCAGCTAGTACCATTTTTAACGACTTTGGTATGTCGCGGCCTGGGATCGAACCCGTGACCTCCCGTTCCCCAAAGCGGACACTCTACCAACTGAGCTATCGGGGCCGGTGAGGTAGTCAGTAGTTATACATTATTAGGAAATATGAATGTCAGATTACATTTTAATAAACTCTGCTGTGTAATAGTAAATATCTCTTAATATATAACCCTGCTGAGCCTTTTGCCCACAATCAGCCTTAATTACCTTATTGGAGGTGCTTTTTCTCTGCCTAATAGTCTGATCAGTTGTTGTGATCTCTAGCTGTCCAATCAAAATCTGCTGGCACATAATACAACTAGAGCAGATTGGATTGTAATTTGTTTGAACGGAGGTTTAACATTCCCCTCAACACTATTTAGGTCATTTTGGAGACATTTCTTTCAATTTTGTTGGCCTTTTACCTGACACTGAGATGAAATGACTTCTCAAGCCCAGCCGCCCAATGAAACCAATAGGCTTTATATGCACTGGGCGGTCCAACTTGCACCAATGCCTGGGCAGGCTTAGACCTTATAAGCAGTTTCCCAGTACACATGTGAGGTCAGTTTCAGCTCTGCACGGAAGCACCATGCAGCCCAATCTATTTCTCCATGCCCCGATGGGTGGGGGCCTGGTTGGATTGTAATTCAGTCCAGAATAAATTCCAGGGGCCAGTTGTTGAAAACTAACAATATCGTTTGTTAACATATCATTAAAACCTTGATCATTTAATATTGCAAATATACATCTACATATATTTTTGCTGAAAAAATGAAAGCAGCTTTTGCAAATGCAACAACTGCTCTCATTTTTCAGCAAAAATAACACTATATTAGATATCGTTCTTGCTAGAACAGTTAACAATATGACCACTAACATGCTTGTTAAGCTAACGAGGCTTTGAACAACTGGTATAGTAGTCACAGATAAGATTGACTAGGCGGAGCTATTCAGGTGTTGTCAGTATATGTCTAATTCGATGAGTCCACCAGAAGGTTCGGTAGAGTGCCTCTCGCACACTTGCTACAAGCGGACGAAATGATCATATAGGCCAAGGCTATGCTTGTGTTACAGTTGAATTCACACATTCGGGTGACTTGGTTTACCTTTTTGTTAATGGAATATTCCTAAGGCAGGTACAAACGACAGCTCCGCCTAGTCAACCTAGACTACTATACCAGATGTGAATTTTCATAGCTGCTCATCTTCTAATCAGGGCTTTGGCCCCCGCCCATCGGGGCTTTAGGAAATAGATGGGCTGCATGATGCTTCCACACAGAGCTGAAACCGACCCGCACACAAGTACTGGTAATCTGTTTAGAGGATCTAAGCCTGCCCAGGCAAAGAGGTGCGAGTCGGACCTTCAATGCATATGAACCCTGTTGGTTTCATTGGGTGGAAGGGCTTGAGATGTCATTTCATCTCAGTGTCGGGTAAAAGTCGCACAAAATTGGAAGCAACGTCTCCAAAATGACCTATACAGTGTTGACGGGGACGTTAAACCTCAAATCAAACAAACTAATCAGGGCTTACTTGTTTGAAGCTTCATCAGCTTAACAGACTCAGTAGTGGTCAACATGTTTACTGTTCTAGTTAGTAGAATATCTACTACAACAGTAGTATTTTGCTGAAAAAAGTGAGCAACTTTTCAGCCAAAAAAGGCCCTATTTCGCTCACATGAGTGGCACTGTCTATAGTACATTCTAAAGAACTATGATTTCTCTTTATCGGACAATGTACATGTATGTTTTAAATTTAAAATGACAGGCTGGAGGAATGTGATGGTGCTTGGTAGATTTGGGCCCTTTCAACCCATTAGGATTATGTCAAATGTGGTCGTTAAAACACTATTTCTGCCATTAGGATTATGTCAAATGTGGTCGTTAAAACACTATTTCTGGGCAGGCTTACCGGTAGACCTAAGTGATTAAACAGTACTTGTTTGTTTGTTTGTTTGAGGTTTAAAATCCCCATCAACACTGTAAAGGTCATTTTGGAGAAGCTGCATCCAATTTTGTGGGACTTTTACCCGACATTGAGATGAAATGACATCTCAAGCCCTGCCACCCGATGAAACCAATAGGGTTTATAAGCATGGACGGGCGGACTCACACCGCTTTGCCAGGGCAGGCTTAGATCCTCTAAGCTGTTTACCAGTACTCGTGTGCGGGTCGGTTTCAGCTCTGCATGGAAGTATCATGCAGCCCATCTATTTTTTCAGGCCCCAGTGGGTGGCAGCCGGATTAATCAGTACTAACTAGACAGTAGAACTTCGATGGCTGAGTCGAACCAGTTCTTTAGCCCCTAGGGAAATGCTCTACATAACAAATAGTGAGGGATAATTTAGGGGAGTTTCGTCTTTTATATTACAAATGTATGCTGTGTGTACTCGGATGAGTCTTTAAACTGAGGCCCCATCTCCGTATAACATCAGCTGTGGGTGAGAAGTAAAACTCAAACTCACTCACTCGCATATCAAATATCAAAGGATTGGGCCTTCTGTTTCAGCCAAGAAGATCTTTGAAGGTTTTCCCTATGTCAGTCTATGTAAAACGTGGGCCTCTGGGCGGGGCCATTTTTGGCCTCAGGGCTATATTTGAACAATCTTTGCAGACGCTCACTAGACAAAGCTGTAAACCAAATATTAATGGCCTGGGATTCTGTTTCAAACAAGAAGATTTTCAAGGTATTCTGTATGTAAGTCCATGAAAAACGTGGGTCAAATGAGAAGATGAGAAGATTTTTAAATGTTTCCCTACATGTCTATGTAAAACATGCACCCATGGGTGAGTCCATTTTTGGCTCCAGAGCTACAATTTGATTAATCTTGGTAGAGGTCCACTAGATGTAGCTACATACCACATTGGTTGAAGATTTTCAAGGTTTAAGTCTATGTAAAATATGTGGGCCTATGGGCAGGGCCGGTTTTGGCCCCAGGGCTATAATTTGAACACTCTTAGCAGAGGTCCACTAGCCAAAAATGTAACAAATATCAAAACCCTGGGCCTTCTGGTTTCAAACAAGAAACTTATTAAAGGTTTTCCCTATATAAGTGTATGTAAAACAAATGGGCCCCTGGGTGGGGCCATATGCGTATAATTTGAACAATATTAGTAGAGGTCCACCAGTTGAAGCTACATATCAAACATCATAGAACTGTGCCTTCTGGTTTCAGTTGAGAACATTTTAAAAGGTTTTCCCTATGTTAGTCTATGTAAAACATGGGCCTCTGGGCTGGGCCATTTTTGGTCCCAGGGCTATAATTAGAACAATTTTGGCAAAGGTCCAATAGATGAAGCTGTGTACCAGATATCAAAGGCCTGGGCCTTCAGGTTTCAAACAAGATTTTAATGGTTTTCCCTACAGAAGACTATTTAAAACTAGAATCGCGCAGTCGATGGCAAGCCATCGCATATCCCCACGCTTCCCCGTGGGCCCCACCCCCTGAGCCATCCCCTAGGGATGTTTGACCCGAGGGGTAAAATTTTGATTGTGATGTATTCTACTCATCATGCTGTTCGATTTAATATGCTACACGACCATGTTCTGAAAACTTTGATTTTTTATCCCCAAGGTGCCCCACCCCTGGCCCCACTCCCAGGGGTAGGATCAAAATTCCAAAAGTGTTATGCACTCCCCAGACCAAAGTTTTAGCAGTTCCCAAATTTTCAAGTTTCTATCTATAACGGTCTAGGAGGAGTTATCCGGTAACAGTAATGTATGGGGGTAAAGCGGTCAAAATCAGTTGTTGACCTCTGGTGGCCTCAAAATTGACCCCAGGGGTCAAATTTTGGTTGTAATGTTTTCTACTCATCATGCCGTTCGCTTTGATATATTACACGACCATGTTCTGGAAATTTTTATTTTTGACCCCCGCGGGCCCCATCCCCTGGGCCCACCCGTAGGGGTGTGATCAAAATTCCGAAAGTGTCATGCATTCCCCAGACCAAAGATCTATAAGTTCCCAAAGTTTCAAGTTTCTATCTGTAACCGTCTAGGAGGAGTTATCCGGTAAGACGGATGGACGGACGTACGGACGACAAAGACCATTACAATATCCCCACATTTTCTTCGAAAAGCGTGGGAATAACAAATGGGCAGAGCCATTTTTGGGTACTGGGCTACAATTTGAACAATCTTGGTAGAGGTCCTCTAGATAAAGCTACATACCAAATATCAAAGACCTGGGCATTTTGATTTCAGACAAGAAGATTTTAAAAGGTTTCTCCCTAAACAAGTCCATGTAAAATATGTGGACCTCTAGGCGGGGTCATTTTTGGCCCTAGGGCTAATATTTGAACAATCTTGGCAGAGGTCCACTAGTTGAAGCTGGGTACCAAATAGAAAAGGCCTGGGACTTCTGGTTTCAAACAAGAAGCTTACTAAAGGCTTTTCCTATATACAGTAGAACTTCGATGGCTCGAACACCGATGGCTGGTTTACCATGGCTGAGTCAAACCCGTTCTTGAGTCCCCAGAGAATTCTACTGCATAAGAAGTAGTGTGGGATAATTTCGAATTTTAACTTGCAAATGAATGCTGTGTGTACTCATTAGAATCGCCTCGATGAGACGATTCTAATGAGTACACACAGCATTCATTTTATCATAGAACACCCAAAAGATGTCCCAAAATTAACCCCTTCATGCTTCCTGGCAGTAACTCTCAGTGGCTCGAACTACCCCTGTCTCGAACAGATTTTCGTGGTCCCAAAGGTGTTCGAGCCATTGAAGTTCGAATGTAAATCTGTAAAATAAGTAGGCCCCAGGGTGGGACCATTTTTGGCCCCAAGGCTATAATTTGAACAACCTTGGTAAAGATTCCATAGGTGAAGCTTCAAACAAATATCAAAGACCTGGGCCTTCTGATTTCAGAGAAGATTTTTAAAAGTTTTCCCTATATAAGGCTATGTAAAACCATTGGGACCCAAGGATATAATTTGAACAATCTTGGCAGAGGTCCCCAAGATGAAGCTTCATACAAAGCATCAAAGACCAGGGTTTCTGGTTTCAGACTATAAGCTTTTTAAAGGTTTTCCCTATATAAATCTATTTAAAACCAGAGGACCTTCTGGTTTCAGACAAGAAGATTTTTAAAGAGTTTCTTCTCGAGGGTTTCACTTTGTATGTCTATTTAAAACCAGTGGACCCCTGGGCGGGACCATTTTTGGCCTCAAGGGTATAATTTGAACAATTTTGGTAGAGGTCCACTGGATGAAGCTTCATACGAAATATCAAAGACCTGGGCCTTCTGGTTTCAGACAAGATTTTAAAGGTTTTTGCTAATTTTCCCCTATTTGTTGCCATGGCAACCAGAGTTCTGCTTAGATTCCAAATCTTTGAACAACTTTAAGTTAGTACCTCCCAAGGATCATTCTGGTGAAGTTTGGTCAAAATTGGCCCAGTGAGATTTCAATTGTTGACAGACGACGGACAGACGCCGGAGCACTAGCCTACCAGAATAGCTCACTGAGCACCTAGCACTACATACTCAGTTGAGCTAAAAACTAGTATATTTGCCATATTTAATGATCACAGTTTTAATGGTATGTAAACCAATTGTATGCGGGGAAACCCCTAAACGGACACCTTGGCCAACAGTGCAGGCCAAGATCGGACATCGGACATTGCGGGACACAACGTCTGATCAGGGCCTGCACTATTTGCTAACAGTATTTTCCGTCAAAAATAAGATAAAAATGAAAAAAGTAGGCCTGATACCCCTTATATGACAAATAGTCTTATCCAGCATATAGCAATGGAAGAGTCCACTGGTATACAATGGGTTAATGGGCGCCATCTTTAGTTTTGAATAATTCCAATTCACCATATTTGCTGGCTCCCAGCTTGCACATTATCAATATTGGAAAAACGGGTAACCAGACCCCCCTGACCTTTCAAGGTCGGGGGGGGTCTGGTTACCTGTTTTGCCAACACTGGTAATCTTCAGACTAGGAACCAGCAGATAATGCAAAAAAGGTGAATTCTCCATCATTACCGGTATGTACATTTCAAGTGATTTGATTGGTTGAAATAAAAGTTTTATACTTTGATAAATTCCATGAGCAAGAATCTCAGAACAATTTCACGCAGCGACAGGTGGTAATAAAACGTGACCTCAAAGAGCACGTTTAGAACCCGCACGTTACGTCATTTTATACGAAGTGACGTAGACATGGTTTCAACTATTGAAAATGTAAATGTTTGAAGACTGAACTGAATTTAAAGACTTAATGTCAAGAATACATCGGCCCCGATAGCTCAGTTGGTAGAGTGTCCGCTCCGGGGAACGGGTCACGGGTTCGATCCCGGGCCGCGACATACCAAAGTCGTTAAGAATGGTAGTAGCTGCTCCTCGCTTGGCACTCAGATTTACGGGGTAGAGCTAGGACTGGTCGACCCAGTGTCAGGATAATGTTACTGGGTGTGGTATCATGTAATGTGTCTGGGACATGATACTTCAGTGAGGCAGCACTATAAAAGTGAGCACTGAGCTCCCTGTCGCAACCAGACACCGTCGTGATATGACTGAAAAATTGTTGAAAGCTACGTTAAACCCGAATTCACACACACACACACACAAGTCAAGAATACATAGAATTTTTTAAAATTCTGCATGCGAGTACATCACATTCTGCACCGAAACATGATCTCCAAAGCCTGGAAATTTCTTTGCAGTGTGACAAAGATATGTTATGTGTACTCATTAGAATCACCTCATATGTTTTCATGATAAAATAAGAGACAATTAAGACAGTAAATGCTCCAGATGAGGGGATGTTACAAGGATTATGTGATCATTTTCCATAAATATCGTCAGATGCCATTGTTGTCTGTACTTGGTTTTGTTTGTTTGATTTGAGGTTTAAAGTCCCTGTCAACACTGTAAAGGTCATTTTGGAGATGTTGCTTCCAATTTTGTGGGACTTTTACCCGACATTGAGATGCAATGACATCTCAAGCCCTGTCACCCAATGAAACCAATAGGGTTTATTAGCATGGACGATCAAGCCCTGTCACTCAATGAAACCAATAGGGTTTATTAGCATGGACGATCCCCCACACCGCCGTTCCTGGACAGGCTTAGATCCTCTAAGCCGTTTACCAGTTCTAGTGTGTGGGCAGGATTCAGCTCTGCGTGGAAGCATCATGCAACCCATATATTTCTTCAAGCCCCTATGGGCGGGGGCGGGTCTGTACTTGATAATTTTTACAGGTACAACAACTGTTGTTTTGAAGTTTAACCCCTGGTTGCCGAGAAAAACTACATCTGAAAATGTCATTTGCTTATGTCGTCTGCTGATTTTTTTTTTTTTTTGCAAACTTAAAAAAAAATAATTTTTGCATACAGACAAACAGTGTGGGCCCAGATCAGACTGCCCCTACAGGAGCAGTCTGATCTGGGTCCACACTGTTTGTAAAAAAAAATAGAGCTATCACTAAAGGTGATGAATACCCCCACAAAAACTGCCTTGATAGTACAACAGCGGAATTTTGCATTTTTTTCACTTGAAAGGGGCCATAACTATGTCGAAAATTGACGAATTGTAGTGGAAATCGAACTTGACCTGTATTTTATGATGTTACATCAGTGTACCAAAAATTATAAAAATCGGTGAAGTGCTTTTTGAGTTATCGTCTGGAAACCAAGTCAACCGACCGACCGACCGACAAGCTCACTCCTATATACCCCCCCAAATTTCATTTGTGGGGGTATAATTACTTTTAAGGTAACCGGCAGATGGCAAAGCAGACGACAATTGTCCTGATTGGCATTTTATGGGTTAACGCATGAGTGGACAGGTGTATATGAATAAGAAAAAGAAAGGTAAGTCAGATCTCTTTATTATTAAAAACTTTTAAATATGGAAGAACATAGAAAAGCTTACGTTGGAATATGTACCCTGCTGTAACATGTTTCATGTGTAAGACAAAACTAAAAAACGATGCTGGTTCCAAGCAGCACACTATTCTGCTGATTACTTCATACCGGATGAGAGTTACACGGGAACCTGTGAAAAAAATCTTTACAATCAACACTAGATTAGACAGACATTCTCACAACAATTGGAGTCTGCTTTGTTGTCTACCGGTGGTTACTTTGAAAGGCATTGTGGCAGAAAAGTGTGGCTCCAGATCAGACTGCTCATCTTGGAGCAGTCTGATCAGGTCCTTACTGTTTGTCTGTATGCAAAAAATACTTTCAAGTTTGCAAGGTGCAGCATAAGACATCAATGGCTGACATTTTCAGATGAAGTTTTTATTGGCGACTTAAGGGGAATGGGAAAACCTTCAGGGGATGCAATTCCTGCAAAAGTGTTTTTATCTCCCATGTCAATAGGGGTCAACTTTTAAAGGAAAGAATTTCCACCTGAGGAGCAAATTCTTTCCTTTAAGAGTAGACCCCTTTTGCGTGGGACGGAGCTTATTGAAAAGCGAACAGGAAGTTCTAAAAGTTGTCTCCCTTTGAAAAATGGCGGAAAAATCTGCCAGGTGTTCTCATTCCCCTTTAAGGAAAAAATTTTGTTCCTCCTATAGGTTTAAAAATAATATAAAGGAGCAGTCTGGTCTGAGTTTACAATGTTTTTCATGGGTATTTTAGCCCAAATACATGTATACAGACCTTTCAAAACAATATACAATTGACTAGTATTTTGATGAAAAAAAGTGAGTAGCTTTACTCAAATGTTTTCACCAAAACATTAGTATATAGAGGATCTTACACAAGTGGTCATTTCATATGATATTTATGAAACGAGCCTTCGGCGAGTTTCATAAATTTCATATGAACTGACCACGAGTGTAAGATTCTGTTTATCATATGACCACTTTAAATTAGATTTTATCGCCTTTGTGTTTGACAATTTTTCCACAGAAAATGCATTGTTGACATGGATGTTGTCATGACGTTACTTAATCCTGCCAAAGTGTTATTACACGTGTGGTCATACGATTTTTATTACACGATGTTATCCACTGCTTATCAGTGACATCATGTGATAAACTCAGTTACTTGATACTGAATGAATATCACATGTGAACCTGTTTTAACAAACAACAGAGGTATACCATTTTCAAAATTATCCAATTTCTGATTGGAAACTCCAAAACAGAAATTGGCAAACCGTGCAGGCCCAGATCAGACAACACAGAGTGCGGCATCTGAACAGGGCCTTCTCTGTTTGTAAAAAGTTCAGTCATTCTCTAAATAGAATTCTAAAAATAACTCAGCCTGACAGTCCTAAATTTTGAAATGGACTCTGCTCTATATAGTGGGGAAGATTCTACTCAGTTTAAAAATGGAATAACCCATAACATGCCAATCACGACAACTGTCGTCTGCTTTGTTCTCTGCCGGTTACTTTAAAAGTAATTTTTGTAGTGTGGACCCAGATCAGACTGCTCCTCTAGGAGCAGTCTGATCAGTGTCTACACTGTTTGCCTGTATGCAAAATTATTTTTAGAAAGTTTACAAAAAGATTCAGCAGACGACATTTTCAGATGTAGTTTTTCTCAACATCTTAAGGGTTAAGGCAAATGCACACACCTTCAATTGATCTCTAACACTTTCAAAAACAGTCACCTGCATGAACAGGGTCGGCTCTTAACAGAAGTAAGTTGCTCCTCCTCAGGCTGAGACACAGTTGGAATGTGCAGTCTGATCTCGGTCTAATATGCTTTTCACAGGCATTAAAATCAAAATATACAGATTTTTCAAAACTTCATATACAGTATCTCTCAGCAATGCTATGCCCTGGCCTATATCTATATCCATATACAGTCCAACTTGGATGGCTCGAACCACTTTGGGACCATAAAAATTTGTTCGAGACAGCGGTAGTTCGAGCCACAGAGGGATACTATTAGTGCCATACCAGGAGACATAATGGAGATAATTGTGGATATATTTTCGGTGTTCTGTATTATAAATGTACGTTGTGTGTACTCATTAGAATCGCCTCATCGAGGCGATTCTAATGAGTACACACAGCATACATTTGCAAGAAAATTGAAGAAAATCTTCCTAAATTACCCCTATATTGTATTTGAAGGAATTCCCTGCGGACTCAAGAACGGGTTCGACTTATCCATGGTAAACGAGCCATCGGAGTTCGAGCCATTGAAGTTTTACTGTACATTGCATATCATGGGCCAGTTGTTCAAAGCATCAATAGTTAATGATTTCCATTCTCCATCATTATGTACATTTCCAGCCATCTGACTAAGGCTGATACGATTAACCGGATAATCGATTAATTGATCAATACATTTTACAAAAATGATTATCTCTACTGATTTGTTAGTAATCGATTATTCAATAAGTACAGTTAACTACACAACATACTGCCTAAAATAGCTTGAAGAATGGCAAACAGTGCAGACCCTGATGAGACGCCGCATTCCGCGGCGTCTCATCTGGGTCTACACTCTTTGCCCAGGTCTGTATGTCCTCATACATAGGTTAAATATAGCAAGAACCATGCTCAGAAGAAAGCCAGGCTAGTTAAATTATGATAAACTAGAGCTATCACTAAAGGTGATGAATACCCCCACAAAAACTGCCTTGATAGTACAACAGCGGCATTTTTGCAATTTTTTCACTTGAAAGGGGCCATAACTATGTCGAAAATTGACGAATTGTAGTGGAAATCAAACTTAACCTGTATTTTATGATGTTACATCAGTGTACCAAAAATTATAAAAATCGGTGAAGCGCTTTTTGAGTAATCGTCTGGAAACCAAGTCAACAGACCGACCGACCGACCGACAAGCTCACTCCTATATACCCCCCAAATTTCATTTGTGGGGGTATAAATATCCAGTGATTACTAATCGGTTATCGAGCACAGTGGCATGACTAATAATCGATCACCTTTTCAGCTCCGATTAGCCAGCCCTACATCTGATTGGTTGAAATAAAAGTTTTATACTTCAATAAATTCCATAAGCAAGAATCTCATAACTACTTCACACAGCCATAGGTGGTGATATTACATCATGTCAAAGAGCATGTTTAGAACCCATGCATTACTTCTGACATTGTAAACAGCGTGCAATTAAAAGATGGGAAACTGTTGAAAAGGTAAATGCTAGAAGACAAATAAATGATATTAAAAGGCTTGGCATTTTTTTTGGCTTGGATTTCTTTCAAAGATGGCAGCTTAAAATTGAATAATCATTCCGCTGTGGCCGTTGGTAAGTTCACTCTTAAGCTTAAGATATATGAGCCCCGCCAAGCGAATTTGTGTCTTCGAGCATTCCGTCATGACAAATTTTAACTGCGCATGCCCAGCCATTCAGAGGGGCCAGGGATATGGCTTTCTGTCTGAAGGTTCCTCTTGATTCACTGCTCGCATAGGCGATAAGTACCAAAACCGCTTGACGGGGCCCATATAATTCCTAAATTTACCATTTTGCTGACATTTTCAACATTTCGATGTATATTTACATTCTTTGCACCTCATAACTTGGCGAAAAAAAATGCTTATAGGTCAAAATTTTAAACCAGAAAAACATTGACATGCTGTTTTTCTACAAAGAGCGCAACAGCGTTGACATCACCAATGCCCAATCAGATCGTAGAGAACCATGGTTTAGACTGACGTCATTTAACGTCACTGAAAATCATGTGACTCAATGCGTTCTTGGAAGTACGAACTACAGTTGAACTTCGATAGCTCAAACACCTTAGGGACCTCAAAAATCTGTTCGAGACAGGGGTAGTTTGAGCCACTAAGGGTTACCGCCAATAAGCATAACAAGATTTGTTTGTTTGAGGTTTAACGTCCCTGTCAAAACTGAAAATGTCATTTTGGAGACGTTGCTTCCAATTTATTGGGACTTTTACCCGACATTGAGATGAAATGACATCTCAAGCCCAGTCGCCCAATGAAACCAACAGGGTTTATAAGCATGGACGGGCCGACTCACACCGCTTTGCCTGGGCATGCTTAGATCCTCTAAGCAGTTTACCAGTACTTGTGTGCGGGCCGGTTTCAGCTCTGCATGGAAGCATCATGTAGCCTATATATTTCTTCAAGCCATGATGGGCAGGGCCCGAGGCATAACAAGATATTTTTGGACATCTTTTTGGTATTCTATCATGAAAATGTATGCTATGTATACACATTAGAATCGAGGCGATTCTAATGAGTACACACAGCATACATTTGCAATATAAAAGATGAAGATCTCCTAAATTATCCCCCACCTAGGGGCTCAAGAACGGGTTCGACTCAGCCATGGTAAACGAGCCATCCGTGTTCGAGCCATAGAAGTTCTACTGTGCATTGTTTTCTATAGGTTTACATCAGATTTTACACTGGAAATGTAAATATAAGCCGGTAAAAGCTGGCCTTGAGGTTATAAAACTTTTTTTCATGCTCAACTCAATTGAGCATGAAATTTATCTTGCTCATAAATTTTAAAATGCCAACAAATGTTGGCATTTTAAAATTTATGAGCATGATAAATTACATTCTGTGCTGATCCGAGCAAGAAACTTCCCCAATTTGTTTGTATTTTAATAGTTATGAGCATTACAAATTTCATGCTCACCTAAGTTGAGCATGAAAAAAGTTTTATAACCTCAGGGCCTGAAATGTCAACACCTTGGTTAGTTTTGGACAACTGGACCCTGGTTCATAAACAACAAAATCAAAATGTATAAAATTTCATGTTTTACAATTACGAAAGAGTCATCACAGACAACACAAACTATGGACATCACACATCACAGGCAACTGGCCTACTGTTTGAAAAGATAGATGGCGTTTGCATATGAGCTAGGGCGGAGCAAAACCTACATCTCTGAAACCAACAAAGACACAGATTAGCCTGTGCCTCCAGCCAGTCACGGCCTCTGAAGCCTTGTGGGTAAGAGCACTGTTATTTCAACAGTAATTTTGCAGTGTGGACCCAGATCACTGCTCCTCTAAAAGCAGTCTGATCAGAGTCCACACTGTTTGCCTGTATGCAAAAAAAAATCTTTAAAAAGTTTGCAAGAAGATGCAGCAGACGACATGAACAGATGACACTTTCCAATGCTGGTTTTCTTGGCATCTTATGGGGAATGGGAACACCTTCAGGGGAGGTAACTCCTGCAAAATTATTTCTGTCTCCCATGTCAATAGGGGTCAATTCTTAAAGGAAAGAATTCTTTCCTTTAAGAGTAGACCCCTTTTTCAGTGGGACAGGGCACACTGAAAAGTGAACATGAATTCCTGAAAGTTGTCGCCCTATGAAAAATTCCCCTTAAGGGTTAAAATTAAAAATATCCAGCCAGTCTGGCCTATGTCTTCACATCACTCATTGGATAGAAGTCAAGATCGCAATAATGGCAAACAAGAGGGCAAATGGCAATGAATCGCTCATCTGATTTCAAGATGTTACATAGCTTTGGAAAGTCATTTATCTAGTTTGGTAGAGGGTCTTCTAAGCAACCTTCCTGTGAAATTTGAATGAAATTGGACCAAAGGTATAGGACAAGTTGTCACTTATTTTATTTTTGTATTTTTAGCAGTGGAGGCCATCTTGTTCATCAGAGCAGAACAATTTTAGCTATTTTGCTAGGGAGCCACCTAGGTAACATTCCTGTAATCAAATTGGCCCAAGGGTTTAGGAGATTGCATAATAAGCAAATTGTTTATGTTTTTCTACTTTCAGCTCTAGGGGCCATTTTGCTCATCGGAGCAGAACCCTTTTAGATATTTTGGTAGTGGGGCATGCAAGCAACATTCCTATGATGTTTGAATAAAATTGGCCCAGGGGTACAGACAAATTCTTTGTGTAAAGATTTTTCGATTTTTAGCTCTGGTTGCCTTCTTGTTCATCAGAGCAGAATGATTTCAGCTATTTTGGTAGGGAGCCAACTAGGCAACATTCTTGTGAAGTTTGAATCAAACTGGCCCAAGGGTTTGAGAGGAGTTAGCATTTAAAGCAATTTGCTGACAACCAACACGGGACGACACATGATGGACATTCACCGATCACAATAGCTCACCATGAGCACTTTGTGCTCAGGTAAGCTAACAAGAAAGACTCCGATCAGACTGGGCAGATGCACAGGCTGATCTTAGTCTTTGCTGGTTGCAGAGATATAGGTCTTGCTCTGACCTAGATTTTCTTGTGGGTTTTTACACATCCCTGCCCATATTCGAGCCACAAGGAAGAAAACAAATATCTGTATTCTTATTCATTGACAATATATTATGCTCCCAATACAATGATAATATACATAAATTAACCAGTTATGATATACACATCAATGAAACACTTAACCTTTATCCTGCTGAATATTCATTTTAGCCACGCCCATCTCTGACTTTGAACCAATCAGATTATTTGATGTCATTTATTCCCACAAATTCATAAAATGAATGTCAAACAGTGTAGATCCTGATCAGATGGCTTCTTCAGAAGCCATCTGATCTTGATCTACACTGTTTGCAAAGACAGGGGTTGTTGTGAACAGCATGATAAGAGGTAAGTAATTAAAATGCTATTTTTAATGAATCCATTAAACAAAACAGCAGAACAACTAAAAGAAACATACATAAACTAGAAATAAGTCAATTCGGCACAGGGGCCATGCTCACCCAGAAGCAAGTATTTTGTAAAAAATGAAGTTAAAAAGGGCCATAACTTCTGATAGTAGTTGGCAAAAAGTACCCTAAATCAAACTTGAAACTATATTTCATAATTATATACCTGTGTATAAAATCTGAATCCAGTACACTTATCTTGTCAAATAATATCTAAAAGAAATAGAGGATCTTACATGAGTGTCCATGTATTATTGAATTTATTAAACAAGTTGAGGAAAAGGGATAAAATGCTAGGCTTTGCTGAGCATTTTATCCCTTTTCTTCAACGAATTTAATAAATTCATTTTATCCGAGGCTTTGCCAAGCATTTTATCCCTTTTCTTCAATGAGTTTAATAAATTCAATAATACATGAGCATGATTGCAAGATTCTATTTACCATATGACATTTAAAACTCATTTTATTCACGGTTGTTTAACAAAAATATCAATATTCCGCCACTAGTAAGATTTGACTTTCCATGTGAATCGCATGAAATGTCAACGGGCCTCCGTGGCCTAATGGATAAGAGCGCTGACTCTTAATCATTAGGTCTCTCACCACTGTGGGTTCGAGCCTCGCTCAGGTCACGTGAGACGCCAAGTTCTGCAACGGAAGGTCAGGTGGTTTTTCTCTGGGTACTCCGGTTTGCGCCCACCTCTGATTAACTATTGGCTCGATATGAGTGAAATAATCTTGAAAGGGCTGTAAAACGAACCCCCCACACCATCACTAGTAAATGCGACGTTGTTAAGGGTGTCGCACATGTAACGTTACAGGGCGTATCTGATTTGCATATTTAATCCACTAGTGGATTATCAAATTTATTACATGGTGTTATAACATTCTCAGACGCGATTTCATATGATAAACCATTTTTCTACATATGGACAGGACGAGGTTGAAGAAGGGCTTAACTCCCATTACAACTGGTAGATTTTACCCAAAATCAAACCTGATCTATAGTTTTTTATGATTAAATACCTATGTGTAAAATGTCTGTCTCATACATTATTAGCCCATGACATGCCAATCATGACAACTGTCATCTCATTTGTCGTCTGACGTTTACTTAAAAGTCTGTTTTGCAAACAGTGTGGACCTAGGAGCAGTCTGATCAGGGTCCACACTGTTTGCCTGTATGCAAAAATATTTTTAAGAAGTTCGCAAAAAGATTCAGCAGATGACATTTTCAGATGTAGTTTTTTCTCAGCGTCTTAGAGGTTAAACCTTTTTGAAAGATATTGAATTGAAACCATTTTTCATATGTAAAAATGTACGAGGAGATAATAAAACTTTTCATGCTCAACTTAGTTTAGCATGGAATTTGTAAATACTCATAAATTTTCAAATACAATCCAATCCGGAAAATATTTTTTCTGCTCAGATCAGCAGAGTATGTCATTTGTCCTGTTCATTAACCCATTGTATACTAGTGGACTCTTCCATTGCTATATGTTGACCAGTCCATTTGTCATATATATATTTGTCCGGTCTATTTTTTCGTTTTTATTCTATTTTTTACGGATAATTCCATGAGCAAATAGTGCAGGCCCTGATTAGGCGTCTGATCTGGGCCAGCACTGTTTGCCAAGGCACCCCTTTAGGGGTTTCCTGCATGCAGTGGATTAATTTGCACTAACTGGCATTTTAAAATTAATGAGCAAGCCATATTTAATACACTAGTGAGTTGGTTTGTTTGTTTAGTTTGAAGTTTAACATCTTTGTCAACACTATTTAGGTTGTTGTGTTACGCAGGATAATGGTTAAAATGTTGTGGGATCGTGGCAGATAACCTATAAGCTCCATTAGAGCCTATTGCTCAGGTGAACTAAAATATTACCTTATTTTGCAGAGAAAACACATGCAAGATTTGACTTTCCATGTGAATCACGTGAAATGTCAAGCCTTATCTCTGAAAAATGAAAAAAAAAAAAAAAAAAAAAGAATGTTGTCTGCTTTGCACTTTCACTAAGCCCATAAAGCTCATGTAAATTTTTAAAGCAGGTGAGATTTTCTCGTATTTGTCAGCAAAACTGAGGCTTGAATTTATATGTGAATTGTCTGCTAGACAGACAATTCACATGCAATGTGAAGCTAATATTCTCTGAAAAATGATTATTTTTCAGCAAAAATAAGGCTGCTTGACAATACATGTGAATTGTCTGCGGAGCCTAATGTTCTCTGAAAAATAAGCCCAAAAAAAATGTACCGTAATTCCCTGCGTATACCACGCACTCATCTATAACACGCACCTCAATTCTGAGTCCAAGATATGTGTAAAAAAAGATATTCCAGTCTAAAACACGCACATGCTTTTCCCAAGTATCACAGAATGCTTTTCTCAGACGCCATTTTGATTGAAAATGAAAGTACACGAATTTTGATTGGCTACTATCAAAATAGCCTGACTGGTTATAGGTATATTTCCCAGTAGTTATAGAACAGAATAGTGGTTAGTTTCTCTCTTGTAGCATAGGCAGTTCTTCCTTTACCCATAACGGTGGTGTGTGACAAGGTGACATTTTAAGTCTGCGGTTATTCATTTGATATGAAAGATGACAATGCATTTTCCCAGTTTTCTTTCACAAGGAAAGATATAAACAGGTTTCTTTCCAAAGGTAAAATTGTGACAACATGCCTCCAAGGCAGGTGCTCCATAGCGTTATTGACAGAATTTAAAGGTATCTACAGGTAGATTGAGTAGTTTGACACCTCTGGTTTTTCACACGTTCTCTATGCTAATCCCATAATTAACACCTTCTCAGCATGAGCCAAACATCTCACTCAATTAAAGAAGCCCATTTTGCATTTACTGTTAATAAAACGGGGATTCATGCCGGACTTCAAGGAACCTGATGTCCTGTGCAATTTGGAACTTTGTTGACATACATTGACTATCATAATTAATACTATAAGTATATTTATTAATAATAATATTATTATTTTTATTATTATTATTATTAGAAGTTTTAAAAAAATGCAGAATTTCTGTATTTCCAACAAACCACTGTTTTGTGACCAGTCTATTCAGATTCAGCAAATTAGTTCCTTACGTAAATTTGGGTATACCTGCCTGTGAAATGTGGAAAATATGGAAGTTATTTTTGTGCTAATAAAAGGTAATATGCGTGAAAGGTTGATGTCTGAGATAGGAATATTGATTGCATTTTTAATGGTATGAATGATTCAATGAATTAATATGTCAAACGAACTTTATGAGGGTCTCAAAGTGTCACATTGTATTTGTAATGGGTTTTCGTGACCTGCCGACTTTTCGAGAAAAACATTGTCATTTTTCTATGCCATTGTATTACACGCAGGGGATTTTTTTCACCGTTTTCTGGGTGAAAAAAGTGCGTGGTTTACACAGGGAATTACGGTAAATGACATCTGCAAATGGATGAAGGCAGTTTCAGTGTTAAAGACAGGAAAAGGTGAAAAGAATTTTTAGCTCACTTGAACTTTAGACGCCTGGGAGTCTATATGGCAAAGTTATGGTGCATTCTGTATCAACATTGCCGACTATAAAATAATATATAGAGGATATTTGATTTTTTCAGTGTAAGATCGAATTTTATTTCATCGAATGAACACCAAAACTGTTATTTTCACGAGTGGCATAGCCACGAGTGAAAATAGCAGTTTTGGTGTTCATGAGTGAAATAAAATTTGATCTTGCACTGAAAAAATCAAATTTTCTGTTTCTTACATGCTTCAAAAGGCAATATTTAGCGTCTTTAATGGTGTCGCTCACATTTGGGGAAAATTATCTTTGTTCCTGTTCGTTTCGCGTCAATTTAGTGGTGTCCATCGTGTTTAGTGGGTATACTATTGGGTGCAAACTGAAAGTTTGCACCTGAGAAATGGCTTGGGATGGTATTATTATGAATGATTAATGAAATAATTGAGAGAGTAGTTTTCCAAAGAAGTTGCTGGCAAGTCTAACGCCGCGCGACAAAAGACGTGACGTCAGCGTCATAAATGACGTCAGTAACGTCCCCGTCACACATGAACGGGCTATGCGTCAATTAGAACACATTTCAGTATTGTTCAGTTATCTGACAAAGATAAAATTGAAATTAGAGTTAGATTTGAAGAAAAAAGTGGTCCCAAACAGTGAAAAATAAAAAATCGTATTTTCACTGTTTGAAACAGTGAAAATATCGATTTATATTTCACTGATAAATCTCTATCATTCATTGAAAAGCATGTAAGAAAAACCTGTTTTATTTGTATCACATGAAAAAAAAGATCTGTCTGGATTTTCACTAATGTTATATCTATGATGTAAAAGCAGACTTGAACAAGAACGTTTTCTGTGTTCAGTGACTAGAATGGCCTATATCCTGGAGGGTATTTCACTAAAGACCAGTTGGAGAAGTGAGCCTTACAGTGGTCCCAGCCAAGCTTCTCGTGCAACTGAAAGATAAAAGAGAAATTTTCCTGTGAAAATTCAAGGAACCCATACCATAAAAATCCTTAAGGGGAATGGGAACAGCTGACAGATTTTTCCACCATTTTTCAAAGGGAGACAACTTTTCGGACTTCCTGTTTGCTTTTCTATAAGCCCCATCCCACTGAAAAAGGGGTCTACTCTTAAAGGAAAGAATTTGCTCCCCAGGAGCAAATTCTTTCCTTTAAGAGTTGACCCCATTGATAAGGAAGGCAGGAGTTGCCTCCCCTGAAGGTGTCCCCATTCCCCTCAAAATTCTGACACCTTGAGGACTTGCTGTAATTCTCCTAAACATTTAAGGAATTGTTTCACAATCCAGCAAGGAACTGGAATGGCAAACAGTGTAGATCCTGAAGGAGCAGACTGATCCAGGTCTGCACTGTTTGCATAGGTCTGTCTGTCCCAATACTTATGATTATTATGGTATATCCCGAGGTGTCCTTAACACAACTTTGCAAAATATAACCAAAAGCTTTAAAACTTGACCAGTATGATGAATGACAGTCTATTTTATATTAACCCAATGCAAGTGGGAAACCCCTAAAAGGCAACTTGGCAAACAGTGCAGGCCCAGTTCAGACACCACAGAAAGCGGCATCTGATCAGGGCCTGAACTATTTGCTAACAGAATTTCCATCAGAAAAAGAAAATGAAAAAATAGGCCTGACACCCCTTATACGACAAATGGACTTGTCCAACATATAGCAATGGAAGAGTCCACTCGTATACAAAGGGTTAATTTGCAGAGGGAATCAGTCTTGACATTTCATGTGAATCCTCTGCCTTATAAAATTTGAAGCCTCGGCTAAAGAAGAAGAGAATATCTGAAAATGTCATCTTCTAAGGTTGTTATTGGCACTCTAGAGGCTAATTACAGAACTGTTCTTTGTACAGGAATCTGCAAAAGTTTATAATTCAGTTTATCTGCCCAGTCAACACACAATGTCACATTGAGCCAGTCTATCTAACCACAGCTGAGCCCTTCTTCGGTGTTCATTAGAACTGAAAATGTTCTTTTGAATCAATGGAAGGAACTTTTCCACCCCTGTGACATTTCATGCCCTCAGACGCAGTGCTGGACCCCCAAACTGGCCACCAAATGTCACAGGGGTGGAAAAAGAACATGACTCAACCGGGACTCGAACCCAGGGCCTTTCACATACCATGCGAACACTCTACCGACTGAGCTACCAAGCCACATGATCGACCTGTTACATATAGAACTAGAGAAAGTGCCCAGTGGGGCACGTATACCCCCGGCCAGTGCCATCCCCTTTTAGTGGAAATGACAATTTGTCTGTAGCATTGAACCTTTCCATATAACCATTTAGTCCACTGAGAATAACTATTGCATTTCAACAATAAGGAGTATAATGAAAGCAGTTAACACAAAACTTGGACGTAATCAAAATGCCTAAGTCTTAATTATTGACCCCTAGCCCCACCCCGGGGAATGACCCAGGAGCTTAGATATTCCATATGAAAGTTAATACTACAGCTATATTCTGTACCATGTATGAAGAGAATCTAACATGAGGTTACAGAGATATGAGCAATCAAAAAGGCTTAACACAAAACTTTGACGTAAATATTGACAAACGGACAGACAGCCCACCCGGGGGCTTGACCCAGGGGCTTAGATATTCCATATGATAGGTAATGCTATAGAGATATCTTTTACCAAATATGAAGAGAATCTAATGTGGTTACAGAGATATAAGCAATCAAAAAGGTTTAACACAAAACTTTGATGTCAAAGTTTACAAACGGGCAGACAGCTCACCCAGGGAATTGACTCAGGGGCTTAGATATTCTATATGAAAGGTAATGCTATAGAGATATTAAGAGAATCTAACATGTTGTTACAGAGATATGAGCAATCCAAAAGGTTTAACACAAAACACTGACGTAAATGTTGATGAAGGGACGGACGGACCAACATCGAGGTTTAGGGGCTAGAAGGTTTATGGGCTAAAATTGTCTGGGATTATACACTAATTTTGTCCAAGATTATGGGCTTTTGTCTAAAATTATGCGCTTTTTTGAGTCCAACTTGTGTCCAAAAGTGTCCAACATGTATTAAGGGCTTAAAAGTCTGAATTTAAGGGATTTTTAGCCCTTAAAACTTCCCAAAAAAAGCCCCTAAAACTGACAAAAAAATAGCCCGTGAAATTGGACATGATTGGACATTTGACTGTCCACGGGGTTAGCAGCTATTTCAAAAATGACTTTAATTCAGCTTAGGTTACCCCCCTTATACCATTGGCTCATTTTAACAAGAGGGCCATGATGGCCCTGGA
The DNA here is from genome assembly GCA_963580285.1 of Lucinisca nassula. Lineage (NCBI taxonomy): Eukaryota > Metazoa > Mollusca > Bivalvia > Lucinida > Lucinidae > Lucinisca > Lucinisca nassula. Next base: position 10,703,786 of record OY757024.1, read on the forward strand.
TCGCTCACCTGATCCATAGTGTAACAAGTGGGCCCCAGAGAGGGCCATTATTGGCCCCAGGGCTTTAATGTGCATAATGTTGAGGGAGGTCTTAAAGGTGAAGCTTCATACCAAACATCAACAAAGGCTAAAATTTGAACAATCTTGGCAAAGGTCCACTAGATGAAGCTACACATCAAATATCAAAGACCTGGGCCTAGCGGTTTCAGAGAAGAAGATTTTTAAAGATTTTGCCTATATAAGCCTATGTAAAATCAAAGGGCCCCGTGGCGGGGGCATTTTTTGTCCCAGCACTATAATTTGAACAATCTTGGTAGGGGTCCACTAGATGAAGCTTCATACCAAATATCAAAGTCCTGGGCCTTGTGGTTTCAGAGAAGAAGATTTTTAAAGATTTTCCCTATATAAGCCAATGTAAAACCAAAGGGCCCCGTGGCGGGGGCATTTTTTGTCCCAGCACTAAAATTTGAACAATCTTGGTAGGGGTCCACTAGATGAAGCTTCATACCAAATATCAAAGTCCTGGGCCTTGTGGTTTCAGAGAAGAAAATTTTTAAAGATTTTCCCTATATAAGCCTATGTAAAACCAAAGGGCCCTGGGGCGGGGGCATTTTTGGCCCCAGCACTATAATTTGAACAATCTTGGTAGGGTCCACTAGATGAAGCTTCATACCAAATATCAAAGACCTGGGCCTTGTGGTTTCAGAGAAGAAAATTTTTAAAGATTTTCCCTATATAAGCCTATGTAAAACCAAAGGGCCCTGGGGCGGGGGCATTTTTGGCCCCAGCACTATAATTTGAACAATCTTGGTAGGGGTCCACTAGATGAAGCTTCATACCAAATATCAAAGTCCTGGGCCTTGTGGTTTCAGAGAAGAAGATTTTTTAAGTTTTTGGTGAAAAAAATCTATTTTTTGCTCCTGTGACCTTGATGTGCAACGGACCGGAACCATTTGAACAACTCTGAAAGGGGACCACCTAAGGATCATTCTTGTGAAGTTTGGTCAAAATCCGATCAGTGGTTTAGGAGGAGATGTCGTTTAAAGAAATTGTTTACGCATGCACGCACGGACGCACGCACGACGGACAAAAAGTGATCCCAAAAGCTCACCTCGTCACTACGTGACGGTGAGCTAAAAAGGGACTAGGTGCTAGTAGCCCCTAGTACGAAATAGCCCCTAAACCTGTCCTGTACCAATGTTTAAGCCCCTAAACCCTCAATGTTGGTGCGGACGGACAGACTGAGGGATGAACAGCCCACCTAGGGGCTTGAACCCCGAGCTTAGATATTCCAAATGAAAGGGAATGCTATAGAGATATCCGTTAACAAATATGAAGAGAATCCAATGCGTGGTCACAGAGATATGAGCAATCAAAAAGGTTTAACACAAAAGTTTGACGTAAAAGTTGACAAACGGATGGACAGCCCACCTAGGGGCTTGACCCAGAGGCTTAGATATTCCAAATGAAAGGTAATGCTATAGAGATATCCTTTACCAAACATGAAGAGAATCTAACATTTGGTTACAGAGATATCAGCAATGAAAAAGGTTTAACACCAAAATTTGACGTAACAGTAGATGAACAGACAGACAGACAGACAGCCCAGCCAGGGGCTTAATCCATGGGCTTAGATATTCCATATGAAAGTTAATGCTATGGAGATATCCTTTACCAAACATGAAGAGAATCTAACATTTGGTTACAGAGATATCAGCTATGAAAAAGGTTTAACACAAAACTTTGACGTTAAAGTAGATGAACAGACAGACAGACATACAGCCCACCCAGGGGCTTGACCCATGGGCTTAGATATTCCATATGAAAGGTGATGCTATAGAGATATCCTTTAACAAATATGAAGAGAATCCAACCCGTGGTGACAGAGATATGAGCAATCAAAAAGGTTTAACACAAAAGTTTGACGTAAAAGTTGACAAACGGATGGACAGCCCACCTAGGGGCTTGACCCAGAGCCTTAGATATTCCAAATGAAAGGTAATGCTATAGAGATATCCTTTACCAAACATGAAGAGAATCTAACATTTGGTTACAGAGATATCAGCAATGAAAAAGGTTTAACACAAAACTTTGACGTAAAAGTAGATGAACAGACAGACGGACAGACAGACAGCCCACCCAGGAGCTTGATCTATGGGCTTAGATATTCCATATGAAAGGTAATGCTATAGAGATATCCTTTACCAAACATGAAGAGAATCTAACATGTGGTTACAGAGATATCAGCAATGAAAAAGATTTAACACAAAACTTTGACGTAAAAGTAGATGAACAGACAGACGGACAGACAGACAGCCCACCCAGGGGCTTGATCCAGGGGCTTAGATATTCCATATGAAAGGTAATGGTATAGAGATATCCTTTTTCCAAATATGAAGAGCATTTAACATGTGGTTACAGAGATATGAGCTGTGAAAAAGGTTTAACGCAAAACTTTGACGTAAAGGTTGACGAACGGCGGGACGGACGGAAGTACGAACGAACGAACCAACCAACCAACCAAAGAACCGACGAATGTACGGAAAGACGAAAAGTATATACCCCCTGACATACTTCGTATGCCGGGGGTATAATAACCTTAGAAAGTATTTCAGGATCAGTCTTCAAGAGTACTTGGCAGGGATTGAACCCTCAATTGGCTTACCACCACTCAGTCACAGATCCAACTGTGTGCCAGGCATGCCAGAATCTTTTGTGTTCAGGAAACCCTTGTTATAACTAGAGTATTTGTTCCCTAAAACTTTGCCATTATAAAGAATTTGCCATTATAAAGAATCCCAATAGGCAGTATAAAAGATAATAAAGGGACTTCAATACTCCAAGAAAAAATGTTAAAGACATTTGTTAGAATCGCCTCATTGAGGTGATTCTAACAAAGGTCTATAACATTTGTTTCTTGGAGTATTACAATTTACAAGAAACTTTCGTGACTATGGCTTCGATATAGGCATTTCCAGCCCGAGGGATGCCTGTGCCAATCAGAACCAAGGCTAAGCCTTGAGCTAATGTAATGTCAATATAAAGTGTTTTGTTGTTACAAAAACTCCTACCCACCTCAATAATTTTTGTGTCTTGATCTTTGGTTGCTTTCTCCTCCTGTTGTTTTATCAGCAGTTTTAGAGCTCTGCCATAATGCTGATGTACTAGTGCATGTTTCATACTGAATACTATCACCTAGTGAAAAAGAGTGGGAAAGACAATTTATCATATAACATCACTGATAATTAGTGGATAACATAACAAGAGCACCGCAAGCGGGTGCCAACGCTCGTCTGCAGTTTCTTTTAGAAAACAAAAGTTCTAAGTCAAATCAAATTGCAAGATGGAGTTATAAAACTTGTAGGGAATGTAGCTCTTGTGATGGTGAGTATGTGTATGAAGTTTCATGAAGGTAGGCCAAATACTTTTGGAAATATGGTCAAGGTTAAGTTTTTTGGTTAATTTTTCGAAAAATAGGTCAAAGTTCAAAGGTCAAGGTCACAGGTCAAAAAGCGTGGTATGACTGAAACGGTCTTGTCCCAAGGAACATTCATGTGAAGTTGGAAGGCTCTGTTGTGAATAGTATTGAAATAAGTGACAAAAACAATTTAAAAAAAAACGGAGAGAAAAGGGGAGATAATTCAATCAAATTGCAAGATGGAGTTTATAAAACTTGTCGGGAATGTAGCTCTTGTGATGGTGAGTATGTGTATGAAGTTTCATGAAGGTAGGCCAAATACTTTTGGAAATATGGTCAAGGTTAAGGTTTTCGGTTAAATTTTCGAAAAATAGGTCAAAGTTCAAAGGTCAAGGTAACAGATCAAAAAGTGTGGTATCACTGAAAAGGTCTTGTCCCAAGGAACATTCATGTGAAGTTTGAAGGCTCTGTTGTGAATAGTATTAAAATGAGAGCAAAAAATGTGTTTCAGAAAAAAATTGGAAAAGGGGAGATAATTCAGCCAAAATCAACAATGTTGTTATGGTCCTTGGTCAAAATGTAGCTCTTGTGATGATGAGTGTGTGTATGAAGTTTCATGAGGCTAGGTCTAATACTTTTTAAGTTATAGCCAAGGTTAAGTTTTTTTGGAACGACGACGCAGGACGACGCAAGACGACGACAACGCAGACGCCGGAGTGATGACAATAGCTCGAAAGTTTTTTTTCAAAAAACAGACGAGCTAAAAGATTTGTTTTGTTTGATTTAAGGTTTAACGTCCCTGTCAACACTGTAAATGTCATTTTGGAGACCTTGCTTCCAATTTTGTGGGACTTTTACCCAACACTGAGATGAAATGACATCTCAAGTCCTGCCGCCCAATGACACCAATAGGGTTTATATGCAATGGGCGGGCTGACTCACACCGCTTTGCCTGGGCAGGCTTAGATTCTCTAAGCAGATTTCCAGTACTCATGTGCGGGTCGGTTTCAGCTCTGCGTGGAAGCATCAAGCAGCCCATCTATTTCTTCAAGCCCTGATGGGTGGGGGCAGAACACATGGTTATTGGGGCATAATGTCACATTGCTCTCCATGACAACCCTTAGTTTTCTGTTGAATTTGTTTTAGCTTCTTTGGCAATAAAATTTAAAATCATTATATGAGCCCCGCCAAGCGAATTTGTGTCTTCGAGCATTCCGTCATGACAAATTTTAACTGCGCATGCCCAGCCATTCAGAGGGGCCAGGGATATGGCTTTCTGTCTGAAGGTTCCTCTTGATTCACTGCTTGTATGAGTGAGCAGGGAAGGTTCTGGCGAGACTGCACGGATGCGCAGGCTCACCTGAACCTTCGCTGCTAGCAAAGGTGATAAGTACCAAAATTGCTTGACGGGGCCCATATGATAAATAGAATCTTAAATGTGTGGTCATTTCTTATGAAATTTTTTAAACTCGCCAGAGCCTCGTTTCATAAATTTTACATAAAGTTATCATTTGTGTAAGATTCTATATTTATTGAAGACCTGTTGCATCATGGAGAGCTGGCCTGCTAGCACACTGTCTTTTACTCCTTATCCGGCGGAATAATTAATTTAACCACACCCATTTCTGACCTTGAACAAATCAGATTACTTGATGTAATTTATTCCTACAAATTCACATACTGGATGACAAACAGTGTAGATCCTGATCAGATGGCTTCTGAAGAAGCCATCTGATCAGGATCTACACTGTTTGCAAAAGTAAAGGTTGTTGTGATCAGGGGGATAAGGGTTAAATAAGGGTTAAATGAAGAGAAAAATGTTAAGTTTGCAGCCTTGACTGGCAGGGGTGGTGGCAAACATTCATTTATCATCATACTGAGCATAAACTTAGTCCATGAAATTGCCTGGAAAATATGAGGTCTTAAGAGAAAACTTGTAAATTTTGGGAATTATTTTATTTAGTGTTGAGGTTTTACATCCCTGTCAACACTTTTTAGACTATTTTGGAGATTTTTGTTTGATTTGAGGTTTAACGTCCCCATCAACACTGTATAGGTCATTTTGGAGACGTTGCTTCCAATTTTGTGGGACTTTAACCCAACATTGAGATGAAATGACATCTCAAGCCCTGTTGCCCAATGAAACCAGTAGAGTTTATAAGCGAGGACTGTCCGACTTGCACTGCTTTGTTTGGGCAGGCTTAGATCCTCTAAGAGGTTTACTTATTTTGTATTGTTTTAATAAAATTTATGTCAGAGCCAACAAACATCATGTTTATAACAAGTCATTAAATGCTACAGAACTCAAAATAAGCTGAACATACCTTAGAATCTGCTGTATCTGCCCACTTCTGGATTTCAGATAAAGTTTTATCTACATCTTCGACTGTACAGAGGCCATCGGCATCCTCCTCCTGCGCTTCTTCAGCGTTAAGTATAGAATCTGCCTGGGCACAACCTAGTTTTACTAGTGCTGTTATCACATGACTCTTTCTCTCCTCCATATCACTGAAATATACAAACACAGTACATAGAGTACAATTCCTATTTTAAATATGTTCTAGAAAGGGTTATCCTTTGGAAGCAAGGAATACACCACAGAACTGGAAAATATGGAGTGTACATGTTTTCTGGGCCAGACTAGCTAGTTTCGGCCATTTAGGCCTCATCAGTGACCCTCAAATATTTTCAAAATTCCACAATGGAATCAACTAGAGCTATCACTAAAGGTGATGAATACCCCCACAAAAACTGCCTTGATAGTACAACAGCGGCATTTTGCAATTTTTTCACTTGAAAGGGGCCATAACTATGTCGAAAATTGACGAATTGTAGTGGAAATCGAACTTGACCTGTATTTTATGATGTTACATCAGTGTACCAAAAGTTATAAAAATCGGTGAAGCACTTTTTGAGTTATCGTCTGGAAACCAAGTCAACAGACCGACCGACAGACTGACCGACCGACAAGCTCATTCCTATATACCCCCCCAAATTTCATTTGTGGGGGTATAATGATCCCAAAAGACAAGAAAATATAAACTACACTATGATGTAGGGCAGGGAGACTTTTAACAGCCGCCACACATTCCCAGACATCAGCTGTAGTGAACTGTTCAAAAGAACCGTCCCAAAGGTTTGTTTGTTTGATTTGAGGTTTAACATCCCTGTCAACACTGTAAAGGTCATTTTGGAGACTTTGCTTACAATTTTGTGGGACTTTTACCCGACACCGAGATGAAATGACATCTCAAACCCTGTCACCCAATGAAACCAATAGGGTTTATTAGCATGGACGGTCCGCCTCGCACCATGGTTCCTGGACAGGCTTAGATCCTCTAAGCGGTTTACCAGTACTAGTGTGCGGGCCAGATTCAGCTCTGCGTGGAAGCATCAAGCAGCCCATATACAGTAAAACCTGTCTTAGTGGCCACCTCTATTAAGCAAGCAACATGTCTTAAGCAAGCAGGCCTTCAGTTCCCCAAAAAGGCAAATGTGTTAAATTTCACCTGTATTAAGCAAGCACCTGTCTTAAGCAAGCACATTTTGGTTATACCTTAGGTGCTTGCTTAATACAGGTTGGACTGTATTTCTTCAACCCCCTATGGGCCGGGGCCATGTCCCAAAGGAGGTCTCCTATAAGGAGTATATATATAATATCACTGTAAGAAATATACCCAGTACATACAGTAAAATTCCTATACTGTTCAAAGGTGGTCTTTAAGTCCCAAAGGTGGTGTCCTATGAGGCATATATATAATATCACTGTTATATACACACCCAGTCTCTACAGTAAAATTCCTATATCAAGACCACCTTTGGGACTGCTCAAAAGTGGTCTTTAAGACAACTTTTGAACATTTCCAAAGGTGGTCTCCTATCAGGAGTATATACATAATATCACTGTAATATACACACCCAGTACATACATCAAAATTCCTATATCAAGACCACCTTTGGGACTGTTCAAAAGGGGTCTTTAAGACCACTTTTGACAAATCCCAAAGGTGGTCTCTTTTAAAACCACATTGGGACTGTTCAAAAGTGGTCTTTAAGGCCATGTTTGAACATTCCCAAAGGTGGTCTCCTATCAGGAGTATATATATATAATATCACTGTAATATACACACCCAGTACATACAGCAAAATTCCTGGCCCCAGTCCATTGGGGCCTTGAAGAAATAGATGGGCTGCATGATGCTTCCACGCAGAGCTGAATCAAACCCGCACACGAGTACTGGTAAACCACCTAGAGGATCTAAGCTTGCCCAGGAAAAGCGGTGCGAGTGTCAGACTGTCCATGCTTATAAACCCTATTGGTTTCATTGGGCAACAGGGCTTGTCATTTCATCTCAATGTCAGGTCCCACAAAATTGGAAGCATTGTCTCCAAAATGACCTTTACAGTGTTGATGGGGATGTTAAACCTCAAATCAAACAAACAAATACAGTAAAACTCCTATAATTCCACCTTTGGGACTGTTCAAAAGTGGTCTACAAGGAGACACCAAAGGTGTAGAAAAACCAAATAAAGAATAACTGAAACCTTCTCAGTAAGCTTTCAAAAACAGATTATGTCTTTATTTTAGGTGGTCTTAATAGCGGCATTTTACTGTATTTTCTTTTTTTCCTGAGAAAAGAAGGTGTATCATCTGCCCAGCATAAATTTTGCAGACGTAATTTTCAAATATTTCTTCTTATTTTTCAGAGAAAATAAGACTAGAACCATAACAAAAATTTTATGAAAATAGTGACCTTGACCTAGCAACCTAAATGTCTGTCTTGCTCGAGATATTATCATACACAATATTTGTGTAATCCAGCAATAAATGTATGTGCTAGAGTGATGACAAAGTTTTTCTAAAAATAGTCACAGTGACCTTGACCTTGAGTCCAGGACCCTGAAAGTTAAACTCACTCGATAAATTATTATACCAAACATTTATGTGAAGTTACATTAAAATCCATTAATAAATGAAGACACTAGAACTAGAGCCATAACAAAGTATTTCTGAAAATAGCTGCAGTGACCTTGAACACTGAAAGTAGATCTTGCTCAAGATATAATCATACACAACATTTGTGTAATCCATTAATAAATGTATGCATTAAGGTACTTACAAAGTTTTTCTCAAAATAGCCACAGTGACCTTGACCATGAGCCCAAGATCCTAAAAGTCAAACTCGTTTGAGATATTATCATACACAACATTTGTTTGAAGTTATCTTAAAATACATCAATAAATGTAGGTGATAGAGGGATGACCAAGTATTTCTAAAAATAGCTACACTGACCTTGACCTTGAGCCTAGGACTCTGAAAGTCAAATTCACTTGGATATTATCATACCACTCATTTGTGTGAATTTACATTAAAATCCATCAATAAATGTTGGTGCTTGAGTGATGACAAAGTACGGATGTATGCACGTATGTTTGCATACTGGAAGACATTCTTACGTATAAGAAAAAATGTTATATCCCCTCAACACTTCGTTGTTCGAGGGGATAATAAGTTTGATGATGATTGGAACAAACTGTGGCATCTTAAGAGTGTTCACAAGGATTTTCTGTGATTTGACCTATTGACCTACTTTTTGACCAGATATGATCCATATTCAAACTTGACCCGGATATTGTCAAGACGATCATTCCTAGCAAGTTTCATGATGATTGGGCCTTCATTTACTTATCCTGGTTCAGCTGGACAAGGTTTAAAATGGGATTTCACTGTATTGTCAATAGTAACCCTTTTTGTACCAAATGGAATCTTCCTCCTTATATATGGCAGGAGTCCATTTCAAAATTTAGGGGTGTCAGGTTGTGTTTACTTCAAAATTTGTTTGGAAAATGACTGAACTTTTAGCAAACAGTGGAGGCCCTGATCAGACGCCGCATTCTGCGGCGTCTGATCTGGGCCTGCACTGTTTGCCAGGGTACCCGTTTTGGGGTGTCTGGTAATAAATGGGTTAAAGCCACACCATCAGTAGTCTATTCAAACAGATTTGTTCAACAACAGCTTACCTTTTAATGGAGGCAGCCTCTGGCCTTGTATCTTGCTTGAGTCCAACATAGGCGAGTAACTCTGTCTGGTTTATTCTGGACAGAATCAGCTGAGACAGCTCAATAATCTCCGGTAGATGTTTCAGCCTATCCTACAAAAATTGACAGCCACATATAACATATGGTGTGACTGCATCACGAAAACGCGCCTATATAATTTTGACCCCCTCGAACCCCACTTTTATATAGAAAAACTGGGGTTTAAAGGGGTAAACATTATTTTTCTTATTTCTGCTCTAAAATATAGATTGTGGGTACTCGTTAGAACCGCCTCATCGAGGCGGTACTAACGAGTCCCCACAATCTATATTTTGAGATATAGATTGTGGGTACTCGTTAGAACCGCCTCATCGAGGCGGTACTAACGAGTCCCCACAATCTATATTTTGAGCAGAAATAAGAAAATTATTACAATTTTTCATCTAAAAATTTAGATTTTGTAGGCGGTAAAATTCACAATGTATTTGTATAGGCATGTTTTCGTAATGGTCTACGTTTTAAATCCAACCAACAACTAAGGTCACACAGAGATAGCAACTTGGAGAAGCCTCTGTGGTGTAGTGGTTATGCTACTCGCCTGATAAACCAGGGATGACAGGATCAATCCTGGGCTTCTCCAGACTTTCGGATGAGTCTTTAAACGGAGGCCCCGTCTCTGCACAACCTTAGCTGTTGATGGGATGTAAAACTGAAACACACTCACACTCAGATACGACCTTGGTTTAATCCCATTTTTAATCCTGTTTGTACCAAATGGAATCTTCCTCCTTATATATAGCAGGAGTCCATTTAAAAATGTATGGGGTGACAGGTTGTGTTTTTTATTTCAAAATTTATTTGGAAAATGGCTGAACTTTTTGCAAACAGTGTAGGCCCTGATCAGATGCCGCATTCTGCGGCATCTGATCTGGGCCTGCACTGTTTGCCAAATACCCGTTTCGGGGTTTCTGGTACAAAATGGGTTAAAGACTCAAGAGCCACGACCCAAGGTTTATTAGGCAAGTAGCTTAACGACTATACCACAGAGACTTCACATAACAATAAATACAAAATAGATTTAGTCTTTGTGTGTTTGTTTGTTTGGATTTTAATAGCACAGTCAACACTATTCATGTCATTTTGAGCAGGTCAGTTACCTAGCCACACTTTTCCAAGGCTGGCATATACAGAAGTTGTCGTTAAACAGTACACGGAACATTGTTTTGCCAGAAATTGACATCTGCCCTTCTAAGATCAGCAGAAAGAGCAGAATTACAATAGAAAAGATTTTATTATCAATCTCCTCAAAAGAATGTTGCAAACCCCAACAGGTATCAAACCCTTGACCTGATCAACAGCCAGACGTTCATCTGACTGACCTATCAAGGCTGGTTCCAGGTACGAAATAGAATCATTAGGGCACAGGAATGTTCTTTCAGGGTCCTCTGTCTGGTCTGGACATCATCAAAGCTAGATAAAATCCATTGCTATTTTCCCAAGAGGATACAATGCAGCTTCATGACAGTAAATGCTCAGATCAGCCTATGGCATCAATCTGGCTTCACACTGTTAACTAGTCACAGCACATAAGCCAGTTTTCCAGATAGAGTCAACCCTCTTTATACCGACATTCGATATAATAACAAAACTCAATAAAATGACTACTTCAATGAAACAAATTCTTAGCTCAAGATAAGACGGATTTATGGAGAAACTCAAGAATCTTCCTATGAATACAAAACAGAACAAATGCTGTGGATATTTGTTAGAATTGCCTTGTCAAGGCGATTCTAACAAATGCCCACAACATTTGTTTCTTCGAGTAGGTAAGGAATGAGATCCATTATTATCTATTATACTACTCCTAATTGGGATTCTTTTTAGCGGCAAATTCTTTAAACAGAACAAATGCTGTGGATATTTGTTAGAATCGCCTCGTCAAGGCGATTCTAACAAATATCCACAATATTTGTTTCTTGGAGTAGGTAAGGAAAAAGATCCATTATTGCCTATTATACTACTCCTAATTGGGATTCTTTATAGTGGCAAATTCTTTATAAGAGAAAAATGTTAGAGATCAAATACTGTCCCTATAAAGATGGTCCTCTGTAATCCTCTTTACACAACACTATGACATCAAAATGACAAGAAAAGAGTAGCTATAAATAAGTGTTACCTTGATTTCATACAAAGGCATGGTTTAATTTTATTGGTCAACAATAGTCACATGGACAATAGTAATATAACTAGATTCATTGTGTAACTTCGTGTTGATTGTTAAACAATCGACCAAAGCAGGGTATTTGGTTTAATCCTTAAATTCCTGTACTGAAAGCAAACAGTGTAAACACATCAGATGCCACATTCTGTGGCATCTGATCTGGGTCTACACTGTTTGCCAAACAGAAAGCATGATTCCAGTCCAATTTCTACAGATAACCGTCATACACAACAATCTAGCCTCACAGTGACAAAATCGCGCAGATATTTTCTATATAAAAATCCTCTTTCAGTCATTTTTCTTTGCATTAAACCCACTCGGAAAACTGTTAAGTTTACACATTTAGAAACCTGCTTCCTAGCTCATAAATTTTTAAAATGTTCAGAACACCTATAATCTCAAATTGAAACATTTCAAGAACTTGAAAAAATAAATCCCTTATTTACCTTATCTGAGTCTAGTTGATTTAACCTGGCTATATGTAGTGGTATATGATCATCATGATCTTGTCTCAACTCCTCATACAGAGAATGTTCTAGCTCTAATCTGAAACAGACATAAATCAGCTTACTAGTCTACAGTGAATCTCCTAAAATGGTTCATCTCTCTTCAGCAGCCACCTCTCTTCAGCAGTCACCTCTCTTCAGCAGCCACGATCATAACCTTACAGCATTCCATTATATCTAACCTTTGCTAAGCAGACATCTCTCTCCTACAGACACCTCTCTTCAGCAGCCACCTTTCTTTAGCAGCCACAATCATAAAACATTTCATTATATCTAACCTTTGCTGAGCAGTCACCTCTCTTCAGTAGCCACAATCATTACCAATAAAGCATTTCAATATATCTAACCTTTGCTGAGCAGCCATCTCTCTCCTCCAGCCAGCAACTTTGTCATCAACTGAGGTAATGGCCACATATGATCCTCTGTTGTGTAAGAGGATCTTACACAAGTGGTCATTTCATATGAAATTTATGAAACAAGCCTTTGGCGAGTTTCATAAATTTCATATGAAATGACGAGTGTAAGATTCTGTTTATCATATGACCACTTTAAATTTGATTTTATCACCTTTCAATTTGACATTTTACCACAAAAAAATGCATGGTTGACACGAACGTTGTCAGGACATTACTTAATCCCGCCAAAGTGTTATTACACGTGTGGTCAAACGATTTTTATTACACGACGTTATCAACTGCTTATCAACGACGTCATATGATAAAGAAAGATATTAAATCTAACTCAACAGCCAAAACTTGGAGGAATAAGAATTTCTATTTCTCTCAAAAATACCATGGAAATGAAAAGAAAAATAAATGAAGGAGAGGTGTCATCTGACACCACTCCATCATTTATTTTTCTTTTCATACATTCATATTGAACCTTCATATGTCTATTTCCTATATCGAGCCGTACCTCAGCTCAGACATTTCCCTTTGCTGAAAAGCCATCTCCTCTAAGCAGCCGTTTTTGTAGTTGCATGTGTGATGGCTTAATGGATTTGTGCAAATCCAGAAGAGATGGCTTATCAGTAGCTACACTATATGTCATTCTGTCAATGATTTTAACCCATTTCTGTAAGAATAGATGTATCCAGATTCAAAGACAGAAGAGTCCATTTTAGAAATTCTAGTGTGTAAGGGTTTAGTCATGTCCATATATATATATATGCACTCACTTTCCTAACCAAGATCACTGTAGATCTCTCATGGCCTCTATGTACCCACTTTCCTAATGAATGTCTAAGTAGATCTCTCATGGCCTCTCTGTATTCACTTTCCTAACCAAGATATCCGTAGATATCTCATGGCCTCTCTGTACTCACTTTCCTAACCTATCTGGAGTCTCTGCATTCACTTTCCTAACCAAGATATCCGTATATATCTCATGGCCTCTCTGTACTCACTTTCCTAACCTATCTGTAGTCTCTGCATTCACTTTCCTAACCAAGATATCTGTAGATCTCTCATGACCTCTCTGTACTCACTTTCCTAACCTAGATATCTATAGTCTCTGTATTCGCTTTCCTAACCAATATATCTGTAGATCTCTCATGACCTCACCATTCTCACTTTCCTAGTTCTCTAATGGACTCACTGTGCTCACTTTCCTGAACAAGGTATCTGAAGTCTCTGTATTAACTGTCCTAACCAAGATATCTGTAGATCTCTCATGGACTCTCTGTACTCAGTTTCCTAACCAAGATATCTGTAGATACCTCATGGCATCTCTGTACTCACTTTCCTAACCAAGGTATCTGTAAATCCCTCATGACCTCACCATACTCACTTTCCTTGATCTCTAATGGACTCACTGTACTCACTTTCCTAAACAAGAGATCTGTTGATCTCTCATGTATACATAACTATACTCACTTTCCTAGCCATGATATCTGTAGATCTCTCATGTTTACATAATTATACTCACTTTCCAAGCCAAGATATCTGTATATCTCTCATGTATACATAATTATAATCACTTTCCTAACCAGGATATCTGTAGATCTCTCTTGTATACATAATTAAACTAATTTTCCTATCCAAGATATCTGTAGATCTCTCATGTATACATAATTATACTCACTTTCCTAACCAGGATATCTGTAGATCTCTCTTGTATACATAATTAAACTAATTTTCCTATCCAAGATATCTGTAGATCTCTCATGTATACATAATTATACTCACTTTCCAAACCCAGATATCTGCAGATCTCTCATGTATACATAAGTATACTCACTTCCTAATCAGGATATCTGTAGATCTCTCATATATACATAATTATAATCACTTTCCTAGCCATGTTATCTGTAGATATCTCATGTATACATAAACCCACTTTCCTAACCAAGCTATCTGTTGATCTCTCATTTATACATGTCATTTCATCTCAGTGTCGGGTAAAAGTCCCACAAAATTGGAACCAACGTCTCCAAAATGACCTTTACAGTGTTGACGGGGACGTTAAACCTCAAATCAACCAACCAACCAACATAATTATACTCACTTTCCTAGCCAAGATATCTGCAGATCTCTCATGTATACATATTTATACTCACTTTCCTAACCAAGATATCTGCAGATCTCTCATGTATACATATTTATACTCACTTTCCTAACCAAGATATCTGCAGATCTCTCATGTATACATAATTATACACACTTTCCTAACCAAAAAATGTATAGATCTCTCATGTATAGATAATTATACTTACTTTCCTAACCAAGATATCTGTAGATCTCTCATGTTTACATATTTATACTCACTTTCCTAACCAAGATATCTGCGGATCTCTCATGTATACATAATTATACTTACTTTCCTAACCAAGATATCTGCAGATCTCTCATGTATACATAATTATACTCACTTTCCTAGCCAAGATATCTGCAGATCACTCATGTATACATAATTATACTCATTTTCCTAGCCAAGATACCTGCAGATCTCTCATGTATACATAATTAAACTCACTTTCCTAACCAAAATATGTATAGATCTCTAATGTATACTTAATTATACTTACTTTCCTAGCAAAGATATCTGTAGATCTCTCGTGTATACATTATTATACTCACTTTCCTGACCAAAATACTCACTTTCCTAACCAAAATACTCACTTTCCTAGCCAAGATATCTGTAGATCGCTCATATATACATAATTATACTAACTTTCCTAACCAAGATATCTGCAGATCTCTAATGTATACATTATTATACTCACTTTCCTGACCAAAATACTCACTTTCCTAACCAAAATACTCACTTTCCTAACCAAGATATCTGTAGATCTCTCATAGCCTCTCTATACTCATCTTCCTTGCTCTTCTCCTTGTTCTTCTCTGACTTGTCTTTACCGTTAGACTTGTTGTTGTTCTTCTTCGCTATTTCTGTCACTATGTACCGGAAAGGTATACTGCTCTGTTAAATAGACAGCAAGGGATGATCTTGTTTATAGTTTCAGAGCTCAGCAGTCCAGTCAACACTATTTTAGGTCATATTAGACCTGTAGACTTGCCTTACCACACTGTTCCTGTGCAGGTTTAGACTTGAGGTACACAGCAACTTCATTATAACATGGTTCATTATAACATGATTTTGGATATAACATGGTCAGAAGATGGATCCAAAAAATGCATAGATTATATATAAAAATTGTCATTTTTCTATATAATCTCCCAAAAATGCATAGAGTATATAGAAAAATGACCATGAATGGTCATTTTTCTATATAATCTATACATTTTTGTTTGGCTATAACATGTTTGTTTAACTAACATGGTTTTTGCTTTAGACCCCCATTAATAGTGTTATAAAGAGGTTGTGGTGTAATATAGATCATTTATCATATGACGTCGCATCTAAGAGTGTAATAACGCCATGTAATATTTTCGTTAATCCACTAGTGGATTAAATATGCAAATTAGCTAGATGCGTCCCGTAACGTTACATGTACGACGTCCTTAACGACGTCGCGTTTACAAACGGTGGAATACAGATATTTTTGTAAACAATCGTGCATAAAATGCGCTTTAAACGTCATATGATAAATAGAATCTTGCATTCGTGTTCACGTATTATTGAATTTATTGAACTCGTTGAGGAAAAGGGATAAAATGCTCGGCATAGCCTCGCATTTTATCCCTTTTCCTCAACTCGTTTAATACATTCAATAATTTATTAAACTCGTTGAGGAAAAGGGATAAAATGCTCGGCATAGCCTCGCATTTTATCCCTTTTCCTCAACTCGTTTAATAAATTTAATAATACATGCACACTCATGTAATATCCTCTATATCAAGCCAGTCAGTTTACCTAACCACACTCTTCCTGGGCAGGTTTAGACTTTAGCAGCTAAGCAGTATGATACAAATTGATAACTAAGGCTGACACGATTAATCGTATAATCGGTTAATTGATCGATAAATCCCACAAAAATGATTATCATTTCTGATTTGTTTTTAATCGATTACTTGATAGGTACAATTTACTACCCATAGTTATGCCTAAAACAGCTGAATGAGTGGCAAACAGTGCAGACCCTGATGAGACGCCGCATTATTCGGCGTCTCATCTGGGTCTACACTGTTTGCTCAGGCCTGTCTGTTCAAATATACATATGGTAAAGTGCAACATATGGTAAGAGTCATGCTCAGACAGAAAGCCAGACGGGTAAAATTATGACAGAAGCCTTAACGATTACTAATTGATTATCGATCGCAATGGCAGGACTGATAATCGATTATCTTTTCAGCTCCGATTAGCCAGCCCTATTGATAACCAAACTTTTTTTTAAATAAACCAGATAAATGGTTTGAACTGAGGTTTAGCATCCCCGTCAACACTATTTAGGTAAATTTGGAGATGTTGCTTCTAATTGTGTAGTACTTTTACCCAATACTGAGATGAAATGACATCTCAAGCCCTGCCACCCAATGAAACCAAAAGGCTTACATGCACTGGACTCACATCGCTTTGCCTGGGCTGCCTTAGCCCTTCAAAGCGGTTTACCAGTACTCATGTGAGGTCAGTTTCAGCTCTCCGTGGAAGCATCATACAGCCCTATCTATTTCTTCAAGCTCCGATGGTTGGGGCCAAATAAACCAGATAAAATGATGGCAAAAGTTCCCAACATGCCAAGACAGTAATTCAGCCAAGTACAGAACATCATATCAATACTCAGATTATAAGAATCTTATATGGGTGTGCGGGGTGGATGGAAAAATCCGTCCCGAGGGTCACTGTCCGGCATCACGAGGCTTGCCGAGTGATGCCGGACACTGATCCTGAGGGACGGATTTTTCTATCCACCCCTCACACCCATATAGGATTCTTTTTCTGGCATACCTTCCATTTCTATTGCAAACTTTTAATGCTGCTGTCACTTCGGTTACTGACGTCCGCCATTTTGTGATGACACAACAGGAATGTTTAGTGATGTCACGCGATTATATTCGATTTGGGGTTGGAACACCAGGGTCAGAACATAAATTTCTATCACAGGGTAAAATCATGTATTTCCTTGTCTGGTGTGCAAGAATACACTGTTCTAACCCTTGTGCTGCTGAATAAATTGATTTTGCCACACCCACTGTTGACTATCAACCAATCAAAATAAATTTAGCAATCTGTTCCTATAAATTTGCCAAATGAATGACAAACAGAGAAGATCCAGATCAGATGGCTTCCCCAGAAGCCAGCTGATCTGGATTTATACTGTTTGCAAAAAGCCTAAGTCCTTCACCTTGAAGGTTAAATAAGGAGAATGCAGGATAAAACTTTGAATGAATATTTAACCCTTGTCCTGCTGAATGAATTAATTTATGTCACACCCATTTCTGATAATCAAAAAATCAAATTACTCATTCAAACTAAATGACAAACAGTCTTTCTACACAAGAAATAGTGGGGGATAATTAAGGAGCTTTTAGTTTTTTATCTTGCAAATGTATGCTGTGTGTACTCATTAGAATCGCCTCGATGAGGCAATTCTAATGAGCACACACAACATGCATTTTCATTATAGAACACCGAAAAGATGTCTAAAAGTATCTTGTTATGCCTCCAGGCCGTCACCTCAGTGGCTCGAACTACCCCTGTCTCGAACAGATTTTCGAGGTCCCAAAGAGGTTCGAGCCATTGAAGTTCGACTGTAACTCTATGAGTTATGGCCCTTGGTAACTATTCTGCTTATACACCTTAGAGATCAAGTGTAGTATAAGCTTTATTGAAGTAGGACCACAAACATAGAAGTTATTAAAAGCAAAATGCATTTCAATTTTGCAGTCACGGAATCATGGAATCACGGAATGACGGAGTCATGGAAGTACATGGCAAATCCAGTATAGCCCTGACTTTTTTCAAAACGGGCTATAGAGTGTTTTTCAAAAACTTACAGCTTTCTTAGCTGGCTCCTCCTTCATTAATGTCAATGACCCTGAGAGATAGCAGCCAGGTGATGCTGGTTTTGGAATCCTGAAAAAATGAAGCAACACACATGTGGTTTTGTTCAGAAATTTTGGTCTTAAGGGGAATGGGAACACCTAGCAGATTTTTCTGCCATTTTTCAAAGGGTGACAACTTTTGAGACTTCCTGTTCGCTTTTCTATAAACCCTGTCCCACTGAAAAAAGGGGTCTACTCTTAAAGGAAAGAATTTGCTCCCCAGGGCCTTTGCATATGATCAGGGCCTCCACTGTTTGCAAAAAGTTTTGCATTTTCCAAATAAATTTTGAAGAAAACACAACCTGACACCCCTAAATTTTGAAATGGACCCCTGCTATATGTAAGGAGGAAGATTCCATTTTGACAAAAAGGGTTAAGAGTTGAACCCTATTGACATGGGAGACAAAAATACTTTTGCATGAGTTTTCTGCCCTGAAGGTGTATCCATTCCCCTAAAAGGAAAGAATTTTCTTGCACACCAGACAAGGAAATCCGTGATTTTACCCTGGGATAGAAATTTATGTTCTGACCCTGGTTTTCCGACCCAAACCCGAATATAATCGCGTGTTTGATAATTGCACTGGCTGATAACAACCTCATGCACGGCGGTGTCATGCATGATGTCACTAAACATTCCTGTTGTGTCATCACAAAATGGCGGACGTCGGTAACCGAAGTGACAGCAGCATTAAAAATTCGCATAAGAAATGGAAGGTATGCAAGAAAAATAATCCAATATGGGTGTGAGGGGTGGATGGAAAAATCCGTCCCTCGGGATCACTGTCTGGCATCACGAGGCAAACCTCGGAAAGAATTTGCTCCCCAGGGCCTTTGCATATGATCAGGGCCAACACTGTCTGCAAAAAGTTCAACCATTTTCCAAATCAATTTTGAAGAAAACACAACCTGGAACCCCTAAATTTTGAAATGGACTCCTGCTATATATAAGGTGGAAGATTCCATTTGGTACAGAAATGGTTAACCCTTAAGACACAGAGAAAAGCTACATCTGAAAATGTCGTCTGCTTATGTCGTCTGCTGAATTTTTCGCAAACTTTTTAAAAACATTTTTGTATACAGGCAAACAGTGTGGGTCCATATCAGACTGCTCCACTGCTCCTGTAGGAGCAGTCTGATTTGAGTCCACACTGTTGCCAAAAATTACTTTTAAGGTAACCGGCAGACAACAAAGCAGACGACAACAGTCCTGATTGGCATTTTATGGGTTACAAGAATGAACGAAAGAAAACAATCATCTTACTTATCATCTGGTAAGGGAGCTGTAAATACAGGGAAGATCTGTGATTTCTGTAAACTAATGCTGTTCAGTTTTTTAGTTCCGGTGAGAGCTGCCTGCCAACTTCCATATAGATCATAGCTGATAGGTGACGCTAACTTGTGATGCAGTAAAAGTACCACTGATTTTACTTTCTCCAACTGCTCTCGCTTCTCGTGACGTATTTGTAGCAGGATGGTGTAGTCTCCCTTTTCTAATTTCACATTATACTGAAAATATAAATATAAGAAAAAGATAAATTTAATACTTGGGGTCAACAAAATACATAGCAGGCCTTACAAGAGTGTTAATTTCACATGAAATTTATGAAACAAGCCTTTGGCAAGTTTCATAAATTTCATATGAAATGACCACTAGTACAAGATTCTGTTCACCATATAATAATTTTGTTTCAAAGCAATTAATAAAGCATAGTCACTGTCGGTGACTATGCTTTATTTTTTATTTTTTTCCTAAGCAATGGAAGTGACTTTTCGTCTTTACAACCAAAGTGGAGACATAATCAGATAGAAATAAACCCAGGCACAAATGCAACAAATGGCACCCAGGACTGCAGTGGACGATGTCCTTACCAACTGCGCTATAGAAACATCCCCAAACAAGATGATGGTCCTGTATCGCTCACCTGAGTCTATTCATCAACTTGTTTTTGATTCCGCAAGACCCATATTCAAGATTTTATAAAGGCAAACATTCTTGGCAAGTTTCATGAAGCTTGAACCAAAAATGCAGTCTCAAGTATGATTTGACCAAGGTTGTTTGTTTGATTTGAGGTTTAACATCCCCATCAAAACTATTTAGGTCATTTTGGAGACATTGCTTCCAATTTTGTGAGACTTTTATCCGACAACTGAGATGAAATGACATCTCAATCCCTACCGCCCAATGAAACCAATAGGGTTTATAAGCACTGACGGACCGACTCGCAGCAATTATCCTGGGCAGATTACCTTACCAGTACTCATGTGCAGTCAGTATCAGCTCTGCATGGAAGCATCGTGCAGCTCAATCTATTTCTCCAAGCCCCGATGGGCGCTTGACAATGTGAATTAGTTCCAGATCCAACCTGAAAATGCCTATATTGGACCTTGTCATCACCACAGTTTGTTTAGTTTTCATCAGATCTCTGTAAATGTAGCATAAAAGTAAGCTCTGCAAAAAAGCTGGGATATGTTTGAAAAGTGGCGAGGTCTGCCCCGCCATGTCTGACACCATATTTGACCATTTATATTTCTGCAGCCTGAAGGCTGATTTCAATCATTTCTAATCTGTAGCATGCTTATGGTGAGGAAATCGCCAATTGGCACCTTGAACAACAAGAAGCGACCCGACACATGAGTCATCATCAATTTGCAAGGATACACAGGGAAGTGCTGTGTGCATTTGAACTGGTCCATCAATTATTGCTTTTTACTTTGCAAAATGCCAAAATTGAAGAGGCTTTCTTCGCTGTTGACAACTAACAGCAACGGGTCACTGCCTACTCAGTTTGCAACAACACTTGAGGTTGATTGGGTATTTTAGTCTTTTGGTCGATTTGTTCCTTTTGTTTCAATACTTTGGCTGAATATACCAAAAGTGCCCAAATTGACTAAGGCCGAAACTTGAATCTCGAATCGACCGGAAATTTACTTGGTTGAACCGAAATACCCGAAAGGGATAAAATAGTTTGATTGTCAAAAACAGTAATCGGCACAAACGTCAAAGTAGGCGGCCATTTCACCTTTATAACTCAATGGAAGCCAACAGTTACCATGGAAAGCAAAGTTTTGATGGTATCTGCCCAAAAACGTTATGCACCCAATCCCCAACCCCAACAATGCTGCACATGAAATTTAAACAAGATTGACCCACTGGTCTTAGAGATATTCTTGTTTGAAAGTGTGGATGACAACTACAAACGACGACGGACGAAGACAGACAACAGAGCATTGCTATACTATAAGATCACATTGTCAGCCTTCTGCTCAGGTGAACTAACAAGTTATTGAGTGGAAAACATTTTTTTTGTTTTTTTTGCATTCAAAGGCAAGCAACTCTAAAGTGAAAAGTTCAATCTGGCCAAAATTCAAACTTATCTGAGATTTTATGCATGTGCTAATAATCTGTAAGTTTGATGAAGACTGGATCAAAATTAAACAAGTTATTGAGCAGAAAACATTATTTTTTGCGTTCAAGGGCAAATAACTCTGAAGTGAAAAATTCGATCTGGCCAAAATTCGAACTCATCTGAGATTTTATGTATGTGCTGATCATCTGTAAGTTTGATAAAGACTGAATAAAAAATAAACAAGTTATTCGGCAGAAACCATAATTTTTGGTGTTCAAGGGCAAGTTAGTCTGAAGTAAAATATCTGATCTGGCCCAAGTAACTCTGAAATGAAACATCCGATCTGTCATCTAAGATTTTATGGATGTGCTGATTATCTGTAACTTTGATGAAGACTGGATAAAAAATAAACAAGTTGTTGAGCGGAAACCATAACTTTTTGCATTCAAGGGCAATTTTGTCTGAAGTAAAATATCTGATCTGGCCCAAATTTGAACTAATCCGAGATTTCATGGATGTGCTGATTACCTGCAAGTTTGATGAAAACTGGATCAAAAATAAACAAGTTATTGAGCAGAAACCATAATTTTTTGCGTTCAAGGGCACATAACTCTGAAGTGAAAAATCTGACCTGGCCCAAATTCGAACTCATCCGAGATTTTATGGATGTGTTGATTATCTGTAAGTTTGATGAAGACTGGATAAAAAATAAACAAGTTGTTTAGCGGAAACCATAATTTTTTGCATTCAAGGGCAAGTTAGTTTGAAGTAAAAGATCTGATCTGGCCCAAAATTTGAACTCATCCGAGATTTTATGGATGTGCTGATTATCTGCAAGTTTGATGAAAACTGGATCAAAAATAAACAAATTATTGAGTGGAAACCATAATTTTTTGCATTCAAGGGCAAGTAACTCTGAAGTGAAAATTCTGACCTGGCCCAAAATTCGAACTCATCCGAGATTTTATGGATGTGTTGATTATCTGTAAGTTTGATGAAGACTGGATAAAAAATAAACAAGTTATTGAGCGGAAACCATAATTTTTTGCCTTCAAGGGCAAGTATCTCTGAAGTGAAAAATCTGATCTGGCCAAAATTCAAACTCATCCTAGATTTTATGGATGTGCTGATTATCTGTACGTTTGATGAAGACTGGATCAAAAATAAACAAATTATTGAGTGGAAACCATAATTTTTTTCGTTCAAGGGCAAGTAACTCTAAAGTGAAAAATCCGATCTGGCCCAAATTTGAACTTGTCCGAGTTTTTATAGATATGCTGATTATCTGAAGGTTTCATGAAGATCCAATCCAAAATAAACAAGTTATTGAGCGGAAATGATTTTCACCATTATAATTCAATGAAAGCTAAATGTTGCCATGGAAACAAGAGTTTTGATCGAATCTGCTCGAAAACATTATGCTGCCAATCCCCCTACCCAAGTATGGTGCAGATGAAATTTGATCAAGATTGACCTACTGGTCTTAGAGATATATTCTTGTTTGAAAGTGTGGACGACGACAGACGCCGACGAATGCCGACAGAGCCTTGCTATACTATAAGCTCACCTTGTGAGCCTTTGGCTCAGGTGAGCTAAAAGGATGCTCATATAGTGCACATAAGGCTATCTGGCACTGCTGTACAATCTGTATAAGGGGGCTATTTGATATTATTAAGATCTTTTTTCTGGGATTATGATTAATTCCCTCAGCAATGGAAGCAACTTTTCGTCTTTACAACCATAGTGGAGACATAATCGAATATAAATAAATACTTGCCTTTACTCTGTTTCGATCCCACCCATAGATGCAGCAACGGGGCCGAGCACTGCAGTGGCCGACGTCCTTACCAACTGTGCTACAGAGGCATTCCCAAGAAAGGATGCTCAAAAAGCATATAAGGCTATCTAGCACTGCAGTACACTCTTCAAAACGGTACAAACTTATGTGCTATCTAAGCAGCAATCACAAAGCGAAGATTCTTATAACTGTATGGATGTGCAGGCTGATATGTACCTTTGTTGTTTGCAAATGCCATAAAACAGAATTTTTATGGTGTAACTTGTGTATTGCAGCACAACCTCTTTATAACACTGTTAATGGGGCCCAAAGCAGAAACCGTGTTAGTTAAACAACTGTGTTATATCCAAATAAAATTGTATAGATTATATAGAAAAATGACTGTTCATATGACCATTTATGGTCATTTTTCTATTTTATATAATCTATCCATTTTTGGGAACCATCTTGAAACTGTGTTATATCCAAAACCGTGTTATAATGAACCGTGTCATAAAGAGGTTGTAATGTGCAAGATGGCTGAAAGACTGCTGACATTAGGGTAAAGTGTGCTTTCAATAGCATGCATAATTTTAGTCATGACAGAAGAATATCAATCTTACTGCAAAAATACAGGTAATGTGGCTAATATTTTTACAGCAAATTTTGTCCTTTTTCTATTTATCTAGGGCCAGTTGTTCAAAGCATCAGTGAGTGAGTGAGTGAGTGAGTGTTTGAGTTTTACGTCCCACCAACAGCTAAGGTCATATGGAGACCGGACCTCGGTTTAATGACTCATCCGAAAGTCTGGAGAAGCCCGGGATCGATCCTGCGACCCCTGGTTTACAAGGCGAGTAGCGTATCCACTACACCACAGAGGCTTCTCAAAGCATCAGTAGCATAACAAGTTTGTTAGTGGTCAAATAGTAAATTTTTCTTGTAAGTATACTAACTAATACTCCAGTATTTGCGCTGGAAAACTGCGAGTAGTTTTAGCATTTGCATATTTTCCATATTAGCTGATTAAAGTTTTAGTGATATGTTAACTGACAACATGGTTAGTTTTGAAAAACTGGCCCATAGATACAGTTGAACTTCAATGGCTCGAACTCCTTTGGGACCATGAAAATCTGTTAGAGAATGGGGTGGTTGAAGCCTCTGCGCATTACTGCTAGGAAGCATAACAGAGTTCATTTTGGAACATCTTTTCATTGTTCTGCAATAAAAATGTATGCTATGTTCACTTGTTAGAATCACCTCATCAAGGCTTTTCTAATGAGTTCACACAGCATACATTTGCTAGATACATCACAAAAACATGCCTATATAATTCTGACCCCCTTGAACCCCACTTTTATATAGTAAAACTGGGGTTTCCGGGGGTGTACCTTATTTTTCGATGAGACGGTTCTAACGAGTGCCCACAATCTTATTTTGAGCAGAAATAAGAAAAATTTCACAATTTTTCGTCATAAAATTTTCATATTTTCGGCGATAAGGTGGCAATGTATTTGTATAGGCGTGTTTGGGTACTGAAACTAGAAAAATCTTCCTAATTATGCTGCACTCTTTCTTATGTAGAGGAATTCCCAAGGGACTCAAAAACGGGTTCAACTCAAGATCCTAAATATTGGAAGAGATAGGCCTGAGCAAACAGTGCAGACCTAGATCAGACTCCTCCTGATACACTGTTTGCCATTCTGTTTGCCCATTTTGGGCTCCTTGCTGGATCGTGAAACAAATTTGTTGAAATTTTTGGAGGATTACAACAAGTCCTCAAGGAGTCCAAACTTTTAGGATTTTTTTGTTAGTTAGATGCTGAACTGCTATAAAAACATTAAGCCATCTCCCCATCACTGAATCTGAACATGGAGGCCTGAATTCCACACATTGTCAATGGCTAAGAACTCTAATTCACATTGGTTGGGATTTCTGGAAAAACCTTGAAACCGGTCATTGGCAAAGAGATAAAATGTGTCGTCTGATCTTAACTTGATCTTAACTTAACTTGGAAAGATGCAATGGAGGCGAAAGGGTTGAGAGTGAATGCAGGAAAGACAAAGATCATGATCTGTGGTACAGATCTGGACCTCTTGCAGAGTACAGGCCAGTTTCAATGTGCTGTATGTCGCACTGGAGTGGGCAGCAACAGTATCTTTTGTAATGGCTGCAAGTTCTGGGTGCACAAGAAATGCAGTGGGCTCAAACACTTGATAGAAGACCCTGATTACAGGTGTACACGGTGCCAAGGGACTGCACGCCCCTTAGATGGCAGACCACAGAGGGAAGTCCAAGTCGGATCAGACAAGCTGGAGGTTGTAGCTTCCTTTTGCTACCTAGGTGATATGCTCTCTGCAGCAGGTGGTTGCGACCTTTCAACTACATCATGTGTGAAAACAGCCTGGAAGAAATTCAAGGAGTTGCTACCAGTTCTCTCTTCCCGCCACCTCTTTTTCAAGACACGTGGCCGTGTGTATAGCTCTTGTGTGCGGAGCGCAATGCTCCATGCCAGTGAGACATGGCCATTGACAAAGCCAAACCTCCCAACGTCTACAGCAAAATGACAGGGCAATGGGTAAAAGTTTAATTTGTAGGTCCAATGTGGTCCCCTGCCTTATAAGAAGGTGAATCACACCAAATAAGGTCTTAAAACAAACTTCAATATCTCATCTCTAATTTCACAAAGAAAAATGATAGCCTAGGCAGAAGGATGGTTGGCTAGGATCGGATGAACTGAGGTAGGGTATGGAAATTTTTCCGCTTCTGCTTCGCCATTTTGCTTTCTAGTGCAAGGGGGTAGCAACTGTTTTTCTCTTATTTGCATGACTTGGCAACTATATTTCATTGTGATTTCCATTTTATCTTTAACCAAATACTTAACTAGAGATACTGTTCATCTGATGATGACGGTAAATTCTTTAAAATGTCTACATTTTACAATCTAAAGCAAAATTTAGCTCTCTGGGCGTTACGAACATGCAAGCGTCCACTAACTTGGATCAAAGAGACAACGTGACCATTCATTCATAAATTTTTGAAGGGTGCTGTAAGCACTCTAAAGCAAAACAAGATTTTTAGCTTCCACCAATGGGATTTCTGGATTCATTTTAGAGGGATGCGCAGTTATATCCTAATTAACATACAGAATAATTTGGCCCTAATCATTATCAAAATTAGATTCATTCCGTGTATGTTGCGTGTCTAATAATAATAGGGATCAACTTAAGTTTTTTTAATGGGTGACCAAATTATTAAGACCACAATCCTTCAGCCCAGGCTTTTTTCTTCTCCATGAATTTATCATTTTCCTAAATATTGTGGTCTCGTCCCAGCCCAGGCTTTTTGTATGTTATTTAGGGTGAGACCACATTTTCTGTTCTATATAGGGAGTGGGACCACATTTTTTAGATTTGCCATGAATTTATCATTTTCCTAAATAATGTGGTCTCATCCCTATAAAGAGATGAGACCACATTTCTTCAGCCCAGGATTTTAGTATGTGATTTAAGGTGAGACCACATTTTCTTCTCTATATAGAAGTGAGGCCACATTTTTTAGATTTTCCATGAATTTATCATTTTCCTTAATAATGTGGTCCCATCCCTATATAGAGATGAGACCACATTCCTTCAGCCCAGACTTTTAGTATGTTATTTCAGGTGAGACCAGATTTTCTTCTCTATATAGGAGTGAGACCACATTTTTTAGATTTGCCATGAATTTATCATTTTCCTTAATAATGTGGTCTCATCCCTATATAGAGATGAGACCAGTCTTCCAGCCAGCTGGTATTCTGTCATTCTTTCAGCCTGGGCTAAATTTGATATTTTTGCATTTGAGGCCGCATTTTTGTAACTTTATAGACATAGGTCCATTACAGAGCATTAACGGAATAAATCGCATGTACTAATATATTTTTACACACTCCAAACAGTATCCAAATACCCCCAATGGAGCCTCTTTTTTGTTGTTGTCTTCCTCGTGATTTACCATTGGTTATTTATTAAAATAAAGATGTAAGATGCAACTAAAGAATAACTCCTAAGTTAATGTTTGAAAAATAATAAAATACAAAATATTAAACAGAAAAATGAACGTTTGTGGAATTTCTTGGCTGAATATAGTTTTAGCATGCGGCATGCAAATGAGTAAGTTACTGTAAGCATTCTCAAAATGATACACCGCCGTCCTTCTTACAATCGACCAAAAACCAGTCCATCCTGACAATCCTGTTGAGGTAAAAAAATCTGTATTCATCGGACGCTAATAACAATTTACTGTAATACGTGGCGGAAATAATTTGGATGCTCTTATCTCGCGCATTCAGAAGATTTTACAGTCTTCTCTAGAATAGAACGAAGAACAAAAAACATCGTTTTACGTAGTTACGTCCCTTAAATTTCGCGCCATTATCAGAGGTCGCTTTAATTTTGTCACGTCATTCCACGTCATTGAGGCGCTTTATGTAAACAAGTCACCAAGTGCGTGAAAATGGCTGTCGTTCTAATGAAGTCTGGAAATCACAGTTTTATGATATGAGTTTGCAATGTATGTTGGTAAGAAAGCAATTTTATGACATTCAAATGATTACTGCTCATAACTGAAGCCGGGTTTTCACTCTCCGTATCTGTGGCACAGTGAACGAAGTCAAAAACTGCTAAAATATATCGCGATCCAGATAGATCAAAATGTGACTGACCCTAGTGGTATTTGAGTTGCCCTGGTGCAAAAAGTACATGGTTTAGAAAAGGATAATAGGTCTCATTGTGGAGATAAGATGCCCATGTTTATTTTGATACCAATTTTATCTACTTTGGACCACTATAAAGGTACGAAGACCACATTGGACCTACAAATTAAACTTATGCCGGGCAATGATCAGACAGATCTGCAATGTCAAGCCACAGGACACTGTCACCATCAGGCAGTGAGTTACTTGGCATTGAGGACCTGGACCTCATCCTGAAAGAGAGAAGGCTTCGCTGGTATGGACATGTGGAACGCTCCAACGGTGCAGTCAAGACTGCCTGTGACAAACACGGTAGGTGGAAAGCGGGGGCCAGGAAGGCCCAAGATGACCTGGAACCAGCTAACAGAAAGAGATTGCAGAGAATGGAAGCTCTCATGATAGACAAACCTAGAGATCTGGTGTAAGATCTGCCAAGTGTGCAGCAAGCCAGCAACCTGTGAGGGGGCCCACTTATGTGGACGTTGCCCCTGTATCTGCACGTTAATCAAAAATCTGTTGATGATGATGATCTGTGCCTACACTGTTTACAGAAATTTTAATCATTTTCTAAATAAATTTTTGTAACTAACCGAACCTGACACTCTTTTCTTTGAAATGAACTCCTGCTGTACATAAGGGAGAAGATTTCATTCAGTACAAAATAAGAAAATATAAATGGGACAACATCATACAAACTGGTTAACCCACTGCATGCGGGAAACCCCTAAAGGGATACCTTGGCAAACAGTGCATGCCCCAGGGCCTGCACTATTTGCTGACAGAATTTTCTGTCAAAAATGGAATAAGAACAAAAAAATAGGCCTGACACCCCTTATATGGCAAATGGACCCGTCCAACATATAGCAGTGGAAGAGTCCACTAGTATACAATGGGTGATAAGTGTCTGTGATTCAAAACTGCGAAAGAAGATTTTCTAATGTCATGACTGATAAATGAATGAGCCAGCGTGCAACAAAAGCTACAATAAGACATGCGCCCAACGAAGACTGAGATTAGCCTGTGCATCCGCGCAGTCTGATCAGACTCTTCATTGTGCACTCTAAGGATAGCTAAGGGCCCAATGCTCCTTCATTCAGCAAGAGAAGTCTCTGATCAGGCTCTATGGATGCGCAGGCTGATCTGATTCTTCGCTATTGTAGGAAATGCTGTGCCCCGGCTCAAATACAAGGAAAAAGAAGCGAGACAAGCAATGAAGGTTAATACTGTACATGTTTTTTAACCTGATGAGGATAGGCATCTCCCGAACACAGCAGTTGTTTGTTGTTGTCAAATAACATCCATAGCTGTGACTCATACTCGGACTCGTACAACAGGTCACTGAGCAGGGAAACATCGGGGGTCACTTCTGTAGACTTGCTCTGAAATAATGGTTCATTACAATAACATAGTGCATTCTTTCATATCTCCGAAACGGTAATTTTTCTGATAAAAATTTATTATATTATTCTTATTTGTATTCCAAACATAGGTCATAGGTGATCGTTAGAACCGCCTCATTGAGGCAGTTCTAATGAGTACCCAAACATAACAGAGGCCCCCCCCCCCGGCACATTGGTGCTTGAAGAAATAGATTGGGGTGCATGATGTTTCCATAAATAGCTAAAGCTGCGCCCATGAGTACTGGTAAACCACTTAGAGGTTCTAAGCCTGCCCAGGAAAAGTGGTGCCAGTCGGACCATCCATGCATATAAACCCTACTGGTTTCATTGGGTGGCAGGGCTTGAGATGTCATTTCATCTCAATGTCAGGCAAAAGACCCACAAAATTGGAAGCAACGTCTCCAAAATGACCTATACAGCATTGACAGGGAAGTTAAACCTCAAATCAAACAAACCCAAACAAAGGTGCTCTTTAGAACTGCCTCATTTAGGTGGTTCTAAGTACCCACAACCTATGTCTGGGAGTAGAAGAAATAAAATTAAGTATACCCCCTTTAAATCCCAATTTTCTTTATATGAAGTGGGGTTTAGCGGGGCGTACATTCCATGGACTTGTTCACATGATGTGGATTTGATTTAAATTTTGGGGGCTGATAATTGTTTTTTAACCAATCATCACAAAAACACACCTATTTAATTCTGACCCTCCCATTGCTAAACTGATAGTTGCCCAGTTGTAACATGTGAGAAGTAAAAGTGTACCTACCACATGGAAGTTATATGTGAGTTCCACAGCATATATCTGTCTTCCCTCAGGCAAGAGATCTCTAGGTCCTGCTAAACATTTCATCTTGGAATCACTCGGCCTGTAATGAAATAGTCACTGATCATGAACAAGAAATATTTCAAAGTGAATTTGCTGGGCATTTGTACTAATTAGTATGTTTTGCTTTTCTACATATTTTTACTAGCAAGGAAAACTGATTAAATAAATTTATTGATATATCTCCATTTCATTTTGAAAAAAAAAAAGAAAGAATTGACTCCAGGGAAAAAGTATGGGGAATTTTTGTGTGTGTGTGTTTCAGTTTTACATCCCACAAACAGCTAAGGTCATACAGAGATGGGACCAGGGTTTGAAGACTCACCCGAAAGTCTGGAGTAGTCCGGGATGGAACCCACAAGCCCTGGTTTATAAGACAAGTCACTTAACCACTACACCACATAGGCTTCTGGGAATTTTTGGGTTGACAGTTTATCAATCAACCCGAAGTTATAAAGTGCAGTAAGCTTTTCAGTGCTGAAGTCCATGTGATTATCACTGACTCATCAGAATAACCAGGTAACGGTTATTTATAGAAAATAGCCGGACTATATTCTTATCAATGTGAGGTTAAAGTGTTGTGTAAGAGTGATATCTATAGAATCTGGACTGGAATTATGTGATGAGCTTAGCAAACAGTGTAGACCCAGATCAGATGCCGCAGATGCTGCGTTTCCAAGAGCTCTGCATATGTTGTGGGAACTCATTAGAAGCACCTTATTGAGGCACTTCTAATGAGTTCCCACAACATATGTCTGCTTGAAAACATATGTTGTGGGAGCTCATTAGAAGCGCTTCAAGGAGGTGCTTCTAATGAGTTCCCACAACATATGTTTTCATTCAAGCAGAAATAAGAAAAATATCAATACTTTTCTGAGGAAAAAAGCACCTTTTCTAGAATGGAAAAGTAAATATAAATTCTTCTCTTGTCCTTAGTTAAACTTGACAAGTAGGGCAAGTAGCAAATTTAAATTTTTTCACTTGTCCTTAGTTAAACTTGACAAGTAGGGCAAGTAGTGAATTTAAAATTTTTCACTTGTCCTTAGTTAAACTTGACAAGTAGGGCAAGTAGTGAATTTAAAATTTTTCACTTGTCCTTAGTTAAACTTGACAAGTAGGGCAAGTAGCAAATTTAAAATTTTTCACTTGTCCTTAGTTAAACTTGACAAGTAGGGCAAGAAGTGAATTTAAAATTTTTCACTTGTCCTTAGTTAAACTTGACAAGTAGGGCAAGTAGTGAATTTAAAATTTTTCACTTGTCCTTAGATAAACTTGACAAGTAGGGCAAGTAGCAAATTTAAAATTTTTCACTTGTCCTTAGTTAAACTTGACAAGTAGGGCAAGTAGTGAATTTAAAATTTTTCACTTGTCCTTAGTTAAACTTGACAAGTAGGACAAGTAGCAAATACAAATTTATCAACTTGCTTTAGTAAGATTGGACAAGTCTGGCATAGTATTTCAACAGCTAAGCCAACAGTTATGATATAAAGTTACTATACAGTACCTGAGAGGTTGGACTAAGGTTTTCAGTGAAACCGCTGGCTGTATGTCCTCTGCTTTTAGCCGTGATCTCAGGTCAAACCTACATACACCATCACCACCATGCTGCAAATATAGAGCAAAACCTGTAACAATATCGATCTCTATTAACCCTTTGTAAACTAGTGGACACATCCATTGCTCTATGTTGGACAAGTCCATTTGTCATATAAGGGGTGTCAGGCCTATGTTTCGTTCTTGTTCTATTTTTGAGGGAAAATTCTGTTAGCAAATAGTGCAGGCCCTGATCAGACGTCGCGTTCCGCGGCGTATGATCTGGGCCTGCGTTGTTTGCCAAGGTACCCCATTTGGGGTTTCTGGTACTAAATGGGTCAACCCATTTGCACTGAATGAAATCTTCCGCCTTATACATTTACAAATGTATCAGATTCAGTTATCTTTAGAAATTTGTTAAGCTAGAAATGTGTCCGAGGGACATGGATGCACCGCCCCCCCCACCACGACCCCCGGCCTGGTATTTGTGACACTGATGAAAATCTTAAATGACAATCACTAACGTCTCTGTTTGAAAAATGGCGGGGAAAATCTTTCAGATGTAAATTTGACTTAAGTGCAATGGATAAACCTTCAGGGGAGGCAACTCAGACCTAAATATTTTTGTGTCCCATGACAATAGGGGTCAACTTTTAAAGAAAAGAATTTGCTCAGAGCAAATTCTTTCCTATAAGAGCTGACCCCTTTTTTGTGGGTCAAGGTTTCTAGAAAAGCAAAAAGTAAATCCTGAAAGTTGTCTCCCTTTGAAAAATGGCGGAGGAAAATCTGTCATGTGTATATATTCTCCTTAAACTTTTTCTTACAAGAATGGATGTGTCCAAATTAAAAGATGGAAGAGACTACTTCATAAAGTCAGAGGTGAAAGGGTTCAACTATAAACCCTTTCACCTCCCGAGCTGCTGAACCAGTCTCTTCCGTTTTTGAATCTGGACACACCGATACTTGAAAATTGTTATGAGCTACATTGTTTGCATAATTGTTTTGTATTGGAGTTTAACGGCCAGTAAACACTATTTTAGGTCATTTTTGAGCTGGTCAGTTTACCTATCCACACTTTTCCTGAGCAGGCTTATACGTAAGCGGTTAACCAGTACAGTGCACATTCTTTCGCCGAAAACTGAAAACTGCCCCTCTTGAATCAGCGGAAGGGAGAGAATGACCAAAGAAAAGATTTCATGATCAATCTCCACAAAGAATGTTGGTGGCCCCGGCAGGTATCAAACCCACGTCCTCCGTATCACCAGTCAGACGCGCATCCGACATTGTTTGCACAAGTACCTGTACCATCTATAGGAATGAAAGGATTAACTGCAACATTAATCAGGCTAGTATTGACAAAAAATTTGGTTTGGTTTGATTTGGAGTTTAACAGCTCAGTCCAGTCAACAATATTAAGATCATGCTGTGCCAGTCAGTTTCCTTTTTATACTTTTTCTGGGCAAGCTTATATGTTTTTGTTTGATTTGAGGTTTAACATCCCCATCAAGACTGCAAAGGTCATTTTGGAGACTTGCTTCCAATTTTGTGGGACTTTTACCCAACATTGAGAGGAAATGACATCTAAGTCCTGTCGCCCAATGAAACCAATAGGGTTTATAAGCATGGACGGGCTGACTCGCACCGCATTGCCTCGGCAGGCTTTGATCCCCTAAGCAGTTTACCAGTACTCATGTGCGGGTCGGTTTCAGCTCTGTTTGGAAGAATCATGCAGCCCATATATTTCTTCAAGCCCCTATGGGCGGGGGCTATCAAGCTTATACGTAAGTGATTAAACAGTACAGTGCACATTCTTTCACCAGAAACCGACAACTGTCCTTCTTGAATCAGCAGTAGGTAGAAATGACCATTGAAAATATTTCATTATCATTCTCCATGAAAGATTGCTGCTGGACCTGGCGGGGATCCAAACAACCACCCCGCTGATCATCAGTCTGATGCACACCAAGGCTGGTATATTATATGAAATAACTCTCCCAACCCCTCTAAAAACAATATGTTCTTTAATATGTTTTTGTTTGTTTTATTTGAGGTTTAACGTCCCCATCAGCACTGTAAAGGTCATTTTGGAGACGTTGCTTCCAATTTTGTGGGATTTTTACCAGACATTGAGATGAAATGACATCTCAAGCCCTGTCGCCCAATGAAACCAATATGGTTTACAAGCATAGACAGTCCAACACTTACATCTCTTTGCCAGGGCAGGCTTAGATCCTCTTAGCGGTTTACCAGACTCCTGTGTGGGTAAGATTCAGCTCTGCGTGGAAGCCTCATGCAGCCCATATATTTCTTCAAGCCCCGATGGGTGGGGGCCGTTATGTTCTTTAAAGCATGATGCTTATTCTTGGGATGTATTTTGAGCCTGGAAACATTCATTACGATAACACAACTGTGCGCATTGTGCATTTCTCACATCTCCAAAATGGCTACTTTTCTGATGAAAATCCCTGATATTTTTCTTATTTATAGTGCAAACATAGGTTGTGGGTGCTCGTTAGTTCTAACGAGTACCCACAACCTATAACTTGGAGCAGAAATAAGAAAAATAATGTATACCACCGTAAACCCCAGTTTTCTCCATAAAAAGTGGGGTGGGGGGGTGTTCATATCACGTACTTGTTAATGTGATGGGTTAATATGGGTTGTGCAGGGCCTGACAAATCCAAAAATTTTCCACTTGCCCATCGGGCAAGTAAACTATTTTTACACTTGCCCAGCTCAAAATCCTACTTGCCCAGGATTTTGGAACTCAAAGTGGGGTTGGATGTGGGGTGGATAATGGTGACGTTGATGACGACCAACATGTGTAAATATAATCCAAGGTTTCTGTCAAGTTTCAAGCACAACCACTTTCCATTAGGGTCTAGTTATTTCATGTTAGTGTTTATTTCTCTTTGGTGTCTCTGATGGGAGCTCAGGGTTAATTGTATCGATTCCTGATCTTGACTTGATAGATTTTGTAAGGTAACCGGGCGCTAAAAGCACATAGGGGCTGCCCCCATCTCGCTAAATGGGATTAGTTTATGAACTGCTCTTCCCAGGGCCTCCAATGTGCTGGCACTTGTCAATTCGACAGGTGTCAGCTGACCAATGGGAATATACTGAACTCTTAATCGGAGGAAGGCACAAATCGCCCCCAAGGAACAGCGTTTGTCCTAAGAAACACAGTTCTGTAGCGATTTTAGAATTTTGAGTGCAGGAATCAGACCAAAGACGGGCTCTAGTATGTGATGACGTGTTGCAAATTTCGACTGCCAAATGTGTCAGAGCACAGCCCTGATCATTACATCCACTTCTACTTATTTCCCTCTGTGTGGTAATACGGTAGAAAATACTGTTGTTGTCACAGTCAATAACGGTACCTTTCAAGTTAATTGCTGACATAATACATGTACCTTAACCGATTAGCAATTTAAGATACAGTTATATAAACCCATTTAGCTTGACACGCACGATAAACACGAGCTGCAGCCGATATAGATCTACTCAAACGATCAGAAGTGTCAGGATAGCGAGATAAAAGATTAAAAGAATGCAGTTTATTTGGCTTGCAATTTAATGATCCAACCAGAAGACGAGAACCCACTTTATCACAAACACCCAAACGTTCACACCCACCCTACAAGCAAGTTCAAATCGATCATCATTTCCGCCATCCAAATCGTCGTCCACAAACCACCACTCCCATTTTTCTGCACGTGATCGGTAAATGACGTCATCCGACCCCAGCAACACCACACGTGTTTAACGTCATTGTTTTATTTTAATGGGGCGTATCTCTTTCATAAAAAAATGTTTGGAACCAGTAAAAAAATATTTTCTCGATAGCTAAACGGTTGTGCATAGAGGCGCGACTAATCCCCGGTCACCAACATTAAAACATTCGACTTTTTCCACCAGCGTCTGCTATTTGGCGCCAAAACATAACCATTCACGAGAAAGTAGAATAGTCTGTTTTTACTACCTTAGATGTAGCAAATCGTCTTAGGAGCTATTAAATCATTTTCACATTGATTGTGGATTAAATTTTATAGCAGGGATAAACGCTAATTAGAGACAATCTTTTTTTTCACACCTTGTCACGTTTATCGATAGCGCTGGCGGTACACACTACACCAGAAATGAAAGACACGCACCGCTGGGCAATCATGTTTAATTGACAGGGATTAACAATAGTGTCATAAATGAACCTTTATGAAAACATGGATGGTTTCGTCTCTGTATTGCCGACAAAGCAGGAATTATTGTGATTTACTTACTGGTCTAGTTTTACTGTATTTAAGGAGTCAAAAGACTGACGACTGTAGACGATTTTTTGCACTTGCCCGACCGGGCGTCGAAAGGTCAAAGTGCACCTGCCCGGCGCGATTTTGGACTTGTGCCGGGCGGCCGGGCAATGGATTTGTCAGCCCTAGGTTGTGCTCCAATACTCACCACAGCAATAGGGACAGTGCTAGGTTGTACCCCGTGGAATGTTAGACTGTAACTCAGCATTACTTCTCCAATATTAGCCCACCATTTAGCTACACATAACTCTAATGTACCATTACCCTGAAAATAAATAAATTAAAAATCCTGGTTTACATATACAGCAAAACTACACTGATAGCGCAGAAATAAATTGGGCCGCATAGTGCTTCTGCACAGAACTGAAACCAACCAAACTTGAGAACTGGTAAACTGCTTAGAAGGTCTAAGTTTGCCTAGGAAAAATTATGAAAGTTGGATGTTTCCTTGAATCTTAGCGGTTTCTTTGGGCTGTAGGACTTGAGCTGTCATTTCATCTCAATGCCGGGTGTAAGTCCTACAAAATTGGAAGAAACGTCTCCAAAATTACCAAATGAGAATTGAGAGGGATGTAAAACCTCAACACAAATTAACAGGGATGGTTCTTCACAATGGCCCTGTGAAACTCATTCTTGAGCCCCCGGAGATTTTCCAGTAAACAACCAGGGATCAACCAAGGAGGCGATTTGGGCGACTTCTCCACCCGAAGTTTGGAAATTTGCCTCCCCCTCCGTCTCCAGGATCAGCATTTCAAAAGATAAGTAATATCAATCGATAAAGGCAACAAGTTGATTACAAAAATACCAACTGAAAATCAAGTTATTAACTAGAGCTGTCAGTGAAACTGACTAGGGCCCGGGCAGCGCTATCAGAGGAGTAGGAAAATTTGTGGACGGACAGACGGACAGACAGGCAGACGGACGGACAGAGTGATTACTATAGGGCACCCACACTTTCAGTGTGGGGCCCTAATAATCCAACTGAATGTGTTAATTGCTTGTGTCAGAAACTGACCACCTGTATCATGTATCGATAAAGTCTTGAGCACAAGTTGTCAGATCAGTTACAGTTAATTATGTAAATAGGTGAATCGGATTAGTCCACATTGGCATCTTTTATCTTATTGATCATACATCTGTTTGCTTAGGCCCATCTGTCCGAATACTTACCATCATTACGGTAGCATGTTTCTGTCTGTGCATTTTCATAGGGGGCTAGCCTAGCAAGAATAAAAGCTGAGAGAAAAAATGGAACTTACGAGAACAGGAAAGGCTTGTACAGTTTCTCCCAGGTCACTGATCGTGAGAAACTTTTCAAACTCATATTTCTTGTACTGGTACTGTTTTACTATCTGTATAGCATGTATTAATATTCTGCAATTCTTCTCTTTGTCTTTTGAGGACAGTCGTAAAACTGAAAAATATATTATAAAGTCTTATTAGATGAATTATGATCATTTCTAGCAACTATCTGACAGGGTTTAAAGTGGTTTCCTAGCTGGAGACATGTCTGTTAATGTTTCGGTTTATAAATGTCCCATTTTAATGGTTAGCAGTCTTTCCAAGAAACGACCATGTAGACAATATCAAATGCGACTGACTAAAAATGATACTGTACAAAAATTTATTGAAATCTACAAATATGATCAAAACTGAGTGTGTATCATTTAAAACAGTTAAAATAGCCCTTCTGGAGCAGTCTATTAGAGTTTAAGTGTAGACATGGGGCAGTCTATTAGAGTTTAAGTGTAGGCATGTAGCAGTCTATTAGAGTTTAAGTGTAGACATGGAGCAGTCTATTAGAGTTTAAGTGTAGGCATGGAGCAGTCTATTAGAATTTAAGTGTAGGCATGGAGCAGTCTATTAGAGTTTAAGTGTAGGCATGGAGCAGTCTAAAAGAGTTTAAGTGTAGACATGGAGCAGTCTATTAGAGTTTAAGTGTAGACATGGAACAGTCTATAAGAGTTTAAGTGTAGGCATGGAGCAGTATATTAGAGTTTTAGTGTAGGCATGGAGCAGTTTATTAGAGTTTAAGTGTAGGCATGGAGCAGTCTATAAGAGTTTAAGTGTAGACACGGAGCAGTCTATTAGAGTTTAAGTGTAGGCATGGAGCAGTCTATTAGAGTTTAAGTGTAGACATGGAGCAGTCTATTAGAGTTTAAGTGTAGGCATGGAGCAGTCTATTAGAGTTTAAGTGTAGGCATGGAGCAGTCTATAAGAGTTTAAGTGTAGACATGGAGCAGTCTATTAGAGTTTAAGTGTAGGCATGGAGCAGTCTATTAGAGTTTAAGTGTAGGCATGGAGCAGTCTATAAGAGTGTAAGTGTAGACATGGAGCAGTCTATTAGAGTTTAAGTGTAGGCATGGAGTAGTCTATTAGAGTTTAAGTGTAGACATGGAGCAGTCTATAAGAGTTTAAGTGTAGACACGGAACAGTCTATAAGAGTTTAAGTGTAGGCATGGAGCAGTGTATAAGAGTTTAAGTATAGACATGAAGCAGTCTATTAGAGTTTAAGTGTAGGCATGGAGCAGTCTATTAGAGTTTAAGTGTAGACAAAAGATCAGACTGTTCCTTTAAGAGCAGTCTGATCAGGATCCACATTGTTTACCATTCCACTGAGTATTTTAAGTAACAAATGCATAAAACCAAAAGTTTTTAAAGATGCATATTGAGGTACAGCTCCACACACATGCTGCAGAAAAATGTTTTTCAGCAAAGCCAATTTCTGAGACACAGTACAATGACAGTACTGTTCTGATAATCTCTATATGGAACAAGAGGCTCAATGAGCCTAAACCGCTCACCTGAGGAACTTAAGTTTTAACAATTCACAGACTTGACTACTAAATCTGCTAATAGAATCCAGCCCATTGACCCTTACAGGATATAAGTCATCATTATTGCATTGCATTCCAAGTTTGAGACTTCTAGCTTCTATAGTTCCTGAGAAATCTTTGACGAAAATTTAACATTGGTCAAAATGGAGAGAAAGAAGAATGAAAGAACAGATGAACAAATAAGCTGAGAAAGCCCAATGTCTCTTACACAAAATAAGTCATCATTATTCTATTGAATACCAAATTTGATGCTTCTAGCTTTTATAGTTCCTGAGAAATCTTTGATTAAAAATTTAACATTGGTCTATTATCTCTATATGGAGAGAAAGAAAAATGAAGGAACAAAGGAACCAGACTAGCTCCAAAACCTAATGCAGCCTTTCCCCTTGCCCAATGGTGCTACACATAAAATTTAAACAAGATTGGTCGACTGCCTTCTGAGATATGCTTCATTGAAAGTGTGGACGTCGGATGGACGGACGACAGATGACAGACTCCGGAGCCTTGGTATACTATCGGCTCACTGGAGCCTTTGGCTCAGGTGAGCTAAAAATTCAAGTCGCTATTTCTGTCACAACATTTTCCCTACGTTAAGTCTATGGGCAAATTTTTTTGTCTCTCAAGGTCACGTAACTCCGAGGTCAATATTCCAATTTGGCCCAAAATCGAACTTAACCGAGATTTAATGTCTGTCCTCGTTACCTGCAAGTTTGAAGCTGATCTGAAAAAAATTCAAGTCGCTATCGTAGTCACAACATTTTCCCTATGTAAAGTCTATGGGAAAATTTTTTGTCGCTCAAGGTCATGTAACTCCGAGGTCAATATTCCGATTCGAACTTAACTGAATTTTTATGCCTGTCCACGTTACCTGCAAGTTTGAAGCTGATCTGAATAAAAATAAAGTTGCTATCGTGGTCACAACGTATTTTTTTATGCTCAAGGGCATGTAACTCCAAGGCAAATATTCCGATTCAGCCCAAAATCTAACTTAACCGAGATTTTATGTCTGTCCTTGTTACCTGCAAGTTTGAAGCTGATCTGAAAAAAATTCAAGTCGCTATCTTAGTCACAACATTTTCCCTATGTTAAGTCTATGGGCAAATTTTTTGTCGATCAAGGTCACGTAACTCCGAGGTCAATATTCCGATTCGGCCCAAAATCGAACTTAACCAGGATTTTATGCCTGTCCTCGTTACCTGCAAGTTTGAAGCTGATCTGAATAAAAATAAAGTTGCTATCGTGGTCACAACGTATTTCATGCTCAAGGGCAGGTAACTCCAAGGCAAATAATCCGATTCGGCCCAAAATCGAACTTAACCGTGATTTTATGTCTGTCCTCGTTACCTGCAAGTTTGAAGCTGATCTGAAAAAAATTCAAGTCGCTATCGTAGTCACAACATTTTCCCTATGTTAAGTCTATGGGCAAATTTTTTGTCGCTCAAGGTCACGTAACTCCGCGGTCAATATTCCGATTCTGCCCAAAATCGAACTTAACCGAGATTTTATGCCTGTCCTCAGTACTAGCTACAGTGATGACAACATTTTCCCCATGTTAAGTCGATAGGCACTTTTTCGGGCGCTCAAGGGGACGTAACTCTTGAGTGAATTATCTGATTCGGCCCAAAATCGAACTTGACCGAGATTTTATGCCTGTACTGGTTATCTGCAAGAATGAAGTCGATCAGAAAAAAATTGACGGAGCTAGAGGTTATGAGCCTGGAAAAGGAGGTTGTGGACCCAGCTTTTAGCCATGTATGAGACAATA
Organism: Lucinisca nassula; assembly: GCA_963580285.1. Taxonomy (NCBI): domain Eukaryota; kingdom Metazoa; phylum Mollusca; class Bivalvia; order Lucinida; family Lucinidae; genus Lucinisca; species Lucinisca nassula. The sequence goes on from OY757024.1 coordinate 10,744,929, forward strand.
GTCACATTTGATTGGATATAATTATGAAACTGATGAGAAATACTTAGCTGTTATTTTTTTTTCTTGCAGGGTATTATATGTGCATTAAACACATAAAGAAAACAAAGTGAACTGTCTCCTGAATTTTCTGTTGTGATAATAATTGTACATGTGGTATCTCTGAATTTCCAAGACTGAATTTTCACTTTGAGGCAGGGTTACCTCCCTTAGACAGTTAGAATGCTTGAAATTGCCACATGACACCCTTGTTTTTTTGTATAATTTTGTAGTTGGCAGTTTGTTTACCATGTTTTGGGGTAAGAAAATCAATTTGAAATGCAGATTTATCAGGTACAGGGTCAAATATTAACATGTAAGCTTATGGAAATGTAAATAGAAGACCATAACCTAAACTGAAAGTAGAAAATCATCACCTCTGTCCTGTTTTTGGTCATTACATAATATTTTCACAAATTTGAAGGTTCTATGTAATTCTGTGTCATAAACTGGATCTTCCTGACATGTATTTTGCTACAAAAACTGTAAAATTTGTAACTTTAGTGCTAATTTAGGTCTAACTGGGCCATTTGATCAACTTTGTGCTTCTGATCCATGTAAATGGAGGGGGGGGGGGGGGGTAGGGGGTAGGGGTTGCTTTGCTCTAAAGCCATGTTAATCAGTGTTGTCATTTGTCTGTTTGGAAAGGAGTCTTGCAGTAGGTGTATGAACATAACATAAGTAAAAGAATCTACTCCATCTGGAATATATGGCATCAGGCTTGGTCCAAAGCAAAATTTCAAAAATTATTTCTCCGAACAGCCCGCTGCAATATCGCGACAAGTTTTCTCATCTGTTATAAGTTCTAATTGGTTAGATTCATGTTACTGGATCTGAACAGATATTTTCAGCTGTTTCTTATGGCATTAAGGCATTTATGACCCTTTTCATCAATGTTTTGTCTTCAAAATATCCTCAAAATGCCTTTTTTTTACTTAAAGTAGGGGGTATAGGTGTAGGAACAACCATAACTTCTACATAGGTGTGCTATTTAGGCATAATTTAGTGCATTTTAGGACTGAAGTATTCCAAAGACACATGAGAAGAACCACTGATGCAAGCCGGTCTCTGGATTCCAGTCCAGAAAGAGGTAAACTTTGCGCTTTTTCACAAAATATGGTTTGTTCGGCTTTCATCGTAAAATCTGAAGGCGATAACTTTTTTGCAAACTTGAAAGATTCTTTGTCACTGAACATTTAGTATGCATGACTACATTATTATATATGATCTAAATTTCTATTTGGCAATTCTTTTGATGGATTATAAGGAAAATAAGGTTTGGTTTAAGGTTATGAGCCTGGAAAAGGAGGTTGTGGACCCAGCTTTTAGCCATGTATGAGACAATAGTCACATTTGATTGGATATAATTATGAAACTGATGAGAAATACTTAGCTGTTATTTTTTTTCTTGCAGGGTATTATATGTGCATTAAACACATAAAGAAAACAAAGTGAACTGTCTCCTGAATTTTCTGTTGTGATAATAATTGTACATGTGGTATCTCTGAATTTCCAAGACTGAATTTTCACTTTGAGGCAGGGTTACCTCCCTTAGACAGTTAGAATGCTTGAAATTGCCACATGACACCCTTGTTTTTTTGTATAATTTTGTAGTTGGCAGTTTGTTTACCATGTTTTGGGGTAAGAAAATCAATTTGAAATGCAGATTTATCAGGTACAGGGTCAAATATTAACATGTAAGCTTATGGAAATGTAAATAGAAGACCATAACCTAAACCGAAAGTAGAAAATCATCACCTCTGTCCTGTTTTTGGTCATTACATAATATTTTCACAAATTTGAAGGTTCTATGTAATTCTGTGTCATAAACTGGATCTTCCTGACATGTATTTTGCTACAAAAACTGTAAAATTTGTAACTTTAGTGCTAATTTAGGTCTAACTGGGCCATTTGATCAACTTTGTGCTTCTGATCCATGTAAATGGAGGGGGGGGGGGGGGGGTAGGGGGTAGGGGTTGCTTTGCTCTAAAGCCATGTTAATCAGTGTTGTCATTTGTCTGTTTGGAAAGGAGTCTTGCAGTAGGTGTATGAACATAACATAAGTAAAAGAATCTACTCCATCTGGAATATATGGCATCAGGCTTGGTCCAAAGCAAAATTTCAAAAATTATTTCTCCGAACAGCCCGCTGCAATATCGCGACAAGTTTTCTCATCTGTTATAAGTTCTAATTGGTTAGATTCATGTTACTGGATCTGAACAGATATTTTCAGCTGTTTCTTATGGCATTAAGGCATTTATGACCATTTTCATCAATGTTTTGTCTTCAAAATATCCTCAAAATGCCTTTTTTTTACTTAAAGTAGGGGGTATAGGTGTAGGAACAACCATAACTTCTACATAGGTGTGCTATTTAGGCATAATTTAGTGCATTTTAGGACTGAAGTATTCCAAAGACACATGAGAAGAACCACTGATGCAAGCCGGTCTCTGGGTTCCAGTCCAGAAAGAGGTAAACTTTGCGCTTTTTCACAAAATATGGTTTGTTCGGCTTTCATCGTAAAATCTGAAGGCGATAACTTTTTTGCAAACTTGAAAGATTCTTTGTCACTGAACATTTAGTATGCATGACTACATTATTATATATGATCTAAATTTCTATTTGGCAATTCTTTTGATGGATTATAAGGAAAATAAGGTTTGGTTTAAGGTTATGAGCCTGGAAAAGGAGGTTGTGGACCCAGCTTTTAGCCATGTATGAGACAATAGTCACATTTGATTGGATATAATTATGAAACTGATGAGAAATACTTAGCTGTTATTTTTTTTTCTTGCAGGGTATTATATGTGCATTAAACACATAAAGAAAACAAAGTGAACTGTCTCCTGAATTTTCTGTTGTGATAATAATTGTACATGTGGTATCTCTGAATTTCCAAGACTGAATTTTCACTTTGAGGCAGGGTTACCTCCCTTAGACAGTTAGAATGCTTGAAATTGCCACATGACACCCTTGTTTTTTTGTATAATTTTGTAGTTGGCAGTTTGTTTACCATGTTTTGGGGTAAGAAAATCAATTTGAAATGCAGATTTATCAGGTACAGGGTCAAATATTAACATGTAAGCTTATGGAAATGTAAATAGAAGACCATAACCTAAACCGAAAGTAGAAAATCATCACCTCTGTCCTGTTTTTGGTCATTACATAATATTTTCACAAATTTGAAGGTTCTATGTAATTCTGTGTCATAAACTGGATCTTCCTGACATGTATTTTGCTACAAAAACTGTAAAATTTGTAACTTTAGTGCTAATTTAGGTCTAACTGGGCCATTTGATCAACTTTGTGCTTCTGATCCATGTAAATGGAGGGGGGGGGGGTAGGGGGTAGGGGTTGCTTTGCTCTAAAGCCATGTTAATCAGTGTTGTCATTTGTCTGTTTGGAAAGGAGTCTTGCAGTAGGTGTATGAACATAACATAAGTAAAAGAATCTACTCCATCTGGAATATATGGCATCAGGCTTGGTCCAAAGCAAAATTTCAAAAATTATTTCTCCGAACAGCCCGCTGCAATATCGCGACAAGTTTTCTCATCTGTTATAAGTTCTAATTGGTTAGATTCATGTTACTGGATCTGAACAGATATTTTCAGCTGTTTCTTATGGCATTAAGGCATTTATGACCATTTTCATCAATGTTTTGTCTTCAAAATATCCTCAAAATGCCTTTTTTTTACTTAAAGTAGGGGGTATAGGTGTAGGAACAACCATAACTTCTACATAGGTGTGCTATTTAGGCATAATTTAGTGCATTTTAGGACTGAAGTATTCCAAAGACACATGAGAAGAACCACTGATGCAAGCCGGTCTCTGGATTCCAGTCCAGAAAGAGGTAAACTTTGCGCTTTTTCACAAAATATGGTTTGTTCGGCTTTCATCGTAAAATCTGAAGGCGATAACTTTTTTGCAAACTTGAAAGATTCTTTGTCACTGAACATTTAGTATGCATGACTACATTATTATATATGATCTAAATTTCTATTTGGCAATTCTTTTGATGGATTATAAGGAAAATAAGGTTTGGTTTAAGGTTATGAGCCTGGAAAAGGAGGTTGTGGACCCAGCTTTTAGCCATGTATGAGACAATAGTCACATTTGATTGGATATAATTATGAAACTGATGAGAAATACTTAGCTGTTATTTTTTTTTCTTGCAGGGTATTATATGTGCATTAAACACATAAAGAAAACAAAGTGAACTGTCTCCTGAATTTTCTGTTGTGATAATAATTGTACATGTGGTATCTCTGAATTTCCAAGACTGAATTTTCACTTTGAGGCAGGGTTACCTCCCTTAGACAGTTAGAATGCTTGAAATTGCCACATGACACCCTTGTTTTTTTGTATAATTTTGTAGTTGGCAGTTTGTTTACCATGTTTTGGGGTAAGAAAATCAATTTGAAATGCAGATTTATCAGGTACAGGGTCAAATATTAACATGTAAGCTTATGGAAATGTAAATAGAAGACCATAACCTAAACCGAAAGTAGAAAATCATCACCTCTGTCCTGTTTTTGGTCATTACATAATATTTTCACAAATTTGAAGGTTCTATGTAATTCTGTGTCATAAACTGGATCTTCCTGACATGTATTTTGCTACAAAAACTGTAAAATTTGTAACTTTAGTGCTAATTTAGGTCTAACTGGGCCATTTGATCAACTTTGTGCTTCTGATCCATGTAAATGGAGGGGGGGGGGGTAGGGGGTAGGGGTTGCTTTGCTCTAAAGCCATGTTAATCAGTGTTGTCATTTGTCTGTTTGGAAAGGAGTCTTGCAGTAGGTGTATGAACATAACATAAGTAAAAGAATCTACTCCATCTGGAATATATGGCATCAGGCTTGGTCCAAAGCAAAATTTCAAAAATTATTTCTCCGAACAGCCCGCTGCAATATCGCGACAAGTTTTCTCATCTGTTATAAGTTCTAATTGGTTAGATTCATGTTACTGGATCTGAACAGATATTTTCAGCTGTTTCTTATGGCATTAAGGCATTTATGACCATTTTCATCAATGTTTTGTCTTCAAAATATCCTCAAAATGCCTTTTTTTTACTTAAAGTAGGGGGTATAGGTGTAGGAACAACCATAACTTCTACATAGGTGTGCTATTTAGGCATAATTTAGTGCATTTTAGGACTGAAGTATTCCAAAGACACATGAGAAGAACCACTGATGCAAGCCGGTCTCTGGGTTCCAGTCCAGAAAGAGGTAAACTTTGCGCTTTTTCACAAAATATGGTTTGTTCGGCTTTCATCGTAAAATCTGAAGGCGATAACTTTTTTGCAAACTTGAAAGATTCTTTGTCACTGAACATTTAGTATGCATGACTACATTATTATATATGATCTAAATTTCTATTTGGCAATTCTTTTGATGGATTATAAGGAAAATAAGGTTTGGTTAAACCGAAAGTAGAAAATCATCACCTCTGTCCTGTTTTTGGTCATTACATAATATTTTCACAAATTTGAAGGTTCTATGTAATTCTGTGTCATAAACTGGATCTTCCTGACATGTATTTTGCTACAAAAACTGTAAAATTTGTAACTTTAGTGCTAATTTAGGTCTAACTGGGCCATTTGATCAACTTTGTGCTTCTGATCCATGTAAATGGAGGGGGGGGGGTAGGGGGTAGGGGTTGCTTTGCTCTAAAGCCATGTTAATCAGTGTTGTCATTTGTCTGTTTGGAAAGGAGTCTTGCAGTAGGTGTATGAACATAACATAAGTAAAAGAATCTACTCCATCTGGAATATATGGCATCAGGCTTGGTCCAAAGCAAAATTTCAAAAATTATTTCTCCGAACAGCCCGCTGCAATATCGCGACAAGTTTTCTCATCTGTTATAAGTTCTAATTGGTTAGATTCATGTTACTGGATCTGAACAGATATTTTCAGCTGTTTCTTATGGCATTAAGGCATTTATGACCATTTTCATCAATGTTTTGTCTTCAAAATATCCTCAAAATGCCTTTTTTTTACTTAAAGTAGGGGGTATAGGTGTAGGAACAACCATAACTTCTACATAGGTGTGCTATTTAGGCATAATTTAGTGCATTTTAGGACTGAAGTATTCCAAAGACACATGAGAAGAACCACTGATGCAAGCCGGTCTCTGGGTTCCAGTCCAGAAAGAGGTAAACTTTGCGCTTTTTCACAAAATATGGTTTGTTCGGCTTTCATCGTAAAATCTGAAGGCGATAACTTTTTTGCAAACTTGAAAGATTCTTTGTCACTGAACATTTAGTATGCATGACTACATTATTATATATGATCTAAATTTCTATTTGGCAATTCTTTTGATGGATTATAAGGAAAATAAGGTTTGGTTTAAGGTTATGAGCCTGGAAAAGGAGGTTGTGGACCCAGCTTTTAGCCATGTATGAGACAATAGTCACATTTGATTGGATATAATTATGAAACTGATGAGAAATACTGCAGGGTCAAAGGGGTCAAGGTCACTGAACCCTGGCCACTTTCAACCAAGCAAGACCGGACATACGCATTGGCCGACGGACAGGCAGAGCGACACACCCTTAAAACTTATGGCATTAAATAGACCTCTCACATAGAGTGTAATTAATTAAGCTACTTTAAAATTGGAGAGACTGAAGAGGAGGAAGGACAACTAAGGCAGATTTCTGCTGAATAAAATATAGTATAATCTAGTATAAAACACTTAATGTCAAAAGGCAATCTTGTCTCTCTCTCGTTAGATCTGTACTGTAACCCTCTCATAGATTAGCTACGGTATCTCTCACTGGTACCCTCTTTCTCTACCAGGTTAGTCTGTATCTAGGTTAAGGTCATCTCAGGTCATAGGAATTAAGGTCAAGGTCACATCAGTGAGACAAACTGATCCTAAGTGAAGGGCATGACCCAACAATAAAGAACAGTTATCTCCCCTTTACATCATGGACAGCGGCATAAGTCTTATTAAAATGTAATCTTACTAATTGAAATTTAGACAAGGGCAGGCACAGCATAACTGATGCATACGCCCTAATTAACGGTCCGTTAACTATGCAAATTAACGTAATTAATTATTCAAGAACTTTAGCATGACTTGTATATAGACTTAAGGTGCTAGCATAACTAACACTTCTCCAGAGAGCATCAGCATAACTGGTGCATGTTCCGGAATGTTAAACTTTAATTAAGAAATGCTTAATAGCCAATTAAGAACTTCAGATTTAATGAAAAATCATTAATGCATAAGTAATCTAATATCTGATGCAATATTAGCAAAGCTATTACTTGGTTTAAGAAAATAAAACCAAGTTAAGTGTCGAAGTAAATCCAAAAAGTTAAACTCTAACAGTAATAAGAAAAAGAAAACATTATCTTTAGTTCTCCCAGGCTCTTTCCTTTCAAGGCTGTAAATACGGTATCTTGGCTGACGTATCTAAAAATAGCACAGACTCATTCCTGCATTGCTGAGGGAAACCCTTTGCACTGTATACATGTATCTATAAATAGCACCAAGGTCACAAGGTCGCTGTCGTCGAATGGGGCACTGGAACGAGCCTGCAAGTCTAAGACATTTGGAAATTCAACAAAACAATATTAAATCAACAACAAATTGTAAATTCAAACCAAGAACTCTTCATAACTGTAACTGTAACCAGACATCAGCCTCCATCCTTACTTCTTCAACTGTCAGTATCTACACAAATCAAAACTCGGTGAATTATATAATGAGGCTTCTGCTGCTTCTCAGAGGATCAGCGCACAGAATGCCAGAGAAAGGATACGATCTTCTTTATATATGGGCCCGGACCGATAGCGTTGTGCGGATTTGGTGGAGATCTTGGCGGTTTGGGTTGAAATCGTGGCTAATTTGCATAGAGCCGGCAATTCTCGGGTCGGGTGGACTAAGATTCCCCCGATCGATACACCTAAAACTGAAAAGTTATTCTTATTTCCTGTTAGAGACTATCTGTAATAGAAACAAACTTTCATCTGATTAATCTATCTTTGACGAAATCATAGAATTCGCAAGCTTAGTCGCTCATTCTAGCGCATTGCCGCAAGCGCGTCAAGTTCGCGGAACAGCCATTGGAAGAGCCATAAACATAAGGACGCCTGCGCAGTCATTCTGTTCATTCGGTTCAACTCGGCTCTGTCCATGCAGCTAGTACTAAAAGCACAAGGAAAAGTTCGCGAAAAGATGTCAAAATTTCTGTCAAGTTTACTCCTTGTTCGAGTCGTGTCACCAGTCGTCATTAGGACTTTCTATCACTGTCGGTAATAGATTAATCAGTCAAACAGGTAAAATTATCGTAACCGTCGTAGTTGGCTTGTTCTGAGTCGAAGTTTCTGTCGTCATGCGTTTTCGTGGTACGTTTGGTGAATCACAGAATGAGGTCACTAGGTGAATGTCTTTTTGGTGTACAACTTGATCTTGACAGCCTGTGATCACCCATCATCAGTCGTCATCGATCACCACCAGTCATCATCATCATCATTCATCATCATCATCCATCAATCATCATCATCCACCAATCATCATCATCATTATCCTCATTCACCAATCATCACCATCATCATCATCCTGGTATATGAATGTCGTTTGACGTGTCACCAGTAACAGTTCAGTTCTAATCATCAGCCTGGCAAATGAATGTTGTTTGACGTATCTCAACCAACAGTAGCTTCCATCACCGATCACTCACCATCATCACATCATCATCAGCAGCAGACTCTGATCGATCACTTGATAGATCACTCGATACTTTATCTTCCTGGTGAAAGAATGTCACATGACGCATCTCCGGTGAAACATCTAATGCCTACTTATGACCGCCAACTGCACTTCTTTCTTATTATTAAGCTTATAAGGAGCCGCAGGCTGACCCCTACAACTACCCCCTTTTAAAATGTTTGATGGTCCCTCACAAACATTTTATATCTTCCATGCCAACAATTCTACTGACTTATAGCTACATGGCGACATGTACCATCAGAAATAATCTTCCTAGTGAATGAATGTCATATGAAGTATCACCCGCAACATTCTGATTCTCTGTTTCCTGGGTAGAAACCAGTACTTTGCAACATGGATGGTGTCTTGTACATGGGCAGAGCATGAGATACAGGGCACGGGTCTGGAACCCGTAACCAGATCATGATTCAGGCGCTTAACCACTACTCATTTGTGCTCCTTATAGAGTGGACTTAACCATTGCTGACACACAGGCCAAAGTGCACAACACTTTTCACTTAATTTTATTTATTTTCTTTCTCTGCTTCTGTCCCTCCTCCTTCTGTCTTCCCTCTCTCTGTCTTCTCTCCGCCTCCGTTCTTGCCTGTCTCTTTCCTCTTTCTTCTCCTTTTCGTCAAAGTAATTTAACCTCTTCTCTAATCTTTCTATTAATTTCTCCTGCCTCTCATTCACTTTCCTCTGGCCCTCAATGAAGTTGAATGAGCTGGTTAGCGACTCGCAAGTGTTGTTGTATAGCTGTGCTATGCTGGCTTCCATTCTCCTCATAAAATCAATGTCCATATCGGTCTGGATGCTCTTGTCTTCTGTCACTGCCCCCTTTCCTTCTGTCACTGCCCCCATGTCTTCTGATCTCTGGGGCGTCAGCTCCATTGGCACCTGCTCCAGAAGCTGAGGCAGGATGTCCTCAACACTTCCGGGTGTCTCCGCTCCTATAGACTCAACTCCGATGTTCAGCCAGTGCCTGTTGCTCTCCTCCCTACTCAGTTTCACTATGTCCTGTCCCAAAATCACGTATCTCGGGGTGGCAGAAACTTGCAGGGCCACAAGGTCCTGGATGGTGTCTACTTTCTCTCTGTGCCCTGGCGCCTCCTGGTGCTTCACAAACTTGCTGTTGTCCCCTGTCCTGAAATCACACCCGACACACAAAAATGGCACCTCATATTCAGTCACGTGCTTCTTATAATAATGGTCCTCAACTCGGTTCTTTCTCCCCACATAGCCACAGGGCGTACATCTGTAGGCTCTACCATTCTTCTTCGCTATCTCAAGCATCTTGGAGGCCATGGCTGAAAGACAATTGTAACATATCCTAAGTATCTGTGTCCAGATAGTTTTGACCTTGACCTTTGACCTTTTGACCTAATTACTTCGTTTGTAACTACGGATTGCTCTATCCACCCATTTTGGTCTATTTTTCCCCTCATACTTCTTTAACTTATCATGGTGTACCACACGACTACCCCCCTCTTCAAGTTTTATCAAATAGTTCACATCATTGAGTCTTTTTAACACCACACATAGAACATAAATGTGCTGAAGCTTAGGACTAACCCCGGGCAATCGCCTCTCATGCAGATACCATACACATTCACCTTGTTCATAGCGCAGATGTTCAATCTTAGTGTCATATGCGTATTTGTGTCGCTTAGACGCATTCTCAAGATGTCCGCGTGCTATGTCGTGAGCTGCCTCCATACGTTTTCGTAACCAGCTGACATACTCACCATACGAAGTAATGTGATGGGTGTCACTGCTAAGACTTCCACTTGTGAGTTCCGCTGGAATACGTACCTCCCTGCCTAACATAAGCATGTTCGGAGTAAACTTAGTTGATGCACTAGGTGTACTTCGAAATGCTGCGGCCAAACAACCAAGATTTAAGTCCCAGTTCTCTTGTTCCCCTTTTAGGTATGCCTTAATCATGCGTATTAAAGTCTTGTTAAATTTTTCTGCTTGACCGTTCCCTTTGGGGTTCCTAACTGAAGTTCGGGTCTTTCTCACTTCCATTAACTTGCACAACTCTCGAAAAATCTGGCTTTCATAGTTGCTTCCAAGGTCACTATGAATAGACAATGGAGCACCATATCTAGAGATAACCTCATTTAAGATAACATTGGCTGTCGTGACAGCCGTAGAATCTGGGACTGCAAAAATTTCCACCCATTTTGTGAAGCTATCTGTTACAATTAACACATATCTGTTATTTCTGGGAGTGACAGGAAATGGACCAATCATATCAGTTGATAGGGTAGCAAGTGTTGCGCCTACCCTAAGGCTTCCCAGGGGTGCCTTGGGCTTCTTAAAAGGGATCTTGTCAGCGGCACAAATATCACAAGTCAATACCCAGTTGGTAACATCATCTTTCATCTCATACCAGTAATATTTCATCTTGACCTTTTCATAAGTTTTCCTGCATCCAAAGTGCCCACCCAACTTTCCACTATGTACTTCTTGAAACACTTCCCCTTTTAAGGACCTGGGAACCAGCAGTTGATAATACTTTCCCAACCCATTTTTCTGTAAACATTCTTTGTAAACCAAACCATGGTGCATACTGAGAGAATCCCATATCACCCAATAATGGCGCGCTGCTGGGCTCTTATTAACTGATTCTGAATTGCTTGGTCTTTTATGGCCCTTCAACATGTGACTATACACAAATGAAATATCAGGATCGTCTTTCTGCCTTGATTCCAAGTCCTCGGCTGTATAATTACTTAAGATTACCTTGTATAGTGGAATAGATTGGGTTTCAGCATTGCTCCCTGCCTCACCCCCTTCAGCTTTTCCACTCTGACCTTCACCAGGTTGATCCTTTGACCTTGTATCTACAGCCCTTAAATTTTCCTTTGATTGCTTACCATTCTCTGTGATACCCCCTTTTCCATCAGTGCTACTCCTCCTCGGCATATCCCTCTTTGTCTCTACTGTATCAATGCCCGTACTTACCAACCTCCGAGGGTCTTCAATCACTACATGGGGACTAATCTCTTCAATGTTTACGGGACTACTTACTTCTTGTTCTGACTCCAATAAAAAATGCGTTTCGGACATGGTGCTGGATTTTACCCCTTCTCCAACAACATCATGACCCTCAACACATTGTACATCAGGTGTGACATCGAGCTTTCCTACCTTTGACTCGTCACTTAGTCCATTACTAATAGGGCCCATGGACTCTACAGTGCATGTCACCTGATTTACACTCTGGTTATACTCACCCCCATCTATCGGTTGGTATCTTGTCTCATTTCTTTTCATTAAACACCCCATCAGCAGAGAACTTTTCATATCTAGTGCCCTTTTTTCACACTTTTTACAAGGCCAACATTTAAGTGGCTCCAACATATCTATCTCATTACACTGACAATCCCAAGGGCTCACACACCTGGACATTCCATCCGCATTTGCATGACCACCTGCCCTTCGATACTCAATGACAAAGTCATAAGCTGATAGAATCTCCAAATACCGTGCCAACCTACCTCTAGGTTCTTTAAAGGAAAACAAAAATGACAAAGCTCTGTGGTCAGTTCGTACTGTAAACTTTCTACCCAGAAGATACTGTCTATAGTATTCTATGAAATAGCGGACAGCTAATAATTCTTTATCTGTTACACAGTAGTTTCTTTCTGCCTTATTCAGCATCTTGCTTCCATAAGATATTACCTTTTCTTCACCCCCTTGAATCTGGCTGAGCACACCACCTATGGCGTAATCACTAGCGTCACAGTCTAAGAAATATTCTCCCTTGTCCAGAGGATATGCCATAATGGGAGGACTTACCAGTGCTTCTTTGAGCTTCTCCAAGGCCTCATCACACTGTTTTGTCCACCGAAATTCCTTACCTTTCTTGGTTAAATCTATAATTGGCTTCATCATGCTGCTATAGCCTTTGATATGGCGTCGATAATAACTACCCAGGCCAATCAGTGCACGGGCCTGTGTTGCATTTTTGGGGGCTGCAAACTGCATAATTTTGGCCACATTGTCAGGACTAGGAAGAACACCTGATCCAGAGATGATGTGTCCAAGAAAATGCACCTCTCTTTGAAACAAATGACACTTGTTGGGTTTGAGTTTTAATCCAGCTGCTTCTATACGGCTAAGCACAGCATCAACTCGGTCTGCATGTTCCTGAAATGTTCTGGCAAAAACTACTATGTCATCAAGATAGATAAGACATGTCAACCAGTTGAGCCCATGCAAGACAGCTTCCACAATTCTTTGAAATGTTGCACTCGAATTTTTCATTCCCATAGGCATGGTGCAATGTTCATATAAACCATACTTAGTAATGAATGCAGTTTTAGGGACATCAATTTCGCGGACGGGGACCTGATGATACGAACTCGTGACATCGAAAGTTGAAAACACGCTCGCACCTGCCACTGCGTCAAGACAGTCCCTTGTCCTAGGGATGGGAAAATTGTCCATTTGTGTTACCTTGTTTACGGCCCTGTAATCAACACATGGTCTCACCTTGCCGTCTTTCTTTCTCACCAGGACTAATGGACTACTCCAGCAGCTGCGTGACTTACGTATGATACCCTGTTTTTCCATGGTTTCAATCACTTTGCGCTCCTCATCAGCAAATGCCAAGGGCACACGTCTAGGCGGACAACGGACCGGTTTCGCATTCCCAGTATCAATTATGTGAACACCAAGTGAGGGCGATGTCCTACCTAGATCAAACTCATGACGTGAAAAGACATTTTCATGTTTAATAAGGAGATCAGTTATTATCTCCCTTTCTTGCTCAGTCCTATCATGACAGGCTTGACTGCACAGATCCTCCAAATGCTGTGGTAACTTACTTTGAGTAGAATGTACAGCCACCCTAGATATCTCATTCTCTGTACTCGTGTTCATGAGCTGTACTCGCCGAACCGCATTGTTATTTTCTGTCTGTGATGGGTCTTCTGACTGGATAATCAAATGCAAGTCTTCATACCTTTCTGCAGTTCCTATCATACTGTCTTGATAGACTGACACCGGATCACTAGAGGGGTTTAAAAGTCTTACCTTTTGAGTAGGACCAGAATCCATGTCAACCACAGAACTAGCCATTACAAGTGGATACCTGGTATTGAATCCATCACAAGCCTCCACAAGCACATCTTTGTTTCTGGCATAATCATCCTCTGGGAAACGCTCTATGAATACATCAATTACCTGCTCGCAGTATCCTGGCACAGTGTAGTGGTCTGCGGCTGTGACTTTCCTTACCCTACAATCCTTTCCTACCCTTAAAATCTCAATGTCCATTCCCCTTAATCTTAAGATGCCCCTACTAAGGATAAGATCCCCAGGGCCCTCTTTATCTTCCTGCATTATATCTGCACCAAGCAACCCTTCATCCCCTATATCAGCCACAATCAACTCTTTTGTTAATCTAAGACTTCCAAGTTGCAAGTCAAATATGGCCTTTCCATGCTCTTTTAGTATAGTACCACCTGCACATGTGATATTGTTGGATGACTCATTCAGCTTGGGTCTGAGATTAGCTGGAATCTTCTCATAAATCCTTGTGCTCAAAATAGTCTGAGAAGCCCCAGTGTCAATGGTGAAATACAAGGGTACCCCTCCCACAGTAGCGTCAATGTAAGCACCCACACTACTTGGTAGAGTCGTACGAAATTTCTTTTTCTGAAAATTTTGGCCTTTCTTGTCATAAACAAGGGTCGTTTCATGGCCATCAGAACCGACCCATTCTAGTTTAACGGTTGAGAGGAGCTCTGTCCTACCCCCTGGAAGGTCCCTTGATACCCATCATTTTGAAAATAGGAAGAACCACGCCTTTGATAACCACCCTGAGCACCATTACCCTGTTGACCATAATATGGACTGTTTCTTCTACCTAGCCCCTTCTGTGGACAGTTCCTGGAAAAATGACCCACCTCAGAGCAGGTAAAACAGACAACATTTGGGTTGCTAGGACTCCTAGCACTGTTACCCCTCTGCTGTTGCAGCTGTTTCTCTAAACTTACAATTTTATCTTGAAGAGCCTTGAGTGTTTTCTCAAGTTGCCCATCACCAGTAGATTTCTGCTCCTGTCCAGGTTTATCAGACAAATTACCTGAGGCTGGTTTCCCCGAGTTAGAGGACTGACTGTTCCCAGTTCTGCGTACACGGCTATGCCGTTTCCGCTTCACCTTCCTAGTCCGGTCCTCGGTCTCCTCACTCTCGTCATCACTGTCCTCGTCCTCGGCTGTGGCAAAACTTACTGAACGAGCATGTCTCTTACCTTTCTTCTCACTATTATACTCACCCATCAATGGACGTCTGCGGGTTTCCTGAAAATCTACTACTTGATATACGGCCTCATCTATGTCCTTAGGTTCCTTAACATACTCAACCTGAAACCGGGCCTTTTCGTCATGTAGGCCATCTAGAAAACGCCTCAGCAAATCCTCCCTTCTTGTCACCTCATCCCTATTTGCATGTGCCTTATCATACAACCTTTTAAGTTCAGCAGCGTATTCCTCCACTGTCTCACTAACCTTCTGGTCACGATGACTAAACTGAGCCCCATATGTTTTTTTAGTTACCACCACCCTAAACCTACTGTTCAATTCTGAGACTAGTTGGGAATAATTACTCCGTACTTCACGTCTCAGTTGTCCAAACACAAACTCACCCGCAGCACCCTGCAACCTAGGCAAGATCTCATCTAGACGATCCTCATTACTCCAGCCCCTTCTATCTGCCACCTCAGTGAACCTGTTAAACCAGACGTTCCACTGCTCCTTACCTGTAAATATGGGTAACTTGGTTGTCTCCCTTTGCTGTACAGGATCCACATTTTGCGGATATCTAGAAGATTGATACATACCGTCATCTTCTTCAGTATCTGAAAATTCACTTCTACTATAAAGAGGACGCCTTACATTAGGGCCTGGCCTACGAGCTTGTTCATTTCTACCAGCCCTACACTGTGCAGGAGCCTGCACTGCATGTGGTCTACGCTGCACTTCCTCTAAAACATGGGTTATATTCTGACTTATGGCCCTGTTTGATTCCCTAATTGTTTTTACCAAGGCCTGCGTCATTTCCTTCATTGCCGTGGTAACATCATTATTTTCTCTTACCCTGGATCTAGCTGCATCTCCTTCAGCTTGCTCATCCTGGTCTATGTCTATACCTTCATGTCTAAGGTCAACCTCTGGGTCTCCATTCTGCCTAAAAACGTTTTCGCGTTGCACCATAGGCGGCTCAAAATTCACGGTTTCCCTACGCGTGTTCGCCCCTTCCCTAATAATTACATCAGACTCATCCCCACTGTCCCTCTCATTCTCGACTACACTTAAAGTTACATCACTGCCACTGCCGTCTCCCTCAACCTCAGTGTCTCTCCTTTTTAAATTCTTTCTTTTGCCCATTTTATCTGAAATACATTTTTTTTTTAATAATGCCTTGTTATATTTATCAAACATGTGCCAAAGTGTGTCACTCCACCTTAATACCTTCTTTGGGTCCGCATCACTGGATCCATACTTTGCCTGTGTCTTCGCCACATCTGTTAGCCTGTACCTAGACTGTGTCTTTACGATACTGTTCTGTGTCTTCTCTGTCATACAAGCTTGATGAATCCCACTTCTGACACCATTTAATATGCAGGGTCAAAGGGGTCAAGGTCACTGAACCCTGGCCGCTTTCAACCAAGCAAGACCGGACATACGCATTGGCCGACGGACAGGCAGAGCGACACACCCTTAAAACTTATGGCATTAAATAGACCTCTCACATAGAGTGTAATTAATTAAGCTACTTTAAAATTGGAGAGACTGAAGAGGAGGAAGGACAACTAAGGCAGATTTCTGCTGAATAAAATATAGTATAATCTAGTATAAAACACTTAATGTCAAAAGGCAATCTTGTCTCTCTCTCGTTAGATCTGTACTGTAACCCTCTCATAGATTAGCTACGGTATCTCTCACTGGTACCCTCTTTCTCTACCAGGTTAGTCTGTATCTAGGTTAAGGTCATCTCAGGTCATAGGAATTAAGGTCAAGGTCACATCAGTGAGACAAACTGATCCTAAGTGAAGGGCATGACCCAACAATAAAGAACAGTTATCTCCCCTTTACATCATGGACAGCGGCATAAGTCTTATTAAAATGTAATCTTACTAATTGAAATTTAGACAAGGGCAGGCACAGCATAACTGATGCATACGCCCTAATTAACGGTCCGTTAACTATGCAAATTAACGTAATTAATTATTCAAGAACTTTAGCATGACTTGTATATAGACTTAAGGTGCTAGCATAACTAACACTTCTCCAGAGAGCATCAGCATAACTGGTGCATGTTCCGGAATGTTAAACTTTAATTAAGAAATGCTTAATAGCCAATTAAGAACTTCAGATTTAATGAAAAATCATTAATGCATAAGTAATCTAATATCTGATGCAATATTAGCAAAGCTATTACTTGGTTTAAGAAAATAAAACCAAGTTAAGTGTCGAAGTAAATCCAAAAAGTTAAACTCTAACAGTAATAAGAAAAAGAAAACATTATCTTTAGTTCTCCCAGGCTCTTTCCTTTCAAGGCTGTAAATACGGTATCTTGGCTGACGTATCTAAAAATAGCACAGACTCATTCCTGCATTGCTGAGGGAAACCCTTTGCACTGTATACATGTATCTATAAATAGCACCAAGGTCACAAGGTCGCTGTCGTCGAATGGGGCACTGGAACGAGCCTGCAAGTCTAAGACATTTGGAAATTCAACAAAACAATATTAAATCAACAACAAATTGTAAATTCAAACCAAGAACTCTTCATAACTGTAACTGTAACCAGACATCAGCCTCCATCCTTACTTCTTCAACTGTCAGTATCTACACAAATCAAAACTCGGTGAATTATATAATGAGGCTTCTGCTGCTTCTCAGAGGATCAGCGCACAGAATGCCAGAGAAAGGATATGATCTTCTTTATATATGGGCCCGGACCGATAGCGTTGTGCGGATTTGGTGGAGATCTTGGCGGTTTGGGTTGAAATCGTGGCTAATTTGCATAGAGCCGGCAATTCTCGGGTCGGGTGGACTAAGATTCCCCCGATCGATACACCTAAAACTGAAAAGTTATTCTTATTTCCTGTTAGAGACTATCTGTAATAGAAACAAACTTTCATCTGATTAATCTATCTTTGACGAAATCATAGAATTCGCAAGCTTAGTCGCTCATTCTAGCGCATTGCCGCAAGCGCGTCAAGTTCGCGGAACAGCCATTGGAAGAGCCATAAACATAAGGACGCCTGCGCAGTCATTCTGTTCATTCGGTTCAACTCGGCTCTGTCCATGCAGCTAGTACTAAAAGCACAAGGAAAAGTTCGCGAAAAGATGTCAAAATTTCTGTCAAGTTTACTCCTTGTTCGAGTCGTGTCACCAGTCGTCATTAGGACTTTCTATCACTGTCGGTAATAGATTAATCAGTCAAACAGGTAAAATTATCGTAACCGTCGTAGTTGGCTTGTTCTGAGTCGAAGTTTCTGTCGTCATGCGTTTTCGTGGTACGTTTGGTGAATCACAGAATGAGGTCACTAGGTGAATGTCTTTTTGGTGTACAACTTGATCTTGACAGCCTGTGATCACCCATCATCAGTCGTCATCGATCACCACCAGTCATCATCATCATCATTCATCATCATCATCCATCAATCATCATCATCCACCAATCATCATCATCATTATCCTCATTCACCAATCATCACCATCATCATCATCCTGGTATATGAATGTCGTTTGACGTGTCACCAGTAACAGTTCAGTTCTAATCATCAGCCTGGCAAATGAATGTTGTTTGACGTATCTCAACCAACAGTAGCTTCCATCACCGATCACTCACCATCATCACATCATCATCAGCAGCAGACTCTGATCGATCACTTGATAGATCACTCGATACTTTATCTTCCTGGTGAAAGAATGTCACATGACGCATCTCCGGTGAAACATCTAATGCCTACTTATGACCGCCAACTGCACTTCTTTCTTATTATTAAGCTTATAAGGAGCCGCAGGCTGACCCCTACAATACTTAGCTGTTATTTTTTTTTCTTGCAGGGTATTATATGTGCATTAAACACATAAAGAAAACAAAGTGAACTGTCTCCTGAATTTTCTGTTGTGATAATAATTGTACATGTGGTATCTCTGAATTTCCAAGACTGAATTTTCACTTTGAGGCAGGGTTACCTCCCTTAGACAGTTAGAATGCTTGAAATTGCCACATGACACCCTTGTTTTTTTGTATAATTTTGTAGTTAGCAGTTTGTTTACCATGTTTTGGGGTAAGAAAATCAATTTGAAATGCAGATTTATCAGGTACAGGGTCAAATATTAACATGTAAGCTTATGGAAATGTAAATAGAAGACC
The DNA here is from genome assembly GCA_963580285.1 of Lucinisca nassula. NCBI lineage: Eukaryota > Metazoa > Mollusca > Bivalvia > Lucinida > Lucinidae > Lucinisca > Lucinisca nassula. Next base: position 10,764,092 of record OY757024.1, read on the forward strand.
ATAACCTAGAGTGATGACAAGCTTTTTCCTATGTGAAGTCTATGGGAGCTAGATGTTGCCATGGCAACCAGAGTTCCACTCAGATCTGCCTGAAAACCTAATGAAGCCTTTCCACTTGCCCAATAATGCGACACATGAAATTTGATCAAAGTTGGCCAAGTAATCTTTAAGATATACATTTTTTGAAATTCCCATTAACCCTAATGCAAAAACACACAAGGGCAGGTAACTCCTAAGTGAATGATCCGATTCTGCCAGTTATCGAACTTGACCGAGATTTCATGGCTGTGCTGGTTATCTGCAAGAATAAAGCCAATCTGAAAATAATTGAAGCAGCTACGGTGATGACAACATTCTCCCCATGTTAAGTCAATAGGCAATTTTTTCAACGCTCAAGGGCACGTTACTCCTGAGTGAATAATCCGATTCAGCCCAAAATCGAACTTGATCGAGATTTCATGCCTGTCCTCGTTATCTGCAAGAATGAAGTCGATCAGAAAAAAATTGACGGAGCTAGAGTGATGACAAGCTTTTTCCTAACGCTCAAGGGCACGTAACTCCTGAGTGAATAATCCGATTCAGCCCAAAATCGAACTTGATCGAGATTTCATGCCTGTCCTCGTTATCTGCAAGAATGAAGACGATCAGAAAAAAATTGATGGAGCTAGAGTGATGACAAACTTTTTCCTATGTTAAGTCTATGGGAGCTATTTGTTGCCATGGCAACCAGAGTTCCAATCCGATCTGCCCGAAAACAGTATGCAGCCTTTCCCCCTACCTGATAATGCTTCACATGAAATTTGATCAAGATTGGCCCACTGGTTCCGGAGATATACTTCTTTGAAAGTGTGGACGACGGACGACGACGACGGACGACGGACGCCGGCTCGTGGTATACTAATACCTCACATGAGCCTTCGGCTCAGGTGAGCTAAAAATTCTTTTGATTCTATCAACCTTTACCAATCTCTGGGCTAATTCTGCAGATGACAAATAAATGTTTTTCTTATTTTCCCAGAAAACAAGACCTTACATCTCATGCACATCGTCTCCTGTTGAGACAATGTGCATGAAAATGCAACTGTCTCCACAGGCAACAATTTGCATGAAATTTCAAATCCTGTGTTCTGCAAAAATGAGAACAATATTTCAAAATGTTGTTTGCTAAATATAGATTATTCATTCTCCTAGTTGAAATATGGGATTTATAAACCGAGGGAGGTAAAACAATCAGATAAAGAAACGAGTGCGAAGCACGAGTTTCTTTAACGGATTGTTTTACCTCCCGAGGTTTATAAATCCCATATTTCAAATAGGAGAAATGTATAATCTGTATATTACATGCACTTCCATAGACTTTTAGGAGAGTTTGGATCTTGAATTTTGGATCTGAATGCCCGTTCAGTTGACTGTTTACAGCCCATGTAAACGGTTCAATCAGCGAAGTGTTACAGAATCTGGGTGGAAGAACAACTGGATGGGCGCCGGTTTGAAAGCACTTTCTACAGTTTTGAACAAAAATAGAAGAAACAAAGTGTTTCAGTGATAAAACAAGTAAAACGTTAGATTAAATAAAGCAAAACTTACATCCTAATCAATGGTCATATCCATGTTTTCTTTTGTTTCAGCGTTGCATCCGACTCAAACGTCACGCATTCTGAACGTCTGTTGATATTTCTTAGACGCCATTACAATGACGTCATGAATAACGTCGCAGTGATTGAAACTTTCCCGCGTTTGAATAGAACAATTTCACTGCAAAGCGGTATCTCGAATCTTGTAGATAAAGTAGTTCCAGCTGAAGGGATTTATTTCCCCGGCTAAGAGGAAATATTTCTTCTTAGCAAAAAGGAAAATACCAAGTTTATGTCTGGTAGAAATCATGGTATTTCTCTGTAATGCATGTAATATTAAGAAATATCCAGCATGTAGAGCGGTAAATATGACACATATTAAAAGAAATGTATTATAGTGAGGTTTTCTGAAGGACTTGACACGGATGTCAACAGAAGTAAATGTTTCATCTGACATCATCAGGTACTGATATACATGCACTCGGGTATATAAGCAACTTCTGGGGCCAGCTGTTCAAAACTGACATAATTATATAACCTATCATTAAAACTTTGATCATTTAAGGTGGCAAATATACTAATATTTTTGCTGAAAAAAAAATGTGAGCAGCTTTTGCATTTGCAAAAGCTGCTCACATTCTTTTTTTCAGCAAAAATACCACTGAATTAAGAATTTTGCTTGCTAGAACAGTTAACATATTGACCACTAACGAGCTCGTTAAGCTAACAACGCTTTGGACAACTGGACCAAGATATTGTAAATTTTCATACTATAAAACTTCAAGAACAAAAACCCGCATGGGCATGCTTATGGACTAATTTGAACTCATGAGATTTTTTGCATAATTCCAGATATCAATATGTTTAGGATAATTTGTCTTGGTTTCAACAATATTCTTTCATTTTCAATGGATAAGCAATTTAACCCTTGTCCTGCTGAGCCCGGGTATGTCTTATCTTTCAAACAATGTAGATCCAGATCAGATGGCTTCTGAAGAAGAAGCCATCTGATCTGGATCTTCATTGTTTGTCATTCAGTATATGAATTTGTTGCAATAATTTGTCTCAAGTAATCTGATTGGCTGATAATCAGTAGTGGGTGTGGCATAATTAAATATTCAGCAGGACAAGGGTTAAAGATAAACATGTACAAATACTATGACAGGATTTGAAAACAATTGAATCACTCATATGAATCATCTCCTGATAATTTGTCTTCAAAATGTATGTTGTGTGTACACATTAGAATTGCCTCATTGAGGCAATTCTAATGTGTGCATACAACATACAGTAGAACTTCGATGGTTCGAACACCGATGGCTCGTTTACCATGGATGTGTCGAACTCTTTCTTGAGCCCCTAGCGAAATCCTCTACAGAAGAAATAGTGAGGGATGATTAAGGAAATTTTAGTCTTTTATCTTGCAAATGTATGCTGTGTGTACTCATTAGAATCGATGAGGCAATTCTAATGAGTACACACAGCATACATTTTCATAATAGAACACCGAAAAGATGTCTAAAAGTATCTCGTTATGCCTCCTGACAGTAACCTCAGTGGCTCGAACTACCTCTGTCTCGAACAGATTTTCGAGGTCCCAAAGGTGTTCGAGCCATTGAAGTTCGACTGTACCTTCATTTTATTTCAGATTGAAAAGATATTCCTAAATCATCCATATTATGCCTCTTTACCTGGTGTTATAATTTACCTTCACTATCTCAAACTACCCCTATCTTGAACAAGCATTGTCCCAAAAATGTTCAAGGCATTATCTCCTTTTCTCATTACTCTGTTCACCCTCACAACTCGGCCCCCGCCCATAGGGGCTTGAAGAAATATATGGGCTGCATCTGGCCCACACACTAGTACTGGTAAACTGCTTAGAGGATCTAAGCCTGTCCAGGAACCGCGGTGTGAGGCGGACCTTCCATGCTAATAAACCCTATTGATTTCATTGGGCGACAGGGCTTGGGATGTCATTTCATCTCAATGTCGGGTAAAAGTCCCACAAAATTGGAAGCAATGTCTCCAAAATGACCTTTACAGTGTTGACGGGGATGTTAAACCTCAAATCAAACAAACAAACAAAAACCCTCACAACTCCATTCACCCTCTTCTTTTTTGAATAATATGGAAGGGAATCACTCTTAAACTTATGTCACATTAGAATTAAAAGTACACCACAACCTCATTATAACACTGTTCATTATAACACAGTTATGGATATAACAAGGTTTCAAAGATGGATCCCAAAAATGTATAGATTATATAGAAAAATGACCATAAATGGTCATTTTATGGTCATTTTTCTATATAATCTAACCATTTTTGTTTGGATATAACATGGTTGTTTAACTTACAAATCAAATGTTTAAAAATTATTCTTGTAACAAAAGATGATAGCAGAATTGCTCAACCTTAGGTGAACAGATATGGGTTTCCAAGCTGTAAGAAAAACAACATCATCAGTGATCATTGTTTGACATTTGGTTTTACGTCACTAACAGCCAACAGTGCTTGCAGTATTATACAAATGTAATCTTTGGCAAACAAAATAATTAATGAATCAGAATGTGCATAACTGTATGGAAAACTGTTGTTTGTGGAAATACAATGAAATTCCACTATTAAGACCACCTAAAACTAAGACCAATTTTGCTTTTAAATGCTTATTTTGAAGGATGCACTTATTCTTTCTTTGTGTTTTCTGCCAACAGCATCCTCTGCTCAGGGACCACCTTTTGGACTGTTCAAAAGTGGTCTTTAAGACCACTTTTGAACAGTCCCAAAGGTGGTCTTAATATAGGAATTTTACTGTAATTGTTAGTTTTACATTTGCAAATAATGTTGTTGTTGTTGTTGTTTTTTTTGGGGGGGGGGGGGTATTTTTTTTTGTTGTTGTTTTTTTTTTTTTAACAAAATTCATGAGTGTAAATCTGACCATTTACCTCCCTAAATGACAATTTTGAAGACAGTTTTCCACTTAATTATATCATATGTATAGAAGTCTTAGACATACCTGCTAATGAAGCCCCCTCTGGTACATGTATAAAATGTCTTCTAATCTGACCAGGCTTGAAGGTCAGGTCTCTATAACTCTGTTCATATTGCACTGTATCTGATACCCTGCAGAAACACATAAAGAGAATTAACTCTAACACTTTATCCTGCTGAATAAATTAATTCAGTCACACCTATTTCTGACTTTCAACCAATCAAATTACTTGATAACATGTTTTTGTTCAATTACAAACTGCATGACAAACAGTGTAGATCCTGATCAGATGGGTTCTTCAGAAGCAATCTGATCTGGATCTACACTGTTTGCAAAGGTGGGGGTTGTCGTATTCAGTAAGATATAGGTTAAGATGCTGATCACAACAACTGCCCTTCTTGAATCTGTGAAAGGTAGAGAATGACCATAGGTAAGATTCCACACTCAATCTCCCTGAAAGGAATGTTGCCAACAAAGCCCGGACTGAACCTGTGACCTCCTGATCACCTGTCAAACACGCATCTTACTGACCCACAACTTGGCATATGCAACCAGAAAAAATTAAAATCAGCTTGCTCAGCCGTGTAGAAACATCAGAATCTTTATTTTAAGCTAACTTTTCTTTCTATCCACCACCATTCTTTCTGAACCAAAACCATGGAATTAAGCAGACATTAGTATTTCCAGAGGTGTGAGGAAGACAAATGTGGCTAACTTTGAGATAATCTGTCTGAATTCTCCAGAAAAAAAAAACTTTTAAGAGTACTGGCACAAATTTCTCATTGAGGCAATTCTAATAAGTGTCCATAACAAATGTTTCTAAAGAAATAGACAGAATATCATGATGATTCCTCTTTAACTGCCACAGAGCTAATATGGGTTTGTTTGTTTGTTTGACTTTTTATATCTCATCAAAAACTATTAAGGTCATATGGAGAAAGGGCCTCATTTTAAAGACTCATCCCAACATCTGTAGAAGTTGAAACCACTATCCCTGGTATATGAGGTGAGTAGCTTAACTAATACACCAGTGAGGCTTCTAGGAGCTTGATAAGACAATAAGAATCTTTCATTGGTCTGAGGGGTAGCCAGAAAAATCCGTCATGAGGGGCCCCTGTCCGGCATCACCAGGCTTGCCGAGTGATGCCGGACAGTGATCCCGAGGGAGAGATATTTCTATCTTTCCCTCACACCCATGTAAGATTCTTTTTCTTGCATCCTTTTCATTTCTGAGGGTGGATTTTTTTATTACACAGTCACTTCGATTGTCGACATCTGCCATATTTTTATGACACTAATGCTGTGTTTCTGATGTTACTGCATGTACATTCACATCAGAAACACAGCATTATTGTCACTGAAATGCAGTGACATCAAACTTAACGATGGCATATGTGACATCCTACTCAACTAGTGTTCATCAAAAACGTTAAAGTTTTTGATTTTTATCCTATCCTGGGCAGGATAACCTAGGAAGGATAAGAATTTCTATCCCTGGGTTAAGTTAAGGATTACCAGACAAAGCAGTTTTAGAGTCTTTCAAATCTGGCACAGTTGTTCAAAGTATTGTTACCATAACAAATTCATCAGTGTCCAAAACCTATTCACCTTTTTCTGGATTATCTGCTGGTTCCTAGTCTGAATGTTATCAGTGCTGGGAAAACAGGTAACCAGACCCCCCTGACCTTGAAAGGTCAGGGGGGTCTGGTTACCATTTTTTCCAATATTGAGAATTTGTAAGCTGGGAGCCATCAAATAATGCAAAAATGGTGAATACCATTCAAATAAACAGTGTGATTTTTTGCTAAAAATGTGAGTAGCTACAAAAACTACTCACATTTATCAATTTTTTGCCTACTGATTTGCTAAAACTTTGCTGAATAAGCTTTTTGAACTTTGAACAACCATTATGATAACACACCCGTGCGACATAGTGCATTCTTTCACATCTCCAAAATGGCAACTTTTCTGATGAAAATCCATGGTATTTTTCTTATTTATACTGCAAACACAGGTGGTGGGTGCTCGTTAGAACAGCCTCAATGAGGCGGTTCTAACGAGTACCCACAACCTGTGTTGGAGCAGAAATGAGAAATAATATATACCCCCGTAAACCCCATTTTTATCAATATAAAGTGGAGTTTAAAGGGGTGTTCATTTCACGACATGTTCATGTGATGTGGTCTCTGGCTTCGACTTCAAATAACAGGCTTACCTGGCAGGAATTACAACAGTAACAGGAATTCTAAACACTGGACCTTTCTCTACACACTTAACATCATATGCACACACCTGAAATATGGATGAAGGGCATTGAAATTTAAATTATTAATTGACTATCCTGTATTGATCTAAGGTCATCTGTATTGACACTAGGTCAAAAATCATGTTTTTTAATTGTGTCAATTACTAAAATTTTCATTACTCAAGTTTTTTCGTATTGGTCCAGTTACAGGTCCGAGGTCTGCTGTATTGGCCTGAGGCCGAAGGCCGAGGCCAATACAGCTGACCAAGGGGCTAACAAGGATCTACTCTTTTTGTAAAGGTAGGGGTTGTCATGTTCAGCAGTACAAGGCTTCTTCAGAAGCCATCTGATCTGGATCTACACTTTTTGCAAAAGGTGGTAGGGTTTGTTGTTTTCACCAGTATAAGGCTTCTTCAGAAGCCATCTGATCTGGATCTACTGTTTTTTGCAAAGGTAGGGGTTGTCGTGTTCAGCTGTACAAGGCTTCTTCAGAAGCCATCTGATCTGGATCTACACTTTTTGCGAAGGTAGGGGTTATTGTGTTCAGTGAGATAAGGTTAGGACATAAGTATTTCTTGCAAGGACAGCATCAGTATAACAAACCTCCCCACTCAGAAATTACCCAACACCCTCTGGTATCAGCTTGTATAACTGATTACTAAGCCAGCAAAGAATGTGTGACTAACATCGGGCCAACATCAATATGACATGATGCTATCCTCGTAGTGATGTCTGTCATACATTGGCTTGCTGTTCTGGATCCTGTTGAATAACAAAACCAAACCACATCCATTTCTGACATTCCACCAATCAAAATACTTGATATAATACATTATGATTCATTCAATTCACTATCTGCATGACAAACAGTGTAGAACCTGATCAGATTCAGAAGCCATCTGATCTCAATCTACACTTTTTGCGAAGGTGGTAGGGGTTGTTGTTTTCACCAGTATAAGGCTTCTTCAGAAGCCATCTGATCTGGATCTGCTGTTTTTAGCAAAGGTAGGGGTTGTCGTGTTCAGCAGTACAAGGCTTCTTCAGAAGCCATCTGATCTGGATCTACACTTTTTGCAAAGGTAGGGATTATCATGGTCAGTGGGATAAGGAAAGGACAGCAATCAGTATAACAAACCTCCCCACTCAGGAATTACCCAACACCCTCTGGTATCAGCTTGTATAACTGATTACTCAGCCAGCAAAGAATGTGTGACTAACATCGGGCCAACATCAATATGACATGATGCTAACCTCGTAGTGATGTCCGTCAGACATTGGCTTGCTGTTCTGGATCCTGTTGAATAACAAAATCAAACCACATCCATTTCTGACATTCCACCAATCAAAATACTTGATATAATACATTATGATTCATTCAATTCACTATCTGCATGACAAACAGTGCAAATCCTGATCAGATCAGAAGCCATCTGATCTGGATCTACACTTTTTGCAAAGGAAGGGGTTATTGTGTTCAGCTGGTTATGGCTAGGACATAAGAATTTCTTGTAAGGACAGCATCAGTATAACAAACCCTCCCCAACATGGTTCATTATAACACGGTTATGGATATAACACGGTTTCAAGATGGATCCCAAAATTGTGTATATTATATAGAAAAATGACCATAAATGGTCATTTTTCTATATAATCTATACATTTATGTTTGGCTATAACATAGTTGTTTAACTAACACGGTTTCTGCTTTGGATCCCATTAATAGTGTTATAAAGAGGTTGTGGTGTATTGATGTCAATACGACACTGGCTTGCCGTTTAGTGGCCACTGTGTATCTACTTACCTCGGTATAATGGGCACCCTCTGGTAGCCCTCTGGGGTCGACTTTGACAGATATAGACCTAGATGAGTTCATGAGTTCTAGATGACAGGGACATTGCACATAGGAAGCATCACAGACAAGATTGAGCTGCATTTTAAATGCTATTTTCTCCTCTTTTTCTGAAAATAATCAAGACGTAAATCTAATTTAAGGGTTCAGTAAGTTTGCTTGTGATTTGTTTGTTTGTTTGAGCTGAGGTTTTATGCCCCCGTCAACACTATTTAGGTCATATTTTATTTGTGATCCGTTATTATTCATACATCAATCAACACAAAATAAACTAGAACTGTCAGAGGATCTGACTATAGCCACGCTATAGCCCTGTCAGAGGAGAAAGACTCATGAATTAAAGGTAAAGACTTGTGAGAGGGTTAAATCCCTAACAAGGTACCTACGCCTTATAGACTTTTCGCGTTATTAGATCTGAAAAACAGTCTAAGTTAAAAAATAGGTTTTGGATAATGAAAAAAGCACATGCACATCTTCAGACCTATATGAAAACACCTGTTAAATTTCAAAAGGATTGACTAGAACTGTAAGAGGAGTTGCAATCACAAGGTAGCAACTCCCTATACATTTTAACATTAGTAGATCTAAAAAATTGTCTAAGTTAAAAAAGGTGAAATAAGTGAAAAAAATGATTTAAGGATAATGAAAAAAGAATATGCACATCTTCAGACCTATATGAAAACACCTGTAAAGTTTCAAAAGGATTGACCTAGAACTGTAAGAGGAGTTGTGGTCACAAGGTAGCTACTCACTATACATTTTAACATTAGTAGATCTCAAAAATTGTCTAAGTTAAAAAAGGTGAAATAAGTGAAAAAAATTGTTTAAGGATGATGAAAAAAGAATATGCACATCTTCAGACCTATATGAAAACACCTGTAAAGTTTCAATAGGATTGACCTAGAACTGTAAGAGGAGTTGTGGTCACAAGGTAGCCACTCCCTATACATTTTAACATTAGTAGATCTCAAAAATTGTCTAAGTTAAAAAAGGTGAAATAAGTGAAAAAAATTATTTAAGGATAATGAAAAAAGAATATGCACATCTTCAGACCTATATGAAAACACATGTTAAATTTCAAAAGGATTGACTAGAACTGTAAGAGGAGTTGCAATCACAAGGTAGCAACTCCCTATACATTTTAACATTAGTAGATCTAAAAAATTGTCTAAGTTAAAAAAGGTGAAATAAGTGAAAAAAATGATTTAAGGATAATGAAAAAAGAATATGCACATCTTCAGACCTATATGAAAACACCTGTAAAGTTTCAAAAGGATTGACCTAGAACTGTAAGAGGAGTTGTGGTCACAAGGTAGCTACTCACTATACATTTTAACATTAGTAGATCTCAAAAATTGTCTAAGTTAAAAAAGGTGAAATAAGTGAAAAAAATTGTTTAAGGATGATGAAAAAAGAATATGCACATCTTCAGACCTATATGAAAACACCTGTAAAGTTTCAATAGGATTGACCTAGAACTGTAAGAGGAGTTGTGGTCACAAGGTAGCCACTCCCTATACATTTTAACATTAGTAGATCTCAAAAATTGTCTAAGTTAAAAAAGGTGAAATAAGTGAAAAAAATTATTTAAGGATAATGAAAAAAGAATATGCACATCTTCAGACCTATATGAAAACACCTGTAAAGTTTCAAAAGGATTGACCTAGAACTGTAAGAGGAGTTGCGGTAACAAGGTAGCTACTCCCTATACATTTTAACATTAGTAGATCTCAAAAATAGTCTAAGTTAAAAAAGGTGAAATAAGTGAAAAAAATTATTTAAGGATAATGAAAAAAGAATATGCACATCTTCAGACCTATATGAAAACACCTGTAAAGTTTCAAAAGGATTGACCTAGAACTGTAAGAGGAGTTGCGGTAACAAGGTACCCACAATCAAATATTACAGACAGACAGACGGAATTCCGGACAAATTACAGACAGACAGACAGAATTCCGGACAAGCCAAATCCAATATAGCCCCCACTTTTTCAAAGCAGGGCTATAATAACATTTATTACACCTCAACCTCATTATAATACGCTTCATTATAACACGGTTTTAAGATGGATCCCAAAAACGTATAAATTATATATAAAAATGACATTAACTGGTCATTTTTCTATATAATCTATACATTTTATAGGAAATGGTCATTTTTCTATATAATCTATACATTTTTGTTTGGATATAACACGGCTGTTTAACTAACACGGATTCTGCTTTGGACTATAATAGTGCTATAAAGAGGTTTTGGTGTACTTATATCTATATTACTTTCTATCCATTATTTGACAAACACCTCTGGTTGGAGGGCTAAAATTTTAACAAGAAATCAACTGCACATAGTTTTCACAGCATAACTTCATTGATGTCATGATGACCCATCATCCAATCATATTAGAGAGAACCGTGGTTTATTCTGACATCACTTAATGATCATGTGATGAAATGTAGCTTGTTTGTTTGATTTGTTTGATTTGATGTTTCACGTCCCCGTCAACACTGTAAAGGTCATTTTGGAGACATTGCTTCCAATTTTGTGGGACTTTTACCCGACATTGAGATGAAATGACATCTCAAGCCCTGTTGCCCAATGAAACCAATAGGGTTTATTAGCACAGACGGTCCGCCTCGCACCGCGGTTCCTGGACAGGCTTAGATCCTCTAAGCGGTTTACCAGTACTAGTGTGCGGGCCAGATTCAGCTCTGCGTGGAAGCATCATGCAGCCCATATATTTCTTCAAGCCCCTATGGGCGGGGGCCGTAAATGTAGCTTGAGTCAATATATTCACTAAGTATGTAAACATTCCATCCCAATACACACAACCTCATTATAACATGGTTTAGATTTAACACGGTTTCAAGATGGATCCCAAAAATGTGTAGATTAATGGTCATATTTCTGCATAATCTACACATTTTTGTTCGGATATAACATGGTTGTTTAAGGGGAATGGGAACACCTTCAGGGGAGGCAACTCCTTCATAAGTAGTTTTTGTCTCCCATGTCAATAGGGGTGAACTCTTAAAGGAAAGAATTTGCTCCTGGGGAACAAATTCTTTCCTTTAAGTGTTGACCCCTTTTTTGGTGGGACAGGGCTTATAGAAAAGCCAACAGGAAGTTCCGAAAGTTGTCTCCCTTTGAAAAATGGCAGAAAAATATGCCAGGTGTTCCCTTTCCCCTTAAGGCTTTGGACCCAATTGATAGTGTTATAAAGAGGTTGTGGTGTAGTTAACTGCAGGAGTTTTTCCTGTACATGCAATGAAAATGTAAATTGTAAATAGAGTATATTAAGAAAATGTTGATGAAGTTCCAACAAATGTTACAGAGAAGGAATTAAGAGCCCACAATGTTTCGGGCACTGCACATGAAAGATGGGATCCAACTCTTGTCTTTCACCACTTTTAACCTTGTGTACCCATTCAATGCTGGGTGACTTGTTTCTAAGTTTGCAGTTGATGGCCCAATCAACAGTATTTATGTCATATTGAGCTGGTCAGTTTACATAACCACACTTTTCCAAAACAGGCTTAAATGGTTAACCAGCACAGTGCACACTCTTTCACCAGAAAATGACAATGAATCAGTGAAAGGGACATAATGACTATGGGATAGATTTCACAATCTATCTCCATGAAAGAAGTTGCAAACCCTGCAGGGATCAAAACTGCTCCTTCCTGATCACCAGCAGACTTGCCTACCCTTAAGATTTGGTCGTAAGGCTATGTTCGTGGAGATGCTGCACTGACGAGTTAGGAGGCCTTCATGCGGACTGTACAAACTATTTGTCTAAATCGCGACAGAAGTAAGGGCGAGGATTGTGGCCAGGTAAAATCGATTTAAGCCCCCCAGTGGAATTCATTTCCGCTGATCGTTTCAAGGCGGTTCTTCTGTCACAGTTTATTTTTGTTATGGTTTGTCTTTGGGTGTTTGTGTCGCTTACATTTTTTTTATTTTGGATAGCATATTGGCCATTTTGTGGGAATGTAACTGTCCTTTTGGCTTTCCGATGTTGATGTTTCCATTGGGGTCTGTTGTTTCATGTTTGTGTTTCTTTCCCTTTGGTGTCTCTGATGGGAGCTGTGGGTTAATTGTATCGATTCCTGATCATTGCTCCACTTCTAAATTAATATTTTTTTGTCTAAATTACAACCTTACGATCGCTGGTGAATTCCGTCCAATTTTGAGTGTTTTTTAAAAAATCAGCAATTCGGTGTATTTTTTGTGGTTCGGTTCGGTAAAGCAGGCTCTGATATTGGAACAAGAGAAGAGTTATCATCCTTGGCTTACTCTCGTGGTGAAATGAAAAATTAAATTTCATTCTCTAACAATAGGAAAGGCATCCAATCACGGCTCATTTAACAAATAATTTTTGGTATCAGCGGCGGCAAGATGGATGCCTCTGCGAAGGAAAAACACATGAGGAAAAGAAAAGCTCCATCGGTTTGAAGTATTACAATAACCATTATTGCATGTCAACTTATTTTGACCACGCATCAAATACCTTGAACCCCTTACGAATAAAATTGAAATCTCACAATTTTTTTCATGGGTTCTTACTATATTCTGACTCGAGGGTCTAGGCAAGTCTGCACCAGTGAAATGCATATCTGACTGAGCCTACAAGGCCGGCACAGGAAGCGATGCATTTGAACTTACTTATATCATTCTCATAATGGACAGGTTCGACAGTAACAGCGACTTCGGCAGGTTTCTCGAGTTTCAAAGGTTCCCTGAGATAGATTCCTCTCATACCACCGGGACAACTGATACTAAACTCGGTCTTACACTCCTGAGTTTTGTTGTGAGCAAGAAGATATTCGTAAGCTTTCTCCACCTGTAAAGGCGAATATCATAGTTGAAATTAGAGCACAGTGCGCTTTAAGGGGATTGGGAACACCTGGCAGATTTTTCCACCATTTTTCAAAGTGAGGCAACTTCTGGGACTTCCTGTACGCCTTTCTGTAAGCCCTGTCCCACTGAAAAAGGGGTCTATTCTTAAGAATTGACCCCTATTGACATGGGAAACAAAAATAATTTTGCAGGAGTTGCCTCCCCAGAAGGTGTTCCCATTTCCCTTAAACAGAAATTTGATTTTAATCCTTACAAAGAGGCGTAAGTTTTGTTGTGAGCAAGGCTTTCTCCACCTGTAAAGGCAACATACCATATAAGCTGAAATAAAGTGCAGTGTGTTTAAACCTTATCCTGCTAAATAAATTAGTTTAGCCACACCCATTTCTGACTGTGGGCCAATCAAATTACTTAATATAATATATTCATTCAAATTTGCAAACTTAATGTCAAATAGTGTAGACCCTGATCTGATGGCTTCTTCAATCAAATAACATGATATAATATATTCATTCAAATTTGCAAACTTAATGTCAAACAGTGTAGATCCTGATCTGATGGCTTCTTCAGAAGCCTAAAGAAGCCATCTGATCTGAATCTACAGTTTCAAACAGTGTAGATCCTGAAATGACAGCTTCTTCAGAAGCCACAAGAAGCCAACTGATCTGAATCTACACTGTTTGCAAAGGTAGATGTTGTGTTCAGCAGGATAAGGCTCTATACATAGAAATTTAGTTTTACCCAGTATAACAAACCATGAGTTTTGCTATGATTGATAAGATATTCATAAGCTTTCTCTACCAAAATTTCTTTCTTTCCTTTCTACTGAAACTGCATCGGTCACATTTGACCATTACCGCAGGTGTACATTACATACACTCCAGGTGTTGCAGGATGAAAGCCTACACGGTAATTATGTAATTAGGGTAGGGATCTTTAACCTGCACAGGGGATGGTTCTCCCTGCACAGGGGGCCTCCAGTTAACATCCCGATCCGCAGGACGGTGCACTTTATGACATTCATCCCTGCAAATGATGCCAATGGAGCCTGTTCGGACACCAAAATTTTATCGCCGCTGCCGGGGATCAAACAGAGGCATCAGAGGCAAGTGCACTAATCACTGAGCTATCACACTATATTAGTTGAAACTGGAGCACTATACATTAGAAATATCATTTTAATCTTTACAACAATCCTAAAAATTCGGACACCTTTAGGACTTGCTGTAATTCTACTAAAATTTTAACAAATTTGTTTCCTGATCCAGCAAGGAGTCCAAACGATACAGATGGAATAGCAAACAGTGTAGACCCTGATCAGACTGCTCGGCAGTCTGATCAGGATCTGCACTGTTTGCTCAAGCCTATCTGTTCCAATACTTAGGATCATTAAGGTAAACCCTATTTATGGGAAAATGTTGATGAAATTCAAACAAATGTTACAAGATGTGAAGATGTCCCAGTCAGATAGTTAAAGGGGCTGAAGAAAGTTTGGGGCACCATGCATGAAAATCCAACTCTCTTCTTTCACCGCCTTTAACCTCCATCTACTCATTTACTGCTGGGTGACTTGTTTCTATGTTTGGGGTTCATGGCCCAGTAAACACTATTTAGGTCATATCGAGCTGGTCAATTTACATAACCAGTTTTCCTAGGCAGCACACTCTTTCAGCAGAAAGGGACAACTACTCTTGTTGAATCAACCAAAGGGACAGAATAACCATGGGATAGATTTCATGATCAATCTTCCCAGAGGACTTTAAAATAGAAATGTAATTTTAATCATTACAACAAGCCATGGAGAGTGTTTCAATTGAGTACACAGGTATGTTGACTTTGAACATGTTTCATTTTGCTTAGAAGGACGAGAGCAGAAGAGGGGACACAGATACATCAATGGACTGTTTAATAAATTTGCTCACATATTGGTATTATGTTAAAATATGCCAAAAAAAAATTATGGTAATTTTGTTAATAAATTCTGCAACTGACCTGAACTAAGCCGTGTCCCATGGCAAATACTTCTACATTGTCAACTGATCTGGCAGTGTTCTCCAAAGCTCGTTTGATCAGATAAGGAGTATACTCTATTCCACACTGTTTGAGGGCTGATAATACTAAAGCTGCAATTATACAAGAAATCACATTAAACACTGTGAAAACTTTTACACCCTTGAAGCAAGAAGCATAATTGCATATCTGTGTTTTTCCTTTATTTTAAGATAAAAACGCTTGAATCGTAATTGAAAAACAAGAGCACCGCATGCTGGTGCCAATGCTCGGCTGCAGTTTCTTTTAGTTAAACAAAATTTCTAAGACGAAAAAGGGGCATAACTGTGCCAAAAATATTTTGAGGGTTACCTCACCTATTGGTATGGGTTCCCCTTTTCACAATGAACAACTAGTCCCAGTTTCAAGTAAATATGTTCAGTAATGACAGAGATATTACAAAATGTCCAAGTTTTTGCAAAAATTCTACGTCGAAAAAGGGGCATAACTGTGCCAAAAATATTTTGAGTGTTACCTCACCTATTGGTATGCGTTCCCCTTTTTATAATGAACAACAAGCCCGAGTTTCAAGTAAATATGTTCAGTAATGACAGACATATTACAAAATGTCCAAGTTTTTGCAAAAATTCTAAGTCGAAAAAGGGGCATAACTGTGCCAAAAATATTTTGAGGGTTACCTCACCTATTGGTATTTTATAATGAACAACTAGTCCAGTTTCAAGTAAATATGTTCAGCAATGACAGAGATATTACAAAATATCCAAGTTTTTGCAAAAATTCTAAGTCGAAAAAGGGGCATAACTGTGCCAAAAATATATTCAGGGTTACCTCACCTATTGATATGAGTTCCCCTTTTCATAATGAACAACTAGTCCGAGTTTCAAGTAAATATGTTCAGTAATGACAGAGATATTATAAAATGTCCAAGTTTTTGTACGACGCAGATGACGCCAGAGCTATGACAATACTCGTACCTCGTCATTTTCTTCGAAAACAGCCGAGCTAACTAGATAAAAATATTTAACAAGAGGCCCATTGGCACTATGATCACCAGAGCTCAGGTAGGTAGTCCCACTGGCAGCCATGTATTTTAACATTATAAGATTTTGATTTACTGATTATAAAGTCTCCCAAATGATCCCTCATACCCAAATGAGCACCCATGTGGTCTACTTGTGCCATATCATAAGGAACTAGAGCTGCCGCCTAACGGGCGCCAATTATACCCCCGCATGCGTTGTCAGACAAATTTTTACAAGTATTTGACCTTGAGGAAGGTCAACGTAAAGGTCAAGGTCAGGTTTGTGTATATCAATCTTAAGTACTAGTGGCAAGGTGTGTGGTATGTGAATATTAAAGAAATCGGTCAAAGAATAAGGAAGTTATGAGCAATGTTAAAGTTTTTTGTAACAGACCGACGACAGACGACAAGCTGACTCCTATATACCCCCTTCAAACTTCGTTTGCGGGGGTATAACAAGAATATATGTGGTTTAGGGCCAAATAAGGGGTGATGATCTGTATGGTTCCTGATATATTGGCCTTTTCCGCAGTGAATTTGTTTGTTTGAACTGAAGTTTAACGTCCCCGTCAAGATTATTTAGGTTATTTTGAAGACGTTGACATCTCAAGCCCTACTGCTCAATGAAACCAAAAGGCTTACATGAACTGGACTGTCTAACTCACACCGCTTTGCCTGGGAAGACTTAGTCCTTCTAAGCGGTTTACCAGTACTTGAGTGTGGTCAGTTTCAGCTCTGCGTGGAAGCATCATGCAGCCCAATCTATTTTTTCAAGCCCTGTTGGGTGGGGGTGATATTTGGCAGTGAAGGGGTTGGAGCATGGCCACCAGGAAAGCCCAATATTGTTGTCACTGAATGTGTCTCATCATAAGAACCAAGAATAAAATCCGAATGTTTCTGAGATATGAATCCCTTTTATGAAATGGAGGGGAGAGGAACAGCCCCTGTGCACCATAGTAGTTGGTGTGACTATATACATGAATGTCTAATCATAAAGAACAAGAATATATATGATTATGGGGTGGGGATCTGAATGGTTTGTATGATATATGGCATTTTATGAAGCGGAGGGTATGAGCATGGCCCCAGCACATTGCCCCAGCACAAGGAGACCCCCAGGTTTGTGTGACTGAATGAGTCTTACCATAAGTAACAAGAAAATACTTGTGTATGGTTTATGGGCGGGGATCTTAACAGTTTCTGAGATACATGGCTTTTTATGAAGTGAAAGGGTGGGGTGTGACCCGAGAACTTGACCCGGGGCACCCCAGGGGCTCCCATTGTGTTGTCACTGAATGTGTCTTATCATAAGGAACATGAATATAAATGTTATATGGTTTAGGGGTGGGGCTCTGAACAGTTTCTCAGATATTGTGAAACGGAGGGGTGAGGCATGACCCTGGGACACCAGTACACTCCTAGCTTGGAATCACTGAATGTGTCTTATCATAATGAACAAGAATATATATGGTTTAGGGGCGGGGATCTGAACGGTTTCTGAGATATTGGGCCTTTTACAAAGTGGAGGGGGTGGGGAATGGTCCCAGCACACACAGGGAACCTCCAGGTTGGTGTCACTGAATGCGTCTTATCACAAGGAACAAGAATATATATGGTTTGGCGGTTGGGATCTGAATGGTTTCTACAATATATGTGGTCTTTTATGAAATGGAGAGGGTGGCACCAGCACACCCTGGGGGACCCCCCAGCTTGGAATTAAAGCATATGGCTGAAAGAAGTTTACTCAAGGAACATTTCTGCAAAAATGTTGTCAAAATATCTACTGCTTGACAGTAAATGCCATTTTTCATTTTCCCCATTGTAAGTCTATAGAAACTCTTAAGTTGCCATTGTAACTAAATTAATGAGCCGATTTTATTTAACCAGAAATTCAACTTCGGTGAAGTTGATGTCGCACCTGCTCCCCACCTGCCCCACACAAAAAAATAAAAGTTTATTTAAGGCAGAAGAAATGAATATAGGGCTTTGAGAAGAATCCATAGCCTATATATGTGAGGTAAAAAACTGACTAAGTTCACAATGTGGAAAAAGTGATAAAACTTGATCCAAAGATAAAGTCAAAACCACATGCACATCCTCATACCATAGGTAAAAACACACACAAAGTTTTAAAATGATCAATATGAAACTGTAAGAGAAGTTGCAATGACAAGAGGTACCTATTGTATATCAACTAAAGCTTAAAATTGGCTAAGTTCACAATGTGCAAAAGTGAAAAAAAAATATTCTGAGAATTATGTCGAAATCACATGCACAACCTCATACCATGGTGAAAGCACACGCAAAGTTTCAAAATGATCGGTATAAAACTGCAAGAGGAGTTGCGATGACAAGAGGTACCTATCATATATCAATTGAAGGTTAAAAATGACTAAGTTCACAATGTGGAAAAAGTGAAAAAAAATGATCCAACGATAAAGTCCAAACCACATGCGCATCCTCATACCATAGCGAAAGCACACGCAAAGTTTCAAAATGATCGGTATAAAACTGCAAGAGGAGTTGCGATGACAAGAGGTACCTATCATATATCAATCGAAGGTTAAAAATGACTAAGTTCACAATGTGGAAAAAGTGACAAAAATTTATCCGAAGATAAAGTCCAAACCACATGCGCATCCTCATAGCATGGCAAAATCACACACAAAGTTTCAAAATAATTGGTATGAAACTGTAGGAGGAGTTGCGATGACAAGAGGTACCTATCGTATATCAAATGAAGCTTAAAAATGGCTAAGTTCATAATGTGCAAAAAGCGGAAAAAAATATTCTGAAAATTATGTCGAAACCACATGCACATCCTTATACCATGGTGAAAGCACATGCAAAGTTTCAAAATGATCGGTATAAAACTGCAAGAGGAGTTGCGATGACAAGAGGTACGTATCGCATACCTAAAAATGACTAAGTTCACAATATGGAAAAAGTGACAAAAATTGATTCGAAGATTAAGTCCAAACCACATGCGCATCCTCATACCATGGCGAAAGCACATGCAAAGTTTCCAAATGATCGGTCTAAAAGTGTAGGAGGAGTTGCGATGACAAGACATCCAGTGTAAAATGTTGACGGACGGACGGACGGACGGACGGAAACTTGCACGCCTATGTCTTCCTGCTAAAGCAGGTGCGACAAAAACCTGTTTTCTGGGAAAATAAATTATTTTTCCAAGAAAGCAGGACCAGACATCTCATGCAAATTGTCTCCACATGAGACAATTTGCATGACATACCGAATCCTGTTTTCTGGGGAAAAATTAGACAAATATTTCAAAGTGTCATCTGCTGGTAAAAATATCCATAATGCAGTGTTAAAGTGAAGTGACCTACCTATAGCACCACAGGCATTGGGTGAGCTCATACTTGTGCCATTCATGAGCTGACACCCTTTCAGGGTCCAGTTAGGGACTGATGCTATGGCCCCTCCTGGGGCACTAATACTGACTCCGAGAGCACCATCATGCCTGAAAATAAAGGAAGACAAATAGAGGATCTTACAAGTGGGCATTTCAAATGAAAATTAGGAAACAAGCCTTTAGCGAGTTTCATAAATTTCATACCAAATGACAACAAGTGTAAGATTTTGTTTGTCATAAAATGATTTTAAATCAGATTGTATTTCCAAAGAAGTCCAAAAAGATTTCAATAGAAAAACAAAACCGGCAACATCATGATTTTATGCACCAGTAACCCTGTGTATTTACACATGGTCATATTACTGCTATGCAATGATGTTATCCACTATTAAAATAAGAGCGATATTATAAGGTAAAGGAAATTATCATAATAAATTAAGAGCCCAACCCATATTAACCCTTTCATCCCTGAGTTTCTAAAGTGGAATATTCCTTTTTTGAATTTGGACACATCCATTCTTATAAATAGGGGTATTAGTTGACAATCATTGACAGGGTGAGATTCCTGAACTAGGCCCTTGAATGCAAGCTGACAACATATCAAGACTATAATATTGCCAAGCATACCCTTCTCATGTGCACATGGTCTAAAATTACTTATGTGTAGTTGTTTCATATCAGATTGGCAAAGAGGAGCTATCCTTTGCACCTGCCTTCCCATATACTCTCAATGGCTCAAATTACCCTATCTTGAATAAATATTCATGGTCCTAAAATGTTCAAGCCATTGAATTTCGGCTGCATGCTGATAATACCTGAACTGCCCTGTCCCATCTATCTTAATTGTTACTACAATACTTACGTTGGTCCCCTTGAGGACCAGGTATAATGCATAGCAGGAAGTTTCTCCCTCAGTGAATATTCTGCTGCCATCATTGCTGGGGTCACATGAGCACCCACACCTGAAAAATCAAATAAGACAACTAAAAGTGGTCCAAATTGTGAGGCTAAATATTTCAATGTATACTACATTCCTCCCCAATTTTCAGTCATTTGTGCTTGAAGGAATTGCAGTGCTTGAAAGATTTTCACAATACAGAGAGAGAGCATTCAAGTTTTACATCCCACCAACAGCTATGGTCATACAGAGACGGCCTCGGTTTAAAGACTCATCCGAAAGTCTATAGAAGCCCAGGATCGATCCTGTGATCCCTCGTTTACAAGGTGAGTAGCGTAACCACAACACCACGGAGGCTTCTTTTCAGAATACAATGTACACCACAACCTTGTTATAACACGGTTCATTATAACATGGTTTTGGATATAACATGGTTGCAAGATGGATCCCAAAAATGTGCAGATTATATAGGAAAATGACCATAAATGGTCATTAAATCCTAAAAATGTGTAGATTGTATAGAAAAATGACCATAAATGGTCATTTTTCTATATAATCTAAACATTTTTATTTGGCCATAACAGGGTCTTTTAACTAACACGGTTTCTGCTGTGGACACCATCAATAGTGTTAAAAAGAGTGAGTGAGTGAGTGAGTTTTAGTTTTACGTCCCACCAACAGCTAAGGTCATACGGAGACGGGACCTCGGTTTAAAGACTAATCCGAAAGTCTGGAGAAGCCCGGGATCAATCCTGCGATCCCTGGTTTACAAGGCGAGTAGCGTAACTACTGCACCACGGAGGCTTCTAGTGTTATAAAGAGGTTGTGGTGTTATTGTTTGTTTGTTAGCATTGGAGTTTAACGACCCAGTCAACACTGTTTTAGGTCATTTTTAGCCGGTCCACACTTTCTGGGCAGGCTTATACGTAAGCGGATAACCAATACAGTGCACATTCTTTCCACAGAAACTGACAACTGCCTTTCTTGAATCAGCGGAAGGGAGAGAATTACCGCAGAAAATTTTTTGTGATCAATATCCCGAAAGAATGTTGCTGACCCTGGCAGGTATCGAACCTGCATTCGCCTATCAGCAGTCAGACGAGCATTGGACTGCGCTACCGAGGCCAGCAAAAGTGGTCAAAGTTGTGAGGCTGAACATTTCAATATGATACATTCCTCCCCAATTTTCAGTCATTTGTGTTGCAATGCTGTGCTTGAAGGATTTTCACAACACTTCTGTTCTCACAAACCCAATTTTTACCAAATGGAATCTTCCTCCTTATATACAGCAGGAGTCCATTTAAAAATTTAAGGGTGTCAGGTTGTGTGTGTGTGTGTGTTTTTTTTTTTCAAAATTTATATGGGAAAAAGGCGGAACTTTTTGCAAACAGTGTAGGCCCTGATCAGATGCCGCATTCTGCGGCATCTGATCTGGGCCTGCAGTGTTTGCCAGGAATCCGTTTGGGGTTTCTAGTACAAAATTGGTTACTATAGCAAATACACTCATATTTTTCCAGCAAAAATACAGAGTAAAAGATCATTTTTTCTATATGATCTATACATTTTTGCTTAGATATAACACAAACGTTTCAGCTTTGGAACTCAAAGATAGTGTTATAAAGCATTAGAGTGTATAAGTAAATATATCTTGAATAACAGTAAATTTACCAAACTTGATGTAAATGTAACATACCTATCAAAGCTGAGGTTGTGCCCCCCGGTGTCCCCATGGTTGAGAGAGCAGGGCCATTGTTACCAGCACTAGACACATATATACAACCATGTTTTGTCACAACTTCACTCAAGATATCACAGACTCGGCTAAAATGAAAAAAAATACAAAATAAGTTCTATTTGAGCCTGTGTAGTGTCAGATCTAATTAACCCTTATCCTGCTGAATATTTAACTTAGCCACACCCATTTTTGATTTTCAGCCAATCAGATTACATGATATAATGAGTTGGTTCAAATTCACAAACTGTATGACAAACAGTGTAGATCCTGATCAGATGGCTTCTTCAGAAGCCATCTGATCTTCATCTACACTGTTTGCATAGATAGGGGTTGTTATGAACAGCAGGATATGAGCTAAGCATGAGTAATGTCAGTTCTGTTTGTAGCTGTGTGCAGCATCAGTTCTGTTTCAGCATGTGTGCAGCGTCAGTTCTGTCAGAGCCTGTGCTGTGTCAGATCTCTTTGCTTGTGAAGTGTCAGTTCTGTTTGAGCCTGTGCAATATCAGTACTACATAAGCATGTGCAATGTTGACTCTGTTTCAGCCTGTGCAATGTCAGTTCTGTTTAAAGCTGTGCAATTAAGTTCTGTTGGAGCATGTGCACTGACAGTTCTGTTTGAACCTGTGTAATTAAATGTGCAATGACAGTTCTGTTTGAGCTTGTGCAATGTCAGTTATTTTCGAACCTGTGCAGCATCAGTTCTATTATGTCAGTTCTTTTCATGCTTGTGCAATGTCAGTTCTGTTTGAGATTGTACAATGTCAGTTCTGTTTGAGATTGTGCAATGGCAGTTCTGTTTGAGCCTGTGCAATGTCAGCTCCATTTGTTTTGTTCATTTGTTTGGAGTTAAGGCCCCAATATCAGTTCTGTTTGAGTCTATGCATTGTCAGCTGTTTGTTTCTTTGGAGTTTAAAGGCCCGGTCAACACTAATTAGGCCATATCTAGCTGGTCAGTTAACCTAACCACACTTTTTCTGTGCAGGCTTATACGATGTATGTGTGAGGTAATTGTATCGATTCCTGATCATTGCCTTCACTTCTATTTAACATTATTTTCTATCCATTCTTTGAGGTAGAATACTGATTTAAGGGCTAAAATCGGAACAGGAAAACAACTACAAACACCTTTCCTATTAACATTAGAACAATTTCTGTTTATGTTGTCTGCTGCATCTTCTTGCAAACTTTTCAATTATATTTTTGCATATATGCAAACAGTGTGAACCCTGATCAGACTGCTCCTATAGGAGCTGTCTGATCTGGGTCCAGATTGTTTGCACAAACAGTGTGAACCCTGATCAGACTGCTCCTACAGGAGCAGTCTGATCTGGGTCCACACTGTTGGCAATAATGTCTTTTAAAGTAACCAGCAGACAACAAAGCAGACAATAATTGTTGTGATTGGTGTCTAATGGGTTATAGAGGATCTTACATGAGTGCTCATGTATTATTGAATTTATTAAATGAGTTGAGGAAAAGAGATAAAATGCGAGGCTGTGCCGAGCATTTTATCCCTTTTCCTCAACGAGTTTAATAAATTCAATAATACATGGGCACGAATGCAAGATTCTTTTTATCATATGACATTTTAAACAGATTTTATTCACGATTCTTTGATAAAATGTCAATATTCCCCCATTAGTAAAAGCGACATCATTAATGACGTCGTACATGTAATGTTACGGGGCGTATCTAAACTCTCAGATACGACGTCATATGATAAAAGGTCTATCTGAATGACAAGAGTCTTACCCTGAGTTTGACCAGTGTGATGCCTCCCCATAGCTGTAGTTAATCAGGTCACACTTGTATTCTATTGCCTTGATCATCTGAAAGTAAAATACAGGGGAAATCCGCTATTAAGACCAGCTAAAAATTAAAGATTAGTTCCGTTGTTAAGAACATTTCTAAAAGGTTCCAGTTATTCTTTCTTTGTGCTCTCTAAATCCACTGAACTCTAGTAAGAGGCCACATGTGGTACTCCCCATTATGTGGAAAGCTTTGTGGAAAGTAAAATATCTGACTGTGCATATAGATAGTTAGAGCCCCTGCCCATTGAAGCTTGGAGAAATAGATTGGGCTGCATAGTGCTTCTGCACAGAGCTGAAACCAACCAAGGATTTGAGTACTGGTAAACCACTCAGATGGTCTTAGCCTATCCAGGCAGATTTGTGCGAGTCGCACCATCCCTTAAACAAGCATAGTTTTTTGGCGCGGTAGGACTTGATGTGTCATTTCAATGTAAAAGTCCCACAAAATCAGAAGCAATATCTCCAAAATGAACCAAATAGTTCTAATGGGACGTAACATAGGTGGTCACTTGTGTCACTCACTGCTGGGCCAACAACATTTTCTGAACAGCTGAAAAAAAATCTATCAAGATAAAATTTACAAAATGTGCTTGTGGGAACAGCAATGATAATTATTTTTCTGCGTTACTCTCACTCTTATTTAGTGTTCAAAATACTGTCTAACCTGTCTTAAGCAAGCAGTCATGGGATATTTCAAAATCGCTTGCTTAAACTTTAGCCTGCTGTAGGCGACAAGCCCTATCTTTGAAAACACTGTAGATCCAGATCAGATGGCTTCTGAAGAAGCCATCTGATCAGGTTCTACACTGTTTGACATTCAGTTTATGAATATGTAGAAATAAACTGCATCAAGTCATCTGATTGGTTCAAAGTCAGAAATGGGTGTGGCTTAATTGAATATTCAGCAGGTTAAAGGTTAAGACAGGTGCTTGCTTCATACAGGTGGGTCTGGAATTTATTGGTCCTCAAAAGTTAACACTATCTTTTGTTTCTCGTTAGACATGATAACAAGAAGCTAAGACACTGATAGGGACACTTACATATGATACAGAAAGAATGTATCAAAGAAAATGTTGTTAAGTGTTTTAAAGGAATCAGAATTTTTAGGGAATCAGTGGCAACAAAGGTGGTGGTGGAAGGGGTTGGGCACCAGTATCTATCACTATGACAAGTACATGTCTAAGTTTTAACTTAAGATTTATTTGATAACATGGAAACTTACAGCTCTTACTAATCCTGTCCCAGTTTCCATGGATCCCAGTCTCGAGTCCCCTATTTTGATTCCTATAATCTGAGCCCCAGGCGCCACTCCATTTCTCTCTGGTTCTGAAGGGAAGTTCCCCGCAGCTATACAGGCGACGTGGGTACCATGTGATCCTGAAATATAAACCAACTACAGTCGAACTTCGATGGGTCGAACTCGGTAGGCTCGAACACCACGTTTGGGTCGAACTGACTTTTCAGTCCCGGCAAAATCCCTATTCATTTTAACTAAACATACCACCGTTGGCTCGAACCACGATGGCTCGAACCCTCGAACTCTAAGCCTGGTCCCTAGAGTGCATTTTCTATGTAAAATCCCACCGATGGCTCGCACTAATTACCTTTTTAAAAATTCCAGTTTTATCTGTCAAGTCACGCAGTATCATAAGAAAGGTAACCTACGTGAAAGTGCGAAAGGTATACTACGTGGCTTAAAATATGACCGATAAATGTACCGGAAATCACCAAAATCGCCGCAGCTATGATAAAAAATCATAGTACACAAAGATGGATCTTGCCGAGTTGGACTCCAATGGCTCGAACTACCGATGGCTCGAACTTTTTACGGCGGTCCCGGCGAGTTCGAGCCATGGAAGTTCGACTGTACCATAGTAACAGATAAGGGGAGCATTTGCTAATAAATTTTTGTCAATTTTAAATAAAAACCTATGTTGTGGGTATTCATCTGAACCGTGGTTCTAATTAATACCAATAACATAGGTTTGTATGAAGAAATAAGAAAAAATATCCATCCATTATCACCGAAAATCCACCTTATCCGTTGTTAATCCTGAAGTATAAAGCAAATACATGTACAATATCAACGTTCATCATGTGACAAAATGGGTGTAGTTAAAATTCCACGAAGTGTGACGACAATAGCACTTCATGATTGTTTATTGGGAGTTCAAAGGCCCAGTCAACACTATTCAGGTCATATCAAGCCAGTCAATTAACTTACAACACTTTTCCTGGACAACCTTATACATAAACGGTTAGCCAGGACATAGGGCATTCTTTCATCAGAAATACACAAGTGCCCTTTTGGCTTCTTGAATCAACAGTAGGGACAGAATGACAGTAGCAAAGATTTCATAATCAATCTCGATGAAAAAATTGCCAACCCAGCAGGTTTCAAACCTGCAACCTCGTGATCACCAGTCAGACACGCATTCGACTGAGCTATCAATGCTGGTGAAGTGCTTCGTGAAGAATTTTAGCAACAAGATCACATCAAGAACTTTGAAAAATGAAATTTCTATATTTTAAGTTGATTGTTTGTAAATCAGTCCAAGTTACTACAATCCGACTTCAATGGCTCGAACACCTTTGGGACCAAACAGTGTTGTTAGTGCTTTGATATTTATACATATCTTTATGTAGGTTAGGTATTAACCCTTAAGATGCCGAGAAAAACTACACCTGAAAATGTCGTCTGCCTATGTCGACTGCTGACACTTTGCAAACTTTTTTAAAAATATCTTTGCATACAGGCAAACAGTGTGGGCCCAGATCAGACTGCTCCTTGAAAGCAGTCTGATCTAGGTCCACACTGTTTGCAAAAAATGACTTTTAATGTAGTCGGCAAACAACAAAGCAAACAACGATTGACGTGATTAGTGTTTTATGGGTTAAATGTATCAAATGATATTAGCCCTTGTCTTGCTGAACACGACAATCTTTACCTTTGCAAACAGTGTAAATCCAGATCAGAGTGAAACAAAAGGACAAATACATTAACTCATTGTATACTCGTGGGCTCTTCCATTGCTATATGTTGGACAAGTCCATTTGTCATATAAGGGGTGTCAGGTCTATTTTTGTCGTTTTTATTCTATTCTTGACAGAATTCTGTTAGCAAATAGTACAGGCCCTGATCAGACGCCGCGTTCTGCGGCATCTGATCTGGGCTTGCACTATTTGCCAAGGTACCCCTTATGGGGTTTCCCACATGCAATGGGTTAATTCAAGAAATCTGACTGGTTGATAGTCAGCAATAGGTGTTGCAAAAGCAGAATAAGTGTTAACCAATGAAACCAGCCATAACAATTAACACCTGTCCCCATGATGTGACATGAATCAAAGATTACTAGCCCCCGCCCATCGGGGCTTGAAGAAATAGATGGGCTGCATGATGCTTCCACGCAGAGCTGAAACTGACCCGCACACAAGTACTGGTAAACCGCTTACAGGATCTAAGCCTGCCCAGGCAATGCGGTGCGAGTCGGCCCGTCCATGCTTATAAACCCTATTGGTTTCATTGGGCGCTGGGCTTGAGATGTCATGTCATCTCAATGTCGGGTTAAAGTCCCACAAAATTGGAAGCAATGTCGCCAAAATGACCTTTACAGTATCGAAGGGGATGTTAAACTTCAAACCAAACAAACAAAACAAATCAAAGATAACACTTGCTGATCAAAAGATGTGTTGATCTGTTCACAGCCAAAACACAAAACGTATGTCCCCATGATGTCTTGTCACCAGTCTGTGTTGGCATGTGATTACTCATCCAAGGTTGATAATTATCTCCAGCTACTCGGGTTTCCTCCAGTCTCCATAGTTCTATGTATAACCACAATATGCAAACCTCTGTGCCTTTGCAAATGGGTCTATAAGTTTCGTATTATCAAAATTCAATGAAATTGTTCAAACAATTAAAGGAAAGAATTCCCTTCGGGACCAATTATTTCCTTTAAGAGCAGGCCCCTATTTGACAACAGTGACAATAGTTTTTGAAAGGGTTGTCTCCCCTTAAGGGGAACTGGAAAAACTGCCATTTTTCAAAGGGAGACAACTTTTGGGACTTCCTGTCCACTTTTCTATAAGCCCTGTCCAACTGAAAAAGGGGTCAACTCTTAAAGGAAAGAATTAGCCCTCTGGAGCAAATTCTTTCCTTTAAGAGTTGACCACTTTTGACATGGGCGACAAGATACTTTTGCAGGAGTAGCCTCCCCTTAAAGAGTACCCATTCCCCTTATTATCGGCATTTTACTTGAATCTGAATTACCAGGAAAACACATACCAGCATTCGTAACTATCTCCAGGACATCGCCATCATTATGGATGTTTACTGTATAATTCATCATATCTGAAAGGTGATGGTAAAAATCAACTGTCAATAAATGCTTATACACCTAAACCTCTTTATAACATTGTTCCTTATAACATGGATTGGATATAAGACACTTTAAAGATGGATCCCATAAATTGTCTTTTTTCAACATAATCTATACTTTTTGTTTGGATATATCACAGTAGTTTAACTACTGTAAAAGACTTAAATTTGCCGGCAGCAAATTTTGGCGGTTTTCATGAGTGGATCTTTTTGGCGGATTTTTATTTTGGCAGATTTTCAATTCAAAATAAAAAAAAAATAGCTGTGATTTCTGACATAGCCCTATGTGTCTTATGTATTCAAATCATACATGGTGATTTGCAAGTCAAACACTGTGATTTCAAACTGTTTTTCACACTGTACTGTTCTTATTGTTTGGATGAATACAAATCAGTCATTATATTATTTAATTACTCAATAAAACAAGTTATAATTAGTTGTAGTTTTCTTTCTTGCATTAGGCTTTCAATACCCAAAATGTCGGACTTGGTGTACTCACAGAAAAAGCCGCCAATCAATTTCCAATTATACATGCAATTTTGACAATTACTGTCAACATGTATTTGCTTTTATTCAGCCCTCTTGAGCACGCTAAATGACTTCATAATTGACATGTTAAGCAATGGGAAAGACTTGATAAATTATCTTTTACTCTCATTGGATAGAGTAATTTTAGCTAAGCTCCCTAACAGTATGCTCTACTCCTAAAAAGTAAATACTTTTTCTTTTGTAACGGATCATGCCATTGGCTGATTGATATTTTATTTCCCTACATCATACTTTCGATGTGTATCGGGAATAAAATTTCTGCCAATTTTTTTATATGCTGCTTGATATTTATTGACAGTTTTTATTTTGGCGTTTTTTTCCTTGACTGCCAAAAGTGCCAAAATAAAATGACCACAAAATATAAGTGTTTTACAGTAAGACAGTTTCTGCTTTGGATCCCAGCTATAAGAGTTATAAAGAGGTTGGGCTGTATTTTCTGTCTAAACATTGTAAACTATAATTTGCCTTATTTCTTGTTAGAAACATATGCTGTGGGTACTTGTAAGAATCGTCTCATTGAGGCAGTTTGAACAAGTACCCACAACATGTTTTTATTGAGAAATAAGAAAAACTGTCTTGAAATTCTTCATATCTGATAGTAATTGTACAGAATAATTCTCCTTATTTCTTGTTTGAAACATGCTGTTGGTACTTGTTAGAATTGTCTCATTGAGGCAATTTGAACAAGTACCCACACATTTTTATTGAGAAATAAGAAAAATTGTACTGAAATTATCCTGAAATTCATCCTATCTGATAGTAATTGTAAGGGATATAAATTTCTTTATTTCTCATTAGAAACATATGTTGTGGGTACTTGTCAGAATCGCCTCATTGAGGCGATTCTTACAAGTACCCACATTATGTTTTTACTGAGAAACAAGAAAAGATTTTCTTCTTTCCGCCTCCTTATCTGGTCGAGTGGTTACAGCATACAACTATGGTGCTGAGGATCACGGGTTCAAGCTGCACAAGTCGTTGACTGAAAAACTCTCATCTGTTCACCAAGCAGTGAAGTGGGTTGACAGTTGATGCCACCAGATCAGATAAAATTCTCAGAGTTTTCACTTACTTCTTATTGTTTTTGTTTGACTTGAGGTTTAATGTCCCCGTCAACAATGTAAAGGTCATTTTGGAGACGTTGCTTCCAATTTTGTGGGACTATTACCCCACATTGAGATGAAATGACATCTCAAGCCCTGCCACCCAATGAAACCAATAGGGTTTATAAGCATGGACGGGCTGACTCGCATTGCTTTGCCTGGGCAGGCTTAGATCCTCTAAGCGGTTTACCAGTACTCATGTGCAGGTCAGTTTCAGCAGTGCGTGGAAACATCATGCAGCCCATCTATTACTTCAAGCCCCGATGGGTGGGTGGGGGGGGGGCACATACTTTTTCTTTCTTGTCTTAACTCTCATTTACCCTTAGTACTAAAAATGCCCAAATCTGATGACCTTCACAATCCTGCCTTCACAGATTGCTCTAAACTTCCTTGAAGGTTGAAAAGAATACATTTACAAACTTTAACATAAAACTTCAATCATTTCTGCCAGTTCATGTTTCAGAAAATAAATGCACTCTGTTTTCCTATTAGCAGCAGAGGAGTGTCACTGATATCATAACATCACAATCATCTGATCATATTGATGTCAATTAATGACCATGTGACGTCTTGTGAGTCTATGAGTTCAGTGAAGAATGGAAAATATTATGCTCCAATAGTAAACTACAGGATTTTGTTCTGTAAATGCACAGAAAATGTAAATATGGCAGATTCAACATACCATCTTGTGAGAGAGTACCATATTCCCTCTCCTCTCTGTAACTTGCCAGTAGTTTACAGGATTCCAAATCACCTGATTCGCTTGTGTCAACACATGCTCTGAAGAAAACATACAAAACAGATTCTAAGAATTTTACATGGATGTAAAACAAAATTTGTCAGCTCCGACAGCTCAGTGGTTAGCGCGTTCGACTTATCAGCCATAGGTTGTGGGTTCGAATCCGGCCACCGGAGGCGAGGTGTGTTCTTGGGCAAGACACGTTATGACAATGCCCCACTCGACCAAGTAAATGGGTAGCAGTGGTGTAACAGTGGCTGCCTCTCTCTCGCGCAAGGGATAACACCCGGAATGAGTGTTTAAGAGCGATTCAATAAGCTTGGAGCTTTCATCGCAATCGAACAAAAATAAATTAGTATAAACTTAACAAAATTGTTTATGGGGTCATGACCATACCCCTCCCAGATTATATCTAGAGGACCTCTAAGGTTTCCAGATCTAATTTGTTGACCTTAACCCTTTTTGTACCAAATGGAATCTTCCTCCTTATATATAGCATGAGTCCATTTCAAAATTTAGGGGTGTTAGATTGTGTTTTCTTCAAAATTTAATAGGAAAATGGCTGAACTTTTTTGATGATACAGTCTCTGTGATTGGCGACATCTGCCATATTGTAATCACAATTATGTGATGTTTAGTGACATCACATAACACGCAGTGATGCTGGAGTATATCAGGTTGTATACAATTTTTCAAAGGGAGATAACTTTTGGGACTTCCTGTTCACTTTTCTATAAACCCTGTCCGACTGCAAGTCAACTCTAAAAGGAAAGAATTTGCTCCTCAGGAGCAAATTCTTTCCTTTAAGAATTGAGCCCTATTGACATGGGAGACAAAAATACTTTTGCAGGAGTTGCCTCCCCTTAGTGGAGCGTGATAGCTCAGTGGTTAGTGCACTCGCCTCTGATGCTAGAGGTACCAGGTTTGATTCCCGGCAGCGGCGATAAAATTTCGGTGTCCGACCACGCTCCATTGGCATCATTTGCAGGGATGAATGTAACTGGAGGCCCCCTGTGCAGGGAGAACCATCCCCTGTGCAGGTTAAAGATCCCTAGCGAAATTACATGATTACTGTGTACGCTTTCATCCTGCAAACCTGGAGTGTATGTAATTTACACCTGCGGTAATGGTCAAATGTGACCGACGCAGTATCAGTAGATAGATAGATAGATAGATAGATAGATTAGATAGATAGATAGATAGATAGATAGATAGATAGATAGATAGATAGATAGATAGATAGATAGATAGATAGATAGATAGATAGATAGATAGATAGATAGATAGATAGATAGATAGATAGATAGATAGATAGATAGATAGATAGATAGATAGATAGATAGATAGATAGATAGATAGATAGATAGATAGATAGATAGATAGATAGATAGATTAGATAGATAGATAGATAGATAGATAGATAGATAGAGAGAGAGAGAGAGAGAGAGAGAGATAGATAGATAGATAGATAGATAGATAGATAGATAGATAGATAGATAGATAGATAGATAGATAGATAGATAGATATAGATATAGATAGATAGATAGATAGATAGATAGATAGATGAAAGTGAAAATACTTGATTTTTATCTTATCCCTGGGTAGGATACCCTAAGAATTTCTTTTCTCAATACACACAGTGCAGCATCTGTTAAGCAGCCACTCAGGGGAAACTCTAAAACTGCCTTCTTAAAGGAGGTGGCTGTTCAGCAGAGGGAAATGTCGGAGTTGATGTATGACCTGAACCGGATACATAGAGGATCTTACAATATTGAATTTATTAAACAGGTTTTCCTCAACAAGTTTAATAAATACAAGAATACATGAGCAGGAATGCAGGATTCGATTTATCATATGACATTTAAATTTAAAATGCATTTAATTCATGATTTATGTACAAAAATATCAATATTCCGCCATTAGTAAATGCGACACCATTAAGGACATGGTATGTGTAACATTATGGGACATATCTAACTAATTTGCATATTTAATCCACCACTGGATTGAACCGCTTAGACGGTCTAAGCCTACCCAGGCAAACAGGTGCCAGTCGGAGCGTCCACGCATATAAACTCTATTGGTTTCATGTGGCGGCAGAGATTGAGATGTCACTTCATCTCAATGTCTGGTAAAAGTCCCACAAATTTGGAAGCAACTTCTCCAAAATGACATAAATAGTGTTGACGGGGATGTTAAGCCCCAATTCAAACAAACAATACTTCTAGACTTTTACATTGTTTGTGATAAATAAACACACCAGAAAAGAACTTATACCTATTTTTCCTTCAAATTTTTGGTGATGGAGTTAAGTTTAACCCATTTAGTACCGGTAACCCCAAAAGGGGTTCTTGGCAAACAGTACAGACCCAGATCAGATGCCACAGAACACAGCGTCTGATCAGGGCCTACAATGTTTGCAAAAAGTTAAGCCATTTCTCGAATAAATTTTGAAGAAAACACAACCTGAAACACCTAAATTTTGAAATGGACTCCTGCCATATATAAGGTGGACGATTCCGTTTGGTCCAAAAAGTGTTAACTGAGGGACTTATGGTTTAGTAAAGCAGCACTTGTAAGGAGGAGAGAGATGACTGCTCAGGAAAGTTAACCCTTCTCTTGCTGGATATTCAGTTTAGCCACACCCATTTCCGATTTTGAACCAATCAGATTACTTGATGTAATTTATTCCTACAAATTCATAAACCGAATGCCAAACAGTGTAGATCCTGATCAGATGGCTTCTTCCATCTGATCTGGATCTACACTGTTTGCAAAGATAGGGGTTGTCGTGAACAGCAAGATAAGGGTTAAATATGTGCCGGGGTACAGCATTTCCAACAATTTCCATGTGCACCCAGTAAAGAATCTGATCAGCTTGCCCATCCATACAGTCTGACCGGAATCTTCTCTTGCTGCATGAAGGAGCATTGGGCCCTAAGCTGTCCTTAGTGTGTACAACAAAGACTCTGATCAGATTGTGTGGGCCCTTAGCTTAGAGTGTACAACAAAGACTCTGATCAGATTGTGTGCATGCATAAGCTGATTTGAGTCTTTGCTGGGTGCACATGTAAATCGTAGGAAATGCTGTGCCCTGCACGTACATAGTAAGATGCCTTGAGGAATGCTTATGGCTGCTAAAGAGAAGCGACTATTTTATCATAAAACATATTTACTTGTCCACAATGCCATGATGCCACCCATGACAACCCTATGGTTTAACCCGTTGTTTGCAGGAAACCCCTAAAGGGGTACCTTGCCAAACAGTGCAGGCCCTGATCAAACGCCGGCACTATTTGCTAACAGAATTTTCCTTCAAAAAATGGATTAAAAACAAAATAGGCCTGACACCCCTTATATGACAAATGGACTTGTCCAACATATTGCAATGGAAGAGTCCTCTAGCATACAATGGGTTAATTCAAAATCTGTTGAACTTCTTAGGCAGGAAAAATCTGATTTAAAATCCTTTATGATAAACAGGATTTTACACTCGTGGTCATTTCATATGTAATTTATGAAACTTGCCATAGGCCCGTTTCATAAATTTCCTATGAAATGACCATGAGTGTAAAATTCTCTATGTATCTACTAACCTCCAAGTCTCTCCATCGTGGAAGACAATGCAATCAAATACTGGTCCACAGTCATTGTACTTCTTATCATAAGCTAGCAAAATATCAACTCTGGCTTGTAGGTCTTCTTTCTCTACTTTTTCTTCCTGGTATGAAAAACATAATCTTATAGAAATGGTTGTTTTCAATGAAATTTAAGAAGAGCCTTTGGTGAGTTTCATAAATGAACAAGAAAATCCGCCAAAGGCTATGTTGCGCCGGTGGTAAACTTGAACCTTTGGGTGAACGCTAGGGTGGTCGCAAATGTTGACGCCTTGACGAACGGCAGGAAAACCGGATGCCTATATCGCGCCATGCTAATAGCAGGCGCAACAAAAAACATGAATTCCTGTGAAGGCTATATAGTGCCTGTAGTGGCGCAGTCACCTAACCATGAAATCTAGGCCAAGGTCAAACACTGATGCTTGCATGAAAGTTGTCATTCCTAGATGCAAGCTTGTACTAAGTATCATTAATGAAGCTAAAATAGTTCTTGAGAAATGAACTTAAACATCAGGCTGAACACTAGGGTTGATGCAATAGTTCACTAAGTCAGTGAACCATGAAATTTATGTACAGGTCAAATATGCATGCTTGCATTACAGTAACCATCCCTAGGTACAAGTATGTACTAAGTATCATTAATAAAGCTCTTATAGTTCTTTTGAAATGAACTTGACCATTAGGGTGAAAGCTAGGATGGTCGCAATATTTCACAAAGTCAGTGAACCATAAAATGTAGGTCAAGGTCAAATGTGGATGCTTGCATTAAAATTGCCATCCCTAGATACAAGTTTGTACCAAGTATCATTACTGAGATCTTATCGTTCTTGAGAAATGAACTAGACCATTAGGGTGAACGCTAGGGTGGTCGCAATATTTTACAAAGTCAGTGAACCATGAAATGTAGGTCAAGGTCAAATATGGATGCCTGCATTTCAGTTGCCATCCCCAGATACAAGTTTCTACCAAGTATCATTAATGAAGCTCTTATAGTTCTTGAGAAATTAACTTGACGAGGGTGAACGCTAAGGTGGTCACAATATTTTACAAAAGAGTGAACCATGAAATGTTGGTCAAGGTCAAATATGGATGATTGCATTTAAGTTTCCATCCCCAGATACAAGTTTGAACTAAGTTTCATTAATGAAGCTTTTATAGTTCCTGAGAAATTAACTTGACCATTAGGGTGAACGCTCGGGTGGTCGCAAATGTTGACGCCTTGACAAACGGACGAACGGATGGAAAACCGGACGCCTATATCGTGTCATGCTAATAGCAGCTGGACAGAAAGAGTCTCACAATGACCCAGACATACATGTTTGTTTGTTTTCAGGTTTAACGTCCTCGTCAACACTGTATAGGTCATTTTGGAATATTGCTTCCAATTTTGTGGGACTTTTACCCTGTCACCCAATGAAACTAAAAGAGTTTTTAAGCATGGACGGTCCAACTCGTACCGCTTTGCCTGGGCAGGCTTAGATCCTCTTAGCGGTTTACCAGTACTCGTGTGCAGTCGGTTTCAGCTCTGCATGGAAGCATCATGCAGACATTCTATTTCTTCAAGCTCAAATGGGCGGGGGCCGCAAACATACAAGTAAGATCTCACACAAGTGTTTATTTTCTTTGAAATAAATGTGCCCTTCTGCATGCGCTACGATGATCACGGTGGTCTGTGGGAAAATGTTTACGTCATGTTAGAACGAGAGTTTTATATTGGAAAACAATAAAATAAAGAACCAAATGAATGAGAAACAATCGTAAGTCTTCATATATAGAGGATCTTACACTCGTGGTCATTTCATATGGTATTTATGAAACGAGCCTTTGGCGAGTTTCATAAATATCATATGAAATGACCACAAGTGTAAGATCCTCTTTATCATATGACTACTTTAAATTGGATTTTATTGCCTTTTAATTTGACAATTTTTCTACGAAAAATGCATTGTTAACATGGACGTCTTCATGACGTTACTTAATCCCGCCAAAGTGTTATTAAATGTGTGGTCATAAGATTTTTATTACACGACGTTATCCACTGCTTATCAATGATGTCATATGATAAATTTATCTATTGGCTGGAATTCATTGTGGTACATGAAATTATTTTGCTTATATTTCTTATCAACTGTGGTAAATCCAAGATGGCAGACATTGCAATTCAGCAAAGACAAGCGTGAGAGGGTAATATATTTTTGCTCATGGGGTATATGGAAAATAATTACCCTTGCGCAATCCAATCAAAAGCCTGGATATTCCTTTGGAGTATAACAAAATTCACTTATCTCTAAATTTCTGGGCCAGCTAATTGCAGCTTTATCCCTGTCAAATAAGTGGACATCAATGCTTTTTCAAGCCGTATATTTGACAGCCATTGAGAGCATAAATTCATATGAGTATCTGACAAAATATATAGTATTACTCATATTCATAAAAGAGGAAACCATTGCTGCTTATGCTTGTTTAGGAACTCATAATGTCTTAACCCATTTGTTACTGGAAACTCCAAAATGAGTACCCTGGCAAACTGTGCAGGCCCAGATCAGACGCCGCAGGACGCGGCATCTGATCTGGGCCTACACACTGTTCGCTAAAAGTTCAGTTATTTTCCAACTTAAATTTCAAGAAAACACAACCTGACACCCTAATTTTTGAAATGGACTTGTGCCATATATTAGATGGAAGATTCCATTTGATCCAAAAAAGGGTTAATATTCATGCTCCTTATGTCAGCTTTGGACATATTTGGTAGAACCTAACATGTCCTAAGTTGACATAAGTATCATCTGATTACACCTAACTGTGCCTGAAAAATTATCTACATGTATGTCTATGTTTGATTTTGTTTTATTTGAGGTTTAACATCCCCGTCAACACTGTAAAGGTCATTTTGGAGATGTTGCTTCCAATTTAGGCGGACTTTTACCCGACACTGAGATGAAATGGCATCTCAAGCCGTGTTGCCCAATGAAACCAATAGGGTTTTTAAAACATGGACGGTCCAACTCGCACCGCTTTGCCTGGGCAGGCTTAAGTCCTTTAAGCAGTTTTCCAGTACTTGTGTGTGGTAGGTTTCAGCTCTGCGTGGAAGCATCAT
Organism: Lucinisca nassula; assembly: GCA_963580285.1. Lineage (NCBI taxonomy): Eukaryota > Metazoa > Mollusca > Bivalvia > Lucinida > Lucinidae > Lucinisca > Lucinisca nassula. The sequence continues at coordinate 10,801,944 of OY757024.1, forward strand.
GCAGCCCATCTATTTCTTCAAGCCCCGATGGGTGGGGGCCAATCTATGTCTATGAATTGTTGAAATTATTAAAACTCCAAATTTTAAGTGTAATGTGCTCATAATACAACAAATATTGTATGCTATCGAACCTGACCTGGCTGGGACTTGTATGTTTGGCATCAAAATCCTCCACAGCTTTAATAGCTTCTGCAAGTCTCTGTCTCTGGTGTGGTTCCCAGCACTTCTCCTTCCTTTCCTTCTGCACCCTGTCCTTCAACAGGCGGGGATACAGCTCAAAGCCATTCTTAACACCTATATGATACTTCCCAGATGGATTTGTCCATGAATCTGGAATCTGGAAGTAGACAAAAATTTTATACAAGAAGGTCCCTAATGACAACCTGTCAACTTATCCATTATCCTTCTGCATAAATTAATTTAGCCACAACCATTTCTGACTACCCATCAATAAAATTACTGATATAATGTATTTGTTCAATTCACAAGCTGCATGACAAACAGTGCAGATCCAGATCAGATGGCTCCTTCAAAATCCATCTGATCTGAATCTACACTGTTTGCAAAGGTAGGGGTTGTCATGTTCAGTGGGAAAAGGGTTAACCCTTATCCTGCTGTTCACAACATCCCCTACCTTGGCAACAGTATAGATCCAGATCAGAATCTACACTGTTTGAGATTCAGTTTGTAAATTTGCAGGAATAAATTATATCAAGTACACCAGAAGCTCTTTATAACACTATTAATGGGGTCCAAAGCAGAAACCGTGCTAGTTAAACAACCGTGTTATATCTAAACAAAAATGTATAAATTATATAGAAAAATGACCATTTATGGTCATTTTTCTATATAATCTATACATTTTTGGGATCCGTCTTGAAACCGTGTTATATCCATAACCGTGTTATAATGAACCGTGTTGTAACTAGGTTGTGGTGTACCAGGTAATCTGATTGGTTCAAAGTCAGAAATGGGTGTGGCTTAATCAAATATTCAGCAGGATAAGGGTTAAAGGTAACTTTTTATCACAATCGCTTAAAAGAGCCTTGTTTGTTTGAATTGAAGTTTAATGGTCCAGTCGACACAATACAGGTCAAACTGAGCTAGTACATTTCCCAACCACTGTTTTTTTTCTACGCAGGCTTTAACATAAGCCATTGTTTTACCAGAAAAAAAGAGCTTTGTAAAAGAAGCAGTTATTAGGACCCTGTTAATTAACCCATTTAGTACCAAATGGAATCTTCCACCTCATAGTCATATAACTGGAGTCCATTTCAAAATTAAGGGTTGTCAGGTAATATTTTCTTCAAAATTAATTTTGAAACATGGATGTACTTTTTTGCAAAAAGTGTAGGCCAAGATCAGACACCGCGTTTTGCTGCATCTGATCTGGGCCTGCACTGTTTGCCAAGGTACCTGTTTTGGGGTTTCTGGTACAAAATGGATTAAAGAAAAAAAATCAATAAAAAAAATCAGTTTCATTCTAGTCAATCCTGAGATGACACAATCCTTGGCCTCCACAACAGTACTTGTAAGGAGATGATACTTTCATTCAGCTTCCGAGATGGCACAATCCTTGGCCTGTAAGATGATACTTACATTCAGTTGCCTTCCAGTCAATCCTGAGATGACACCATCCTTGGCCTCCACAACTGCACTTGTAAGAAGATGATACTTGCATTCAGTTTCCTTCCTGTCAATCCTATGATGACACAATCCTTGGCCTCCACAACAGTACTTGTAAGAAGATTATACTTACATTCAGTTTCCTTCCTGTCAATCCTATGATGACACAATCCTTGGCCTCCACAACAGTACTTGTAAGAAGATTATACTAACATTCAGTTTCCTTCCTGTCAATCCTGAGATGACACAATCCTTGGCCTCCACATCTGCACTTGTAAGAAGATGATACTTGCATTCAGTTTCCTTCCTGTCAATCCTGAGATGACACAATCCTTGGCCTCCACAACTGTACTTGTAAGAAAATGATACTTACATTCAGTTTCCTTCCAGTAAATCATGTGATGACACAATCCTTGGCCTCCACAACAGTACTTGTAAGAAGATTATACTAACATTCAGTTTCCTTCCTGTCAATCCTGAGATGACACAATCCTTGCCCTCCACATCTGCACTTGTAAGAAGATGATACTTGCATTCAGTTTCCTTCCTGTCAATCCTGAGATGACACAATCCTTGGCCTCCACAACTGTACTTGTAAGAAAATGATACTTACATTCAGTTGCCTTCCAGTCAATCCTGAGATGACACCATCCTTGGCCTCCACAACTGCACTTGTAAGAAGATGATACTTACATTCAGTTTCCTTCCTGTCAATCCTGAGATGACACAATCCTTGGCCTCCACAACTGTACTTGTAAGAAGATGATACTTGCATTCAGTTTCCTTCCTGTCAATCCTGAGATGACGCAATCCTTGGCCTCCACATCTGCACTTGTAAGAAGATGATACTTGCATTCAGTTTCCTTCCTGTCAATCCTGAGATGACACAATCCTTGGCCTCCACAACTGCACTTGTAAGAAGATTATACTAACATTCAGTTTCCTTCCTGTCAATCCTGAGATGACACAATCCTTGGCCTCCACATCTGCACTTGTAAGAAGATGATACTTGCATTCAGTTTCCTTCCTGTCAATCCTGAGATGACACAATCCTTGGCCTCCACAACTGCACTTGTAAGAAGATGATACTTACATTCAGTTGCCTTCCAGTCAATCCTGAGATGACACAATCCTTGGCCTCCACAACTGTACTTGTAAGAAAATGATACTTACATTCAGTTTCCTTCCAGTAAATCATGTGATGACACAATCCTTGGCCTCCACAACTGTACTTGAAAGAACATGATACTTACAATCAGTTTCCTTCCTGTCAATCCTGAGATGACACAATCCTTGGCCTCCACAACTGTACTTGTAAGAAGATGATACTTACAATCAGTTTCCTTCCTGTCAATCCTGAGATGACACAATCCTTGGCCTCCACAACTGTACAGTAAAACCTGTCTTAGTGGCCACCTCTATTAAGCAAGCAACCTATCTTAAGCAAACATGCCTTCAGTCCCCCAAAAAGGTGATTGTGTTCAATTTCACCTGTATTAAGCAAGCACCTGTCTTAAGCAAGCACATTTTGGTCATCCCATAGGTGCTTGCTTAATACAGGTTGGACTGTACTTGTAAGAAGATGATACTTACATTCAGTTTCCTTCCAGTAAATCATGTGATGACACAATCCTTGGCCTCCACAACTGCACTTGTAAGAAAATGATACTTACATTCAGTTTCCTTCCAGTAAATCATGTGATGACACAATCCTTGGCCTCCACAACTGTACTTGTAAGAAGATGATACTTTCATTCAGTTTCCTTCCTGTCAATCCTGAGATGACACAATCCTTGGCCTCCACAACTGTACTTGAAAGAACATGATACTTACAATCAGTTTCCTTCCTGTCAATCCTGAGATGACACAATCCTTGGCCTCCACAACGGTACTTGAAAGAACATGATACTTACAATCAGTTTCCTTCTAGTCAATCCTGAGATGACACAATCCTTGGCCTCCATAATTGTACTTGTAAGAAGATGATAATTCCAATCAGTTTCCTTCCTGTCAATCCTGAGATGACACAATCCTTGGCCTCCACAACTGCACTTGTAAGAAGATGATACTTGCATTCAGTTTCCTTCCTGTCAATCCTGAGATGATACAATCCTTGGCATCCACAAAAATTCTTGTAAGAAGATGATACTTTAATTCAGCTTCCGAGATGGCACAATCCTTGGCCTCCACAACAGTACTTGTAAGATGATACTTAGGAGGCCTTCATGCGGACTGAACAAATTATTTGTCTAAATCGCGATGGAAGTAAGGGCGAGGATTGTGGCCACGTAAAATCGATTTAAGCCCCCCAGTGGAAATCTTCCACTGACCGTTCCAAGGCGGCTCTTCTGTGGCGATTTATTTATGTTGTTGTTTGTTACTTACTGTGTGTACCACTTTTGTCTTTTTATTTTGGATGGCCATATGGCCATTTTGTGGGAAAGTAACTGTCCTTATGGCCTTCCTTTGTTTAGGTTTCCATTATGGTCTTGTCACTTAATGTTTGTATTTCTTTCCCTTTGGTGTCTTTTATGGGTGGAGTAAGTTAATTGTATCAATTCCTGATCTTTGTTTTACTTCTACTTTACATTCAGATTCAATCCTGTCAATCCTGAGATGACACAATCCTTGGCCTCCACAACAGTACTTGTAAGAAGATGATACTTTCATTCAGATTCAATCCTGTCAATCCTGTGACGGCACAATCCTTGGCCTCCACAACAGTCCTTGTAAGATGATATTTACATTCAGATTCAATCCTGTCAATCCTGAGATGGCACAATCCTTGGCCTCCACAACAGTACTTGTAAGATGATACATTCAGTTTGTTTCCATTCAGTGCCAAGATGACACAATCCTTGGCCTCCACAACTGTACTTGAAAGAACATGATACTTGCAATCAGTTTCCTTCTAGTCAATCCTGAGATGACACAATCCTTGGCCTCCACAACTGTACTTGTAAGAAGATGATACTTACATTCAGTTTCCTTCCTGTCAATCCTGAGATGACACAATCCTTGGCCTCCACAACTGTACTTGAAAGAACATGATACTTACAATCAGTTTCCTTCCTGTCAATCCTGAGATGACACAATCCTTGGCCTCCACAACTGTACTTGTAAGAAAATGATACTTACATTCAGTTTCCTTCCAGTAAATCATGTGATGACACAATCCTTGGCCTCCACAACTGTACTTGTAAGAAGATGATACTTACATTCAGTTTCCTTCCTGTCAATCCTGAGATGACGCAATCCTTGGCCTCCACATCTGCACTTGTAAGAAGATGATACTTACATTCAGTTTCCTTCCTGTCAATCCTGAGATGACACAATCCTTGGCCTCCACATCTGCACTTGTAAGAAGATGATACTTACATTCAGTTTCCTTCCTGTCAATCCTGAGATGACACAATCCTTGGCCTCCACATCTGCACTTGTAAGAAGATGATACTTACAATCAGTTTCCTTCCTGTCAATCCTGAGATGACACAATCCTTGGCCTCCACAACTGTACTTGTAAGAAAATGATACTTACATTCAGTTTCCTTCCAGTAAATCATGTGATGACACAATCCTTGGCCTCCACAACTGTACTTGTAAGAAGATGATACTTACATTCAGTTTCCTTCCTGTCAATCCTGAGATGACACCATCCTTGGCCTCCACAACTGTACTTGTATCTACATCTCCTGAACCTGTCACATCAATCAGGTCAATAATTTTTGCTTCTCCTGTTGTGCAAACCTGAAATGGAAAACACACCACAACCACTTCATTTCACTATTCATTACATTATGAAAACATGCCTATACAAATACATTGTCAATTTTATCGCCGGAAAAAGGAAAATTTTAAGATGAAAACTGTGATATTTTTCTTATTTCTGCTCAAAATATAGATTGTGGGCAGAAATAAGGAAAATAAGGTTTACCCCTGCAAACCCCAGTTTTAATATCAAGGGGGTCAAAATTATATAGGCTTATTACGTGATGGAATGATTACATAACATATTACATGGGTATAAAAATTTATAGATGGATCCCAAAATGAGCCAACAAAGTCAAAGAACAAATGGATTTCCTGCCTTTTGAAAACACACATAACACAGATGGAAATTCCATGGGTGGTCGGTGTTTGCCAAACCCAGCACACAATTCCTGTCTAGACTCTATAAATATCTCTGACCTGCATGTAACATCGATAGAAATAGCAAGACTTTTTCTATTAATAACCGTAAAATTGGTTTTCCCAAATCAGTGATGGTCACGTGGACAACAGCCTGATTTTGGATTTTGCCATTTAGTAAATAAGGATTGATTGTAAATAACTGATCCAAAAATGACCATATTCTCTAGATGGATGGATGGATGGATGGATGGATGGATGGATGGGATGGGATGGATACAGATAGAGTAGAGAATGTCACCTCTCTTTTTCCGATTGCGGACGGCTTGAATTTTTTCCACCATTTGTATAATGATGTGAGGTCTCACAATATTTTAAATTCTCAGCAAATATAACAGCAATTTTTTGGCTTCTACTTTTAACCCATTCAATACCAGAAACCCCTTAAGGGGTACCTTGGCAAACAGTGCAGGCCCAGATCAGATGCCGCAGAACGTGGCATCTGATCAGGGCCTACAATGTATGCAAAAAGTTAAGCCATTTCTAAAATAAATTTAGAAGAAAACACAACCTGACACCCCTAAATTTTGAAATTAACTTCTGCCAAATATGAGGAGGAAGATTCCATTTGGTACAAAAAGGGTTAAAGAACTGCATATTCTCTGAATTTTCAAAGTGCTGGATTTCACACTCAACATGTGACCTTCTGGGCCATCGTGAGAATAGCAACATTTTAGTCCAACTTAATAGATATAAAGAGATATAATAATTAGTTATTATCTTGTTAGCAAGGCATTTAGTCTATTCGATTTCCTTCAAAGCAAGGCATTAAGTCAATTTGATTTCTTTCAAAGTTTCCAAATGAGATCAGTGGAGCAATTTCTCTGTAATTGCCACTGGCTGTTTTTCGCAACTCTGTGATTAAACTAGTTAAGTACATGTACATGAACATGTACCTTCTTGTTGGAATTTACATGAAAAATAAAGGGAGTAAAGAAACAAAATTATACGAACTATAAGTTTGCATTATTGATAACAATATAATGAATAAATTGTGAACAGCTTTTACTATCGCAGACTCATCCTTCGTGGCAATTTTTGAAAAGTTAATAAAGCTGCAGTTGTTAATTTACTTCAATTTCGCATATGACGTGATTTCCTTCCCTAAAATAGCTAGTGAAGAAAAGCAGATAATTCTTCATCTTATATGCACTCCTTTGCCTTCATACTTTCTTGATATTAATGATTACTAGATTATAGATTGTGCAGTCGAAGGCATGCCATCGCATATCCCCAGGTTTCGGTTGATCCGAAGTGTCACACAACCATATTCTGAAAACCTTGATTTTTTATCTCATACGGTCATACCCACTCCCCGCCCCCATGGCCCTGCCCCTAGGGGTGGGATCAAAATATCAAAAAGTGTCATGCACTCCCAAGACCAAAGATCTATCAGATCCCAAGGTTTCAAGTTTCTATCTCTAAAGGTCTTGGAGTTATCCGGTAATCATTATGGAGGGGCTATGGGGGCTTTTTTACCTCTGGTGACCTTTGTTTGTTTGTTTGTTTAATTTGAGGTTTAACGTCCCCGTCAACACTGTAAAGGTCATTTTGGAGACGTTACTTCCAATTTTGTGGGACATTGAGATGAAATGACAACTCAAGCCCTGTCGCCCAATGAAACCAATAGGGTTTATTAGCGTGGACGGTCCACCTCGCACCGCGGTTCCTGGACAGGCTTAGATCCTCTAAGCGGTTTACCAGTACTAGTGTGCGGGCCGGATTCAGCTCTGCGTGGAAGCATCGTGCAGCCCATATATTTCTTCAAGCCCCTATGGGCGGGGGCAAACCTCTGGTGACCTCCACATTGACACGAGGGGTCAAATTTCGATTGTGATGTATTCTAGTTATCATGCCATTGGACTTGATACATGTATGTTACATGACAATGTTCTGAAACATTTCATTACTGACCCCTAGGACTGGGATCAAAATTCTGAAAGTGTCATGCACTCCCCAAACTGAAGATCTATCAGTTCCCAAGGTTTCTAGTTTTTATCCCTAACGGTCTAGGAGGAGTTATCAGATAATCGTTATGGTGGGGTTTTTGACCTCCACATTGACCTGAAGGGTCAAATTTTTATTGCAATGTATTTTTTACACATCATGTTGTTTGACTTGGTATGTTACACGATCATGTTCTGAAAACTTTGATTTTTTACCCACCAGGGCCACTCCCCCTGGCCCTGCCACAAGGGGTGGGATCAAAATCCCGAAAGTGTCACGCCCTCCCCAGACCAAAGACCTATCAGTTCCCAAGGTTTCAAGTTTGTATCGCTAAAGGTCAAGGAGGAGATATCTAGTAAGAGGAATGGATGGACAAACGGCGAAGATGCTTACAATATCCCCACTTCCTCTTCGAAAAACATGAGGATAATAACCCTTTTTGTACCAAATGGAATCTTCCTGCTAATATATAGCAGGAGGCCATTGCAAAATTCAAGGGTGTCAGGTTGTGTTTTCATCAAAATTTATTTGGAAAATGACTGAACTTTTAGCAACAGTGTAGGCCCTGATCAGACGCCGCGTTCTGCGGCGTCTGATCTGGGCCTGCACTGTTTGCCATGGTACCCCTTTAGGGGTTTCTGGTACTGAATGGGTTAAGCATGTCAGTGCATTCTTTCATAGTGCTAAAATGGTCATTTTCTGGTGAAAATTTGTGATAATTTTTTTTATTTATACTCCAAACATAGATTGTAGGTGCTAGCGGGTATCCAAAACCTATAACCGCCTCATTGAGGCGGTTCTAACGGGTATCCAAAACCTATATCTTGGAGAAGATATAAGAAAAACAATTTGTACCCATGTAAACCCCTGATTTCTCTGTATAAAGTGGGGTTAGAGGTGTGTTCATTACATGATGTTAAGACGATCCCCTTTGCATGTAAGGAGGATAAAACAAATGGCTTCTGAGGTGTTCAAAATTGTGAATAATTTTTTTTTTTTAGGGAAAAAAAATTGTGAATAATATGTCTCCTGATTATATCAAAAGATCTCATAACTGTACAAAATTCTTCATATAATTTCCGCATAACTTTGCGAGAAAATATTGCCTCCGGGTACGATATTATGACTCGGAATAATTTCGCCAAACTTCGCGTACTGCATACTTAGCGCGGACCTTGCAAGTGTTTTCCAGGAGAGTCAACCGAATATATACATCTACTCGGAACAATTCCGAGTGTTTTGGAAAGTGCTCGAAGCGCCGAGATTCGGAATAAAGAGTTTTATGGTTCTTATACTTGAGCCGTACTGTAAATGAGCCCTTTTCTAGGTAGCTGGCTTGATGCACGCTTGGTAGATCTCACACCAGATCTCCAGATTTGTCTATAATGAGGGTCGGTAGCAGAGAGCTTCTACTCTCTGCAATCTCTCGGTCAGCTGCTTCAATATCATATTGGGCCTCCAAGGCCCTTGCTTTTCATCTACCTGTATGTCACAGTCCTTCTCGAATGCACTGTTGGTGTGTTTCACATGTCCATACCAGCGGAGCCTTTTCTCCTTCAGGATAAGGTCAGGTCCCCAATGGCAGGCCGCATAACTTCGCGAGAAAATATTGCCTCCAGGTACGATATTACGACTCGGAATAATTTCGCGAAACTTCGCGTACTGCATACTTTCCCCGAACCTTGCGAGTGTTTTCCAAGAGTGTCCGCCGAATATATACATCTACTCGGAACAATTCTGAGTGTTTTGGAAAGTGCTCGAAACGCCGAGATTCGGAATAAAGAGTTTTTTGGTTCTTATAACTGAGCCGTACTGTAAATGAGCCCTTTTCCAGGTAGCTGGCTTGATGCACTCATGGTAGATCTCACACCAGATCTCCAGGTTTGTCTATAATGAGGGTCGGTAGCAGAGAGCTTCCACTCTCTGCAATCTCTAGGTCAGCTGCTTCAATATCATATTGGGCCCCCAAGGCCCTTGCTTTTCATCTATCTATGTCACAGCCCTTCTCGAATGCACTGTTGGTGTGTTTCACATGTCCATACCAGCTGAGCCTGTTCTCCTTCAGGATAAGGTCAGGTCCTCAATGGCAGGCTGCGAATGTTGCTCACTGGACCTGGTGGTGACAGTGTCTTGTGGCTTGACATTGCAGATCTGTCTGACCATTTCCATGTCATTCCGCTGTAGGTTTGGCTTGGTCAATCACCAAATGTAACTGGCATGGAACACCGCACTCTGCACGCAAGAGCTGTACACACGGCAACGTGTCTTGAACGAGATGTGATGGGAAGAGAACTGGTAGCAATTCCTTGAATTTCTTCCAGGCTGTTTTCACAAGTGATGTGGTCGAAAGATCACAGCCATCCATTGCTGAGAGTATGTCTCCTATGTAGCAAAAGGAAGCTACCCAGCCTCCAGCTTGCCAGGTCTACCTTGGACTCCCCTATATAGGGTATCAGACCAAAACATATCTGTAAATTTTAGCATACCCCAAAAAATATTCCCAAATTATACAGACTTGAAGAAAATACGTGTTTTCACTAATTTTATGCCTATTATGATTGTATTTGTGAACAAAAGAGCTTTAAACATTTCCTAACAGTAGCAACTGAATTGATGTGCAGCAAGGAAAACAAAAACATAAATAAAACATCTTCTGATATGAGTGATATAATGTGTCAACAACAGGCATTAAGCATTTAAATCCAAATAAACCAAAGATATTTGAAAGTCACCCACAAAAAATTCTATTTAGAAGTGATCCAAAAAAATATCTACTAAATAACCAGAACCATAAAAATACAAAAAAATAACTACTTAACTATAAAGTCCCAGCCTATGTAGTAGACAACGTTCATAGTACCCCCCTCCCCCTGGGTCTGCCGTCTAAGGGGCGTGTAGTTCTTTGGCACTGTGTACGCCTGTAATCAGGTTCTGGCACTGTGTTCTCTGTCAAGCGGATTAGCCCACTGCATTTCTCGTGCTCCCAGAACTTGCAGCCAGTGCAAAATACATTGTATACTGCCCACTCCAGTGTGACATACAGCACATGGGAACTCACCTGATCTCTGCAGGGGGTCTAGGCCAGTAACACAGATCATGATTTTCATCTTTCCAGCATTATCTCTCAGCCCTCCAATCGCTTCTTTCACAGTAAAGAGCCTCCAGGCACTTTCCTTGAGTGATTCAGCTATGATGACAAGGTCATCGGCACTTGTCATCGGCATACAGGTCCTCCTAGGGGACTCCAGAGCGGAACTTGCGTGTCATTGCCTTCACTTCTATTTTCCAAGCATACTTATGAAAAGCAGTGGGCTGAGAACAGAGCCTTGATGAACACGGACCTTTGAACTCTTCACTATCTATCTATCTTTCTTCTCATACTGAGTCGGTCATATTTGGCCATTACCTCAGTTGGGTGGGTGGTAAAATTTAGAATTTAGCTTAAAGAAACAAAATCATCACTGGATGAGCCTGTAACCTTCACTGTAAACATTACCAACACGTACACGGTTGCCCACATTAGCATACATGTACACCCCCCCCCCCAGACCAGTTGCACAATCCAGTTGTCGACTCCAAGTTTTCAGTGCCAACCAGATAATCTTCCAGGGTACTTGATTAAGTGCCATCTCCGGGTCTATGAAAGCCATGTAGAGTCTCTTGTTGGCACATTATTGGAGTTTATCTATCTATCTATCTTCTGATACTGCGTCGGTCACATTTGACCATTACCGCAGGTGTATATTACATACACTCCAGGTTTTGCAGGATGAAAGCCTACACAGTAATCATGTAATTGCGGTAGGGATCTTTAACCTGCACAGGGGATGGTTCTACCTGCACAGGGGGCCTCCAGTTAACGTCCCGATCCGAAGGACGGAGCACTTTATGACATTCATCCCTGCAAATGATGCCAATGGAACGTGTTCGGACACCGAAATTTTATCGCCGCTGCCGGGTATCGAGCCCGGGACCTCTAGCATCAGAGGCAAGTGCACTAACCACTGAGCTATCTCGCTCCATTTTGGAAACTTTATTTGGGAGACTACATTTGTAGGTTAATTGTGTCGTCCAAAACAAAGGAAAAATAAAAATCAGCACATTTTTTTCTGCATCCCAGTATCTAATATTGTTGTTTATTTTATTATTTTTTTTTCTTCAGAAAATACATTTGAGAACAAACCATTTCAGGGAATAAACAGGAGAGACATTTACCTCTTTCCAGCCTGTAACGCCCTGATCCAAAAGATTCTAAACTTTTTTGGTTACCACAGCAGATTGAACGTAAAGCAGAATTAAAAATGTCAGAAAGCCAAAAATTAAAAGACAACGTCTCCTACCATGTTGTACTTATGATAACTTTAAGCTTCTGTGGTGTTACCAGCTTTGATGGCTCAGTGTAGGAGTGTCCGCTTTGGGATGAGGTCGTAGGTTTCGATCCCCGGCCATGCCATAGAGTTTATGTTACTTATTTCTGATAGATTTCAGAATACTGTAGCGTGTACCGGGTCATCAAAGAAGTCAAGCAACGTGGTCACCCATCCAGGTACTAACCGCGATCTCCGTTGCCTAACTCCATAAAAAGCCAACCACTCTACCCGCATCCCTAAAACAGCCGGCTCCTACAGCAAGGCTGTAGAAGTGGTATTTATCCATAACCGTTACATTTCTCCCCCTCATCTCTTGACTTTGTCCCGAAGTCACACCTGCCTCGCAAGGCTAAACCCCAGGGCGGAGTCTATGTAACAAACCAGCGGCACTGTTTCCATCCCACTGCTGCCACCAATGTACCGGGTCGTCCACGAAGTCAAGCAATGCGGTCACCCATCAAGGTACTAACCGCGATCTCCGTTGCTTAACTTCGTGAAAAAGCCAACCACTCTACCCGCTAAAAGAGCCGGCTCCTACAGCAAGGCTGTTGAAGTGGTATTTATCCATAACCGTTACAATACGATATCTATCAGATATGCTAGTTTAATAAAGTTTTTATCTTTATGAGCTACTATGCTTTGTTATTTCAGCATAGAATCGTGGAATCCGGGTCAACTCGGCCCTGAGTCAAGTCGGCCTGAGTCAACTTGGCCGGGTCAACTCGGTCTGGTCAAGTCGGACCCTAATATAAATTTAGACTGACAGACGTGTCCTTGATGAAATTATATGCTATATCTCTTATATAATATATTATCTGTGTTATCCTTCCATTTTCCTGTCTTTTGGTAATTCATATTTCATAAATTCATACATCTTTTCAAGCAGACCTTGATGGCATATTATCATCTCGATTCAATTTGTGGGCAGCAGGTTAATATCATTTAGAACAATATCTAACCATTACTTAAGATGTGGCGCGGTATTTATACTAGACTGGAAAACTACTGGACGGACAAGAAATGAATGTTAACCTCTGATGTGAATCTCCGACCGAGTGTAAATGTATACATTTGATGTTCATGTACACGAAGTAAATACATTTTTGATCAATACAGCTTGAAGATGTACATTTAAGTCCGATTCCAAACTAATGATTTTCAGAAAATATAACTTTGGTCAAAGGCGAAAAGAATTGTCCATTCACTAATGATTTGTCATATAATGGCAGGCCGAGTTGACCTGGCCGAGTTGACTCAGGGGCCGAGTTGGTTGCAGGCCGAGTTGACCCGTTTCTGAATCGTGTATGCTATGGTGTGCTCGCTCTTAGGCTAAGCCTATTTACATATTACTGCGATCGGTCACATTTGACCATTACTCGTAGGTGTACATTACATACACTTCAGGGTTTTCCGGGACTCCCAGTTTGGATATATGAATGTCATTTGGCGTGTCACCAGTAACAATTCTGATTCTGATGTTTTTGACCCCCTAAACCCTGTCTGTGGGAGGCTCAAAATAAAATGCTTGTAACACTGGTCCCATGGGATGCAATAATCACTCAGCAAAAGCCAAGGTAAAAGAGCTGCAGTAAATTGGGCAAGAGTAAGAAGCAAAAGACCTGTGTAGCTGGTTGTCCAATTCATTTTGTTGTTTTCCTGGCGGTAACAAGACGTTTTGCCCCCAAGACGTTTCCCCCTGGTTGTTTCCCCCTAGTCGTTTTGCCCCCAAACCCTAGTTGTTTCTCCCGAGAGAGAGAAAGAGAGAGATGAAGAGAGAATAACCTGTTCTTTGAATGAAAATGTTAATTAGGAATTATGATAAGTATTAACTGTTTTGATCAATACCATTAATAACATTGTTAATTTGATTTGACACATCAGGCAATTAATGCCATTAATGATGAGGTGTGAAAACATGCGCTCTTTGTAAAGTTAAACTTCTTTAATAACCGCTTAAGCACACATACCAGTTTTGTTTTAAATTGGTCAGTTGGTTCGTTAACAGAGTCGGCCAGTAATACATTGTTGAATACTGCCACAAATGCCGTCTGCGCAACGTCGCGTCAACGCTGAGGCAACGTAACAAAGTTGCATCAGCGTTGATACGACGTTGCATACACATTGTGTGCCAACTAGGTAATACAGTACATGGATGTGTATTGTCGCAAAAGTCGTCTACGCAACTACGCATCAACGCCGATGCAACGTAATAAAGTTGATCCCTTTCATCAAGGTTCTGTCAGCAATTTGTGTATACCCTGAACAGATTTGCAGTGTCTGACCCAGTAATTTCTGAACTGTAAGCAAATAGTGCAGACCCTGATCAGGCAACAAGGTTTGTTTGATACATTCAAGTACAGCTTCTTCCGTAGGACTATTACCAATTGGAATTCTTTACCAGCATCTGTTGCTGAGGCCCCTGATTTGGTATCCTTCAAGCAGGGCCGTCCACTCTCTCGTTTTAACAGCTAGGTAGGGGCCAGTCTGTAAGTAAAGTCTGAGGGATTTTTGAGCCTGTGCCGGTCGGGCGACCATACCCAGGGGCAGCTACTATAGCCGGAGAGGCCTGGTTTCCAATGATGATTTGAAAAAGCAGGCAGGAATCTTTCCTTTCTTGTCTATCCACTATTTCTCTTTCTTTCCAAATTTCTCACTTTCTCTTTTTAACCCGCCATCAGAGACAAAATGTTGAAGTATGAATGAAGTCTCTTAACGAACAGATACAGATACTTAGGCTGACGTGACAGGGCAATGATGCTACTTAAATATTTGCCTCTTCTCGCCTCTAATGTTGAAAACTACGTTTTTCAAGGAATATTTGTTTGATCTGAGTCTTGTGGACGCTTGCAACAAACTAAATATAGCCGCCGACAGGCATCGCTTAAATGGTTCCCGGTTTTTGAAGCGTATTATAACAAACTAACTGAAAACGGAAAATCAAATATTAATAAGCAGGGCCGTGTGAAAATTTCAGCAAATGGGGCTCAGAAGGGTCTTAAAATAACCCGTCTATTGATTTGAACTGTTGGAAAGAATCTTCCCCGGGGAAGATTCTTCTGAGCGTGATAGCTCAGTGGTTAGTGCACTTGCCTCTGATGCTAGAGGTCCCGGGTTCGATCCCCGGCAGCGGCGATAAAATTTCGGTGTCCGAACACGCTCCATTGGCATCATTTGCAGGGATGAATGTCATAAAGTGCACCGTCCTTCGGATCGGGACGTTAACTGGAGGCCCCCTGTGCAGGGAGAACCATCCCCTGTGCAGGTTAAAGATCCCTACCGTAATTACATGATTACTGTGTAGGCTTTCATCCTGCAAAACCTGGAGTGTATGTAATATACACCTGCGGTAATGGTCAAAGGTGACCGACGCAGTATCAGAAGATAGATAGAGATAGATATGGAGCTTTCCATTCAAACTCTACGTAAGAATCTTCCCCGGGGAAGATAACGGGAATATATATATAGCGACGACACCACCACAGAAGAAACTATGGCCAATGCATCATTCCACTCAAGGGAAGTTTTCCCGGGAAGTGGGTTTTCTTAAGGGGATATGTATTCAGCAAATGGGGCTCGGAAATCTTTGGGGGAAGTGTCTTAAAATGGCTCGTTTATTGACTTGCACTGCGAGAAAGAATCTTCCCCGGGGAAGATTCTTCTATGGAGCTTTCCATTCAAACTCTACGTAAGAATCTTCCTCGGTCTTCCCCGAGGAAGATAACGGGATTATATATATAGCGACGACACCACCTCAGAAGAAACTATGACCAATGCATCATTCCACTCAAGGGAAGTTTTCCCGGGAAGAGGGTTTTCTTGGGGGGGATATGTATTCAGCAAATGGGGCTCGGAAATCTTTGGGGGAAGTGTCTTAAAATGGCTTGTTTATTGATTTGCATTGCGAGAAAGAATCTTCCCCGGGGAAGATCCTTCTATGGAGCTTTCCATTCAACCTCTACGTAAGAATCTTCCCCGGGGAAGATAACGGGATTATATATATAGCGACGACACCACCTCAGAAGAAACTATGACCAATGCATCATTCCACTCAAGGGAAGTTTTCCCGGGAAGAGGGTTTTCTTGGCGGGATATGTATTCAGCAAATGGGGCTCGGAAATCTTTGGGGGAAGTGTCTTAAAATGGCTCGTTTATTGATTTGCACTGCGAGAAAGAATCTTCCCCGGGGAAGATTCTTCTATGGAGCTTTCCATTCAAACTCTACGTAAGAATCTTCCCCGGGGAAGATAACAGGATTATATATATAGCGACGACACCACCTCAGAAGAAACTATGACCAATGCATCATTCCACTCAAGGGAAGTTTTCCCAGGAAGAGGGTTTTCTTGGGGGGATATGTATTCAGCAAATGGGGCTCGGAAATCTTTGGGGGAAGTGTCTTAAAATAGCTCGTTTATTGATTTGCACTGCGAGAAAGAATCTTCCCCGGGGAAGATTCTTCTATGGAGCTTTCCATTCAAACTCTACGTAAGAATCTTCCTCGGGGAAGATAACGGGATTATATATATAGCGACGACACCACCACAGAAGAAACTATGACCAATCCATCATTCCACTCAAGGGAAGTTTTCCCGGGAAGAGGGGTTTCGTGGGGGGATATGTATTCAGCAATAGGGCTCGGAAATCTTTGGGGGACGTGTCTTAAAATGGCTCGTTTATTGATTTGCATTGCGAGAAAGAATCTTCCCCAGGGAAGATTCTTCTATGGAGCTTTCCATTCAAACTCTACGTAAGAATCTTCCCCGGGGAAGATAACGGGATTATATATATAGCGACGACACCACCTCAGAAGAAACTATGACCAATGCATCATTCCACTCAAGGGAAGTTTTCCCGGGAAGAGGGTTTTCTTGGGGGGATATGCATTCAGCAAATGGGGCTCGGAAATCTTTTGGGGGAAGTGTCTTAAAATGGCTCGTTTGATGATTTGCACTGCGAGAAAGAATCTTCCCTGGGGAAGATTCTTCTATGGAGCTTTCCGTTCAAACTGTACAGAAGAATCTTCCCCGGGGAAGATAACGGGATTATATAGCGACGAAATTACCGACATACGTACGAATTGCAATAGCTGTTGAGTTTAATTTGGTTATCATATTCATCTTTAGAAACAGGGTATTTGATGAGTTTTGCAAAGGAAATAGTATCATGAAGGGCATCTACTTTCGACTGCTCTGTCTCTATATATACTCCCGTTATCTTCCCCGGGGAAGATAACGGGAGTATATATAAAGTGATGAAACTATGTTGCTACTCAGTACTCAATAATTATAGAGAATGACATTGTGTCTCTTGCAATAGTTCACAAACAGAATAAATGTAAATAATTGCCTAGTTTCTTGTTTCATCATTCTGCTTTTTATAACGTACAGACATAGTCATACATTTTCAAGACCCTATTGGTACCCCATTTATAAATATATTGCATCGGTTCGTTGCTTTAGAAAAGTTGTTAAAGTACTTTTCATACCGTGTATACTCGGCTATCGTTCGCGAGCTTTTTTTAGGAAATAGACATACTTGGAAGAAAGATCATTCTGCTGTGAAGTTTTGTTTCTTCTATGCATTTATGGTCAATTACAAACTAAATTTATATGTTTATAATGTACATGTACTTTAACTAATTAGTTTTGAAACAGCCCTAAATTGCGATTGAAATTTAGTAATAATTGGCAGTTCGGATGATATATTATATCCATCTCCCTTGATAGTACATGTCAGTAAAAAGTTACATATTGTTAAATTTCACCTTCATTGATAGGCGTGTCTGTCTGCAATTTTACCAAATATGGTTAACAAAGGTACCTGACGTGGAATGGTTTGCTTTTTTCTGAAAGACGAAGTTCAAATAGGCAAAAATTTCAGCTTTGCAGGGACATTCAGGATATCTACATAATACTCACCCCCTGGAACCCCACGTTTATAAAGCAAACCTATGGTTTAAAGGAGTAAACCTTAATTTTCGTATTTCCGCTCAAAATATAGATTGTGGGTACACGTTAGAACCGCCTCAATCCTTATTTTTCTTATTTCTGCTCTAAAATACTCGTAAGAACCGCCTCATCTACTGTCTAAAATACAGAGTGTGGGCTTTGTTCATGGCAATGGTTTTATCACCCTCTAAACATATTCGCCGCTATTAAACCTGTTCCTGAGCCGGCTATTATAACTGGTTAACAAGTTCAGTGTACATTTTACAACCGGCGTTAGAGAATCGGAGGATGGGAGACCTTCTCTTGTATGAGAATGCGATTTATTCCGTAAATATCCATATCATTAGAGAATCGGAGGATGGGAGACCTTCTCTTGTATGAGAATGCAATTTTTTCCGTAAATATCCATATCAATACCATAAAAATTATTCCTTAAATATAGAATTTATTAAGTATTTAAGAAGGAATAAATCGCAGCGGTTGTACATTTTGTGTGTCACTGAAATGTAATACAGAATAAAATACAATTTATTCTCTAAGACACCAATTTATTTAAGTATTTACGGAATAAATCGCATTATTACACGAGAAACGCGTATACATATTTTGTGTCTGTCATTCATACACAAGGAATGAAATTTGCAATACACAATGACATACGATTTATTCCGTAAGAAATCCATTTATCGAAGTATGCTATTTACGGAATAAATCGCGCCATTACAGAACAAACTCTGCGTGTCATTCATACTCAAGAAATGAAATGCAATACAGAATTACATGGGATTTATTCCGTAAGACATCCATTTATGTAAGTATTTACGGAATAAATCGCATCATTACACACGAAACACGTGTACAATTTTTTGTGTCTCATTCATACACAAGTAATGAAATGGGCTCAATATATACAGAATGACGTGAGATTTATTCCGTAAGATATCCATTTATTTAAGTATGCTATTTACGGAATAAATCATATCATTGCACAAGAAACTCTGTATGTCATCCATACACAAGAAATGAAATGTGCAATACAGAATGACATGCGATTTATTCCGTAAGACACCCATTTATCTAAGTATGCTTTAACGGAATAAATCGCATCATTACAGAAGAAACTCTGTATGTCATTCATACACAAGAACTGAAATGTGCAATACAGAATGACATGCGGTTTATTCCGTAAGACATCCATTTACATGTATTTAAGTAGGCCATTTACGGAATAAATGGCATCATTACAGAGGAAACGCTGTATGTCATTCATACACAAGAAATGAAATGTGCAATACAGAATGACATGCCATTTATTCCGTAAGGCATCCATTTATTTAAAGTATGCTTTTTTACGGAATAAATCGCATCATGATACAAGAGAGTTTATGTGTCATTCATACACAAGAAATGAAATGCAATACAGAATGGCATGCGATTTATTCCGTAAGACATCCATTTATTTAAGAATTTACGGAATAATTCGCAGACTTTTTGTGTGAATGCACTCTGTTGGCTCAAGGGTTGCAACTCTTTAAGAATTGAAAGAGATCACTTAGAGTTACGCTTCACAACATCACAGATCTATTTTTAGAACCAAGCGTCTAATGACCCAGATCAACTAAAGGCAAGGAGAAACACTATTCTGGATGTCGTTCTGGCCTAATATTTAAAGTCTAGAAAGAATCTTCCCCGGGAAGATAACAGGATATTTTCTTTCTTTCTTTCTCCCGATACTGTTTTCGGTCAATTCTGACCATGATAACAGGTTTCGGGTGTGGCACAAATGTTTTCAATCCCCACCCCCAAAAAGAGCTTTGTGACACAGCCACCAGCAGATTAAAACTATTTACAAGAAGCCATCAGGGGAAGGAGTCCATGCCTACATGTATCCCCTGCCCAACCCTAGGATATTATATTTTGGCCTTAAACCCATCAACTGTCTCAGAAGAGACAGCTTCGATTGTAAGGCCATTCCAAGTTGCAATTGTCCTGGGGAAAAAAGAACTCTTAAAACCATCCGTATAAGCAATAGGACGGTGATACTGAAAGGGATGGGATATTGCCAAGTTCAACATTGAAAATTAGCCTAACAGTGAAAAGTGGGCAAAACGACTACAGTACAGGCAACGAGACATTCCTATAGACCTCGACCGTCACCGTGGCAGAATTCTCTGTCACCGTGTCGCTTCCACTTGTCACCGAGACGAGACGCACAGGTGTTCTCAGCGTGACAATGTAGCGGTACACTGAGCGAGACAATAATCCGTCCGATAATTTTATTGTCTTTCACAGAGACGCAGCGAGTCACAGCGCGACATTTATGACCGTACAGACAAGCCCTTTTTACTTGTTTTGGCAATGCTCATATTTAATGAAATTTACAAACATTGTTGTTTTTTTTTTGTTTTTTTTTTTTTGCCATTTACCGTTCAAGAGAAAAAAATATTATCATTAAGACGTTCAAGCTATATTTTTTCTTGTTTTAACAGTGTTTTTCTTTTTCGCTAATGGGATAAGGACCCGTTTCCCATGCTCTGTTTCAACGCTTCGATGCCTCAGCATCATGGATTTTTCATGTAAAAGAGCCAGCGCACAGCAAAAGACTTTTTTTTACCAAGAAAGGATAAGATCGGTCTGTGCATCTAGCAAACGTTGCCAAAGTCTTCGCTTGTTACTGTTTGAAAAACCCAGAGGCCTGAGACGGCTCGTGTTAACAGCAAAGACTCTGATCAGACTGCACAGATGCGCAGGATGATCTGAGTCTTCACTTGTCACACATTTCTTTATATTGTCCGAAGTGTTTTCAAACAATGCACACAGTTCCTCAAAGTTAGTTTTATTCCCTTGTTCCCCTAAAATTAAGCAATGATAAAACGGTATTCGGGGTTTGCGACGAGGTCAAGACACAAACCGGTCATCTCGGCTACAAACTGACAGCAAATTGAAATGTGCTGCTCAGACTTACGGATGCGCAGGCTGACCGGCCCCTTGGTTGCACGGAAAAAAATGGAACGGGTTTTCTCATGACGGGGCACATTCTTGCTGAGCGATGGGGTCTGGTTGTTCCATTGCATTTTTGCGGGTTAACATTTGAAACGCCTCTGCGAGGTTTGTTAAACTAATGGCCAATTAAGTCGTATATCGACCAGGGTGCTATCTGATCAGTCTTGGTAATCTTCAAAGACTATTCTTCTCCTACTATTCTGTGTATCACTTTAACCCCTTCTTCTATTATCATGACTCAAATGAGCCAGCGCACAGCAAAAAACTATTTCAAACCAAGGAAGAATCAGATCCGCCTGCGAATCTAGCCGGTATGCTTAAGTCTTTGATTGTAACTCTCATGCGAACAGCGGAGACTTTGATGCGCAGGCTGATCTGAGTTGTTTTTAGTCACTAATTTCTTATTATCCTAAACGGTAAACTTCACGCTTCAGGATAGAACCAAGGGCGAAGATGGCGGCCACGTAAAATCAATTTAATGCCCCCCCCCCCCCACTCCCGCCAGTATTTTTTTTTCACTGACCGTAACCAGTACAGCACACGTCCTTTCGGGCCAGAAACTGACAAATGCCCTTCTTGAATCAGCGGAAGGGAGAAGGTGGCCATAGAGAAGATTTCACGATCATCTCCCGTCTCTTAGTCTTTTTAAGGTCCGATTATAAATTCGTCAACGTAGGCGCGGCCTGGTCATTATCTGTATTTGTTTTTTTTGTTCTTTTGCGGGCCGTTGTAATTGCCACATAGTTTTCCGGGATGCGGCGATTTGTTAGATTTACATGCGCACCCGGCTATGACTCGGATCAGCCTGCGCATTTGCGCAGTCTGATCTTGGTCTTCGCTGTGCGCGCTTTGGATGGCTGGAAAACAAAACAAACCCATAAAACCCACAAGAGAATATGAGCGACAGCGTATTAATGTAAAGACCTTTTCGTATGCAATAACCGTCTGTGCTCGAAAATAATCAATGACGTCACGTGTTGCTGTAGAATCAATGAGGAACGTTATGGAAAACGTTGCATGTCACTAATTGGAAAACAAACTGTCAGCGCTCCATATAGTTTGCTAAAACGGGTTCACATTTGAAACGCCTCGGTGAGGCTAATCTAACTGAATATGGCTGATGTCTTTAGTCAAGTCTGCTCCAACTGTTCTATATGGGTACCCATAGTCATAAGATCTGGTACTAAAGCGCTGATAAAACGGTATCGAGGTCAAGAGTAGACACAAACCGGTCATCTCAGCTACAAAGTGGCAGCAAATTAAAAAAAAGTGCTGATCAGACTCATGGACGCCCAGACTGACCGGCCCTTTTGTTGCACGAAAATAATGGAACAGGTTTTCTCATGACGGGGCACATTATTGCTGAGCGATGGGGTCTGACTGTTCCATTGCGTTTTTGCGGGTTTACATATGAAACACCTCTGCGAGGCTAGCTAAACTAATGGTCAATTAAGTCGTGTATCAACCAGTGTGCCATCTGATCAGTCTTGGTAATCTTCAAAGTGTCTATTCTGCTCCTACTATTCTGTGTATCAGTTTAACCCCTGATTCTATTATCATGACTCAAAAAAGCGTACAGCAAAAAGAAAAAAAAAAAACTAGAAAAAGTGTCCATAGGACACGGATGCCCCCGCCAAATGCTATTCATGAAACGGTTTACTATATGGAACTAAATCAAGGGCAGATAATTCAAAAACCAAAAATGCAAGAGTTGTCTTCCTTGTTCATGACACATCGTCTCAGTGTGATGAATGCACCTGTGAAGTTTCATGAATATATTCCATACGGTTTAGGAGTTATGGCCCGGACACGGTTTACTATATGTGGCCCCCGCCCATAGGGGCTTGAAGAAATATATGGACTGCATGATGCTTCCACGCAGAGCTGAATCCGGCCCGCACACTAGTACTGGTAAACAGTTAAGAGGATCTAAGCATGTCCAGGAACCGCCGTGCGAGGCGGACCGTCCATGATTATAAACCCTATTGGTTTCATTTGGCGACAGGGCTTGAGATGTCATTTCGTCTCAATGTCGGGTAAAAGTCCCACAAAATTGGAAGCAACGTCTCCAAAATGACCTTTACAGTGTTGGCGGGGACGTTAAACCTCAAATCAAACAAAAACAAACGGTTTACTATATGGAACTAAGTCAAGGGCAGATAATATAAAAACCAAAAATGCAAGAGTTGTCTTCCTTGTTCATGACACATCGTCTCAGTGTGATGAATGTACCTGTGAAGTTTCATGAATATATTCCATACGGTTTAGGAGTTATGGCTCGGACACGATGTCGGGACGGACGAACGAACGGACGAACGGACAGGGGTAACACTTAATGCCCTTTCCACCATTCTTCGAATGGCGGGGGCATAAAAAAACGGTTGTAACTCTAATGCGAACAGCGAAGACTTTGATCAGTGTACGCAGTTGCGTATGCTGATCTGAGTTGTCATTGGTCGCTCATTTCTTATTGTCCTAAACGGAACAATTCATGACAGAATCAAGGGCGAAGATTGTGGTCAGGCAAAATCAATTTACAGCCCCTTAACCCTTACGGTCCGCTTATAATTTTGTCAGCCTGCGCGTGGGTGCGGCCTGGTAATTTGTCTTTTTTTTTTTTTTTTTTTACTTTCCCCGGCCGTTGTTATTGCCTTTACGAGGGTTTCAGTGCCTAGGCTGGTGATAGTTTTCCGGCTTGCGTCGATTCGTTATATTTACATGCGCGCTCGGCTCAGCCTACACATTTGCGCAGTTTGATCTGGGCCTTCGCTGTGCGCGCTTTGGATGGCTGGTAATCTAGTTACTATTTGTACGGCCGATGTGGACTTTTATCCGACTGCGCGGAATGCGCAGGCTGATCCGCCCGGCCTGGCCTCGGGATAATAGAACCTTCATGCTCGGGTCTTCGTGGCATGAAATTTATGATGCTCGTCAATATCGAGATACATATGAAATGAAAGAGGCGGTTTTCCTGCTCAGATCAGCACAGACTGTTATTTGGCCTGCTCATAAATTTTAACCATTATCTTGCTGTTCACGACAACCCCTATCTTTGCAAACAGTGTAGATCCAGATCAGATGGCTTCTGATACACTGTTTTGGCATTCAGTTTATAAATTTGTAGCTATAAATTACATCAAGTAATTTGATTGGTTGATAGACAGAAATGGGTGTGGCTTAAATGAATATTCAGCAAGATAAGGGTTAAAATGCCAACAGTTTTGAAGTTTATGAGCGGAACAAATTTCGTGCTCGGATAAAATAAGCATGTGTGTGTGGGGGGGGGGGGGTCACCGCGGACCCTAGTCTTGGTTTTCGCATGCCACATGTACATGTATGCGTGTTGTTCTGCTTCTGAATTGCTCTGCTTCGGGTTGCCGTTATTTTTTTGTGTAACATAGTTGGCGTGGTGCA
This sequence comes from Lucinisca nassula, assembly GCA_963580285.1. Taxonomy (NCBI): domain Eukaryota; kingdom Metazoa; phylum Mollusca; class Bivalvia; order Lucinida; family Lucinidae; genus Lucinisca; species Lucinisca nassula. The sequence goes on from OY757024.1 coordinate 10,826,440, forward strand.
TTGTTTGTGTGCGACGTCATCTATGTTTTTTGTTTATAATATGAAGAACCGATGATGGCGAAACGTTGATGTAAAAGCATGACAAAGATTATTTCGTGTTGGTGTTGATTTACTATACAAAATTACTTCTTTCACTTTAATGAAAATCTATCAAAGGGGTCCGGTCCCGCCCATTGGGGCTTGAAGAAATTGATAAGCTGCATGAGCTGTAACCGACCGCACAAGAGTACTGGTAAACCGCCAAGAGGCAAAGTGGTGTGAGTCGGACCGCCCGTGCTTATTAACCCTATTGGTTTCATTGGGCCACAGGCCTGGAGACGTCATTTCATCTCAGTGTCTTAAAAAGGTCCCACAAAGTTGGAAGCAACGTCTCCAAAATGACCTATACAGTGTTGATGGGGACGTAAAATGTCAAATCAAACAAACTATCAAAGGGTTTAGTTGATATGGAGCAGAAAAGAATTCACTGCTCAAACTCTTCACTTCTCACTTCTATGCCAAGATCTGACCAAAATGTAATGGCGTTAAGGAGATATGCAGCGGACAGAAACTGTTATCAACGGACGGACGGCCATGGACGGAGGAAGGTCATTCCAACAATCCCCTCTCCACTTCCTCGCGGCGTGGGATTAACACACCCACAAAAAACGTACAGAATCAAACAGAACCAAAATATTATAGCGCACAACCTGAAACACAGCTTTTTCCGAGATGGGGGTAAGAATTTGCTCCGATAAGAATTTGCTCCCTCGGAGCAAATTCTTTCCTTTAAAAACAGCCCATATGATATATGTAATGGAGAACTCTATTATTTAGGTGCTTTCTCTTTACTGCAAATATTTTTCATTACGCACATGCGTAATGGGCGTATCTTCTATGAAAGATCCCTTCCAAAACGAGTTATAGCATATTCCTGTAACGACCTTTTCGTATGCTACAACCGCTCGTGCCTAAATGACGTAATTGTATCTCAGTGACTTCACGTGCTGCTGTGAAAAACGGGAAGACTCTCTTAAAGGGGCGCTTAAGCTATTAGAGAGGCAAATTATCAATGAGGCACTGCATGCGAAAAAGTGCACATCACAAAATGGAAAGAACTGTTAGCGCTAAAGAAGATTTCAAGAGACCCGGCATAGATCGGTAGAAGCATTGCGACAAGGTCAAATCAAACTGGTCAGCTCAGCTGCATGTATTAGAGAAGTAAACTCGGTATCAAGCTGCCCAAAGCTGACCAGACTGTGCGTATGCGCAGGCTGACTGGTCTCTCGCAAACAGTCGAACGGGTTTTGCCATGGCGTGGCTCATGCTTGCTGTAAAATGCTGGAGTCTTATTATTTCACTGCCACATTTGTAACGCCTCGATGAGTCGAGTCTATTTTGAAAGAATTTGCTCCCGGGGAGCAAATGCGTCTCTAACTGTAAACAGGTTTTCTCATCCTCGCCGTAGTCAGCTGTTGAGCGACGGCGTCAAATGAAACTCGGTATCAAGCTGCCCAAAGCTGACCAGACTGTGCGTGTGCGCAGGCTGACAGGTCTCTCGCAAACATCTGAACGGGTTTTGCCATGACGTGGCTCATGCTTGCTGTTCAATGCTGGGGTCATATTGTTTCACTGCGTCGGTTGCGAGTTCACATTTGTAACGCCTCGGTGAGTCGAGTATATTCTGAAAGGAAACAATTTGCTCCCGAAAGCAAATGCGTCTTTAAGTGTAAATTTATTGTCTCTGATGGGAGCTGTTTTCCTTTTTTTTTTTTTTTTTTTTTTTTGGCAGGTGCACATTTGAAACGCCTCGTTTCTTGGTCCTTAAGCTTTTTCATCAATGATGCCTTATTCCCTGAAAATAAACGGGCACGTTCCCGTGCTGCACAGAAACCGGAGTAGTCAATTCATTGTTAGAACACCGGACTGCCTCAAGAACGCTGAAAAAGTATGTGATATGTTGGTACATGGTCATTGCCTGGTGGGTAGGCCCCCGTCCATAGGGGCTTGAAGAAATATATGGACTGCATGATGCTTCCACGCAGAGCTGAATTCGGCCCGCACACTAGAACTGGTAAACCACTTAGAGGATCTAAGCCTGTCCAGGAACCGCGGTGCGAGGCGGACCGTCCATGCTAATAAACCCTATTTGTTTCATTGGGCGACAGGGCTTGAGATGTCATTTCATCTCGATGTCGGGTAAAAGTCCCACAAAATTGGAAGCAACGTCTCCAAAATGACCTTTACAGTGTTGACGTGGACGATAAACCTCAAATAAAACAAACAAATCAAAATCATTAGGTCTCTCGTCACTGTGGATCGAGTCTTGCTCGAGTCATATGTGAGACGCTTTCTACAACGGAAGGTTGTGTGTGTGTGTTTTGTTGTTGTTGTTTTCTGCTCTATCACGAACGGGGAGTTTGGACGCAATATATCATTTTGTAATCAGAGCAACGAGGCATCGGCGACGGGCGCCGTAGCGCCGACGTCGAGGTACCCTGGATGCTACTGTGTCTAAAATCTTTAAAAGGCGGAAGGCAGCGTGACATCGGCGTCGGTGCTGCGTAGAGACGTAGCGTCGGCGTTGGCGTACCCTGGATGTTACTGTGTCTGAAAGGCGAAAGAAATTTCTGTAAATTCATTTTAGTTTGAGAGTAGCGTGACATCGGCATCTGCGCGGCGTGGAGACGTAGCGTTGACGTCGCTGTATCCCGAAAGGCGGAAGTCATTTATGTAAATTTCCTTGATATGTCCGCTTTGAGAGCAGCGTGTCATCGACGTCGGGGCTGCGTAAAGTCGTAGCGTTGACGTCGATGTATCCGGGACGCGGCTTTACCTGGGATGTATAAAATAAGAAAGTCATTTCCGTTGGGTTTCACTGATGCGTTTGGTTTGAAATAAAAAATGGTTCTCTTCAGTATGACTGGCCGTTGACGGGGACGTTGAACAACAATAAGACAACAAAGTTATGGCGCCAACGACGCTGTTCCACTGTCAGTAGGAAAACTGCGTGCAATTGTTTTGAGAAATAATGTAATGTAGATATCAATATTTAAGTAATCAAGGTATTTTTTAACGTTCATCTAATTAAGATGAGCAAAATTTAAGAGAACCCCGACGGGGCTAACAAACTTTGCTCGTGACCCGATGCTGTTCATACTCCGATGAACGTTGACTAAATTACCTTCATTTCTTAAATAATTTTAATGATACGTTTGCTTTGAGCGCAGCGCGACGTCGGCGCTGCGTAAAAACGTAGTGTCTACATGTACGTCAATGAGATATTATCCTCAGAGTGTAATTGAACCTGAGTAGTATCAGAGGTGTGAGGCACACTTTCTATCACTATTTTTAATTATAAAGTTTTGCAGTATTTACATATGCATGATCTTAGTGTCTTATAAGTCGACGATTAACCTCAAATCAAAAAAGCAAATAACATCCTCAAGAACCGATGATGGCGAAACATAGATGTTAATACATGACAAAGATTATTTCGTGTTGGTGTTGATTTGCTATACAAAATTACTTCTTTCACTTTAATGAAAATCTGTCAAAGGGTTCCGGCCCCCACCCATTGGGGCTTATAGAAATAGATGGCCTGCATGAAAGGGTTCAGTTCATATGGAGCAGAAAAGAATTCAAGGCTCAAACTCATGACCTACAACAGTGACATTGACCTTGAGTCGGCATGGTTGAGTTATTGAATCTGCTCATCATCCCACTTTAGTGCCAAGATCTGACCAAAATGTAATGACGTTAAGAAGATATGCAGCGGACAGAAACGTGTTATGAACGGACGGATGGACATGGACGGAGGAAGTTAATTCCAACAATCCTCTCTCCGCTTCGCGATGGGGAGATTTGGGGGTCAACGTCCCCGTCATTACAGTACAGGTCATTTTGGAGACGTTGCTTCCAATTGTGTGGGACTTTTACCCGACACTGAGATGAAATGACATCTCAAGCCCTGTCGCCCAATGAAACCAATAGGGTTTATAAGCATGGACGGACCGACTCGCACCGCTTTGCCTGGGCAGGCTTAGATCCTCTGAGCAGTTTACCAGTTCTCGTGTGCAGCCCAATTATTTCTTCAAGGCCCGATGGGCGGGCTGGGGGACGACGGGGGATTAAAAGACAAGGGCGTAACCAGAACCAAAATAGTATTACGCACAACAAGAAAAATCTATGTAAAACAGCTTTTTCCGAGATGGGGGCTACTCTTAAAGGAAAGAATTTGCTCCCGAGGGGAGCAAATTCTTTCCAATTCTCCCGATGGGAGCAAATTCTTTCCTTTAAGAACAGCCCATATATAATATGTAATGGAGAACACTATTATTTAGGCGCTTCTCTTCACTGCAAATATTTTACATTACGCACATGCGTAATGGGCGTTACGCCTATGAAAGATCCCTTCCCAAACGAGTGATAGCATAGTTGTGTTTGCCATTCCTGTAACGACATTTTCGTATGCAACAGCCGCCCGTGCCTAAATGACGTAATTGTATCTCAGTGACCTCATGCGCTGTTGTGAAAAGCGGGAAGACTTCAATGAGGCACTGCATGCGAAAACGTGCACATCACAAAATGGAAAGAACTGTTAGCGCTAAAGAAGAGACCCATAGATTGGTGGATTTGTTTGTTTGATTTGAGGTTTAACGTCCCCGTCAACGCTGTAGAGATCATTTTGGAGACGTTGCTTCCAATTTTGTGGGACTTTTACCCGAAACTGAGATGAAATGATATCTCAAGCCCTGTCGCCTAATGAGCGATGGGGTCTGACTGTTCCATTGCGGTTTTGCGGGTTTAAAGGCAGGGGCCGTGGTTTTAGCTCTGCGTGGAAGCATCATGCAGCCCATCTATTTTTCCAAGCCCCGATGGGCGGGGGCCGCAAAGATTGGTAGAAGCATTGCGATGAGGTCATATCATACTGGTCAACTCAGTTACATGTAACAGGAGTAAACTCGGTATCAAGCTGTCCAAGCAGCAAATTGGAATGCTGACCAGACTGTGCGTATGCACAGGCTGCCATGTCTCTTAGTTCGCAAACAGCCGAACGGGTTTTGCCATGACGTGGCTCATGCTTGTTGCATGCTGGGATCATATGGCTGAGAGTTCACATTTGTAACGCCTCGGTGAGTCGAGTCTATTCTGAAAGGAAAGAATTTGCTCCCAAGGAATAAATGCGTTTAAGGGTAGACTTAGGGTAGACAGGTTTTCTCATCATCACCGTAGTCAGCTGTTGAGCGACGGCGTCAAATCCTTTTTCTGGTGCACATGTCTTGGTCCCTTAGCTTATTAACCAATGACGCTTTATTCTCTGAAAAAAATGGGCACGTTCCCGTGCTCCGAAGAAAACCAGGGTAGACCCTTTCATAGTTCGAACACGAAACTGCCTCAAGAATGCTGAAAAAGTATAGGATATGGTGGTACGGTCATTGCCTGGTGGGTAAGAGCGCCGATTCTTAATCATTAGGTCTCTCATCACTGCGGTTCGAGCCTTGCTTGCGTCATATGTGAGACTATATTCTACAAAGGATGGTCGTGTTTTTTTTCTGCTTTACCACGAACGGTGACATAGACGCTATAAATCATTTTGTAATGAGAGCAGCGAAACATCGGCGACGGCGCTGCGTGTAGACGTTGCGCCGACGTCGAGGTACCCTGGATGCTACTGAGTCTAAATTGTTTAACAGGCGGAAGTCATTTCTTTAAAATTTATTTTGGTTTGAGTGCAGCGTAATATCGGCGTCGGCGCTGCGTGAAGACGTAGCGTCGGCGTCGATGTACCCTGGATGTTACTGTGTCTAAAATGTTTAACAGGCGAAAGAAGTTTCTGTAACGTTCATTTTAGTTTAAGAGCAGGGTGACATCGGCATCGGCGCGGCGTGGAGACGTAGCGTCGACGTCGATGTGTCTAGGATTCTATTGTTAAAAGGCGGATGTCATTTATGTAAATTACATTGATACGTCCGGTTTGAGAGCAGCGTGGCATCGACGTCGGGGCTGCGTAAAGACGTAGCTTTAAGTAATAAAGGTAATTTTTTTACGTTCATCAAATTAACCTACACCGGGTCACGAGCAATATTTCAGTGAACTTTTTTTTTTTGCTCGTGACCCGATGTTGTTCATACTTCGATGAACGTTATATAAATTATCTTCATTTCTTAAATAATTTCAATGGTACGTCGCAGCGTCGGCGTTGCGTAAAGACGTAGTGTCTACGTCTATGAGACGTTATCCTCAGTGTGCAATTGAACCTGAGTAGTATCAGAGGTGTGAGGAGCACTTTCTAGTCACCAATTTTTAACAGCATTATAATATTATTGTCTTACATGATCTAAGTGACTTTAAAGTCGACTTGGCTGGGTGTCGATATTATCTTGCGATTTTTTTTTTATATACAGGATCTTACACGAGTGGTCATGTCATATGAAACTTATGAAAGGAGCCTTCGGCGAGTTTAATAAATTTCATATGAATTGACCACGAGTGTAAGATTCTGTTTATCATATGACCACTTTAAATTGGATTTCATCGCCTTTAGATTTGACAAATTTTCCACAAAAAATGATTTGTTGACATGGACGTCGTCATGACATTACTTAATCCCGCCAAAGTGTTATTACACGTGTGGTCATACGATATTTTATTACACGACGTTATCCACTGCTTATCAACGACGTCATATGATAAAGTTTTAATATGCACATGTATATACTGACACAATACACTTGAAGAAATTCCTTCGATCCTTACTGTCAGTGTAGGCCCGAACAGACTGCTTTCTACGGCGTCTGATCTGGGTCTACCTGTCAAGATCGATTCTACTGGTAACCCCTTTACACAACGCTGAACCATTAAGAATGTGCAGCTATAAGACACAAATCAGCCTGCACAATCATGCAGTATGAAAAGTATTCGCCTACCACAGTATAATGCGCCTTTTGTAGCCACAGTGCTATTCATTGCCACTTGCCTCAGACAGTGGATGTTGATCCGATTCTTTGCAGGCCACTGTGTGCGACCAACAGAAGCTCAGCTCAGCCTCCTCATCCAAGTAGTTTGATCACAGTCTTACCCAGCCACTGGGATATATATCGCAACATACATATACAAATACGAAAATCTGGTTGTGCATGTTGATCTGAGCAATCACTGAATGGCCAGACTGAGAGAAGGCGCAGCTCGACATGCGCATTCACGCAGTTTCATCAGTATTTACCGACTTTATGCAACTTCTCTAGCCTCAGACCAGCAGAGACGTAGCATAGCGTCACATCCGTGCAATATGATAAGTATGCAAAGTGCAAGCTCGGCCTGTGAATCCGAGTAGTCTGATCAGAGTCTCACATAGCCACCGCCGGTAAATTGCAAACTCCGGTTGTGCATTTTGATTTGAGTCTACGCAGGTAGTTGAACGACCACTGAAGACGCATGTCGGCATGCGCATCCATGCATTCTGATCAGTATTCGCCAATCATCTGCCTCTTCTGCAGCCACGGTGATACTGATCTGATCCCTTGTATGTCAGACAGGTTTTATGATAAGTTTTGTCGTGCGCTAGCTCATATACTTAATGGTCAGTGAACAAGACATGTCTTGAGTTCCGGGTATATTGATGAACCTTAGCTGACAAGATATGGATATTTTATGCAGTCTTGTATTTCTAGTCTAAATTTAGGTTTTGGATGCTCGTAAGAACCGCCTCATCGAGTACCCAAATATGTTTAGAACAAAGAAATCTAAATCCCACCAAGGGGTACTCATTACACGGACGTGTTAACGTGATGAGATAGGATAATGTGGCATGGTGCACAGGACACCGGCGTTTTGCATTACACATTGACCAAAACCAGGCAGTTAATTGTTTGTTGTGAAAAGATTCTTTTATCCACAACTTATACGTCGGCGCACGTGCTTAATATAGCGAACTTCTAGTACGAGAAACATCATTATAAATTGAGTCGGGGCACAGCATTTCCTGCAGTTTACATGTGCGCCTAGCGAAGACTCAGATCAGCCTGCACATCCACGCAATCTGATCAGTCTTCGTATCTGCGCAGTCTGATAAGAGTCTTCGTTGTGCGCTTTGAGGATAATTAAGGGTCCAATGTTCCTTCCTGCAGCAAGAGAAGTCTCTGCTCGCACTACATGGATGCGGAGGCTGAGCTGATTCTTCGTAATTTGTTGGAACTGCTGTGACCCTGCACACTGTCGATATTTCAGGTTGATTTAAAGGGGCGCATCTGCTATCAAAGAGGCGCCCAAGCAGCGTGTTAGAAATACTTGTTGCATAAGCAAAAAACAAAAGCTATTGAAGAAGAGTAAAAAGAAAAAGAATGGTTGTTGCGTCTAAGCTATTTTTGACACTCGCAAAGAGCGCAGGCTGAGATCAGCCTGTGCCGCGACATATGGTCAGGGCCTTCACTGTTTGTAAAAAATGGTTGTTGCGTCTAAGCTATTTTTGACACTCACAAAGCACGCAAGGCCGAGATCAGCCTGCGCCAAGACATCTGGTCAGGGCCTTCACTGTTTGCAAAAAAAAAAAAAAAAAAAAAAATCAGGCTTTTTCTCATTGAATTTCTTAAGGTAACTAATTAGGGTACCCCTAAATTTGGAAAATAATAAGGACAAAAACGTTTTTTTATGTATATAATATTACTTATATGTTTATTTATTTAAGAAAATATAAATTCAAAGATATTGGGAAGACCCGGACTTTTTTTTTTTTATATATATATAAGTTTTATCCAGGTAGATGGAGCTCGGGCGTAATGATTACATAACCATGCAATAAAATGTCATGCTGTGTCTCGCTGGGTCGCGGTGTGTAACGCCGAGTCATCGGGACAATTTCACCTGTCTCGCTGCCTTGAATCTTGTCACCGCGACAGGGAAACTGTTCAGCGAGACATGAGGCTTTGTCACCATGACGGATTGTCACCGGGAAACGACACAGATAGGAATGTATCGTTGACTGTACTGTAGGGGAACGAAACGACTAGTGGGGTGAAATGACTAGGGGGCGAAACGACTAGTGGAGGAAATGGTTGGGGGGGGGGGGGGGGGGAAACGTCCCGGATTCTTCCTGGCCAGCTCTCTCGCATATATTTGACATACCTCAAGGCCTGGAGCACCGGGATCAACTCCAGTATCCAAGATCGCAATGAGAATATTACGGCCGTCATAGTCAGGGTACTTAGATATGAATGCTGCCGCCCCTGTTTCCTTTTTCGGCAAAATACCTTCTACTGGAAAATCCATATCAACAGAGGACGCCATTGTTTGTCGGGTTCGCAAAGAATTATACGCAATTATTACGTTCGTAAATAAAGTTTGAAAACCAGTCAAAATATTCGATTATACAAATTTTTTATTTGAACGAAATTTCTGTCTATCTATCTTCATACTATATATCATACTTGGCCATTACCTCAGTTGGGTGGTGCGCTAAATTTAGAATTTAGCAAAAAAATCTCACTGGATAAGTTCTGAAAACTATTTAATCGATTAAAAGTCATATATGCAAATGTATGGACTGTATCAGAGAACTGCATATCCTATCTATCTTCATATACTGAGTCGGTCATACTTGGCCATTACCTCAGTTGGGTGGTGCGCTAAATTTGGAATTAAGCAAAAAAAAAAAAAAAACACCCACTCGATGAGTTCTTAAAACTATTTACAATCTGCTTTCAGAGGTGTACTAAAACGCACACCTCTGGATCCCAATCTACACCATGCGGGCTTTGAACTCCTTTGCAGTTTTGGCATTTACCACAGAGGAGGGAAGACTATTCCACTGAGGAATAGTTCTAGGGAAGAAAGAATTCTTCAGGGCATCACTATAGGCCTGGTACCTACGGTATTGACTGTTGTTTAGTTTTGATGCCCTTGTTTGAGTTGAAGTAGTCACAGGGGTCAAGTATTTATCTTTAATAAGAGACACTGTGTCAAAGTGTATCTTATAAAAGAAGGTTAAAGAGGACTGCTCGCGACGGGCCTCCAACGATGGCCACTCCAGCTCATCGAGAATTTCACCAACACTACTTCTGTTCCGCCATCGCCTGCAGGTCCATCGGGCAGCCGTCCTCTGAACCTTCCCCAGTAAGCATTCTACATAAATCTACAACGGGCCGTTAGCGGCCCGTCAGGGTAGCTGACGGGCCGCTAACGGCCCGCTGTAGATTAATGTAGAATGCTAGCAGGGCTAAACCTGTTGAACCTGAGTTTTAACATGGGGATGCCAAACAGGTGATGCATACTCTAATTGAGGTCTAACCAAGGTTTTGTATGCAACATCCTTTGTCTGCCTAGGTGCAAAAGCCAAATTACGTCTAAGAAACCCTAATGTCCTAGTTGCTTTTGAGGTAATCTCAGAAATATGTTGACCCCAATCAAGCTTATCAGTAATGGTGATACCAAGATATTTTGCGGATTGGACATGTTCCAAAGTATGCTGATGTAATGAGTAGTTGAATTGAATCTGCTTGTCTGGAGGGTGCCGTGACACCCTCATTGAATGACATTTGGCCACATTGAACTTCATTTGCCAATCGGCCTCCCAACGTGCTAGGCTATCCAGGTCATCTTGTAAGATAAGACTGTCAGAAGTAGTATATATGTTCCTATACAAAACACAATCATCAGCAAACAAGTGAACAGATGACCGGATATTATCAGGAAGATCGTTAATAAATATCAAGAAAAGGACCGGTCCAAGTACCGAACCTTGTGGGACACCGGACAAAACAGGGACTGGATCCGACGCTTGGCCGTCAAGTACAACTTGTTGTGTGCGTCCAGAGAGCCATGAGCTAACCCACTTAAGTGTGGGTCCTCTAATCCCATAATGATCCAGTTTGTACAATAGCCTCCTGTGAGGTACCTTGTCGAAGGCCTTGGCAAAATCCATGATAATCAGGTCAGTCTGGATCTACACTGCCACAAAGCTGCAACACAGAAACTAGAAATGCAAGCATACCATGAACATGTAAACAACCTGATCGAACTTGACATAGATATATAGAAATTGAGCAACCCAAGCAGAAATTTTGGAGCTTTGTCAAATTCCTCTGGTGAGGTAAAAAAAAACTTCCATCGGTCCATGTCCCAGCAAATTTTGGAGCAATCCTCCAAATATCTTGGTATCACAATCACTGATGATCTTGATTGGGGTCACCACATTTCAGAAATAACATCAAAAGAAACTAGGACTTTTGGATTTCTTAGGCGTAACTTGGCTTTTGCACCTAGGCAGACAAAGGATGTTGCATATAAAACATTGGTTCTCCCTCAACTTGAATATGCATCACCCATTTGGCATTCCTATGTTAAAACTCAGATTCAGCAGGTGGAGAAGGTGCAGAGGACAGCTGCTCGATGGACCTGCCGACGATGGAGCAATAGAAGTAGCGTCGGTGACATGCTTAACGAGCTAGAATGGCCGTCCCTAGGGTTCGGGACGTTTCGCCCCCAAACCATTTCCTCCCCTAGTCGTTTCGCCCCCAAGACGTTTCCTCCCTGGTCGTTTCCCCCTAGTCGTTTCGACCTCCTAGTCGTTTCGCCCCCTAGTCGTTTCGCTCACTTTTCACTGTAAGACTAACTTTCACTGTTGAACAAGTATCCACAAGCTATGATTTTGTGCATTTATAAAGGCAATATAAATCCACTATAAACATCACTTCTTCTCATATAAAATGGGGTTTACTAGGGTCTTCATTGCAAAGTTTTGTTACCTTGATGATGTGCATCTTTGAAAAGGTATATATAGAACTATCGTTCAAGGTTACCAGATTTACCAGATTTACAGGACATACGTACTTCCGCGGCTTCTATACGGATTGGAAGTCTTACCCTTGAAAAAGTCACAAATATCTACCTTAGAGAAATTCCATAAAAATAGTCTGAGGATTATTCAGTCACTACCGGAGAGAACGGCTTCAGCAGCAGTCTACTTACTTCTTGGAGCAATACCAATTGAAGCAGAAATTCATAAGAGACAGCTTTCACTGTTTCACGCCATTCTGAGTTCTGATAATAGTAGAATTAAGGAGAACCTAGATCGACAAGTATCTGTGAATTTTGATAACAAAGACAGTTTCTTCTATCAAATCCTACAAGTGTTACAGTTATATGAACTCCCCGATATTATCGCTCTGAAACAGAACCTTCCCACAAAGGATGAATGGAAAATGATGATCAACAAGACGGTGACTAAGTACTGGACAGATTCGGTGGTTCGAGACTCCTGTAGTAAGTCTACCCTTCGCTTTCTAGCGGTCGGTAGCATATTGGGGGGCAGCGTTCATCCAGTTTGGTCAACAACAGAGAATTCGGTTATCGACGTTCGTAAAGCTGTGACCAAGGCGAGGATGTTAACAGGAACCTACATACTTCAGAAGAATGTACATACGTTCAGCCAGTACCAGGAAGATCCCACCTGTAAACTCTGTCAGCAACAAGACGAAGATATCACACATATGCTCATAAACTGTCCACTGCTTAGAGAGGATAGAAAAGAACCCTACAAAGCTATGAAGAATGCCGTAGTTAATCATATTGGTCCAGTTACATGGAAACAAACATTCTCCAAGTCTGAAAACTTGGTTCAACTCATAATTGACTGTACGAGATTCACTCACATATTCAGTGATAAAGAAGTGCTGGAAAGAATAGAAAGACTGTCACGTAATCTATGTTATAAACTTCACATAAAACGTCTGAGCTTAACACGAACTTAAAAAAATGATGGTTGTCGGTGATATACTACGAACTCTGTCTTGACCGGGGTTGTACAGTTTAGTTTTTAGTGGCCCCACATCTACGTCCAATCCTACCCCGTGTTCGGGGGTGCTCCTATTGAGAGGAGGCTTATACAGATCAGAAGAAGAAGGTAACCTTCCCTGTTAAAGGAAACCAGAAAAATAGCGTGTAAATTAATATATACGACCAATTTATCTTTTAAAACTCATAGTTTGGGTTTTGGGAGCTCGCCAGGGCCGCCTCATTAAGGCAGTCCTGGCGGGTACCCACGACATATGTCTTGGAGTGGAAATAAGCGCAGTAATGTATATCATTGTAAACCCCATTTTCTCTTTTTAAGGCGGGGTTTGGAGGTGTGACCATTACAAGAACTTGTTAACATTATGATCTGATAATTGTTTTATACACCTTCTCCGCCCTCAATCATTAGAGCAATAATATTTCTGTCATTTGCCAAATTAATATCAGTTTTATAGATGTTGGATGTAGCAAAATACCCACAACACTGTCATATATGCTTCTTTGTACATAGTTTGTTTCCTCCTGGGCATTTGTGCCTACTGGAAATTTAAATGAAATCTTCTATTTCTTCTTCTTCTTCATCTTCTTCTTCTTCTTCTTCTTCTTCTTCTTCTTCTTCTTCTTCTTCTTCTTCTTCTTCTTCATTTTAAACCGTTGCTTGCCGACACTGTTAAAGAACCAACCGACCAATTTAAAGGTGAAAAAGAGATAATTAAAGACAATTAATTTTTCAAACAGCACGTGTTTTAACACCTCACCATTAATCTATGCTGAACGAACCAACCGACCAGTTTAAAACAAAACTGGTAAAGGTGATTAAGCGATAATTAAAGACGGTTAAATTTGCAAAGAGCGCGTGTTTTCACACCTCATCATTAATCGCATTAATTGCGTGATAAATGTGTCAAATCAAATAAGCAATGTGATTAACGATATTGATCAAAACAGGTAATACTTATCATTATTCCTAATAAACAGTTTCATTTAAATTGCATGTTCTTCTCTTTCTCTCCCTTTGTCTCTGTCACACATAGAGATAATAAATCTTTTATATATAAAAAAATATGGGAAAATATTTTGGGGGGCGAAACGACTAGGGGTGGGGGACGAAACGACTAGGGGCCAAAAAAAGGAGGCGAAACGACTAGGTGGGAAACGACCAGGGGAAACGTCTTGGGGGCGAAACGTCTTGTTACCGTCCCTAGAGGCCTGTCGTGAGCAGTCTTCTTTAACCTTCTTCTGTAAGATACATTCAGGTACAGTGGCCATTAATAAAGACAAATACTTAACCCCCTGCGACAGCTTCAACCCGAACAAGGGCATCAAAAGTAAACAACTCACAATATCATAGGTACCAGTCCTATAGTGATGCCCTGAAAAATTCCCTTTTTCCTACAACTATTCCCCAGTGGAATAGTCGTCCCTCTTCTGTGGTGAATGCTAAGACTGCAGAGGAGTTCAACGCCCGTACAGTGTAAGATTGACATTCAGAGGTATGCGTTTTAGTATACCTCTGTTATTCAGATCAGATTGTAAATAGTTTTAAGGACTCATCCAGTGACTTCTCTTTTTTTTTTTTTTTTTTTTTTTTTTTCTTCTTAGCTAAATGCACCCAACTGAGGTAATGGCCAAATATGACCGACTCAGTATAAGAAGATAGAATAGACAGATAGGTGTCTTCAACTTCAGGGAAATTGTTTGGCCTGACAGACTCAGCAAATCAGGTGCAATGCTGAGTCTGTCTGAAGGACAAATACGATTGGATATAATGAATGATCATGGCTCGGAACAAATGGTTAACTTCCTTACTCGTGATCAGAATACTTTAGACTTGATTATCACCTCTTTACCAGGTCAGTTTGAAGATATTCATTCTCCAGACAAACTTGGTGACCACGACATTGTTGCAGGGTCTTTAAAAATTCCACATTCCAGCCCCAAAGAAAGTTATGAGAAAAGTGTTTTCATACCAGAAAGGTGGTTTTGAAGCTAGGAGGGGGATGCGTTAAGATTTGCATGGAAAAATATTTTAATGGTCACTCAGATCTCGGACCGGTCCGAGCTCAGATACTCGATCTGTTCGGGAGAACATAAACATAATAGCTTACTTCATTGAAAATTCAGCTGATAAGCATATTCTTAAAACTAGTAGGACGGTTTCCTCGATTTCTTGGATGACTCCAGAGATAACAAAGAAGATCCACAGAAGGAATAAAATCATGTCAAGGCCAAAAAAAAAAAAAAAAAAAAAGGCACGTAGCAGTAAACTTCGATCGAAATTTGAAACTTTGAGAAGGGAAATTAAGACAGACATTAAGGAATAACATGATTTATATGTGAATAACTTGGTAGGTGGTGTAAAGGCAAATCCCAGAGATTTCTAGAGTTTTGTCAATAGTATGTGTCGCAGAGAATGTGTCTCGACCGGGACTCGTACCAAGGGCCTCTCGTACACCGTGCAAACACTCTACCGACAGAGCTACCGGGCTATACGGTCGAACGGTCGACCTGTTACATTATCCCCCTGCCTAATGAGATTCGTCCCGAATCTGTAAGTCCTATCCAACCCATCTGCGACATTTATTTTTCATACTCTTTCATGCCCTCAGACGCGGTACTGAACCCCCCCCCTTCCACACACACACACACACACACACACACACACACACACACACACACACTGGCCACCAACTGTCACAGGGGTGGAAAAAGAACATGGCTTGACCGGGTCTCCTAATCTCACATATTTTAACATATATTGTATCGCCTTTATTATCACACTGTTAACCCTGCTATCACGCTTTGCCAATCGACCCAAAGTTACTAAGCACAAGTAGATCATCAGTGCTGGAGTCCGAGTGACTATCACTGATTTGTAGGAAATCCAGGTATGGGTTATTTATAGAAAATAGCTTATTCCTGTGGGGTCACAGTGTTGTGTAAGAGGGTTATCTATAGCATCCGGACTGGACTCGTGTGTTGGGTTTGGCAACCAGTGTAGACCCTGATTAGACGCCGCATAACGCGGCGTCTGATCAGGGTCTCCACTGTTTGCTCAAAATACAGTAATTTAAAGGCATTTATTCTTGTAAGGTAGGACACACCGTGTGCTCACAATTGTTTTATCACCCCCTGTGATATACTCTCTGTAGCAGATCAAAGGTAGCCCCTAATATGGTGATAAGTAGGTCTTGTTGAATCCCTGACTGAGGCACTTAAGGGGAAAATCAATAAGGCACAGTCTTGTCAACAGTTAGTAAATTATTGATTTTCCCCAAGGAGGTCCCTTACCTGTTGAAGACAGAGGACCTCTCTTCAGCCAGCACTGAGGGCTACATAATATTATGTAATGCAATAATGGTCCTCAATAAACGAGAATAAATGCCTATAAGAGTTATACGAAACAATCTAAGTGCCTGTTCAGGACCATTTTTCCAGCTTACACTCGGAGACATCAACCCAACAGTGCTGCCAGTGTTATTTCCTAGTAGTCAAAATTAAACTATAGGCAAGCCAAACCTGCCCTAAATGCCCGCGAGGGCGAGTGGCAATACATGTAGAAAAGAAGATAAGAAGTAATCGGACCGAAGAAGACAAAGACAAAGACAGTGCAAATGTGTAAATCTAGTGTTCAAATGTATTTTCAAACACTTTATGGCCTAAAATCCCCTTTGAGAGGTCTAATGTTAAAACAAATAGATAAATAAATAAATATTGAGCAAGAGCTCCACAAGCGGGACATTATACGCCCTTGGCAAATAATCGGCTGTAACACATATACTGACAAATAGTAGGATGGGTTGGCTCAAAACGAAAAGTTCATGGACAGACAGATGGACATAATTCTGCTAATAATGGAATAACTGTAACCTAGTAACACAATACGCTGCTTCATATCATGGATCACCTTTCAGATTGATGGGATGCAAAGTATAGGAGGAATTAGCTGGAAATGAAAAATGACAAGGGAATAACTGTGCTAACTCAAGAGGAGCGTGATAGCTCAGTGGTTAGTGCACTTGCCTCTGATGCTAGAGGTCCCGGGTTCGATCCCCGGCAGCGGCGATAAAATTTCGGTGTCCGAACACGCTCCATTGGCATCATTTGCAGGGATGAATGTCATAAAGTGCACCGTCCTTCGGATCGGGACGTTAACTGGAGGCCCCCTGTGCAGGGAGAACCATCCCCTGTCCAGGTTAAAGATCCCTACCGTAATTACATGATTACTGTGTAGGCTTTCATCCTGCAAAACCTGGAGTGTATTTAATATACAACTGCGGTAATGGTCAAATATGACCGACGCAGTATCAGAAGATAGATAGATAGATAATATTTGGCGACTGTAACCTCAAAACAGTACGTACCATTACGAAAACACACCTATACCAAAACATTGTAACCTTTATCGGCGACAAAATTAAAATTTTGAGATGAAAAATTGTGATATTTTTCTTACTTCAGCTCAAAATATAGATTGTAGGTACTTGTTATAACCGCCTCTAACGAGTACCCACAATCTATATCTTAGAGTAGAAATAAGAAAAATAAGGTTTACCCCTACAAGCCCCAGTTTTACTATATAAAAGTGGGGTTCGAGGGGGTCAAAATTATATAGGCGTGTTATTACGTAACAACCCTATACAAATACATTGCCACCTTTATCGCCGAAAAAATGAATATTTTATGATGAAACATATTGTGATATTTTTCTCATTTCTGCTCAAAATATAGATTATGGGCACTCGTTAGAACCGCCTCATCGAGGCGGTTCTAACGAGTACCCACAATCTATATTTTAGAGCAGAAATAAGAAAAATAAGGGATACACCCCGGAAACCCCAGTTTTACCATATAAAAGTGGGGTTCAAGGGGGTCAAAATTATATAGGCGTGTTTTCGTGATGTTTTCTTGATGTACTCCACATCATGGAGGTACTTTTTGCAGTGTTTCAGCTTGGTCTAATGTAAACTATAGTAAACTATAGGAAGGGTTAGCTGACGAAATTATCAAAGGACCATTACCGCTGAAATTTGGTGGACTGAAACCTCAAAACAATATGTGTAACTATAAATCAAGCAGTTTCAGCTTGATCAGATGTAAATTGTAGGAGACAGCTGAAAATTCTATCTATCTATCTACTGACACTGCATCACCCCCTCGCGGGGATTATGTGCAGGTGTCTGGTGTGCTTCAGACCGGGGGTCAGTGCAGTGAACGGTTAAAAATAGAACAGAATGATAAAAACAGGTGAAGGTGAGATAAAGATGATAGGTTAAAATGTTAAAAGTCTGATGAAGACAACGTGCAAAGATAAAAAGTTAAAAACAATGCTTCCGGTCTATGGCATGGAGTAGGACAGACTGCTGACTGCCAGTCTGAAAGATTCAAGATCTGGCAGTAATGCTACAGCTGGGGGCAGCCTGTTCCACTGGACAATGGCGAGGGGAAAAAATGAGAACTTGTAGTAGTCAACAGCTGTGTGAATTTGGATAAATGCTAGAGGGTGTTAACTTGAACGTCGTGTAGTTACTCTTGGATGCACAACATATGGTGGCATTGGCACTGCAACAAGACCGTGCACTATCTTGTAAAATAGGCATAACCGTGCATCTGTGCGCCTGTCCTCAAGGGATCTCCATCCAAGCTGCCCAAGCATGCGGCTGACACTGTCATAAGTTGAATAGCGGCTAAGGGTCCAGCGAGCAGCACGCCTCTGAACCATTTCCACCTTATTGATTTGTGTTGTATGGTGGGGGGACCAGACGGGAGAAGAGTATTCTATGACAGGGCGCACTAGTGTTTTGTAAGCAACTTCTCTGATGCTAGGGTCTTTGGTGCGGATGTTTCGTCTGATGAAACCTAGGGTCTTGTTAGCAGAAGTAACAGTATTTTGGATGTGGTCGTTCCAGGTAAGATGGTCATTGATCGTTACGCCTAGGTACTTGGAGCTAGTAACAGATTCTAGGACATGGCCATAAAGGGTATATTGGGATGGGACTGGATCATTGCTACGTGTCACATGTATAACTGTGCACTTACTGGGGTTGAATTCCATATCCCATTTTCGGGACCATGTCCCTAACCTGTCTAGGTCTTCTTGGAGCACCGTGGTATCTTTTAAGTTGGATACTGCAAGGTAGACTGCAGTATCATCTGCAAACAATCTTACCTTTGAGCGTATTAAAAGTTTACAGAAGTTTTCAAAGGAGCAGAACTCTGATGATATTTGGTGAACTGCGTACTTGAAACAATATGCACTGTTTCACACCATGGTCTATCTATTGGATGGGGTATAAACTGTAGGAGAGGTTAGTCTGACACGAAATACTTTCATCTATTTCCAAAGGGGCATAACTCTGATAATATTTGGTGGACTGTAACCTGGAAATAATATGCTCTTCTCTACAATATGGTGTCACTATTTATAAAGTCTCGGCTAAGTCTGATGTATACTATAGGAGGAGTTAGCCAGAATAAAAAAATAACAGAAATTTTCAAAGGGACATACATTTCTGCTAATATTTGGTGGGAAGTAACCTCGAAACAATATTCGCTGTTCCACATTGTGGTCTAACTGTATGTCACGTTTCAGTTGATCGGATCTAAATTGTAGGAGGACATAGCCGGAAACTAATTTTTAGAAATTTGAAAGGGGCATATTTCTTAATATTTGGTACACAGTAATCTCAAAACAATATGCGCTTCTCAATATCATGGTCTAGCTATATATCAAGTATCAGCTTGATTGAAAGTTAACTGTATGAGGAGTTAACTAGTCAGAAACAAAATGTTGGCAGATTTTCAAAGGGGAATTACTCTATTAATATTTGGCGGACCGTTACCTCGAAACAATATGGGCTGCTCCACATCACGATCTAGCTATATTTCAAGTTTCAGCTTGATCGGACCTAAATTGTAGGAGGATTTAGTCAGAAACAAAATGTCGACAGAAATTTTCAAAGGGGCATAACTCTATTAATATTTGGTGGACCATAACCTCGAAACAATAGGCGCTGGTCTAGCAATATATCAAGTTTCAGCTTGTTCGGATGTAATATATAGGAGGATTATCCGGAAACAAAAAAGTTTACAGACGGACGGACGCCGAGGGGGACAATAATACGAGACGACTCAATAGGTCGTATAAGATATATAAAACATAATTATGAGTCCAACGCGTACCAAAAAAGACAGTTAAAAAGATAGACAAAGACACTTAAAATTTGGAAACATCGTTTTTAAATGAGGCGATTCTAATGAGTAAACACGGCATACTCTTGTTTTATATTAGCATTATTATTTCTGCTAAAATGGTTCTATGAAAATCCCTCAGTGACTCAAGCTACCCTTGTCTCGAACAATTCGTATGGTCTCAAACTTCAGCTTCAATGGAATACTCCCCAACGCAACTGTGGACATCTACTGGGGAGGATTCGAGTATTGACGTTTCACTGTATTGCAAGTTTTCATCAGAAAAAAATGAAACAATAAAAACAATTGCACGCAGATCTTTTTTATTTTTATTATTTCTGACAGCGGAAGAGAACCATGGTTTATTTTGACGTCACGTTTGACGTCGTGCAAGTCAATGCATTCATTGCGGTATAAACATTGCGTCCCAATAGTTAACTATTGACTATATGGTTTTCCTGTAAAGGCACCGAGAATATAACTGTTTTAATATATTTATACGCTCAGTGCAGTTACAGGAAAAAAAAGGAAATGGGACTTATGTTCCTTTTATCATATGACGTCGCGTCTCAAGAGTGTAATAACGCCATGTAATAAAGGACTTCGGAAACTATGGGGGGTTTTATGCCTCAATTTTGAAAGCTTCTGCAAGCGTCTGTAGTGTGTATATATG
This sequence comes from Lucinisca nassula, assembly GCA_963580285.1. Classification (NCBI taxonomy): domain Eukaryota; kingdom Metazoa; phylum Mollusca; class Bivalvia; order Lucinida; family Lucinidae; genus Lucinisca; species Lucinisca nassula. The sequence continues at coordinate 10,847,072 of OY757024.1, forward strand.
GAATTGACCTAATGTATACTAAAAACTGACGTATGTCGAACATCATGGCATTTACCAAATGTAGAAGGATGGCACACTAGTAGAAAAATTCCACATTGAAGTGGGCGGGGGTGATAATTTTTGAAAAAAATATAAGGTAAAAAAATGACAATTCCATGTTTCATTTTCAAGTTGATATCAAGTTAGGGCTATTACAACTCAAAATTTTAACATATAGTGCTATGCACACATAAAACGCAGGTGCACTACTTCAATGCATTTTACACCAGGAGGTACAGTGCTCATCACAAATGGACACACCTGTACATAAATAATAATATTAGATATACACCTGTTATTTATAGAAGACAGGTAGCCTGCTCATTCAGGTATAACATACCTGTATTCTGTATGTACACTATATATGCTCAGCCAGGCATAAATATGTCCTTAGTTTAAAAATAAACCCTACTGTATAATGATACAGTATAGTTCCAAATCCTGTGAAGTTTTTCAATGATAGCGCTAAGCATGCATGTTGGTTTTTAGGATTTTTCACAGCCTTCCCCCCCTTGCCCAAACACGACAGTTGGTCAGAGGATGTATAAGTTAAAAATACAAATGTATGCCAAATTGTTTTATTGGGCAAGGGGGGGGGGGAACATATACTTATTTAAAAGTTTCTGTTTCCTATGCAACTTTATAGAAACTTGACTCAATTAAGCCAAAAATCAACAAAATTAATATTTGAGCTGTAGACCAAAATGCATATCATAATAGAACAAAGTGTTACCTTTAAGTTGCCTCTGTGATGAGTTCGTTTGGTTAAATTTGAGAATTTTATAATTTCCGGGGCAAATGTCTTAACAAAGTTTCCGAAGTCCTTCGATAATCCACTAGTGGATTAAATATGCAAATTAGTTAGATACGCCCCGTAACGTTACATGTATAGTGTCTTTTACGACGTCGCTTTACTTTTGGCGGAATATTGACATTTTCGTCAAACACATCGTGAATAAAATGCATTTAAATGTCATATGATAAATAGAATCTTGCATTCGTGGTCATGTATTAATATTTACATTTCCAGTGTAAAGTCTAATGTAAACCTATAGAAAACAATTGCGTTCATACGTCCATGAGCGCATCGAATCACATGATTTCCAGTGACGTTAAGTGACGTGATTCTAGACCATTGTTCTCTACGGGCGTTGATGACGTCAACGCTGCTCCGCTCTTTGTAGAAAAACAGCGTGTAAATGTTTTTCAGCTTTAAAAGTTTGCCCTACAAGCATTTTTCGCCCAGTGATGAGGGGCAAATAATGTAAATATAAAAAACAAACTTAATTTTTCTGCTTTTCAAGAAAGTATGAACGACAGTGGGTCGCTAGCAAAGTTTACATGAACCCCGAATTACATGAACCCCTTCGGGGTTCGTTTACTTTGCACGCGACCCACTGCGTTCATACTTCCATGAACTGCAGAAAAATAAATTTCATTTCTTAATTAAATTTTTTAAACTCGTTGAGAAAAAGGGATAAAATGCTCGGCGAAGCCTCGCATTTTATCCCTTTTCCTCAACTCGTTTAATAAATTCAATAATACATGACCACTCATGTAAGATCCTCTTTATATTTTTCATGAAAGTATGAACGACAGCGGGTCGCTAGTAAAGTTTACATGAGCCCCTTCGGGTTCATTTACTTTGCAGGCGACCCACTGCGTTCAAACTTTCATGAACAGCAGAAAAATAAAATTCATTTAAGAAATGAAATTTATTTTTCTGCAGTTCATGGAAGTATGAACGCAGTGGGTCGCGTGCAAAGTAAATGAACCCCGAAGGGGTTCATGTAAACTTTGCTAGCGACCCACTGTCGTTCATACTTTCATGAAAAGCAGAAAAATTAAGTTTATTTTTTATATTTACGTTATTTTCCCCTCATCACTGGGCGAAAAATTGCTTGTATGGCAAACTTTTAAAGCTGAAAAACATTTACACGCTGTGTTTCTACAATGAGCGGAGCAGCGTTGACGTCATCAACGCCCGTAGAGAACAATGGTTTAGAATGACGTCACTTAACGTCACTGAAAATCATGTGATTCGATGCGTTCATGGAAGTATGAACGTAATTGTTTTCTATAGGTTTACATTAGACTTTACACTGGAAATGTAAATATTTCTTAAATAACTATATTCACTCATGCGACGTCAGTGACGTCGAAATAAACAATGAAGCTCTTCAATATGATTGGACGATGGTGACATTATGGTGCCAACTTCGCTGTTCCGCTGTCGATAGTAAAATAGCATGCAATTGTTTTTTTGTTGTTTTTTTTTTCTTTCGTTTGGTTCTCTAACAAGAATTTTTCGTCATATGATGGGATGGAAATAATGTTAATGTAAATACGAGTTATAAAGGTTTTGTTTGTTTGATTTGAGGTTTAACGTCCCCGTCAACACTGTAAAGGTCATTTTGGAGACGTTGCTTCCAATTTTGTGGGACTTTTACCCGACATTGAGATGAAATGACATCTCAAGCCCTGTCGCCCATTGAAACCAATAGGGGTTAATAGCATGGACGGTCCGCCTCGCACCGCGGTTCCTGGACAGGCTTAGATCCTCTAAGCGGTTTACCAGTACTAGTGTGCGGGCCGGATTCAGCTCTGCGTGGAAGCATCATGCAGCCCATATATTTCTTCAAGCCCCTATGGGCGGGGGCTGAGTTATAAAGGTAATTTATTCAAATCATTATGGACAACATCGAGTCACGAGCAAAGTTTAAGTGAACCCTTCAGGTTTCACTTTCTTTGCCCATTACCCGATGTCGTTCATACTTCGATGAATGTGAAATATATGGGCTGCATGATGCTTCCACGCAGAGCTGAATCCGGCCCGCACACTAGTACTGGTAAACCGCTGAAGGATATAAGCCTGTCCAGGAACCGCTGTGCGAGGCGGACCGTCCATGCTTATAAACCCTATTGGTTTCATTTGGCGACAGGGCTTGAGATGTCATTTCAACTCAATGTCGGGTAAAAGTCCCACAAAATTGGAAACAACGTCTCCAAAATGACCTTTACAGTGTTGACGGGGACGTTAAACCTCAAATCAAACAAAAACAAAATTAAATGAATACATTGACTCGCGCGACGTCATATGATCGTTAATTGACGTCAAAATAAACCATGGGTCTCTCCAATGTGATTGGACCGGCGACGTCATGACGTCAACGACGCTGTTCGGCTGTTAATAGGAAAACTGCGTGTAATTGTTTTCTTGTTTCGATTTTCATCAAATAATGGATAATGGATAATATAAGTACAATTATATAACCTTCACTGAAAGATGAACAGCATCGGTTCACGACCAAAGTCTAAGTGAACATGTGAACCCCTTCGGGTTTTATACTTCAATGAACACTTGGGGTTCACTTAAACTTAGCATGTGAACTTATGTTGTTCATACTTCAATGAACGTTAAAAATCGCCTTCATTTCCTACTTGAACAGAACTATTGTTCCCATATGGAGATTTCAGTCAGAGAGAGAGAGAGAGAGAGAGAGAGAGAGAGAGAGAGAGAGAGAGAGAGAGAGAGAGAGAGAGAGAATAAAAAAGAAAGTAAATAAGAATACTACTCTACACGAGATCTACGCTTATCAATGAACTCTGTAAAGTTAAAAGGCTTTAAGGGGAATAGATGCACCTACCATGTTTCTATTCATTTTACCAGGGACTCTATTTTCAGGACTTCTTGCACCCTTCATGTGTAAACTAAGCCCCTATTATGAAATGATATATAGTCTTAACCCTTATCCTGCTGAAAAAAATTAATTCAGCCGCATCCATCTCTGACTTTCAACCAATCAAATTACCTAATATAATGTATATGTTCAATTTACAAACTGTAGGACAAAGCGAGTGAAGATCATGACCAGATGGCTTCTGAGTCAGATGACTTCAGAAGCCATCTGATCTGGCAAAGGTATGTGGTTATCGTGTTCAGCGGGCTAAGGAAAGATATTGCTCCTCCGAAGCAAATTCTTATCTTTAAGAGTTAACCCTTGTTGGTGAGGTGGAAACAAAAACTATTTTTGAAAAACAGTTGCCTTCCTTGAATGAATATGCATTTCCCTTAAATCAGTGTCACTCTGTTCTCTAACGTAAATAGACTGATTAAAACGGATTAGGATAATGTAGTCGCGTCACGGTAGTACCGGTCTTATGCATGTTTGCTTCTGCGAAATCTGGTAGGTCAATGGCTCGAACACCGATGGCTCGTTTACCATGGCTAATTCAAACTCGTTCTGGGGCCCTAGAAAATTCTTCTCATAACTCTAGTCGGGACCATATGGGGTAGGTCTTATTTTATCTTGAAAAGTGTATAGTGTGTTTATTTGTTTTATTTGTTTTAGCGTTTAACGGCTCATTCAATACTATTTAGGTCATATTGAGCTGGTCAGTTGACCTATTTAAACTTTCCTGTGCAGGCTTTTACTTGAGCGGTTAACCAGTGCAGTGCATTCCCTTTCGCCAGAAACTGACAACTGCCCTTCTTGAATCAGTGGAAGGGAGATAATGACCGTAGAAAAGATTTAATGGCCAATCTCTAAAGAATGTTGTCCTCCAGACCACCAGGCAGACGCGCATCCGACTGAGCTACGTACCGAGGCCGTCATATATATATTTTGTTTTTGTTTGTTTGAATTGAGGTTGCACTTCCCCGTCAACACTATTTAGGTCATTTTGGAGACTTTGCTTCCAATTTTGTGGGACTTTTACCCGACACTGAGATGAAATGACATCTCATCCCTGCCGCCCAACGAACCAAAAGGGTTAATATGTAGGGACGGTCCGACTCGCACCACTTTGTCTGGGCAGGCTTAGACCCCAAAGCAGATTACAAGTACTCATGTGCGGCCTGTTTCAGCTCTGCGTGGAAGCATCATGCAGCCCAGTCTATTTTCCCAAGCCCCAATGGGCGGGGGCGACATATATAGATTTTGAAAATATATGTAGTGTGTTCTCATTACAATAGCCTTGACGAGGCCATTCTTATGAGCACACACAACATACCTTTATCTTATATAACATATAAATAGATACCTAAATTATTCCTATTATGCATCCTGGTCTGGCGCTATATGAATAACCCTCAGTGGCTCGAATTACCTGCCTCGAACAAATATTCATGTTCGACTAAATTCCGGGTTTCTCCAGACTTTCGGATGAGTCTATAAACCGAGGTCCCGTCTCCGTATGACCTTAGTTGTTGGTGAGACGTAAAACTGAAACACTCACTCACTCGACTAAATTCTAAACATATGAAGAAACAATTAACGTTCAATAGTTATATTTCAAAATATTCATGTTCGACTGTATTGTAACAATTTGTGACACTGTCCTGTGGGACTCAACGTTAAATCAACGTTGAAACAGCCGTGCTTACCGTGTTGCGACAACATTATTCTAATCTGTTTTATGGAGTCTATTACGTTTCACATCACGAAAACACGCCTATATAATTTTGACCCCCTTGAACCCTACTTTTATATAGTAAAACTGCGGTTAATAGGGGTAAACCTTATTTTTCTTCTAAAATATAGATTGCGGGTACTCGTTAGAACCGCCTCATCGAGGCGGTTCTAACGAGTACCCACATTCTATATTTTGAGCAGAAATAAGAAAAATATAACAATTTTTCATCTAAATATTTTCGTTTTTTCGGCGGTAAAGTCTGCAATGTATTTGTATAGGCATGCTTTCGTAATGACTTTGATTCAATATGGGTGCCTGCTGGGCACGCATGGGCACATGTATGTCACAAATTGAATTCAGCCCGATTAACCTCTTATTGTTCCTTGGTGCAATACAATAAAAAAAAACTTGTTTCGCAACATAAAGAGGCACTAGTTTACTTTAACTTTTTGACATGGAAAGTTCAACTGCTATGGAGGTCAATGAAATATACAAATATATATACAATGAAATATACAGTAAAATTCCGCTATTAAGAACACCTAAAATTAGGACTAAATCTGCTTTTAACAGCTTATTGAGAAGTTTTCAGTTATTTTTTCTTTGTGTTTTCTGCACTCAGTGACTCCTAATAAGGGACACCTTTGGGACTGTTCATAAGTGGTCTTAAAGACCAACCACTTTTGAACATTCCAAAAGGTGGTCTTAATATAGGAATTTTAGTGTATATGCAGTAAAAGTCTTTATTAAGACCACCTTTGGGACTGTTCAAAAGTGGTCTTTAAGACCACTTTTGAACTGTCCGAAAGGTGGTCTCTGACCAGAGGACACTATAATGCAGATGCAGAAAAAAGTAAGAATAACTAAAGCCTACTAAATTAGCTTTTAAAAGCAGAATTTTAGGTGGTCTTAATAGCAAAATTTCACTGTATAATTAAAATCTTGACTGTGATCTTTGTGCTTTATGCCCTCTTTGGTGTATTATTTGAAAATGTGTTTGTTTGTTTGATTTGAGGTTTAACGTCCCCGTCAACACTGTAAAGGTCATTTTGGATACGTTGCTTCCAATTTTGTGGGACTTTTACCCGACATTGAGATGAAATGACATCTCAAGCCCTGCCTCCCAATGAAACAAATAGGGTTTATAAGCATGGACGGTCCGACTCGCACCGCTTTGCCTGGGCAAGCTTAGATCCTGTAAGCGGTTTACAAGTACTCGTGTGCAGGTCGGTTTCAGCTCTGCGTGGAAGCATCATGCAGCCCATCTGTTTTTTCATGCCCCGATGGGCGGGGTCGATATTATTTGAAAATAAGTAATTTCTATGAACCATCACTGGAAGGGCTTCATGGGTTTCGTACAAAGTCAAACATATTAGAAAAGTTTATCAGTTATTATTTGACAGCTCAGGGTCAAATCAGATGACAGGGGTTTAATATTAAACTCTTAATCCATGGCATTAGGCCACTTATTGCAAATTGAAAATGCCTGTAAATCACCAATATAACTTAAAACTTTATTGCAATCGAACATTTGCAAGCCTGATAAAAATTGTGACATATCGTTCTGTAGAAATGTTAAGCAAACGAGGAAGAATAAACTGTTTGGGATCGGAGCATCCACTTAATGTTATTGGAAAGCATAAAGTTTTGGTTATAAAAGAAATTTTGAGGATTACAGATGGTAAGTGATCAACAGAGGTGAAATAAGGCAAAACAAAAAAAAAATAAAAAAAATAGCCGTGTTTCCGCTAACCCCACCGACCCTGCTTCAGACCCCCCCCCCCCTCCCCCTTCCCCGACTCTACTATTTTTATCAATAAAAGAATTGAAAATAAAAATTAAAACACATACCTTACCATTTTCAATTTCCGACCCTACCCAGTGTCGTCTTTGCATTTTCTCATAGCAATTTCGAGTTTTAAGTACATTTTTGTAGTTTTTGGCAAAATACGAGTACAGAGCTGACTTTTTTGTGCATCTAAAATGTATTATGATATACAGTGCAGGTCTCAACATGAAAATTCTATTAACAAAAACATGTACAAAAACAAAAACACATAAAAATACAGACCCGACCCTGTTTTTCCGGAAGAAAAAATAAAGTAATAAAAAAAAGGTTCTTCTATATCTACCGACCAATTTTTTTTTCAGCATGTAAGTAGAAACACAGCTATTTTTTACGCCTAATGAGAGGGGATAAGCAGAGTTGAATGTCCTCCTATTACACTTTCAAAGCGATATGGATAACACATCCAAAGCACCATCCCTACAGGCACAAAACGTTGACTCAACGTTGAACTAACGTTTCAACGTTTTTTCAACGTTAGTTCAACGTTGAGTGCCTGCTGGGATGTCCGTAAAATACTTTTTCTGACGAATCTTTGCGATGTCTGTCTCCAATAAATAGTGGGTGCTCAGTAGAACCGCATCAATGACCTTGTGACCTTGACCCGTGACCTACTTTAAAGAAAAACTTAACATTGGTCATAACTTTTGAACCGTTTGAGTTAGAGCCTTCGGGAATAACCCATCACGTGAACAAGTCCGTGAAATGAACACCCCCTAAACCCACCTTATATAGAGAAAACTGGGGTTTACGGGGGTTTACATTATTTTTCTTAGTTTTGCTCCAAGACATATGTTGTGGGTACTCGTTAGAACCGCCTCAATGAGGCGGTTCTAACGAGCACTCACAACCTATGTTTGCAGTTTTTAAAAGAAAAATATCACGGATTTTCCTGAGAAAAGTAGCCATTTTGGAGATGTGAACAAATGCACAATGTCGCACGGGTGTGTTATCGTAATGCGGAAATACAGTCAACCCTCTTTATACTGACATTCGATATAACGACAAAACGCGTTATAACGACAATATCAATGGAACGCATCCTTTGGTCAAGATGAGACTGATTATTGGAGAAGCGAGAATACAATTTTCTATACTCTAAGAAACAAATATGCCGAGGCGATTCTAACAAATGTCCACGACATTTGGCGAGGCGAATCTGACAAATTCCCCAGCATTTGTTCCTTGGAGAAATAAGTGGAAAAACGGCTTTTTATTTATGGGATAACTGTATTCAAAAGAGGTAAATCGGCGGTTTTACGGTCGGAAATTTCGTTTTACGGCGACGCGTCAGCGGAGACGTAAAACGGAATTTGCGACCGTAAAACCGAAGATTGACCTCCCCAAATGACAATTTTCAATACAGTTATCACCATTCTAATGCACTTTATCACTTGTTTTGTTTAACTTAAAAAATTGCCCTATTGCACAAAACGGCCACCCGTTGCGAGCTGCGTAAAACCAAATACCAGCCAATGAAGGCGACTTTATATGATGACGTCGGGTTTCCGACAGTATATCGCAGAATAGAACGTCACAAACTTTTGACGTTATCCAATCAGAGTTCGCGTTACATACGCGAGTGCATTAAAATATCTCTTGTGATGCTACGCCTTATTCTTCAGCCACCGAACTTGAGTAGTAGTAAAACCACTAAGCCTCCCAGAAAATTCGATGCGAGTCGGACCCTCCTCACACACTAGCGGTTTCTTTGGGCGGTAAGGACTGATCTGTCATTTCATCTGAATGTCGGGTAAAAGTCCCACAAAATTGAAAGCAGCGTCTCCAAAATGGTCTAACTTTTGTCGGCAGGCTCGGTCAAATGTCTCTTAAAATAGATTAATTATGATATGTAAGTCGAAAACACTACTTGGTGACTACATAAAATTCTTGATACTTGTGTTGAGATGACCACCCCTACTTTATTTGGTAAATACCCTTCTCCTCCCCGTGGAACCTCCAGCAGCATGGAATATAAATATAATTATATAAAATAACTTTGGTTTACTTTGTGATGCACACTGTTCCAGCTCGTAACATAGTTTGATACTATGAAATATTTAGGCATAAATACCATTACCATATTTGTAATCCTTATCACAGAGAGTCATTACTGTTAAGTCATTATTTCAAGTCACAGGTTATTTGTCTTACCACTGTGTAATATGAGGGATACAGACACAATAAGTCAAATGACTTCCTTCTGAATCCCATTTGTATTGATATATTGTTTGTAATCTTTACATGTTATATATGTTATGATACAAATAAAATACAGTTTAAACCAAAATGATCTATGCAATGGTGACGGCACGTGAAACTGAAATCAATCAAACAAACAAATTAATGCAATTGACTCTGATGCTAGAGGTTCCCGGTTCGATCCCCGGTGGCGGTGATTATTTCTGATTCCGAACACGCTCCATTGGCATCATTTCCAGGGATAAATGTCAAAAAGTGCACCGTCCTTTGGATCGGGGCGTTAACTGGAACCCTTCCCCCTCACACACACACACGTCCAGGGAGAGCAATACCCTGTGCAGGTTAAAGACCCTTACCGTAATTACATGATTACTATGTATGCTTTCATCCCGCAAACCTGTTGTGTACGTAATGTATTGTGACCGATCGCAGTAGTAGTATTAGTAGTGTCACATAGGTAGAAAAATAACATGGCTCGACTGGGACTCGAACCCAGGGCCTCTCGCATACTCTGCGAACACTCTACCGAGCCACATGTTCCACCTGTTACATTTTCCCCCAATATCTTATGATATTCGTTCCGAATCTCTAAGCCCTATCCAGTCCGAATGCGAGACTTATTTATCACACCCTTTCATGCTCTCAGACGCGGTGCTGGATTCCAAAAATGACCACCAAATGTCACGGGAGTGGAAAAAGGGCATAGCTCGACCGGGACTCGAACCCAGGGCCTCTGACATATCGAGCGAACACTCTACCGACTGAGCTAGATAGATAGATAGATAGATAGATAGATAGTGAGTGAGTGAGTGTTTGAGTTTTACGTCCGACCAACAGCTAAGGTCATACGGAGACGGGACCTCGGTTTAAAGACTCATCCGAAAGTCTGGAGAAGCCCGGGATCGATCCTGCGATCCCTGGTTTACAAGGCGAGTAGCGTAACCACTACACCACGTAGGCTTCTAGATAGATAGATAGATAGATAGAAAGATGGGTTCCAGGTTCATTTAATACACATTGCTTAGTACTGGGTCCGGTTGTTCAAAGCATCGTTAGCTTAACGAGCTCGTAAGTGGTCATATTGTTAACTGTTCTAGCAAGTTCAATATCTAAAATATTGGTATTTTTGCTGAAAAAAAATGTGAGCAGCTTTTGCATTTGCAAAAGCTGCTCACATTTTTTCAACAAAAATATTTGCATATTTGCCATATTACATGATCAACGTTTTAACGATACGTTAACTAACGACGTGGTTAGTTTTGAACAACTGGTCCCTGGTTTCGACAATTGAATAAACTGAAATACTATTCAAATTTGACAGACTCAGTATCAGATAATAAAAGTACCGTAGACTCTCGTTATCTCAAACTCTGATATCTCAAACACTGGCCTATTTCAAACTAAATTTTGTGCACTGTTATGTTAGTTATGCTATATTTTCCATAGATTTCAACTCCTTTTATCTCAAACTACTGTTTTCTCAAACCAAACATTCCAGTCCCCTGGAGTTTGAGATAACAAGAGTCGACTGCAATTAATAATAATAATAATAATAATAATAATAATAATAATAATAATAATAATAATAATGCCTGGCTTGGGACTCGGACACGGAAACACTCGATCACGAGTCTATCTTATACTGAGTCGGTCACATTTGGCCATTACCTCATTATGTAGTGGTACCACTCGCGAGGATTACGGGCAGAATTTAGCATTAAAAAATACGTCCACATATGAACCACTTAAATCTAAAGTATTTGGTTATTGAATTGGGGGCAATATTCTCAAATGGATAGGTTCCTTTCTTGGTACAGAAAACAGCACGCTTTTGTTAATCCTGAATCTTCAGAGTGGGCACCATTTTGTCTGGAGTCCCACAAGGAACTGTTCTTGGTCCAATGTTATTCTCCCTGTACATCAATGATATATTCCACTAACATTGACTCAGAAATAAGACTTTTCGCTGATGACTGTGTTACCGGGGAATTAGAGATACAGAGGACTCACTGAAAGTTCAGAAGGATATAGATAGATTAGGATGTTGGTTACGAAAATGGGACATGAGATTTCAGCCCATTAAATGCAAAGCTATGCAGATAACTAGGAAGAGAACAAATAAAATTGAGGTTTCTTACACCTTAGAGGGAACCGTCCTGGAGAACGTGGATTCCATTAAATACCTTGGTGTGACACTCAGACACAATTTGAGAATACACAAATTAGCAACATGCGTACTAAGGCAAATAGAACTCTTTGTTTCCTGAGGCGAGATCTTAATCAGTGTCCTCAACTCAACTCCACTCAACTAAACTCAACTTTATTTGCAAATCACATATCATAACATTGAATACATGAAATGCGCCCATAGAAGGCAGGGAATACCAATAATAATAATAATAATAATAATAATAATAATAATAATAATAAAAAAACACAATCAAAATTCAGTTAATTTTCGTAAATATTCGGAAGTCTCCGCCGAGTCTAATAGCTAAGACACGGTACCGACCGGAGAATTCCATATCACGGTGATTCCACACACTCAGAGCAAGCCTGCGCACATATTGACCTTATCCGCATCATTCCACGACCCCTCAGTGCCGGGGAAACGGGCAACCAGATAACCAACCCCCCCCCCCCCCGACCTTTCAGGGGGTCTGGCCACCCGCCCACCCAACACCGACAAAGTGTAAGCCGGGAGCCAGCAAATATGCAATAATGGTGAATACACATTCATCAACCAAGGGTCAGTACTTCTTGCGGATAACACTATTCACATGCAAAGAAACCTCTGGGATAAATACCAGGCTAATTTCTTAGTATATAGAGGCTCGCTGTGAATGCCAGGGACCCACCGTGATAAGTTTCAAGCATCTCCCGAACAGGGAACCCCACATCAACGATGTTAAGACACATTTTTTAATTTGTCTGTTATCTTTTCTGTAAGTGACGAAAGCAACTCCAGTACTGAGTGGAACATAATAGCGTTTTCGGCACTCATAAGCCAAATAAATTTCTCTTTATCATTTAGCTGTTCAACGTTAGGATACATTTTATAAATTGTTGATAACGTAGAGTTTCTCACATTCTCTAATCAGGATCTAAAAGAGGCAGCATATAAATAAAGGACTTGTTCGCCCGATCTTGGAATATGGTAGAATTATGAAGCGTGATAGCTCAGTGGTTATTGCACTTGCCTCTGATGCTAGAGGTCCCGGGTTCGATCCCTGGCAGCAGCGATAAAATTTCGGTGTCCGAAAACGCTCCACTGGCATCATTTGCAGGGATGAATGCCATAAAGTGCACCGTCATTCGGATCGGGACGTTAACAGTTTGTGAATATTGTAAAAGGCAAATTAATTAAACAATATAAATTATTTTGGAACGAAGCACATGAAAACAAATAAATACAAATACAAATACAAATAATTTATTGGTCTAAAATCCAGCCACAGGATTGTCACCAAACACAATACAATTTCTTATTTTAACCTATATGATACTAGATCTACTATGACATTTAATATGCCTTAAGCATTATATTTGGTTTAATATGTAGTAGTACGGACAATAAGATTTCTGAAATAGATTCACCCCTTTGGCACCTTCAGCCGTCCCCCGGCCAAAAGACAATCAGTGCCAGAACACAGACCACCGGAACCCCCTGACCTTGAAAGGTCAGATGGTTCCCATCCCCTGCATATACAAATATATTGAAAGTTTTTACAACACCAAAAAAAAAAAAAAAAAAGAAAGAAATGAGGATCTTCTTCTAAAAATTCCGATATCTCCCCTCATCCCCGCCCAGAACACAGACCGCGGGGACCCAATAGAACCGCCTCTATGAGGCGGCCCCATCGAGCACCCACAATCCACACTTCCTGGCAGAAACAAGAAAAACACTGCATACCCCCAAACCCCAGTTTAGGGGGCATACAATGTAAAAGTGGGGCTGAAGGGGGTACAAATCATGCATTCATGCTTTCGCAAAGACTTGTCTAAACTAATTACTGTTTACCCTATAACATGCTTCAGGAAAACTCGATACATATTTATGCATAAAGAAAACATTCTCCGTCGAATCCTACCTGTCTCTTACAAATTTTCATCATAGACGATCTATATGCCAGTTAAGAATTAGTGCTCATAATCTTAGGATTGAAGCAGACAGATATAATAAAAAAAAATATACCTAGAGAAGAAAGATTATGTAAATTTTGCAATCTTAATCAAGTTGAAAACGAATTTCACCTTTTAACACAATGTACATTATATGAGGCGGAAAGGGCAGCTCTTTATACAAATATTTCCTACAACAATCCAAATTTTATTTTGCTTAAGGATGAATATAAAGCTAAATGGATATTGCTACAAGAAAATATGGACGTCCTAGGCTATTTGGGTCGTTATCTTATTCATTGTATGGACAGAAGAATGCATTACAAATCAATAACATAAGTTTCTAGAGGCACACCAGCATTCATACAGTATCAGAATAACAATTGTAATTGTTGTGCCTACATGTTTTTTTTATTGTTGTTGTTGTTATTACCCACAATCATATGTATTTTTTCTGCCCGAAAGGGTCCGTGATTGGAAACAAGAGGGCCAACTGGCCCTGTAGCGCTCACCTGTGTACCAGAAAATCATGAGTGATGTTTAGAATACCCATCGGGACTTGAAGAAATAGATTAGGCTACATGGTGCTTCCATGCAGAGCTGGAACCGAACGCAGATGAGTATTGGTAAACAGCTTATAGGTTATAAGCCTGCCCAGGAAAAGTGGTGCCAGTTGAACTGTCTGTGCATTTAAACCCTATTGGTTTCATTGGGCAGCAGAGCATGTCATTTCATCTCCATGTGGGGTAAAAGTCCTACAAACCTGGAAGTAAAGTCTCCAAAATGACCTACACAGTGTTGACGGGGATGTTAAACCTCAAATCAATCAAAAATCGGGACCCTGTGGTTTCAGAAAAGAAGATTTTTGAAGTTGATCCATTATAAGTCTATTGGGGTTAAGGAGCCCTGGCGAATGGCCAATTCAGACTCCAGGGGCATGGTTGGCAGGATTTATGTAGGAGACCACTTGACATTGCTACATACTAAATATCTAAGCTCTGGGCTTCATGGTTTTGGAGAAGAAGATTTTTGAAGTTTTTTTTTTCAGTATAAGTCTATAGGCGCTAATGAGCCCTGGGGCATGACAAATTTTGACCCAAAGGGCATGGTTGGCATGATTTATGTGGGTGACCATTTTATGTTGCTATATACTAAATATCTAAGGTCTGTACTTCATGGTTTCAGAAAAGAAGATTTTCGAAGCTTATTTTCCATTATTCCATTATAAGTTTATTGGAGTTACGGGGTCACAAGATTAGGCCAATTTAGACCCTAGGGGCATGATTGGCAAGATTCATGTAGGCGACCACTCGACGTTGCTGCATGCTAAATGCCTAAGCTCTCGGCCTTATGTCTTAAGAGAGGAAGATTTTTGAAGTTTGTTTTTCATTTTAAGTTGTCCATTTCAAAGTAGAAGTAAAACAAAGATCAGGAATCGATACAATTAACTTACTCCACCCATCAAAGACACCAAAGGGAAAGAAACACAAACATTAAGCGACCAGACCATAATGGAAACCTAAACAAAGGAAGGCCATAAGTACAGTTACTTTCTCACAAAATGGTCATATGGCCATCCAAAATAAAAAGACACAAGTGATACACACAGTAAGTAACAAACAACACCATAAATAAACCGCCACAGAAGAACCGCCTTGGAACGGTCAGTGGAAAGATTTCCACTGGGGGGGGGGGGGGCTTAAATCGATTTTACGTGGCCACAATCCTGTCTATGGTAGGTAATGTGCCCATGGGCGTGGCCAATTTTGACCCAAGGGGCATTTTTGGCAGGATTTATTAAGGTGACCATTTCATGTGGCTACATACTAAAGATCTAACCTCTGGGACTTATGGTTTCAGAGGTGAAGATTTTTTTTCCATTATAAGTCTATGGGAGCTAATGAGCCCATGGGCGTGGCCAATTTTGACCCCAAGAGCATGGTTGGCAGGATTTATGTAGGTGACCACTTGACGTTGCTACATGCTACATATTTAAGCTCTGGGCCATGATGTTTCAGAGAAGAAGATTTTTTAAGTTTTTCCAATTGTAAGTTAATGGAAGCTAAAGAGCCTTGGGGTGTGGCCAATTTGGATCCCAGGGGCATAATTGGCAGGATTTATGTCGGTGATCACATGACGTTGCTACAAACTAAATATCTAAGCTCTGGGCCTTATGGTTTCATAGAAAAAGATATTTGAAGTTTCTTCCATTATAAGTCTATAGGAGCTAATGAGCACGGGCGTGGCCAATTTTGACGCCAGGGACAGGGTTAGCATGATTTATGTAGGTGACTATTTTATGTTGCTAGATACTAAATATCTAAGTTCTGTGCTTCACAGTTTCAGAGAAGAAGATTTTGAAGCTTTTTTCCATTATGAGTCTATGGGAGCTAAGGGGCCCCGGGACGTGGCCAATTTGGACCCCAGAGGCATGATTGGCAGGATATATGTGGGTGACCACTTGCCATTGCTCCATGCTAAATATATAAGCTCTAGGCCCTGTGGTTTCAGGGAAGAAGATTTTTGAAGCTTTGTTTCCATTATGAGTTTATCGGAGCTAAGAGGTCCGGTTTGGGGGTCCATTTGGACCCCAGGGGCATGATTGGCAGGATTTATGTAGGTGACCACTTGCTGTTGCTACATGCTAAATATCTAAGCTCTGGGCCCTGTGGTTTCAGAAAAGATTTTTTAAGGTTTTTTCCATTATGAGTCTATGGGAGCCAAGGGGCCCCGGAGAGTGGCCCAGTTGGACCCCAGGGGCATGATTGGCAGGATTTATTTAGGTGACAACTTGCCTTTGCTACATGACAAATATCTAAGCTCTGGGCCCTGTGGTTTCAGAGAAGAAGATTTCTGAATCTTTTTTTTTCCATTATAAGTCTGTGGGAGCTATGGGCCCCAGGGTGTGGCCACTTTGGACCCCAGGGGCATGATTGGCAGGATTTTAGTAGGTGACCACTTGACATTGTTACAAGCTAAATATCTAATTTCTGGGCCCTGTGGTTTCAGAGAAGAAGATTTTTGAACCTTTTTTCAATAATGAGTCTATGGGAGTTAAGGGGGTCCCAGGCTGTGGCCCATTTGGACCCCAGGGGCATGATTGGCAGGATTTATGTAGGTGACCATTTGTCATTGCTATATGCTAAATATCTAAGCTCTGGGCCCTGTGGTTTCAGAGAAGATTTTTGAAGCTTTTTTCCATTACGAGTCTATGGGAGCTTAGGGGCCCCAGGGCGTGGCCCATTTGGACCCCAGGGGCATGATTGGCAGGAATTATGTAGGTGACCACTTGCCATTGCTACATGCTAAATATCTAAGCTCTGGACCCTGTGGTTTCAGAGAAGAAGATTTTTAAGCTTTTTTCCATTATGAGTCAATGGGAGCAAAGGGGCCCCGGGGCGTGGCCCATTTGGAACCCTGGGGCATGATTGGCAGGAATAATGTAGGTGACCACTTGCCGTTGCTACACTCTAAATATATAAGCTCTGGGTCCTGTGGTTTCAGAGATGAAGATTTTTGAAGCTTTTTTTTTGCATTATGAGTCTAAGGGAACTAAGGAGCCCCGGGGCGTGGCCCATTTGGACCCTAGGGGCATGATTGGCAGGATTTATTTAGGTGACCATTTGACGTTGCTACATGCTAAATATCTTAGCTCTGGGCCCTGTGGTTTCAGAAAAGAAGCTTTTTTAAGCTTTTTTTCCATTATGAGCCTATAGAAGCTAAGGGGCTCCGGGGCGTGGCCCGTTTGGACCCCAGGGGCATGATTGGCAGGAGGTATGTAGGTAACCACTTGTCGTTGCTACATGCTAAATATCTAAGCTCTGGGCCCTGTGGTTTGAGAGAAGAAATGATTTTTGAAGCTTTTTTCCATTATTGTCTATGGGAGCGAAAGGGCCCCGGGGCGTGGCCGATTTGGACCCCAGGGGCATGATTGGCAGGAAATATGTAGGTGACCACTTGCCATTGCTACATGCTAAATATCTGAGCTCTGGGGTCCTGTGGTTTCAGAGAACAAGATTTTTTAAGTTTTTTTTTTTTTCATTCTGAGCCAATAGGAGATAAGGGGCCCCGGGGCGTGGCCAATTTGGACCCCAGGGGTATGATTGGCAGGAATTATGTAGGTGACCACTTGCCGTTGCTACATGCTAAATACCTAAGCTCTGGGCCCTGTGGTTTCAGAAAAGAAGATTTTCGAAGCTTTTTTCCATTATTAGTCTATGGGAGAGAAGGGGCCCCGGGGCGTGGCCCATTTGGAACCCAGGGGCATAATTGGCAGGAATTATGTAGGTGACCACTTGCCGTTGCTACATGCTAAATATCTAAGCTCTGGGCCCTGTGGTTTTAGAGAAGAAGATTTTTGAAGCGTTTTTCAATTATGAGTCAATAGGAGCTAAGGGGCCCCGGGGTGTGGTCAATTTGGATCCCAGGGGCATGATTGTCAGGATTTATATAGGTGACCACTTAACATTGTTACAAGCTAAATATCTAAGCTCTGGGCCCTGTGGTTTCAGAGAAGAAGATTTTTAAATTTTTTCCGATTATAATTTAAGTCTATGGGAGCTATACGTTGCCATGGCAACCAGAATTCCAATCTGATCAGCCCAAAAACCTTATGCAGCCTTTCCCCCCTACCTCATGATGATTCACATGAAATTTGATCAAGATTGGCCATGGGCTATTAGTTAAGTGACCAGTTTCAGTGACTGTAAGCACTTTCTTTTGTATAATGATTAAATGCCATACAAATAAATAAAAAAAAAAATGCATTTTATCTTTTGTTTGTTTTATTCCCTTTCCATCCTGACAAATTTGGTTTTCAAAACATCAATAGTGCGTAGGAGGCAGCCATTGTTTTGACCTACATATTTCAAAACCGGAGATTACAAGTTACCAGAATCAGTGACCTTTGAACTTTTCCCAATGGTACAGTAACAGTGCAAAATTATGTATTGAAAATGTTGTGATGGCTAAAACAACATTACTAGAAACTGTTAACTGTCGAAGAACATATTCACCAATGGTATAATAGATATTCAAATTGATTTACTTTTCAGCATGTCCGGGACACACAAATCTATCATGCCATTTTTCAACCATTTGCTTGTAGGAATATATGAGATGTATTCAGTGTTTTCATAGGGTTATCTAACTTTGGGTATACTTTTTTATGATGAAGAAACCCAGTGTTTTTATTAGTCACCACAGCTTTTTGTGGCTGCATCCGAAAAAGAAGAGGGAGCTTAACTAAAACGAGGTATGTATTTCACTTTTGAACTGCAAAGCAAAGACAAAAGTTAAGCACTGGCATCAATTTTGTGGCAGTCCTGTAGATAAAAAATGGAAGCTGACTCCAACAGGTCATGTGACTTGAAGTAGCAGAAGACAGAAAATGTTGTGATGGGGAAAATATTTAAAAAGAAAAACTATTGCTTTTGGGAGGCACATCAATACATAATATGAAATTAGGCACTGCCTAGTCACGGGCATGGTTATTACTATGTCCATTTCAACAATCAATCAACACTATGGTCTGGGATTTTCAATTTAAAATTTACAAAAAAATTCTCTCTACAAAATCATTTGTACAAAAATGAATAAAGTGGATAGTCATTGAACAACACCCTGAAGCAATTAAACAGATTGGTTGATTACTCATGGGAATTTTAATCTCTATATTATAGTTATAACTCTTATTTATTGCTCGGCTTAAAGTTACTAAAATACCACCCCCCCCACCCCCACCCACCATCACTTTGAGCAATCAATTTTTCAAATATTAATGGGCTATAACTCTGCTGAAAATGAATTGATGTAAACAAAAAAAAATCTTGGTAGAGGTTGAGTAGATGAAGCTCCATTCCAAATATCAAAGACTTAGGCCTTGTGGTTTCACAGAAGAAGATTTTTAAAGATTTTCCTGTATAAGTCTATGTAAAACCAAAGGGTCTCGGGGCGGGGGCATTTTTGGCCCCGGGGCTATAATTTGAACAATCTTGGTAGAGGTCCACTAGATGAAATTTCACACCAAATATCAAAGATGTAGGCCTTGTGGTTTCACAGAAGAAGATTTTTAAAGATTTCTCCAATATAAGTACATGTAAAACCAAAGGGTCCCGAGGCGGGGGCATTTTGGTCTCAGGTCTATAATTTGAACAATCTTGGTAGAGGTCCACTAGATAAAGCTTCATACCAAATATCAAAGACCTAGGCCTTATGGTTTCAGAGAAGAAGATTTTTCAAGATTTTCCCTATATAGGTCTGTGTAAAACCCAAGGGCCCCAGAGCGGGGGCATTTTTGCCTCAGGGCTATAAGTTGAACAATCTTGGTAGAGTTCCACTAGATGAAGCTTCAAACCAAATATCAAAGACCTGGGCCTTGTGGTTTCGGAGAAGAAGTTTTTTTTTTAAGTTTTTGGGTGAAAAAAGTCTATTTTTGGCTCCTGTGACCTTGATGTGCAACATATCGGAACCATTTGAACCACTTTGAAAGGGGACCACCTAAGGATCATTCCTGTGAAGTTTGGTTAAAATCGGAGCAGTGGTTTAGGAGGAGATGTTGTTTGAAATAATTGTTTACGCACGCACGGTGGACACACCTCGATGCAAATTCGATGCGTGTTTTATTTGCACTAAAGAAGTGTTTCTTTGAGCTTGCAGATATATTTATAAAACATGCATCGAATTTCCCATCCATTATACTCATTTGCCACAGTTTTCGTTCATGATTAGACCATCAATTTATTAATAGACAAATCAGCTAATCTGACAACAATGAAACAGTCCCAATTAAGCTATATCTTGCCAACATAAATTCATACTCAAGGTGAACCACACAAAGCTTCTTTGGAAACTCCATCAGTACAGGTCAGAGGAAACGCCCTCCACTGGATTCGTGCCTTCCTTGGTAACTGCTCGCAGACTGTGGTCCTTGATGGTGAGGAATCAGAATCTGTACCAGTGACTTCAGGTGTCCCACAGGACTCTGTCGTGGGCCCGATTCTGTTCTAATATACATCAATGACCTACCAGATGAGCTAACCTCAACAGTATGTCTGAAAGGGAGCTTTCCACTAAATGTTTTCCGTAGGCGACAATAGTAACCTTTTACCTGCTCCCACAAAAACTACACATACAAAACTTTTCAAACCTTACTTGTTTATAGAGCCATCCTAGCCCAACAAGTTAATGAGAAAAAATCCACATGTTGATCGGCTCATTTTCAAGTTACAGTCAACCATGTTTGTTTACCTGCTAGAACGGAGTAAATAAAACCAACATTTTTAAAGGAGGGGTGACCATATAAAATCAGCAAAAATTTCTTTGAGCTTGCAGATATATTTATAAAACATGCATTCCCATTTTCCCATCTTTTCTCTGTATCTGTATTGCAAATACTTTCTGGCATCATGAATGGGTTCAGATCCCAGGGACAGTAAATTTGTCTGTTAGCCAAGCCATCTACATCTACCAGTCATGTGCTGGGCTCTGCATCTGTCTCAATCTGGTTGTCCATGAACAGATCCAAATCAAATTAGCTGCCTTAAGGGTACACAAGAACATGTCAAAGAAACACTTCTTTAACTGACAATGTTTACAAAAGACATGCAACCAGTGTCTTTTATGGATGTGTCATGGTCCCAAGTCAGGCTCTAACAGCTCTCTTCTTCATACAGATAATGAGTATGCTGTACGAAAGGCTATCAATTTTTGATTATTTGAAAAAGATCATTAAAGATGTTATGGATACCCATGGAATGCTATGCTGTGACTGTTCCACCAAGTACCCACAACATTTCTTTTAAGCTCACCTGTCACGTAGTGACAAGGTGAGCTTTTGTGATCACTTTTCATCCATCGTCCATGCGTGCGTCTGCTGTACGAAAGGCTATCAATCAAATTTGCCATCCATTATACTCATTTGCCACAGTTCTCGTTCATGATTAGACCATCATCTATTAATAGACAAATCAGCTGATTGTGACAACAATGAAACAGTCCCAATTAAGCTATATCTTGCCAACATAAATTCATACTCAGGGTGAACCACTCAAAGCTTCTTTGGAAACTCCATCAGTACAGGTCAGAGGAAACGCCCTCCGCTGGATTTGTGCCTTCCTTGGTAACTGCTCGCAGACTGTGGTCCTTGATGGTGAGTAATCAGGATCTGTACCAGTGACTTCAGGTGTCACACAGGGCTCTGTCGTGGGCCCTTTTCTGTTCTCATATACATCAATGACCTACCAGATGAGCTAAAAGGACGCCTGTGGAATGCCTTGCCCCAGAATACTGTTTGTCTGGCAGCTCTTGACTTATTCAAGGATGCAGTTGGTAGACTACAGCATTCAAGGCCCTTGATCCAGAAGAACGTGTTTTTAACCTGATTTAAACTTCACTTATGATCTATTTTAACCTATCACCTTTTATCCACTTCACCTTCATAATACGAGTGTGTTCCATACTTATATCCTGTATCCTAGCTGTGACATGAAATTTGAATGACTCTGGCTGAATATGTTAATTTGTTTATAGTCTAACGACCCATTGAACACTATTTAGAATATACAATGTACATCCAACCACTCAGGCAGTTTTCCTAACATCATCAGTTTAATAGTGTTTAAGTCGACCTGTCATGTAAGCCCCTTTCTGTACAGAATGTCCCCAAAAAGAATATCAAATTGGCAAACAGTGCACGCAGTCCCAATTCAGATGTCGCAGAATGCAGATCTGATCAGGGCCTTCACTGTTGATCGAATTTCGATGGCAAGTTCATATGGTGTTAGGATTTATCTATCTGTCTACTGGATGTAAGTCTATGGTCGGGATCTTTAAATAATGTCATGGATAGATCAGTGGTTAGTGCACTTGCCTCTGATGCTAGAGGCCCCTGGTTTAATTCCTGATGGCAGTGATTATTTCTAGATACAAACACGCTCCATTGGTATCATCTGCTGGGTGAATGGCAAAAAGTCCTCCGTCAGTCTGATAACTGTGTAGGCTTTCATCATACAAACCTTGTGTGTACTAAATCTACACCTGAGATTAATGGTCAAATGAGACCGATCACAGAATGGATGGATGGATAGATAGATGCATAGATAGATAGATCAGTGGTTAGTGCACTTGCCTCTGACGCTAGAGGCATCGGTTTGATTCCTGGTGGCAGTGATAATTTCTGGATACGAACACGCTCCATTGGCATCATCTGCTGGGTGAATGAAAGTGCACCGTCGTTTGAATAACTGTGTAGGCTTTAATCCTACAAACCTTGTGTGTACTAAATGTACACCTGCGAGTAAATGTCAAATGTGACCGATCACAGGATCGATATAGATAGATAGATCAGTGGTTAGTGCACTTGCCTCTGGCAATAGAGCCCCCTGGTTTGATTCGTTGTGGCAGTGATTATTTCTGGATGCAAACACGCCCCATTTGCATCATCTGTCTGTCTGTCTACCGATACTGCGTCTGTCACATTTGACCATTTCCGCAGGTGTATATTACATACACTCCAGGTTTTGCAGGATGCAAGCCTACACAGTAATCATGTAATTACGGTAGGAATCTTTAACCTGCACAGGGGATGGTTGTCCCTGCACAGGGGGGCTCCAGTTAACCTGCCAATCCGAAGGACGGTGCACTTTATGACATTCATCCTGCAAATGATGCCAATGGATCCTGTTTGGACACCGAAATTTTATCGCAGCTGCCGGGGATCGAACCCGGGACATCTAGCATCAAAGGCAAGTGCACTAACCACAGAGCTATCACGCTCCACCTGCTGGGTGAATGGCAAAAAGTGCACTGTCGTTTGGATAGATAGATAGATAGATATCTAACACCATATGAACTTGCCGGGCAATTTGTCATGATGTATGGTGTGAATCAGGATCAGTTTAGGAAATACCAGTGACAGTGTGTGTGTTTTACAAAATCAAATGCACCCAAAATCTGTGAAGAATGCAGCATAGTCGTTGAAATGTAGAATTTTTGACAGAAACCGCTTTTTACAAACTTGTAAAAGTATTTATACTTCCCCGTTTGTACGAACTAGCCTTTCAATGTCTTCCTATCAAAGTATCAGAGTATAAGCATACAAAGCGGCAAAATCCCCAAAGGAACTGTCAAAACAAATTTTGTTGTTGACTGGCCAATCGCGCAGACGGAATGTAAACAAAAGACTGATTCTCATTTTTGTGGAATCTTTAACGTTTACGCCTACATAATTCTGATAAGCGCCTGAATTGATCAATGATTTAGAACCGGTCACGCATTTTTCGAACAAACGCCGGGAAAATGTAAGGAATGTAAACAAAAGACTGGCTCTCAGTAAACTGGCTCAGATGAAGGTTCAGGACCAAGTTGACGCTGGTAAAATCGATCCCTGTAAAATTGACCTAAAATCTGTCCCAGCAGGCTGCTTGAATAACCAGCCTGTCATGCCTGAAATTCTTCTGTCTGAGGCTGGAATACTGAAGCTACTTCACGACTTGAACCCTAACAAAGCAGCCGGTCCAGATGAACTAAAGCCCCTAGTGCTCAAAGAGCTTCGTGAGGTAATTGCACCCATGGTGGGGATCATATTCCAGAGATCCATGGAGACTGGGAGGGTTCCAAAAGACTGGAATGATGCAAATGTATGTCCCTTATTCAAAAAAGGTGACAAGACCATTGCCTCAAATTACAGGCCTATTTCCCTGACTTGCATACTATGCAAAGTCCTGGAACATATAGTTGCATCAAACCTTGTTACCCACCTAGACTCCCATAATCTGCTTTACGATCTTCAGCATGGCTTCAGATCAAAGAGATCATGCGAGACGCAGCTGGTATCACTAGTGGAGGATATGTCTCGAAATGCCATAAAGGGTCAGCAGACGGACCTTGTCTTGCTAGACTTTAGTAAGGCATTTGATAAGGTCAGTCATGAAAAGTTGCTACTTAAGCTCCACCAGTATGGCATTAGAGGAAATGTCCTCCACTGGATCAAAGCCCTTCTTTCAAACCGCTTCCAGACAGTAGTCTTAGAAAATGAAAAGTCCTCCCAAGTAGCAGTTACATCCGGAGTGCCGCAGGGCTCGGTATTGGGGCCTATACTATTTCTAGTGTATATAAATGACCTTCCTGACAGCATACGCTCAAAGGTAAGATTGTTTGCAGATGATACTGCAGTCTACCTTGCAGTATCCAACCTAAAAGATACCACGGTGCTCCAAGAAGACCTAGACAGGTTAGGGACATGGTCCCGAAAATGGGATATGGAATTCAACCCCAGTAAGTGCACAGTTATACATGTGACACGTAGCAATGATCCAGTCCCATCCCAATATACCCTTTATGGCCATGTCCTAGAATCTGTTACTAGCTCCAAGTACCTAGGCGTAACGATCAATGACCATCTTACCTGGAATGACCACATCCAAAATACTGTTACTTCTGCTAACAATACCCTAGGTTTCATCAGACGAAACATCCGCACCAAAGACCCTAGCATCAGAGAAGTTGCTTACAAAACACTAGTGCGCCCTGTCATAGAATACTCTTCTCCCGTCTGGTCCCCCCACCATACAACACAAATCAATAAGGTGGAAATGGTTCAGAGGCGTGCTGCTCGCTGGACCCTTAGCCGCTATTCAACTTATGACAGTGTCAGCCGCATGCTTGGGCAGCTTGGATGGAGATCCCTTGAGGACAGGCGCACAGATGCACGGTTATGCCTATTTTACAAGATAGTGCACGGTCTTGTTGCAGTGCCAATGCCACCATATGTTGTGCATCCAAGAGTAACTACACGACGTTCAAGTTCACACCCTCTAGCATTTATCCAAATTCACACAGCTGTTGACTACTACAAGTTCTCATTTTTTTCCCCTCGCCATTGTCCAGTGGAACAGGCTGCCCCCAGCTGTAGCATTACTGCCAGATCTTGAATCTTTCAGACTGGCAGTCAGCAGTCTGTCCTACTCCATGCCATAGACCGGAAGCATTGTTTTTAACTTTTTATCTTTGCACTTTGTCTTCATCAGACTTTTAACATTTTAACCTATCATCTTTATCTCACCTTCACCTGTTTTTATCATTATGTTCTATTTTTAACCATTCACTGCACTGACCCCCGGTCTGAAGCACACCAGACACCTGCACATAATCCCCGCGAGGGGGTGATGCAGTATCAGTAGATAGAAAATGAATTTTATTGTTTTTAAAACGCATTTATTTGTTAAAAAGGATACGTTATAGTTCTTGAAATTTAGAAAGATCTTGAACATTTACGGAAAGAGAAAACAATTCGACCAAAAATGTGAGCGTTTCTCGCCAGTTTTCAATTCGCGAGATCTCGTAACTTTGGGACGGATCAGCAAAGAGAGATGGGCTGGTGAAATGCACGCGCACGTTAACTATGGTTTCTGGTCAACTCGTACCTAAGTCAACTCGTACCTTAGTCAACTCGTACCCGAATTTGGTCAACTCGTACCTTAGTCAACTCGTACCTAAGTCAACTCGTACCTTAGTAAAAATAAAATTTGTTTTGGGTTAAGTTTGGCTTAAGTACACATATATACAGGTCAACTTTATGGTGTATGCAGACTCCTGATTCTTTTCCCGACGATGAAGACGATACATAGTGTGTGCATGACGCCATTACGCACGTGCGCCAAAATGGCGCCTTTCATGTGTATGACCCCCATATCCCTTTAGCCAGACATAATTTATGGGTGCTCGTTAGAACTATCCCTGTGGGGCAGCTCTAACGAGTGCCAACAATCTATGCTCCAGATGGATGTGATTGGTACATAACACCATGCTCAACATAAGACGAACTTCATATGTAAATATGTAAATGAAAATAACGAGAAAAATATAATTGTAGAACTTACATTTCATGCTCAGTTGCAAATAAAATGTAGTTATACAATTATAATTTGTTCTCATATATGCTCAAAACATAAATGTTGGCTAACATAAATGTTGCATATTCCTTATTACTGTTACTTTACGATAACACACCCGTGCAATATGGTGCGTTTTTCACATCTCCAAAATGGCAATTTTTCTTACGAAAATCCGTTTTTTTTGTTTTGTTTTGTTTTCTTATTTATACTTCAAACATAGGCTGTGATCTTTAGTAGGAACGACTCTTACGAGTACCCTCAACCTATGTATTGGAGCATAAATAAAGAAAGATAACTTATACCCCCGTAAACCCGAGTTTCTCTATATAAAGTGAGGTTTAGGGGTGTGCCCGTTGCACGGACAAAACATGTCGGCGAGTATAAACACAGCGGGATGTACAGGTAGCACAATAAAAATAAATTCAGTTATTTATATAATTTTATTGCTTAAATTATAAACATTTGTTATACCGTTTAACTAACAAACTCTTAAATAAAAACAATCATCACGAATGCAAGCCTATATGAATTTGTCCCTCTTAAAACCCACTTTTATATATAAATAGTAAAACTGGGATTTAGTTTTAAGTTTTGTCAGAACAAAAACAGCCGCTCGCCGGCAAAATTAAAGCAATTAAAAACAGTCTGTAATGAAGGACGATTAGATTTAACTAGTACCGATAATCGTTTTTTTACACCCACATTAATCGGTACACGATTAACTAAAGTGTTAATTAAATTAACCCAAATGGAATCTTCCATCTTATATATTTCGAAATTTAGGGGTGTCAGGTTGTGTTTTCTTCAAAATTTATTCGGCGCCCTGATCAGACGACGCCGCGTTCTGCGGCGTCTGATCTGGGCATTCAGTGTTTGACTACCCAAATGGAATTTGCCATCTTATATATTTCGAAATTTAGGGGTGCCAGGTTGTGTTTTCTTCAAAATTTATTCTGGAAGTGGCTAAACTTTATCAAACAGCGTAGGCCCTGATCATACGACGCCGCGTTCTGCAGCGTCTGATCTGGGCCTGCAGTGTTTGACAAGGCATCCCTTTGTGGGTTTCTGATACTGAATGGGTTAAAAGTGAATAATACTAATAAAATAATAATAATAATAATGAGAATAAAAAAAATAATAACTAGAGCAGGTTGATGGCGCACGATCGCAAATTCCCGCGCTGTGAAAACCTTAATTGTTACAATAAAAGGACCCAAAGTACTTCTTTCTGGCCTCCGGTGAACTCAAGACATGTCTCGGGACAGGTTATAACACATTTCAACTATTGTTCGGCAAAAAAAATAGAGTACCCCACCTACCCCTTGGGTACGAGTTGACCAAAAGAGGTACGAGTTGACTAGGGGGTACGAGTTGACCAAAAAACGGGTACGAGTTGACCAAAAACAGGTACGAGTTGACTCAGGTACGAGTTGACTTAGGTACGAGTTGACCAGTTACCTTAACTATAGGCGTGCACGCCAAAGTTGCCTTCGGCAACTTTGTCCATGCCCGTATTAAAAAATGTATTTAGAAAAACAGCCAAAATATGCAAGTAAATATAAATTTATGTTTAACTGACATCTTTGAACAGAATTATTCGATGTTGTTGGTAGAAATGAAAGGTCTTTATTTATACTTTTAACAACTGGATGTGATGACATCACAGAACTCTTTACTAAGGAAATACTGCGAGGGAACAAAGTGTCACCGAAACAGGTCAGTCACCATTTCTGGGCCTCCTACGATACTTATTTGAAATTGTTCACGGACACACGCACGCACGACGGACAAGATGTGATCACAAAAGCTCACCATGTCACTACGTGGCAGGTGAGCTAATTAAAAAAATATTCTAGGCCTTCCCGATTCGATTATTTCAACAGTTTACAGGTTTAAGGTGCTGAGGATTATGTAGCTAAGTTTACCTCTTTAGTGAGAGCTAGGGACTAACTTCCCATCACAGGTCCTGGTGTATGAATATCATTAGACCTGTCACCAGTAACGATTCTGATTCTGTATACTCTATAAGCAGGCAATAAGACGACAACAGCCCATTTTGATAGCTATTGATAATGTCGCATTTTCGTTTCGTTGAGAAAAAAATAGTATTCGATTCTAGCTTTGGTGTGAACTTATTGACACCAGGCAACATGTAAACTTCCGGTTACTTTTGTGAAATGAATTAAATACAAATTAGCGCTTTTCACAGCCTAATAATGGCTTACAAAATCAACAAACAAAGTCAAAACCCTTATGAAACCCTTGAGCGTATGCTCAACAAAACGACTCTCTCAACACAACGTGTTGCACATTCAAATATCGTTGGTAAGTTGAACCCATAAATCACAGGCCTGGATTGAATGTTATCTTGTTTCCCCAATTTTAGCCTGATGCTTATCAAAGTCTGTTGTCAGTTCACCGTCAGTTCCATTCAGTATATTGTTCTCTCCTCAGATTTACGAAATGTACAGGTCTGCATTACTAAATAAGCCATATGAAATTATCATAAATCCCGTAAATTGATCGAGAGACTATTTGCATATTTTATCATAAACAAACTTCTATTAAGCCAACAGAATTATTTGTACATGTACCTGTTTGCTGTTACCCACCAAATAAACATTTACTCTGTGTTATTATTCATTTTCAATGTTCCTCTTGTATTTGCAACTACATATCAGCTTTATATAGAATTATGGTCCTGTATTAGATACCTCAAAATGTTTGGAGTGTATTTGTATAGGGTTCGCCGGTCATCCGGGTACTTTCGTTTGTCACGTGATAGCAACGAGCACGCAGGTGAAAACAAACGCCATTTTGAATAAGCAAATAGTGTAAATAAAACCAAAGTCACTAGCATATTTCTTACAATTTTGATAAAACATGCCAAAAATCTGTAGTGCAGGTGGTTGTACAAATCATCATTTACAACTGGATAAAAAGCTATCGTTCTATCAGTTCCCAAATGGAGAAAAACATCCAGAGAGACGGTCTCGGTGGATGAGGGCCTGCAGTCGCCAGAACGCTGATGGTTCAGACTGGATTCCTTCATCAAAATATGTTTACATGTGCAGTGAACATTTTATAACAGGTAATTGATTCACAATACATAATTGCTTTGTTGACAATGAACTGAAATTGTCCTTTCTATTGGTAAAATTGTCTGTTGATTTCTCTCTAGCAACACGAATTCGGCACGAACTAGTGCTCGTATTTCTCCCTTTCAACAACATTTCTGCACTTACCGAGGCGATCCTTTGGAACATCACCACAGGTGTTGGATGGGTGACTAAATTTAGAAATTGATTTTAATTAACTTTAAAGTGTAGAAAAAAAACCTCCTTACTTAAACCAAGATCAAATGAGCAGTTTGATCTGGGTCCACACTGTTTGCAGAAATGACTTAAAGCTACCGGCAATCAACAATTTTTTTACAGGCAAACAGTGTGGACTCAGATCAGACAGCTCCTCTGGGCAATCTGATCTGGGTTCACACTATTTGCAGAAATGACATATGACATGCAAACCGTATGGACCCAGATCAGATGAGCAGTCTGATCTGGGTCCACACTGTTTGCAGAAATGACTTAAAGCTACCGGCAGTCAACGATTTTTTACAGACAAACAGTGTGGACTCAGATCAGACAGCTCCTCTTAGCAATCTGATCTGGGTTCACACTATTTGCAGAAATGACAAGCAAACAGTGTGGACCCAGATCAGATCACCTCGGAATAGCTATTCAACCGCAAAATAGCACGGTGGGAAATGTCTCTCGGTGCATGAAAGACAGGGTTGGTTGGTTGTAGCTAAGAACCATTTCTCCGTATAGATTTTTGTTTAATTTGGGGTTTTACAGTCCTTTCAACCCAAAGTGTGGACCCCTTTATCGTATCGATTCTTTGGGCTTGTCCACCTTTGAGATACATTTTGGGGGAGGTAAATAAATTCACTGGAACATCCACAAGCAGAACTTGTCTTTCCCATGTGTGACTAGGGCTGGCTAATCAGAGCTGAAGACATTATAGCAGTATTTAGCTAAAACTTTGGTCAGTAACACTGTGTGATTGGTTTTATATTTGAGAATACTTCCCAAAACTGGAAGTCGGTGTTATTTTGACAATAAACAGAATGTCAAACCTACCTTGACACTTGGATAGAGTATATTTCCCCGAGTCCATGACACCTCCGAATACACAACACTTGACACTAGTCCGTAGACATCGGTTATCAGGCAGCTGTTATTTCACTAAATGGAAATTTCCCGCCTCGTTATTCTTTACTTTTAATCATTTTTACTTACAGTAACATGCATTTTCAGGTTAAAAAAACGATTTTATTCAATGTAATTGATAGCGATCTAAAGGGAAATTGCCGGTCGCTCTGTTATTGTTTTCACCTCCAAAATGGCGGCCTATCGGTTGCTACGGGAAGTGACGTCACGCCGGCGAACCCTATACAGTAGGATAATTTGCTTGTGTAACAGATTTCTTTCATGCTACGGAAAATGACAAATTTATGGTGACAAATTGTGGTATTTTTTTTAATTAACTTAGACTGGATGCTCATTGTGGAAGTACTAAGCATGTTTATAATAAACATCAGATAAACAAGTGAGTGACATTACGAAAACACATCCTTGTGACATAGTGCATTCTTTCATATCTCAAAAAGGGCTATTATTCTGATGAAAAATTGTGATAATTTCCATATTAATGCCTCAAACATAGATTGTGGGTACTGGTTAGAACCGCCTCATCGAGGCGGTTCTAACGAGTACCCACAACCTATGCCTTGGACTAACTTCCCACGTCACAGGTCCTGGTGTATGAATGTCATTTGACGTGTCACCAGTAACAATTCTGATTCTGATTGGAACAGAAATTAGAAAAATAATGTATACCCCTGTAGACCCCAGTTTTCTCTATATAAAGTGGGGTTTAGTGGGGTGTACATTTCAAGGACTTGTTCACGTGATGAAATGAACACATACACCTGTAAATCCCTCTTTATTTAGATAAAAGTGGCATTTACAGAGGTATACATAATTTCAACATAGTTTGTAGGTACTCTTTAGAGCTGCCTCAATGAGTATGCAGAACCTATGCTTGGACTAGAGATGCATTTAAGGAAAGTTTAAAGACATTAGGATAAGACATCCATGCGCTAAAAAGGCATCTTTTTAAATCTAAATCTAGAACTGACATTTTCTAGATGAAGATTTTCAATATTTTTCTTATTTCAGGTCATATTATTGATAGTTGGTGCTCATTAGAACCGCCTCATTGAGGTGGTTCTAACGAGTTCTCATAATCTGTGTATTTGAGCAAAAAGAAAGAAATTAATGATTACCCCCTCAACCCCACTTTGTTCATTGCATGGATTTGTTAACTTCATGATGTGATGAAAAAAAAAAAACATCTGAAAAATGCTAGTGTTAGAGATATGAAAGAAAATTTTTTACCCTGGCATGTCCCACTTTACTGTATACAAAGTACTGTTTAAAAGGGTATTCTTGACATGGCCATGTTAACATGATAGTTTATATTAACCCTTTTTGTACCAAATGGAATCTTCCTCCTTATATATAGCAGGAGTCCATTTCAAAATTTGGGGGTGTCAGGTTGTGTTTTCATCAAAACTTACCTACAAAAATGAATGAACGTTAAGCAAACACTGGAGGCCCTGATAAGATGCCGCATTCTGGGACGTCTGATCTGGGTCTGCACTGTTTGCCAGGGTACCTGTTTAGGGG
Organism: Lucinisca nassula; assembly: GCA_963580285.1. NCBI lineage: Eukaryota > Metazoa > Mollusca > Bivalvia > Lucinida > Lucinidae > Lucinisca > Lucinisca nassula. The sequence continues at coordinate 10,879,342 of OY757024.1, forward strand.
TTTCTGGTACTAAATGGGTTAAATAAATTAAAACAATAATGAAATAACAACATACTCACAAAACAATTAGCCTGGATTATACAAAGAAAGCCATTTTCAATTTCTTCTAAGTCTTTTAAATGTGCTTTTTCATTTCTATCAGACTCTTCTTAAAATACAACATACAGAATGGATCTTGGGATGTTTAGCAAATCATACAGTGGTGAAAAACAGCAGTCAGTGCACTCAGTAAGGTTTTCAGTGGATTCAAGCAAACATTTAAAACAAAAATATAATAAGGAACAAGATACATATACCCATAAAAGACCAGTTTCAACCAATGTTTCAGGTATACAATTTTTCTTCAAGGTTACATAATTTCATTGCTCCCTTACCTGTGGATAGGTATTTTGAAGGTGAAATGCATGTACCTTATTTTGCCAGTATCATCTGGCTAGCACATTGATCAGTGTGGGGTAGTGCTATCTTTTGTGGCTCTGGAATTGTTGTTTTTGTAGTTGTTTTAGGGTTGATTGTCTGTCAGTTGACACAGAATTACTAAGTAGTAAGCACAGAAGCTCCTCACTGCTGACTATCACTGAATTGTAGGAAATCCAGTTCACTATTCTTATATTACCGGGTATATAGAGTTGATTTGATTTTTTGATTTGATTTGAGGTTTAACGTCCCCGTCAACACTGTAAAGGTCATTTTGGAGACGTTGCTTCCAATTTTGTGGGACTTTTACCCGACACTGAGATGAAATGACATCTCAAGCCCTGTCGCCCAATGAAACCAATAGGGTTTATTAGCATGGACGGTCCGCCTCGCACCGCGGTTCCTGGACAGGCTTAGATCCTCTAAGCGGTTTACCAGTACTAGTGTGCGGGCCGGATTCAGCTTTGCGTGGAAGCATCATGCAGCCCATATATTTCTTCAAGCCCCTATGGGCGGGGGCTTATATAGAGTTGAGGCCGGAGTGTTGCATAAGAGGGTGATCTATAAAATCAGGACCAGAATCTGGACTGGAATTATGTCCTGGGTATGGCAAACAGTGTAGACCCAAATCAGGTACTACTGAATGTGGTGTCTGATCAGGGTCTACAGTATAGTACAGGAATTTAACCCATTTAGTACTGGAAACCCCAAAATGGGTACCAGGGTAAACAGTGCAGGCCCGGATCAGAATGCGGCATCTGATCGGGGCCTACACTGTTTGCGAAAAGCCAAGCCATTTACCAAATAAATTTTGAAGAAAAAAAAAAAAAAAACAGACACCCCTAAATTTTGAAATGGACTGCTGTTATACATAAGGAGGTAGATTCGGTTTGGTACAAAAAGTGTTAAGGGCCTTAAAGGGTTACATGAAACAGTCTAAGTACCCATTCAGGACTCAGAGACAGTGCTGTCAGTACTTTGATCTATATGAAAGTTACTGACATCAGGTTAAGAAGTCCGTGAAATGAACACCCCTTTAAATCCCACTTTATACAGAGAAAAGTGGGGTTTACATGGGTATGCATTATTTTCCTTTTTTTGCTCAAACCACATAGATTGTGCTCACTCATAAGAATTGCCTCAATAAGCACCCATAATCTTTGTTTGGACCAGAAATAAGAAAATATCAAAATTTTTCATCTGGAAAATGCTAGTTCTAGATATATTATGATAACACACCCTTTTGACAGTGTATTTTATCACATCTTCAAAACGGCTACCCCTAATTTTGACATTTGACCAGCCCAAGTGACCTTGAATATTAGGCCAAGGTCACCAAAACCTAGTCAACACTTTGTACTCTTCCAGTGTTAAATTCAAGTAAGCTTGAAAATAATTTGTTTCAGAGATAGGCTAGGATTTATTGAATTTGAAGATGCAAAATTAACAAAAATTGACGATGTTCATAAAATAGTTGCTGCAGATGTAGTACATTGTATTTTACTTTATCAGTTACCTCCTGTATATATTGCTATATTTACATTTCCAGTGTAAAGTCTAATGTAAACCTATAGAAAACAATTGCGTTCATACGTCAATGAACGCATAGAATCACATGATTTTCAGTGACGTTAAATGACATCATTCTAAACCATTGTTCTCTACGGGCATTGATGACGTCAACACTGCTCCGCTCTTTGTAGAAAAACAGCGTGTAAAAGTTTTTCAGGGTAAAAGTTTGCCCTACAAGCATTTTTTTTCGCCCAGTGATGAGGGGCAAATAATGTAAATACAAAAAATAACCTTAATTTTTCTGCTTTTCATGAAAATATGAACGACAGTGGGTGGCTAGCAAAGTTTACATGAACCCCTTCGGGGTTCATTTACTTTGCACGCGACCCACTGCGTTCATACTTCCATGAACTGCAGAAAAATAAATTTTATTTCTTAATTGTAATGCATTGACCTGATAAAGATAATGCTATCTCAGGACAAGTGAGCTTTATCACCTCAACATGACATTGCACTTTTATGAATGAACCGGACTACTGGAAAAATGACAAAAATGTCATTGCTACTGGAAAAAAATGAAAAAAAAAATACTTGAAAAAAATATCATAGGAAAATATGGTCAGCTGATACTAAGTATATCGCCTGCAAGAATGCGGGGACGCACTGAGGACCATCTAAAACTGATCATAAATTGTTAATTTAAGAGTGTACAAGGGGATAAACTGATAAATAGAATACCAGATTCGTGTCATTTGATATCAAGTTTATCACGCTCGGCTTCGAGAACGCATGTAGAATTGCTCGGCAAGCCTCGCGATTCTACAAGCGTTCTCGAAGCCTTGCCTGATAAACTTGATATCAAAAGACATGAACCTGGCATTCTCTATTTAGAGGAAGAACATTTAAGTAGGAATTTACCCAATATATTTGTCTAACAAACAGAGGAAATAATGAGTGGTAGTGATATATCTTTAAAAATAAAGATATGCGTTTCATGCGTGAAACATGATACCACATATATATATTTATGCCGAATTATCCCACCCACTTTCTTTATCATGTTTCTCAATAACTAGGGATTACATTACAAAACCAATACTATTTAAGTAAATGGGACACTATAGGCAGTATATCAGGAGAAAATGAAGACCCCCCCCCCCCCCCAACCCCCCTTCTTTGGTTCTTTAGTTTGCTTGCTATGGCAACTTAGAATTTCCATTGACTTGTAATGGGGAAAATTGAAAAATGACATTTACTGTCACGTCTTTGCAGATATTTTGACAAAACTTTCATAGAAATATTCTTAAGCAATCATCTGTCTGCCATATGATTTTAGGCCTACAGCTCATTTTTGCTGGTTGCCATGGAAACCAAAAATGAAAAAAAAAATAGAAAAAAAGACTTATTCCAGAAATACATGGCTTTTAATGACCCTTTCCTTTATAATTTATGGATCTTTGTTTGGCTATAACATGGTTGTTCAACTAACACAGTTTCAGCTTCCCCGCAACAGTAATGCTATAGAGATGTTGAGGTGTATTTTGCAGGAAAAACTGTCATCTAAGCAGGTCAGCATTCAGTTCCCTAAAAAGGCAAATGCATTGAAACTCAGCTGTATAAAGCCAACACCTATCTTAAGAAAACACATTTTGATTATCCCTTATGTGCTTGCTTAATCCATTGTATGCGGGAAACCCGTTGGCAAACAGTGCAGGCCCAGATCAGACGCCGCAGAATGGGGCGTCTGATCAGGGCCTGCACTGTTTGCTGATAGAATTTTCAGTCAAAAAGAGAATAAAAATGAAAAAAAAAAACAGACCTGACACCACTTGTATGACTTATAGTCTTGTTTGTTTGCTTTGAGATTTAACATCCCCGTCAACACTGTAAAGGTCATTTTGGAGGCGTTGCTTCCAATTTGGTGGTACTTTTACCCAACATTGAGATGAAATGGCATCTCAAGCCCTGCCGTCCAATGAAACCAATAGGGTTTATAAGTATAGACAGGCCGACTCGCACCCCTTTGCCTGGGCAGGCTTAGATCCTCTAATCGGTTTACCAGTACTCTTGTGCGGTTGGTTTCAGCTCTGCGTGGAAGCATCATGCAGCCCATATATTTCTTCAAGCCCCGATGGGCAGGGGCCGGTGTATGACTTATGGACTTGTCCATTATATACTAATATATAATATAGCAATCGAAGAGTCCACCATTATACAATGAGTTAATACAAATATGATGATTTTGATCTCTTTTAGAGTTGGGAGCTCGTATGGTTTCCAGCAAAGCTGTAGATTTTAAAGAAGAACATGAGCGCCAACTACAGGACGTGGCAGATGAAGTTGAAGAAAGAGCAACAAGAGAACTGAAAGCAGCACTGAAAAGATTAAGAGAGGAAAAGGATGCAGAAAGAGCCAAAGCACTGAAAAACCAAAAAGAGGTTACACTTTTTTTGCCATTTTTATATACCACATTCAACCTGTTTAACTGGCAAAAGAATGTGCACTGTACTGGTTAACTGTTTACATATATGCCTGCCCAGGAAAAGTTTGGATAGATAAACTGACCGGCTCAAAAATAACCTAAATAGTGTTGAATGGGTCATTAAACTCCAATACAATCAAACAAACAAACAACCTGTTTAACACACATACCACTCATTCTCAAATGAATTAGGATATTGCAGTCGATATACATTTTCTGAAATCAAGCAGTCATTTTTTTCCTATGCATTTGTTAATATGACAGTACAACACCTCCAAAAGATATCATGATAAAACTCTGGTCATAAAGTACTTGTCAAGGAAAACGAGTCTTGGGAAAAACTGGTTTTGTAATGCGAGTTTTCTTTGTTTGCGCACTTACAAATTCGCAATTCCACTAGAAAGAAAAATATTAAGTTGTTTCCATAAAGTTTACCTATTCTTAATAGGGAAATAGCTTCCTTTATCAGGACCACGTGGAGTCTTACTTCAGTATTTCTCCCTGATTATTACTTTTTAAAAATATTTTTGCATACAGGCAAACAGTGTGGACCCAGATCAGACTGCTCCTACAGGAGCAGTCTGATCTAGGCCTACACTGTTTGTAGTAAATAACTTTTAAGTGAACCAGCAGAGGGCAAAGCAGACAACAATTGCCATGATTGGCATTTTATGGGTTAATCAAATAGTATATACTATAATATGCTGAAAATACATGTATATGATGTTTAATCCTTGTACCGCTGAATACTTAAATATTGCCACACCCATTTCTGCCTATCAGCCAATCAAAATACTTGATGTAATTTTTTCCTGCAAATTCACCAACTGAATGACAAAAAGTGAAGCCATCTGCAGAGTAATTGATAAGGGTCATATCTTCGTAAATACGACTCTAAAATCGAGCAAATACGCCTAGAACTGAAGAAAGAGTCGTACCGAATACGACCATCAAATTGGTGATACGCCAAGGTTGTTCCATTGCAGTCGTATCGGCAATGTAAAAAAAAAAGAAAAACGCGCTGCCTGACAAAAAGCAAACGAAATCGTGGTAATTTTCGCCGCATCATAGTCTTCAAACAAAAACTGTTCCAATCTTCAAGAACGATTCGAAGTTAATCCATTCATGGATGATAGCATTTGTTTTAATAACACTAAAACACTTCAACCTTACCTTTTGACGATCATATATTGAATACCCATCCGTTTATATTTAATCAGCCTCAAGTTATGACAACTATCAACATGATTAGGAAACCGATTATTGATGCGTGATAACATAACAGTATTTATTATCTATGAGAAAGCCGCCCGCATTATTAACTTTATTAACTTAATCAGATGACAAAGCCTGAAGCATGAACAGTAACTTGCGTGCATAAAAATACTATCCTGAATATTGTATGGCAACCCAGTGACTCCTACGGAGTGTCATCTTGGAGAAAAAAAAATTGGGTTCGACAGACCTACAGATTCACATTGTCATGTAGTTAGGAATTAAATATCAAAACAGACATGCAAACGATAAAAAGTTTAGCCCACTTTTTCTTTTTGTAAATGTGAACAAACGTGAAATCAACAAGTTTCTCCGGAAAAAGCAAAAAAAAAAATCAAATGCATGAGAAATTTCTGGCGGATATTTCTCACAAATCGCAGAAATTCACATGGATTTGACTGTCTTGTACTGATATGGATAACTCTGTATTTTGTGGAAAGCCAAAACAGAAGCAACAACAACTTGACTAACAGGAAAGTTACAATTAATGAAACAGCGAATATATATCCGACCACGCAGCGCTAGCGCTAGCTCTTTCTGCTTAGCGACCGCAGGCCACAGATGCAAGAAAATTTGCGCCCATGACTCATTTTTAGCGTCCTTTGGCCATTGGCGAAAACTCTTAACTGGGGGCTTAAAAACCTTGTTTATTGCCGTTTTCCAACACATGTATGTCGGCGCCTTTGATTATTGCATCATGGTGGTTGTTTACTTTTGGACTCTACTTCTATTCTTCATACTTTTATAATCCTGAAGTATTTCTCTCTCGAAACATTGTCATCAATGCACGTCTGAGATAGAACCACTGCTGCACAGACTGATCTCTTTGCCCGCCGTGTTCCTTCACTGGTCGTACGTTTTATTGTATTTTTACCGAGCGCTGAATTTCCAGCCTTTTACAGATCGCATGGAGTTGGTACAATTATTGGAAATTTCCCGCCTTTGAACACGTAGCACATAAGGCCGCTGCAGATAGAAAATTGGGAAAAGAAAACATGGGTTTGAAAACGTTTTGATGACAATATGATCTGTGTGAAGGCTGAAGACTCCGATCAGCCTGCACAGTCTGCTCAAAACGACCCTGTAATGGCGTCTGGGATATTCCAAGAACACATGCGAAAAATATGACCGCATTGGCTACATTTACAGGCTGATCTGACACTTCCTTAGAAGAAAAAGTAATTTTTCATTTTGCTGTCCGCCAGCTGATTCACATGAAAATGTATATCGGTATGTTACCATGATAGAATATGTGTTTAACGCCTTTTACATATGGCCATTTCCATGTCTGATATTAATATAAGTGCACTTAGCAGTCACCCTGTGATGACAGATGAAGATACGACACTAGTTTTGAATTTAGGAGTACCGATACTCCCAAAGAATCACAGGATACGCCTATAGTCTTTGGTTGAAGGAGTAACAGTACTCCTCGGGCAAAAGCTTATCAATAACACTGCATCTGATCTAGATCTACATTGTTTGTAAAGGAAGAGCATATCCTGGTTCTGCAGGAAATGAGTTAAACTTTTTCAGTCCAGTTCTAAAATTTAACCCATATCCTGCAGAATAAATTAGTTGAGCCACACCCATTTCTGGCTACCAGCAAATCAAATGACTTGTTACAATGTATTTGTTCAATTCACAAAGTACATGTCTAACAGTGTAGATCTTGATCAGATGGAAGCCATCTGATCTTGATCTGTACTGTTTGCAAAGGAAGGGGTATCATGTTCCGCAAGATAAGGGTTTATTTAATTATCATTTACTGTATTTCCAGTTTTATGAGAAATTGGCCCAAAGAATAGAGGAACAAAGAAACCACCATGAAGAAGAGAGAGAACGAGAACTGTTGAAGAAGTTTATGAAAGAGAAAGAGGTGGCACTAGAGAAACAGTGGGAGGAGTGTGAGAAACTGAAGGAGGAGGCTGTTGCTGCTGCCTGTGAAGCTCTGGCCAGAAAGCTACGGCTAGAGTTTGATATAGAGAAACAACAAGCTGTTACAGATGCCTTGAATATTGCCAAGGTTAGAATACATTTTTGTACACATTGCAAAAATTTATAGAATACATTTTTGCACTTATTTTAAAAGTAAGAATACATTTTTGGTTAGAATACATTTTTGCACGTATAGCATGGGTTGGAATAGATCTTTTGCACATATTGCAAAGGTTTATAGAATACAATTTTGCACTTATTTCAAAAGTTAGAATACTTTTTTTGCATTTTGTACATATTAAAAAGTCAGAATACAGTTTTTACACCTAATACCAATATGACTTTGGAATATTTTTACCAGGGTTTAAGGACATTTACCTTGTCGTCGTAATTCATGAATGTCAGAATCAGTGCATTATCACATGCACATGTTCATGAATCCTGGGTCATAACTGATTTATCTCATAACAGGAAAAGTCTCAATGGTAGAGGAAAACCAGAGAATGCAGAGAAAAACACCTGCATTTCTGTAAACAAAACTTAAATTTCTTTCATTTTTCTGAATGGCGGTCTCATAGTCATAGACTTATATAAATGCATATGTGTAATGAAAAATTTGCAATGAAAAAAAAGCAACAACAAATAAAAATGCCTAACTTTAAACCATTTTCCTTTGCATATCATAGGGCTATTCTTAACCCATTTTGTACCAGAAACCCCAAAATGGGTAACTGGCAAACAGTGCAGACCCAGATCAGTCTGATCAGTGCCTACACTGTTTGCAAAAAGTTAGCCACTTTCCAAATAAATTTGGAAGAAAACACAGTCTGACACCTCTAAATTTTGAAATGGATTTGTGCTATGTGTAATGTGGAAGATTCCATTGGGTAAAAAATGGGTTAAAGGAAAGAATTTGCTCCAAAGAATAATCCCCACCTGCCCACACCACCTATGTTTGGAAAAGGGCGAATTTTTCCATAATTTTCTTGCCTTACATAGCTATTCTTTCTTCTTGATATGTCACTGATACCGGTAGTTATCTATGATGATACTTAGTCAGGCCCTTTATGCTCAGAATCATAGCTTAGTACAAGTACATGTAGTTGACTGGATTACATAATAGGTATAGAGGACCCTCGTTATAACGACAGAATTTTGTTCCCTATTATTGTGCTGTTATAAAGAATTTGCCGTTATAAAGAATCCCAGTTAGGAGTATGATAGATAATAAAAGGCTTTTTCTCCATTATTACTCCAAGAAACAAATGTTATAGATATTTGTTAGAATCGCCTCTGCAAGAAACAAATGTTATAGACATTTGTTAGAATCGCCTCACAGAGGCGATTCTAACAAATATCTATAACATTTGTTTCTTGGAGTATTAGATTACAAGACCCTTCCATGACTATGGACTGGATTTGTGCATTTCCAACACGAGGGGAGCACATGCCACTCGGAATCGAGGCTAAGCCTTTAGCTAAATAGTCATTCCATTGAAATTGTCGTTATAACGAGTTTTGTTGTCATAACAAATGTCTGTATAAAGAGGGTTGATTGTATATAATACTTGCCCTGGCATAGATGATAATCAGAATATCACCATTTATTAAATTTGCACAATATATTCGGTTGTTATTTGCTGTTTTAGAAAACAGAGGTATTTGGTCATTTCATCATTAAGTCTAACTGAAACAAACTGACTAACAGTTTTCTTTTACCTTTATCCTGCTGAACACAACAACCCCCTTTGCAAACATTGCAGATCCAGATAAGATTGCTTCTTAAAAACATCTGATCAGGATCTACACTGTTTGCCATGCAGTTTGCAACATGAACAGTTACATTATACCAAGTACTTTCATTGGTTGCTAATTAGCAATTAGTGTGGCTAAATTAATTTATTCAGCAGGAATGTTCAATATAAATTTCTCCTCTCTCAAGATTCTATTCATGTCTTGTTCATTATGATAATCAGAAAAAATGATTACATACTGAAGCATTAATGCATTTTTAATCCCCCACCGCGAAGCGGAGCGGGGATTATAGGAATGGCCTTCGTCTGTCCGTCCATCCGTCCGTCTGTCCATCCGCACCAACAAATGTATAGTTAGGTGGCTATGTAAATGGACAGAATCAATGTAAGTCTATGGGATTTATTCCGTTAGACACCGAAAATACTTCTTTTCAGTGGCTAAAAGTAGCCACTTAAGTATCAATCCTGCCAAAAATAGCCACATAAAGTATACATCCGTCTGTGTGTCCGTAACACTTTCTTGTCTGCTCCATATCTACTGAACCCTTTGATAGATTTTCATTAAACATTGGTCAGTTATTCGTCTCAGTGAGCTGGTGTGCAGAACCCATAAATGAACGATGCCGACTCAAGGTCAAGGTCATGGTTGAAGGTCACGAGTTTGAAACTTTGAATTTTTTGTCCGTTCCATATCTCCTTTACCCATGGAAGGATTTTCATTAAACTTTGGTCAAATATTCTTCAGTGAGATGATGTGCAGAACCCGTATCCGTTCGTCCGTCTGTCAGTTTGTCCGTCCGTCCGTCCGTCTGTCTGTAACTTTTTCTTGTCCGCTCCGTATCTCCTGAACCCTTTAATAGATTTTCATTAAACTTTGGTCAATAATACCTGTCAGTTAGCTGGTATGCAGAACCTATAAATGAACCATGCCGACTCAAGGTCAAGGTCATGGTTGAAGGTCACGAGTTTGAAACTTGGAATTTTTGTCCGTTCCATATCTCCTTTACCCTTGGAAGGATTTTCTTTAAATTTTGGGCAAATATGGTTTACAGTGAGTTGATGTGCAGAACCCATGTCCGTCCATCCATCTGTCTGTCAGTCCGTGCGTCCGTCCATCCATCTGTCCGTAACTTTTTCTTGTCCGTTCCATATCTCCCAAACCCTTCAATAGATTTTCATTAAACTTTGGTCAATTATCCCCCTCAGTGAGTTGATGTGTAGAACCTATCAATGAACCATGCCGACTCAAGGTCAAGGTCACATTTGAAGGTCATGAGTTTAAAACTTGGAATTATTGTTCGTTCCATATCTCCTTTACCCCTGAAAGGATTTTCATTGAACTTTGGTCAATTATCCCCCACAGTGAGCTAACCATGCCAACTCAAGGTCAAGGTCACAGGCAAAGGAGACAAGGTTGTGCCTTGATACAAAATGCGGCGGGGGATTTGGCTGTCCTTCAGACTGCTTCCTTGTATTAGTTATATCTAAATTTCTGTATTAGGAAACCATCACGAAAACATACCTATAAAATTCTGACCCCCTTGAACCTCACTTTTATATAGTAGATCTGGGGTTTACAGGGGTAAACCTTTTTTCTTATTTCTGCTCTAAAATATAGATTGTGGGTACTCTTTAGAACCGCCTCATCGAGGTGGTTCTAACATGTGCCCACAATCTATATTTTGAGCAGAAATAAGACAAATATCACAATTTTTCATCTTAAAATTGTCTTTTTTTCGGCTGTAAAATTTACAATGTTTTGTATAGGCGTGTTTTCGTAATCATTTATGACCGACCTTGGTTTTCATAGAAACACTATTTCTGCTGGATCATTGATAGTCATGTGGACATCAGCAGTATATTTTTGCCTGTACAGTCCAACCTGTATTTAGCAAGCACCTAAGGGATAACCAAAATGTGCTTGCTTAAGACAGGTGCTTGCTTAATACAGGTGAAATTTAACACATTCACCTTTCATGGGAACTGAATGCCTGCTTGCTTAAGACAGGTTGCTTGCTTAATAGAGGTGGCCGCTTAGACAGGTTTTACTGTATATTTAATTTTGGGGCAACTGATAAATTAGAGCAAGTCGATGGCATGCCATTGCATATCCCCATGCTGTGAAAACCGTGTCACAATAAAAGGACCCAAAATTCTTCTTTTTGAGCTCTGGTGACCCAAAGACATGCCCCCCCCCCCCCCCCCCCACTCTCCCCGCCCAGGGCAAAATTTTTGCACCACTGTATACTACTCTTCATTACTTTGATTTGACATGCAACATGACTTTGTTTCCACAAAATAGATTTAGTTTATTTTTGACCACTTGGACATGGTCAGGCTCCCCATGAGGGGTCACATCAAAATTCCAAATACTTGCCTCCAGCCCTGATACATAGGGCTATTAACCCTTCTCTTGCTGAATATTCAGTTTAGCCACACCCATTTCTGACTTTGAACCAATCAGATTACTTGATTTAATTTATTCTTACAAAACCATAAACTTAATGTCAAACAGTGTAGATCCTGATCAGATGGCTTCTTCAGAAGCCATCTGATCTGGATCTACACTGTTTCCAAAGATAGGGGTTGTCGTGAACAGCAGGATAAGAGTTAAAACATGTGACAGTTTCAAGATTCTAGCCCAAAAAAGCCTAGGAGAAGTTTTGTTTTGTGACAATAAAAAAAAGGACCCAAAATTCTACTTTTTGACCTCTGGTGAACCCCAGACATGCCCCAGGGCAAAATTTTTGTACCACTGTATTCCACTCTTCATTACTTTTGATTTGATATGCAACATGACTTTGTTTGTTTTTACCTGAAATCCTACTTTTTGACCTCTGGCAGGGCCTGACAAATCCAAAAAATTTCCACTTGCCCACCGGGCAAGAAAAATATTTTTGCACTTGCCCAGCTCAAAATCCTACTTGCCCAGGATTTTGAAACTCAAAGTGGGGTTGGATGTGGGTGGGGGGGGGGGGGAGATAATGGTGACGATGATGACGACCAACATTTATAAATATAATCCAAGGTTTCTGTCAAGTTTCAAGCACAACCACTTTCCATTAGGGTCTAGTTATTTCATGTTAGTGTTTATTTCCCTTTGGTGTCTCTGATGGGAGCTCAGGGTTAATTGTATCGATTCCTGATCATTGCAGTCCTTCCATTTTTTTCCCCGGTAGAAAATACTGTTGTTGTCACAGCCAATAACGGTACCTTTCAAGTTTATTGGTGACAGCGAGATAAAAGATTAAAAGAATAAAGTTTATTTAGCTTGGATTTAATGATCCAACCAGAAGACGAGAACCCACTCTTGTCACAATCGAACCCAAACGTTCACACCCACCCTACAAGCAAGTTCAATGCGATCATCATTTCCGCCGTCCAAAGCGTCGTGCACAAACCACCACTCCCATTTTTCTGCACGCGATCGGTAAATGACGTCATCCGACCCAGCAACACCGCACGTGTTTAACGTCATTGTTTTATTTTAATGGGGCCTATCTCTTTCATAAAAAAAATGTTTGGAACCGGTAAAACATATTTTCTCGATAGCTAAACGGTTGTGGATAGAGGCGCGACTTATCCGCGGTTACCAACATTAAAACATTCGACTTTTTTCCGCCAGCGTCTGCTATTTGGCGCCAAAACATAACCAATCACGAGCTAGTAGAATAGTTCGTTTTTACTACCGTAAGATGGAGCAAATCGTCTTAGGAGCTATTAAATCATTTTCACATTGATTGTGGATTAAATTTTATGGCAGGGATAGTGAGTGAGTGAGTTTTAGTTTTACGTCCCACCAACAGCTAAGGTCATACGGAGACGGGACCTCGGTTTAAAGACTCATCCGAAAGTCTGGAGAAGCCCGGGATCGATCCTGCGATCCCTGGTTTACAAGGCGAGTAGCGTAACCACTGCACCACGGAGGCTTCTGTTTATGGCAGGGATAAACGCAAATTAGAGACAATCTTATTTTCACACCTTGTCAAGCTTATCGATAGCGCTGGCGGTACACACTACACCAGAAATGAAAGACACGCACAGCCGGGCAATCATGTTTAATTGGTAATTATATGACAGGGATTAACAATAGTGTCATAAATGAACCGTTATAAAAACATGGATGGTTTCGTCTTTTGAATTGCCGACAAAGCGGGAATTGTTGCGATTTACTTACTGGTCTAGTTTTACTGTATTTAAATGCATTTATTCTGTAACAGTAAAACACACGGTGTGTTCATAATTGTTTTATTGCCCCCTGTGATATACTGACTATAGCAGATCAAAGGCGGTGATTAGTAGCTCTTGTTGAATCCCCTGACTGAGGCACTTAAGAGGAAAATCAATAATGTACACCAGTCAACAGTAAGTAATTTATTGATTTTCCCCAAGGAGGCCCCTTACCTGTTGAAGACAGAGGACTTCTCCTCAGTCAGCTCTGAGGGCTACATAATATTATGTAATGAAATGATAGTCCTCAATAATCAAGAATAAATGCCTTTAAGGACTCAACTGACGATTGTAGACGATTTTTTGCACTTGCCCGACCGGGCGTCGATAGGTCAAAGTGCACCTGCCCGGCGCGATTTCGGACTTGTCCCGGGCGGCCGGGCAATGGATTTGTCAGCCCCTGCCTCTGGTGAACCCCAGACATGCCCCAGGGCACAATTTTCGTACCACTGTATTCCACTCTTCATTACCTTTGATTTGATATGCAACATGACTATGTTTGTTTTTACAAAATAGATTTTTGACCCTTGTGGCTCACCCCCTGGCCTCACCCCACAGGGTGGGGTTCACATCACAATTCTGAATACAGGGGGTGGGGTCACATCACAATTCTGAATATGTTCCACCAATCCTCATCCATGGGCTATTAACTGTGACAAGTTCAAGATACTAGCTCAAAAAGCCTAAGCGGAATTAACCCTTATCTTGCTGTTCACAACAACCCCTATCTTCGCAAACAGTGTAGATCCAGATCAGATGGCTTCTGAAGAAGCCTTATCTTGCTGTTCACAACAACCCCTATCTTCGCAAACAGTGTAGATCCAGATCAGATGGCTTCTGAAGAAGCCTTATCTTGCTGTTCACAACAACCCCTATCTTCGCAAACAGTGTAGATCCAGATCAGATGGCTTCTGAAGAAGCCTTATCTTGCTGTTCACAACAACCCCTATCTTCGCAAACAGTGTAGATCCAGATCAGATGGCTTCTGAAGAAGCCTTATCTTGCTGTTCACAACAACCCCTATCTTCGCAAACAGTGTAGATCCAGATCAGATGGCTTCTGAAGAAGCCTTATCTTGCTGTTCACAACAACCCCTATCTTCGCAAACAGTGTAGATCCAGATCAGATGGCTTCTGAAGAAGCCTTATCTTGCTGTTCACAACAACCCCTATCTTCGCAAACAGTGTAGATCCAGATCAGATGGCTTCTGAAGAAGCCTTATCTTGCTGTTCACAACAACCCCTATCTTCGCAAACAGTGTAGATCCAGATCAGATGGCTTCTGAAGAAGCCTTATCTTGCTGTTCACAACAACCCCTATCTTCGCAAACAGTGTAGATCCAGATCAGATGGCTTCTGAAGAAGCCTTATCTTGCTGTTCACAACAACCCCTATCTTCGCAAACAGTGTAGATCCAGATCAGATGGCTTCTGAAGAAGCCTTATCTTGCTGTTCACAACAACCCCTATCTTCGCAAACAGTGTAGATCCAGATCAGATGGCTTCTGAAGAAGCCTTATCTTGCTGTTCACAACAACCCCTATCTTCGCAAACAGTGTAGATCCAGATCAGATGGCTTCTGAAGAAGCCTTATCTTGCTGTTCACAACAACCCCTATCTTCGCAAACAGTGTAGATCCAGATCAGATGGCTTCTGAAGAAGCCTTATCTTGCTGTTCACAACAACCCCTATCTTCGCAAACAGTGTAGATCCAGATCAGATGGCTTCTGAAGAAGCCTTATCTTGCTGTTCACAACAACCCCTATCTTCGCAAACAGTGTAGATCCAGATCAGATGGCTTCTGAAGAAGCCTTATCTTGCTGTTCACAACAACCCCTATCTTCGCAAACAGTGTAGATCCAGATCAGATGGCTTCTGAAGAAGCCTTATCTTGCTGTTCACAACAACCCCTATCTTCGCAAACAGTGTAGATCCAGATCAGATGGCTTCTGAAGAAGCCTTATCTTGCTGTTCACAACAACCCCTATCTTCGCAAACAGTGTAGATCCAGATCAGATGGCTTCTGAAGAAGCCTTATCTTGCTGTTCACAACAACCCCTATCTTCGCAAACAGTGTAGATCCAGATCAGATGGCTTCTGAAGAAGCCTTATCTTGCTGTTCACAACAACCCCTATCTTCGCAAACAGTGTAGATCCAGATCAGATGGCTTCTGAAGAAGCCTTATCTTGCTGTTCACAACAACCCCTATCTTCGCAAACAGTGTAGATCCAGATCAGATGGCTTCTGAAGAAGCCTTATCTTGCTGTTCACAACAACCCCTATCTTCGCAAACAGTGTAGATCCAGATCAGATGGCTTCTGAAGAAGCCTTATCTTGTTGTTCACAACAACCCCTATCTTCGCAAACAGTGTAGATCCAGATCAGATGGCTTCTGAAGAAGCCATCTGATCAGGATCTACACTGTTTGGCAGTCAGTTTATGAATTTTTGCAATAAATTACATCAAGAAATTTGATTGGTTGATAGACAGAAATGGGTGTGGCTTAAATGAATATTCAGCAAGATAAGGGTTAATTTGTGACAATAAAAAAAATAACCCCAAATCCTACTTTTTGACCTGGTCACCCCTAGACATGCCCACAGGGCAAAATGTTTTCACCTTCATTACCTTTGATTTGATATGCAACATGATTATGTTTGAACAAACTAAATTTTGACCCCTCAGGCAGTGTTGGTCCCACACCCTTCCTGGGGGTCACAGTAAAATTCTGAATATATTCCTGCAGTCCTCAGCCATAGGGCTAATGTCTGTGAAAGTTTAGCTCGAATAATCTAGGAGCAATGGTGTAACAATTTGCAGATGGACATACGGAAGGCTAATGGACAGGGGGTATGACATGATCCTGCTTTTCTTTGAAAAGCGTGGTTATAAAAAATGACAGCTAATTTATTACAATACATGTTTTGTTTACCTTAAAATCATATCTTCTATTTCATTTCAATTTTTTTATTTTATATTTCTGTTTCAGTGTTTACTGATCTTATGGCCAGGTTTCTATATTTGCTATCTAACAATTTCATACATGCATCTTTCAGCATTTCTTTGAGCCCTTTCAGCCCTGTTTACTGGTAAAGATACATGTACTTTTGCAAACAGTGTAGATCCTGATGAGATGGCTCATAATGAACTATTTCATCAGGATCTACACTGTTTGCCATCCTATTAACCCTTGTCCTGCTGAATATTTATATATGCCACACCCACTACCGATTATCAACCAATCAGATGACTTGATGCAAATTATTGCAACAAATTCACAATCTGAATGGCAAACAATGTAGATCCTGATCAGATGGCTTCATCAGAAGCCATCTGATCTGGATCTACATTGTTTCAAAGATAAGGCATATCCGGGATTAGCAGGACAAGGGTTAATGATTAGGACTTAATCGCCTCTTTTCAAGAATGGACCTGTCCAAATTCAAAGCGGGAGAGTCCATCTCAGAAACTCAGGGGTGAAAGAGTTAATATGCTATACTGTTAAATTTTGAACCACAAAATGAATAACTAATGGCTTACATTAAAAATGTCTATTTTCTCTCTAACTTCTCCTACTGACAGTTCAAACAACTTTTTATTATAACATAGCAGTTTATAAGTTTTGCTATGTTAGATACACTTTAGAAATTATGTTTTCTAACATACTGTTTAATAAAAAAAAGATAGGCTAAATCAGCTTAATGAAAAATATGTTAACCTATTGTATGTGGGGAAAACCCCTAAAGGGGTACCTTGGCAAACAGTGCAGGCCAAGATCAGATGCTGCAGAATGCGGCGTCTGATCAGGGACTGCACTGTTTGCTAACAGAATTTTCAGTCAAAAAAAAAGAGTAAAAACCAAAAAATATGCCTGACACCCCTTATATGACAGATGGACTTGTCCAACATATAACAATGTATGAGTCCACTAGTATACAATGGGTTGATCTGTTGAGTATCCAAATACTGTCACCGTTCAATAGCTTGAACACCTTTGGGACGATGAATTTTTTTTTTTGAGACTGGGGTAGTTTACTTATAAAACCGGACCAGAGGACAGGCCCCCGCCCATTTGCGCTTGGAGAAATTGATTCTGCTGCATGGTGCTTCCACACAAAGCTAAAACCAACTGATTGTGCATGCTCAAATGCAATACTGATTTTTCTTGCTCAATGTAATAAAATCTCTGGTAGTCTGATTGTGCATGCTCAACTGCAATAAAATCTCTGGTAGTCTGATTGAGCATGCTCAAATGCAATAAAATCTCTGGTAGTCTGATTGTGCATGCTCAACTGCAATAAAATCTCTGGTAGTCTGATTGAGCATGCTCAAATGCAATAAAATCTCTGGTAGTCTGATTGTGCATGCTCAACTGCAATAAAATCTCTGGTAGTCTGATTGAGCATGCTCAAATGCAATAAAATCTCTGGTAGTCTGATTGAGCATGCTCAAAAGCAATAAAATCTCTGGTAATCTGATTGAGCAGGCTCAAATGCAATAAAATCTCTGGTAATCTGATTGAGCATGCTCAAATGCAATAAAATCTCTGGTAGTCTGATTGAGCATGCTCAAATGCAATAAAATCTCTGGTAGTCTGATTGAGCATGCTCAAATGCAATAAAATCTCTGGTAATCTGATTGAGCATGCTCAAATGCAATAAAATCTCTGGTAGTCTGATTGAGCATGCTCAATTGCAATAAAATTTCTGGTAGTCTGATTGAGCATGCTCAAATGCAATAAAATCTCTGGTAGTCTGATTGAGCATGCTCAAATGCAATAAAATCTCTGGTAGTCTGATTGAGCATGCTCAAATGTAATAAAATCTCTGGTAATCTGATTGAGCATGCTCAACTGCAATAAAATCTCTGGTAATCTGATTGAGCATGCTCAACTGCAATAAAATCTCTGGTAGTCTGATTGAGCATGCTCAACTGCAATAAAATCTCTGGTAATCTGGTTGAGCATGCTCAACTGCAATAAAATCTCTGGTAATCTGATTGAGCATGCTCAAATGCAATAAAATCTCTGGTAGTCTGATTGTGCATGCTCAACTGCAATAAAATCTCTGGTAGTCTGATTGTGCATGCTCAAATGCAATAAAATCTCTGGTAGTCTGATTGAGCATGCTCAAATGCAATAAAATCTCTGGTAGTCTGATTGTGCATGCTCAACTGCAATGAAATCTCTGGTAGTCTGATTGTGCATGCTCAAATGCAATAAAATCTCTGGTAATCTGATTGAGCATGCTCAACTGCAATAAAATCTCTGGTAGTCTGATTGAGCATGCTCAACTGCAATAAAATCTCTGGTAGTCTGATTGTGCATGCTCAAATGCAATACTGATTGTTCTTGCTCAATGTAATAAAATCTCTGGTAGTCTGATTGAGCATGCTCAACTGCAATAAAATCTCTGGTAGTCTGATTGTGCATGCTCAAATGCAATGCTGATTGTTCTTGCTCAATGTAATAAAATCTCTGGTAGTCTGATTGTGCATGCTCAAATGCAATACTGATTGTTCTTGCTCAATGTAATAAAATCTCTGGTAGTCTGATTGTGCATGCTCAACTGCAATAAAATCTCTGGTAATCTGATTGAGCATGCTCAAATGCAATAAAATCTCTGGTAGTCTGATTGAGCATGCTCAAATGCAATAAAATCTCTGGTAGTCTGATTGTGCATGCTCAACTGCAATAAAATCTCTGGTAGTCTGATTGTGCATGCTCAAATGCAATAAAATCTCTGGTAGTCTGATTGAGCATGCTCAACTGCAATAAAATCTCTGGTAATCTGATTGAGCATGCTCAACTGCAATAAAATCTCTGGTAGTCTGATTGAGCATGCTCAACTGCAATAAAATCTCTGGTAGTCTGATTGAGCATGCTCAAAAGAAAACAACAAAATAACAATAAAATCTTTAGTAATCTGATTGTGCATGCTCATATGCAATAAAATCTCCGGTAATCCAATTATACATGTGCAAAATACAATAAAACCTTATGTGCATGCTCTATAAAACAATAAAAGCTTTTTATGTGCCTGATGCTTTGTCTCTGGTCGGGCTCATCGGAGTCTAACTGTTGGTTTTCTTTTGCTCCAGCATTTCAGTGGTTTCTTGCTGTCGAGTCCTCATCGTTGTCTCACCTCTGTGGTTCTTTGATTTTTGTGTTCACGGAGATGTTGCACTGATGAGTTAGGAGGCCTTCATGCGGACTGAACAAATTATTTGTCTAAATCGCGACGGAAGTAAGGGCGAGGATTGTGGCCACGTAAAATTGATTTAAGCCCCCCGGTGGAAATCTTCCACTGACCGTTCCAAGGCGGCTCTTCTGTGGCGATTTATTTATGTTGTTGTTTGTTACTTGCTGTGTGTATCACTTGTGTCTTTTGGTTTTGGATGGCCATATGGCCATTTTGTGGGAAAGTAACTGTCCTTATGGCCTTCCTTTGTTTAGGTTTCCATTATGATCTGGTCGCTTAATGTTTGTATTTCTTTCCCTTTGGTGTCTTTTATGGGTGGAGTAAGTTAATTGTATCAATTCCTGATCTTTGTTTTACTTCTACTTTACTAATCTGATTATGCATGCTAAAGAAACAATAAAAGCTCTGGGCAACCTGTTTAAGTTTTGACATGGAAGTGCAAGGTTATATTATTGGTTATTAATTTAATGAGATATGGACTCTATAAAAGTTACTTGAGGCGAATTGACCCACTTTCAGGGGATCCATCTCTCTTAAAAGTATTTTTGTCTCCCATATCAATAGGGGTGTACTCTTAGGGAACAAATTATTGTGTTTAAGGGGAATGGGAACACCTGGCACATTTTTCTGCCATTTTCCAAAGGGAGACAACTTTTGGGATTTCCTGTTTTCTTTTCTATAAGTCCTAGCTGTCCCACTGAAAAAAGGGACTACTCTTAAAGGAGCAAATTATTTCCTTTTAAGAGTTGACCCGAACTGACATGGGAGACAAAAATACTTTTGCAGGAGTTGCCTCCCCTGTAGTGTATCCATTCTCCATAAGAGCATATATAAATTATAGAGAATTAATGTGATCTTTGTTCATCATTTCATTCTTTAAGTAATTAATGTAGATTTATAACATCTGGGTTTACAATCAGTTTGCTTTGAGAGTAGACCCCTTTTACAGAGGGGCTGAGTCTATTGGAAAGTAAACAGGATATGCCAAAAGGTTATAGAAATATGATAGAAAATATATCAAGTATATCCTTTTCCCGTAATTCATTGAATATTGCTTTTTGAAACACTGCATGACATTTTGTATTACCGGTAGTCATATAAATAGGAAAATCAGATTATCCACAATGTTTAGGATGGAAAACATTTATAATACTTCCATATACACCACAACCTCATTATTACACTGTTCATTATGGATATAACATGGTTTCAAGATACATCCCAAGAATGTAAAGCTTATATACAAGAATGACCAAAATGGTCATTTTTCTGGATAAGCTATACATTGTTGTGGTGACATGGTTTCTGCTTAGGACCCTATTAATAGTGTTATAAAGAGGTTGTGGTGTACATCGAGAACATTGTATAGATCTGAGCTGTTTACCTAATGTTAAAAACATCCATGTAAGACACACCATGTTATATAGAAAAATTGGGGTTTACATAGATATATATTATTTCATCATTTTTGCTCAAAAACATAGATTATGGGTACTTATTGTACAAATGAATACCCACACAAAAATAAAATAGTGTGAACCCTTGTAAACCCCATTTTTCTCTACATATCATTGGATTTTTAAAGGGATTCATTTATGTTTATAAGAAAGATATAAAAGTCTCATCTAAAAAATATCATTTTCAGAGACATGAATTCTCTCACATGGCTGGCTTGAAGAAATAGATGGGTTGCATGATGCCTCCACGCAGAGCTGAAACCGACCCACACACGAGTACTGGTAAACCGCTTAGAGGATCTAAGCCTGCCCAGGCAATGTGGTGCGAGTCTGCCCGTCCATGCTTATAAACTCTATTGGTTTCATTGGGCGGCAGGGCTTGAGAAGTCATATCATCTCAATGCCGGGTAAAAGTCCCACAAAATTGGAAGCAACATCTCCAAAATGACCTTTACAGTGTTGACGGGGATGTTAAACTTCAAATCAATCAAAACTCTCACATGGCTGTGTCAGAAAATCATTTTAATTTACTACCATATAAAAAAATCCATCTGAAAAATGTCATTTTTAAAGGCATGGAAGATAGCATTTTCTTACATGTACCAATTGAATACAGAGCCTTCTTTATTGCTACTGAGAACCTTTACCATAACTATGTCATGACCTAGATTACTTGTATGTATCTATCTATGTTGTCCCACAGAGGTGTTGGGGGTGGGGGGATTACCTGGTGTCATAGACAAGTCTCAAATATTTAGGTCTGAATCCCAGTTTCTGAATCTAACTTTTAGGTAGAAAATTTCCAAGATGGACATATGGGTGGACATTGCCTTGAAGAAATAGATTGGCTGCATGATGCTTCCACACAGAGCTGAAACTGATCCCACATGTGTTCTGGTAAACCGCTTAGAGGATCTAAGCCTGCCCAGGCAAAGCAGTGTGAGTCAGACGGTCCATGCTTATAAACTCAATTGGTTTCTTTGGGCAACAGGTCTTGAGATGTCATTTCATCTCAATGTTGGGTAAAAGTCCCACAAAATTGGAAGCAACGTCTCCAAAATGACCTATTCATTGTTGACGGGGACGTTAAACCTCTAATCAAACAAACAAATATGGATTGGCATACTTTCATTGGCAGTGTTTCTCAATTGTCATTTGTGTCTAATTCACATAGACTAAAATTATTTGGTAGGCATATACCCCTGGGAAGCTGCCCCCACCCACACCCAATCTCCAATCTGTTGGAAATTATTGATAGTTGCTGTCTGATTTAAAAAAAGTACAATTGTTATACATGGACATGTATATTGCTTACATAATGATATTTCAACTGTCTGTTTTGCATTTTTGCTATATAACATGTATAAGGATAGGTTTTTGGTCATTCGCTACAAACTACAAATGCAAACATAAATACATGTATACAGTAACATTTCTATATTCAGACCACCTTTGGGATTGTTCAAAAGTGGTCTTTTAGACCACTTTTGAACAGTTCTAAAGGTGATCTGTTACTAGAGCTCACAGGATGTAGAAAAAGAAAGAAAAAAAAATAACAAAACATTTTGAATATGATTTTTAAAGAAGAATTAGTCTTAATTTTAGCTGGTCTCAGTGGCAAAATCTCACCATATGTAACTTTTATTTTTGTTCAGGAAAAGTACCGCATTCGGGAACAGAATTCTATAGAGAAAACTCGTCGGGAATGTGAGGAGATAGCTCGGAGGGAGGCTGAGAGAGTAAAAAAATTACATGAGGAAGACATCAGACGTTGCAATGAAAGGTGGGTTTTTGTGACATTTTTGGATCCCCATATTCCTCACTATTATAAAGATTATTGAAATACATCGCTATATGTAACTACAGCCTTGCTGTAGGATTCAGTTCTTTCAGCCATGCAGAAAGAGTGGTTGGCTTTTACACAAAGTTATATAGCGGAGAACAGTCAGTACCTGGCTGGGTTACCATGATGCTTTACTTGGACGATCTGGCAAATGATACACAATCATTGCAACAGATATTAAAGGTATGTATTTTGTGATTTTTGTTTGTTTGATTTGAGGTTTAATGTCCCCATCAACACTGTAAAGGTCATTTTGGAGACGTTGCTTCCAATTTTGTGGGACTTTTACCCGGCATAAGAGATGAAATGACATCTCAAGCCCTGCCACCCAACGAAACCAATAGGGTTTATAAGCATGGGTGGGCCGACTCGCACCGCTTTGCCTGGGCAGGCCTGGATCCTCTAAGCGGTTTACCAGTACTCGTGTGCAGGTCGGTTTCAGCTCTGCGTGGAAGCATTATGCAGCCCATATATATCTTCATGTCCCGATGGGCGGGGGCAAATGCATTTTTTGATAACTGAAGGTTTGTTTTTCTTATAACTCCCCAAAAACCTATGTTGTGGGTACTCATTAGAACCACCTCTTTGAGGCAGTTCTAAAGAATACCAACAACATAAGTTTTTATGGCGAATTGACAAAAACTATCCTTCAGTTATCACAAAATACCAGCCTTATCTGTTGCTATGCATAAGTGGCTGTGGTTGGATGGATGGCAGTGACCTTAATGTATTGCACAGGCCTAGTGAGGCATGTATGGATTTGGAAGGAGTTCAGTCACCCCTCACACCCATATAAGATTCTTATATACTGAAGTAACAGGCCTCATACTGACTAAGCTTTTCCATGCCTGAAAGGCCTGACTTTGCAGTCTTAACCCTTATCCTGCCGAACACCACAACCGTTACATTTGCAGACAGTGAAGATCCAGGCTCCGAGGTCATAAAGCTTCTTTCATGCTCAACTCAGCTGAGCATGACACTTGTGGTACTTATAAAAATTAAAATACTAAGAAGTTCAGCGATTTTTCTTTCTCAGATAGCAGAGAATGTTATTTGTCCTGCTCACAAATTTTAAAATTTGTGAGCAGGACAAATTTCATGCTCAAGTGAGTTGAGCATGAAAAATCGCTGAACTTCTTAGTATTTACTAACGGCGGAATATTTACATTTTTGTAAACAACCGTGAATAAAAATGCGTTTTAAATGCCATATGATAAATAGAATCTTGCATTCGTGCTCATGTATTATTGAATTTATTAAACTCGTTGAGGAAAAGGGATAAAATGCTTGGCAAAGCCTCGCATTTTATCCCTTTTCCTCAACTCGTTAAATAAATTCAATAATACATGAACACTCATGTAAGATCCTCTATATAATTGATGTTTTCATTATTTTCAGATATGCTTTACTAGAAAAGAAATGGTTACGTGAGATAGATCACAGGAAAAATGTTGAACACGATTTTAGGGTATGACTTTTTATATCTCTTAATTCATTCAGTTGAAATGCCCCTTTCACTACATTCGTGAAATGAATACCCCTCGTAACCCAACGTAACCCAACTTTATACATGTATAGAGTAAACTGGCAGTTACGTGGGTATACAGTATTTTTCTTATTTCTGCTCAAGGACATGGGTTGTGGGTACTCATTAGAACTGCCTCAATTGAGCTCCTGCAACCTATATTTGGAGTATATTTATTAAGTACCGGTAATAATAATAATGACATTTTCATCAGAAAAATAACCATTTTGGAGAAATGAAAGAATGTATTTTGTTACAAGGATCTGTATGAAATCATAATAATAATGAGCTTTGATAAAGAACAGTAAAACAGCAGTGTATGGAGTGTATGTAATGTACACCTGCGAGTAATGGTCAAATGTGACCGATTGCAGTATCAGTAGAAAGAAAAGAAAGACACAGCGAATAGTAAATTGTACTTGTTCAAATTTTAGAACAAGTATGTTGAGGAGTAGAGGTGTCTGAATATTTAGGGTAAATACAGTACACCCCAACCTCTTTAACACTATTGATGGGGTCCAAAGCAGAAACCGTGTTAGTTAAACAACTGTGTTATATCCAAACAAAAATGTATAGATTATATAGAAAAATGACCATTTATGGGATCCATCATATAACCGTGTTGTATCCAAAACCGTGTTATAATGAACCGTGTTATAAAGAGGTTACGGTATTTGGAATTATTATGATAAGTCTCTTAGGGTTCGACATGAACCCAAGATGGAAGGACATTGTCTAGTGAAAAGTTGGTCAGGTCTAGTAAGGTCAGTGGCTGGCTGGTCCGAATAGTTCAGTTGAAAATCTGCTGCCACAGTAAAATAACCCACTTTTGCACACAGTTTCTGATTACTGAAAACAGGTTTCTGTTTTCAAGTTGTTGCAGGTTATTTATTATCATTATGAATAAATAATAATAAAAAAATAATTTAATTGTTGTTGAACAAATGTATCACTTAAGTATAATTTCCTCATTTCTTTGGTCCAGTTGAACTTAGATCAGGTCCAGTGGTCTCCGGACGTTAGCCCCCCAGGACGTTTGCCCCCCAATGACTATGAATAAGTCTATGGTAACTACAAGTTGTCATAGCAACCAAACTAATGAGCCGATTCTGATAAAAAACACAACTTTCAATCCCCTAGCCCAAGGATACTACAGATAAAATTTGGGCCCCAGTGGCTTCAGAGGAGATGTCGTTTGAAAGTGTTGACGAAGACGACGCAGACGACGACGGACAACTGCCTATCCTATAAGCTCCCCCGGAGCCTTCGGCTCTGGTGAGCTAAAAATTAAGGCATCCAAGGGTACGCATTATTTTCTTAATTCCTGCTCAAAGATTGTAGGAACATGTTAGAACTATCTAGAGATGGTTTTAGCCAGGTTGGGGGGCAAATGACCATTTCTGAAATAAGCAGTGGGGGGCAAATGTCCACCTGTAAAATAAGCACTGGGGGGGGGGGGGGGGGGGGCAGATGTCCATACCAAAATAAGCTCTGGGGGGCAAATGTCCGGGTCGCATTTTCAACTGGGGGGCAAATGTCCATTTTTAGATTAATTCATTGGGGGGCAAATGTCCTGGGGGGCAAATGTCCTGGAATCTGTCCAGTGCATCCCAAGAGATGTAAGACCACCTTGTCAAGTTATTTAAAATGTTGATGTTGAACCCTGTTTGTTTGGTTTCAGGAGCTCCAAGACGACTATCGTAGGTTCATGGATTACACGGATGGAATGTTCCACTCAGATTACCTCATGCAGCTGCGACATCTCGGACAGAAACTGGCAGAAAAAGAAATCAGCAAAGTCACGTATGAGGACCTTGAAAAACATACAAAAGCCCTGAGTATGACTTAGCAGGCACTTCAGTATTATGCGCAGTTCTGTTAATGCTCTGCATGCTGGGTATTTTTTTCAGCAGAGGGCATTTTGAAATATTTTTCTTATTTTTCCCAGTAAACAGGATTTGATATGATGTCTAATGCAAATTGTCTCCATAGAAACAGGATTTGACATTTCATGCAAATTGTCTCCTATGGAGACAATTTGCATGAGATGTCAAATCCTGTTTTCTGGAAAAAATAAAGAAAAATGCCAATAATTTGTCGTTTGCTGAATTAGCCCAGAGAGTGGTAAATATTAAACTGAGTTACGAGTCAGTTGGCCAGCAAATGTCCAGACCTCTTTAGGCACTGGAATCTGATTCTTGCATATTATACATGTAGATCATAGCCTAGTTATTAAAAGCCGCTTTAGCTTAACAATTAAATGGGCAGGCAATTCACATATACATGAAATGCCAAGTCTTAGTTTCACTGAAAAATCATGAAAAAATATCAGATTGTCATCTGCTTTGGAATATTTTGTAGGGCTTGAAGGGCTAAGCTGTTTTAATACACAAATGCTGACAACGCTGTGATAAACTTTTCTTCATTAACCCTTGAAGTGCCAATGATAATTTAGTAGCAGCTGACATTTTCAGATACAGTAAAATTCCTATAATAAAACCACCTTTGGGACTGTTCAAAAGTGGTCTTGAAGACCACTTTTGAACAGTCCTAAAGGTTGTCCCTTTCTAAAAGATAATGAGTGCAGAAAACACTCTGAAAGAATGACTGAAACCTTTTATTAGTCGGAATTTTAGTCGGTCCCAATAGCAGAATTTCACTGTACAGTCCAATCTGTGTTAAGCAACCACCTCAGGGATGATCAAAATGTGCTTGCTTAAGACAAGTGCTTGCTTAATACAGGTGAATTTTAATGCATTTGCCTTTTTAGGGAACTAAATGCATGCTTGCTTAAGACAGTTTGCTTGTTTATTAGAGGTGGCCACTATGACAGGTTTGACTGTATTTGGGTTTTATTTTTTGAGAAACTCAGGCTTGATATTTTATGTGAATTATCTGCCATGCAGACAATTCACATGAAATATCAAGCCTGATTGTACCTGAAAAAAAACAACAACAAAAAAACAACTGTATTTGAAAATGTCATCTTCTGGTCATGATTGGTGCATAATCCTTTCAACCATGAAGACCAGTACAGGTACTTATGCAACATGTGTAGTTCCAGACAAGTCAGCTCATAATGAGCTGTCTGATCAGGATCTACACTGTTTGTCATCCAATGAATGGTTTTGAATAAACTCCCTATTTACAAGAATGGACATGCCCAAGTTCAGTGATGGAAGAGTCCATTTCAGAAACTCAGGGATGAAAGTGTTAAGAGACCTGACATTGCGCTTATGTGGTTTTCTCAAAACCAACAAATTGTTGTTTAATAATCTGCATTCTGGGTATTTTTTTATCAGCAGACTAAATTTTGTAATATTTTTCTTATTTTTCTTGCTATGTTTTTCCCAGAAAATAGGATTTGATATCTCATGCAAATTGTCTCCATAAGAGACAATTTGCATGAGATATCAAGTCCTGTTTACTGTTGAGACAATTTGCGTGATATGTCAAGTCCTGTTTACTATTGAGATAATTTGCATGATATTTCAAGGCCTTGTTTACTATTGAGAGAATTTGCATGATATGTCGAGCCCTGTTTGCTTTTGAGACAATTTGCATGAGATGTCAAGTTCCGTTTTCTGAGAAAAATAAGAAAAATGTCAATTTGATGTCTGCTGAGTTAGCTCAGAGTGTGGTAAAAGTTAATTGTGATAAAATATGTCTGTTCTAGTCCTAGACAAATTACATGTTGTTTTGGTGTTCAGATTGTGAAAGACTGTGCAATTTGTCAATAGAAACAAAGTTTCTCTTATTGTTGAGCTGTCTCAAATGGAAATGTCTTTTGACGTACGCCTGGGAAAGACTCGTATCAGCCTGTGTATCTGGACTGCCTAATCAGTCTTCATTGTGCATGGTATTATAAGTTTATTGCCCGATATTGGTGAATATCGTCCCGAGTTTGGATATCAAAGGACACGCCTATACAAATTCATTGTAAATTTTTCCACTGAAAAAGCAAAAACGATTAAGATAAAAATCTTGATATTTTTCTTATTTCTGCTCAAAATATAGATTGTGGATACAAGTTAGAACCAACAAGTACCCACAAAGTTAGAGCCGCCCCATTGAGGCAGTTCTAATGAGTACCCACAATCTATATTTTAAAGCAGAAATAAGAAAGATAAGTTTTACCACCGTAAACCCCAGTTTTACTACATGTACATAAATTGGGGTTCAAGGGGGTCAGAATTATATAGGGGTGTTTTCGTGATGTGTTTTATTGCGGACCTGTTGATTCTGCAATAATACAGTTTGCAAAGATATCAAAAATGAAGGTGCTTTCCACTGCAAACTGTCTTGCCGGTGAACTGCCTGGTTCCCAGGAGAATACACTAACGTAATTAGTATGTGAACACTTATTTTATTACTTTACTTGTTGGGAAGCTAATTAAGTTACCATTTATTGTCTTGAACTTTTTTGTTTGACCTCGGCCCAATGATACCATCCCTATCCAACCTTGAGTGCAGCCGTATTTGACCAAAAGTTTTGAGATTGAAGGTGAGAGATTTTCTCTTTGTGGAAGTATATTTTTTTATGTTGCGTGTTATCTATAGGCATGCATCAACATGCACACACTGATGAGTGTGCATGCAAGCGGGCCTTGCTCACTTGCCATGCTTTTGCACTCATATATGTTTTTCATCATTGCCAGCAGTATTAGCCTGAAAATATGCATATCATTGGAATATGTATGCAAGCATAACAAACTTTTCAAGTGACGTCATCAGATGCAGCATTGCCGAATGGTGAAATTCGATTTTTATTGCTATATAATAAGGATAACAATTGACCCGAAGCTTTTTCATGCAGACAGGGAAAGCTAAGTTCAACATAGTTATATAAATTGATTCAAGGCTTTGCCGAGCACATATGCGAAGACATTTTCACTTGATGCAGCACTTTTCATCTTGCATGTGACAGTCAGAATTGAGATTTCTTTCTTTCTGTTCATTGTAACTTAAGGGCAATGAGTACACCTTCAGGGGAGGCAACTCCTGCAAAAGTATTTTTGTCTCCCATGTCAAAAGGGGTCAACTCTTAAAGGAAAGAATTTGCTCCTGAGGAGCAAATTCTTTTCTTTAAGAGTAGACCCCTTTTTCGGTGGGACTGAGCCTATAGAAAAGCGAACAAGAAGTACCAAAAGTTGTCTCCCTTGGAAAAATGGCAGAAAAATGACCTAGGTGTTCCCATTCCCCTTAAATGTCTCAAACACTGATGGCCCATTTACCACGGCTAATTTGATTTTTCTCTTGAGTCCCTAGGGAATTCTTCAGATACCTCCAGGTATCCATAATCTGTGATAATTTTGGGAGGTTTTTCTTATTCAATATTGAAGAGATATATGCATGTTGTGTGTACTCATTAGAATCACCTTATTGAGGCGATTCTAATGAGTACACACAGCATTCTTTTAAATTTGCTTTATAGAAGATGTCGGTATTATCTGATCTGATACTATAGTTTACAGGGGCGGGAATTGCCCCTCTCAAACAAAGTTTCATGGTCCCATAGATGTTTGAGCCAGTGAAAATCGACCCTTAGATGCTTGACTAGTCTTATCAATGGCTCATAACCATTTCATGAATACTGTTTTGAAACTGATAATAATAGAGCTTCAATATTTTATTACAAATAATACAAGCAATAAGTTGGGCTACAAGTTCTCTAACATTGAGAGAACTTGTAGCCCAACCCCACTGCTAGTATTGTCTGCAATAAAATAGGGAGTAAATATGTTCTATAAAATGTCTGAATTCTTAAGGGACTCAACATTGAGTTCAAATTAGCCATGGTAAAAGGGCTATACACGTGTTCAAGTGATTGATGGATGGATGTTTTATTTAAAGACGCTCAACCCTTAAAGGGCATAAAGCGTCTAATTACTGTGAAGATCATAGGTATTGGGACAGATAAAGCAAACAGTGCAGACCTAGAACAGACTGCTCCTGAAGGAGCAGTCTGATCAGGGTCTACACTGTTTGCCATTCTGTCTAAACCTTTTGGACTCCTTGCTGGGTCATGAAACAAATTGTTTAAATTTTATGAGAATTACAGTTAGTCCTCGAGGTGTCCAGATTTTTTACAGTACTTTAGCGTATAATTATGACTTAACGAATGATTGACGTTTCAGTGTATATTGCTTTTGTTGATATTATAATATTTAAATAGCATTTTGATTTTTGTAGTTGACCTCCAATCAGTATTATTATAGCATGCCAACGCATATCAATTAACCCATAAAACGCCATTCATGACAATTGTTGTCTGCTTTGCCTTCTGCCGGTTGCCTTTAAAGTAAGTTTTTGCAAACAGTGTGGACCCAGATCAGACTGCTCCTGTAGGAGCAGTCTGATCTGGGCCCACACTGTTTGCCTGTTTGCAAAAATAGTTTTAAGAAATTTACAAAAGGATTCTGCAGACGACATAAGCAAACATTTTCAGATGCAGATTTTCTCCGCGTTTTAAGGGTTAAGATATGGTTTATTTTTTTGTATCAAATTATTTATGTACCAAGAAGCTTACAAGCATTTTTGTTCTACAAACTGAACGATGATTTTAATCTTTGAAGTATATAGCACAATTGAAACAGAAGGCACATTTAGAAGTTTGCAGGGCTTGAAATTTTATGTAATTTGCATGACTCTGATAGACAGGCAGACATTTCACATCATGAAATACCAAGCCTTTTTCCTCTGAGAAAGATATAGAGGATCTTACACGAGTGTTCATATATTATTGAATTTATTAAACGAGTTGAGAAAAATGGATAAAATGCTTTGCCAAGCATTTTATTAAAGCATTTTATCCATTTTCCTCAACTCATTTAATAACTTTAATAATGCATGAGCATGAATGTAAGATTTTATTTATCATATGACATTTAAAACACATTTAATTCACGACTTTTGTACAAAAAATATGTTACTATTCCGCCATTAGTAAACACGATATTGTTAAGGACACGCAGATGCAAAAAAGTTATTGTAACCACTGGTGAGAGACCTAATGATTTTACCTGCTCTGCCATGGAGGCCTGTCAGATATTAAATTACAATGTCGCCTGTGCAATTTTGTTTTATGCTTCAGAAGTTAACCCATATCCTGCTGAACATGACAATCTCTACCTTTGCAAACAGTGTTGATCTTCTGAAGTAGCCATCTGATCAGGAACTACACTTTTTGTCATTAAGTTTGTGAATTTGTAAGAATACACTATGTCAAGTAGTTTGATTGGTTAGTAGTCAGAAATGGGTGTGGCAAAATCAATTATTCAGCAGGATAAGAGTTAACTCTTGACCTGCTGAATATTTAAATATGCCACACCCACTACCGATTGTCAACCAATCAGATTACTTGATGCAAATTATTGCAACAAATTCATAAACTGAATGACAAACAATGAAGATCCTGATCAGATGGCTTCTTCAGAAGCCATCTGATCTGGATCTACATTGTTTGAAAGGTAAGATATATCCTGGTTCAGCAGGACAAGGGTTAAGTGTTGATTTTGAATTTTCTAGAGGTAGCCCAAATGTGCTTCTAGTGTGCGGTTACCTTAAAAACAAGATCATTCGCTGAATTTTCTACATGTCAGTATGTGTATCAGCTTGCCATATGTATGTAGTTGTTGATTTTAGCATTTGAGCCAACGCACGACAAAACCTACAATAAGACATGTGGGCCCAGTAAAGACTCAGAGCAGCCTGTGCATCCATATAGTCTAACCAGAGACTTCTCTGGCTGCATGAAGGAGCATTGGGACCTTAGCTATCCTTAGAGCGCACAACGAAGACTCTGATCAGACTGCAGGGATGCGCAGGCTGATCCGAGTCTTCCTTGGGCACACATGTCTTATTGTAGGTTTTGTCATGCGCTGGCTCATATGTTATTTTATTAGATTTGTACACCATTAACTCTTTATAACACTATCGTTGGCGTTACATGCGAAGTTCTGCAATTGAAGGTCAGGTGGTTTTTCTTTGGGTACTCCGGTTTTTGCCCACCTCTGATTAACGATCAATGGAAATTTGTTTTGGCCCAAAACAGAAAGTCTTAGTTGGACAACCATGTTATATCCAAACAAAGAAGTATAGATTAAATAGAAGAGTGACCAATTATGGTCATTTGTCTGTAGTCTACACAGTTTTGGGATCCATATTTAAACCGTGATATATCCAAAATATTGTTATAATCAATAGTGTTATAAAGAGGTTCAGATATATATTTTTGTTATGCCTTTTTCAGGGTTAGGTTTATAAAACAATTTGTAGTTTTAATAATAAATTCAGAACTCAATATTGTGTTTCAAAATTTATACACCACAACCTCTATGACATTGCTGTAAGGTTCAAAGCAGAAACTGTTTTAGTTAACCCATTTTGTATGGAACCACCAAAGCGGGATACTGACAAACAGTGCAGGCCCTGATCAAATGCAGCAGAATGCCTGCAATGTTTACGAAAAGTTCAGCTATTTTCCAAATAGATATTACAGGTAACACAACCTGTCACCCCTAAATTTTGAAATGGACTCCAGCTTTATATGAGGAAGATTTCATTTGGTGAGTGAGTGAGTGTTTCAGTTTTACGTCCCACCAACAGCTAAGGTCATATGGAGATGGGACCTCGGTTTAAAGACTCATCCGAAAGTCTGGAGAAGCCCGGGATCGAACCTGCGACCCCTGGTTTACAAGGCGAGTAGCGTAACCACTCGACCACTGAGGCTTCTAGATTTCATTTGGTACAAAATTGGTTAAACAGCTGTTATATTCAATTCTGACACCTGTATAGGCAATGGGAAGGAACTGTGAAGTATTGCGCAACAAATCACCAGTCGAAAGAGCGTAACGAGTGATGTCATTAAAAGCTGCCATTTTATGATGTCAATCGTAGATTCCTTGACTTTAGATGGTGAAACATTATTTTCTCTCATCAAAAATATTAAATGTTAATGGGATTACTTCTAAGTATGGTGGAACCTTGATGGAATTTGAAGGAAACAACAAAACTATTATCGATTTTTAGTGTGTTAGGATCGAAATAGATCAGATCTTGTGTATGATTTGTTGAATAATAAATCAGTTTGTTGATCAGTAACTGTTGTAAGTAGATAAATCACTCGTGCTCTGCACTCGTGATTTGATCTACTTTACAACTGACCTCCAAACTATGACTTAATACTCAACAAATCATTGCTAGAGCTGATCTATTTCTTAAACAAAAAATAGGCCCACCAGAAGAGATGGCAAATCCCCCGACCAAAAGCCAATATGACATTCAGAAGTTTGTACAAATGCAAAAAGTGCACAAGAAAAAACAAACAAGCGCACCGCATGCGGGTGCCAACGCTCGGCTGCAAAAATCCTAAGTCGAAAAAGGGGCATAACTGTGCCAAAAATATTTTGAGGGTTACCTCGCCTATTGGTATGAGTTCCCCTTTTCATAATGAACAACTAT
Source organism: Lucinisca nassula (assembly GCA_963580285.1). Taxonomy (NCBI): domain Eukaryota; kingdom Metazoa; phylum Mollusca; class Bivalvia; order Lucinida; family Lucinidae; genus Lucinisca; species Lucinisca nassula. The sequence continues at coordinate 10,913,436 of OY757024.1, forward strand.
TCCGAGTTTCAAGTAAATATGTTCAGTGATGACAGAGATATTACAAAATATCCAAGATTTTGCACGACAACGCAGATGATGACGACGACGCAGACAACGCCAGAGCTATGACAATACCTCATCGTTTTGTTCCAAAACAGCCGAGCTAAAAACAAAACATAAGCTAATCCTCAAATATATTGCTGCAAAGTTTCAGCAAGACCTGTGTTATGTGTTACAGTTTCACTGCCCAAATGATATTAATGACATTTTCTGAACATCTGGAAAATTTCTGTACAGAGTACTGATATACTGAAGGCATTCGAACATCAGAGGCATACTCGGACAAATACTGTATTAATTTGGCCCTTTGCTACTTAAATTACCTGATTTTGTATTCATGAGAAACCATTCTTTTTTCTACTTGTGGTTCTTACACATAACATGCCTACTCAATATCATGTATATCTCGAAAGGTATTGGAGTTGCTGCGATCACAAGATGATCACAAGGAAACAATGTCAGGGGAGACAATCAAAATACCATGGCACCTAGAGTTCTGGTTTTTGAGCATGACACACCTACTTAATGTCATGTATAATTGTACCAAGTTTCATCAATATATCTCAAAGGGTACTGGAAGGAAATACTTTCAGGGGAGATAACTCAAATACCATGCCAACTAAAGTTCGGGTTCTTGCACGACATGCCTTCTCAACCTGATGATTGTATAATTGTACCAAGTACAATCAGTATATCTCGAAGGGTATTGGATGCGGCGACCACAAAGAAATACTGTCTAATACCATGGCACCTGGAGATGTGGTTTTCGGTCGGGGGATAAAAATGTATAGATTATATAGAAAAATGACCATTTATAATCTATGCACTTTTGGAATCCATCTTTAAACAATATATGTACAGTAAAACTTCGATGGCTCGAACTCCGATGGCTCGTTTACCATGGATGAGTCGAACCTGTTCTTGAGTCCACAGGGAGTTCCTCCAAATACGATACAGGGGTAATTTAGGAAGATTTTCTTCATTTATCTTGCAAATGTATGCTGTGTGTACTCATTAGAATCGCCTCGATGAGGCGATTCTAATGAGTACACACAACGTACATTTATAATATAGAACACCGAAAAGATATCCACAATTATCTCCATTATGCCTCCTGGTATGGCACTAATAGTATCCCTCTGTGGCTCGAACTACCGCTGTCTCGAACAAATTTTCATGGTCCAAAAGTGGTTCGAGCCATCGAAGTTCGACTGTATATCCAAAAACAGTGTTGCAGTGAACAGGGTTATTGATTGTGTTGGGTTTAATGGCTTTTGTGGGTCATTTTGTGTAGTATCCCAGTGAAAGAGAGAAAAAAGATCGGTGAATGGCCCACACACATCAGGGCTTAGGGAAATAGATTGGGCTGCATGATTCTACCATGCAGAACTGAAACTGACCGCACATCAGTACTGGTAAACCGCTTAGACAGTCCAAGCCTGCCCAGGCAAAGTGGTGCGAGTCAGATCATCCCTGCATATAAACCCTATTCGTTTGTTTGGATGGTAGGGCTTTAGATGTCATTTCATCTGAATGTCAGTCAGGTAAAAGTCACACAAAATTGGAAGCAACTTCTCCCAAATGACCTAAATAGTGTTGATAGGGATGTAAAACCTCAACCCATTTTGTACCAGAAACCCCAAAATAGGTAGCCTGGCAAACAGTGCAGGCCCAGGTCAGACACCGCAGAATGCGGCGTCTGATCAGGGCCTCCACTGTTTGCTAAAAGTTCAGTCATTTTCCAAATAAATTTTGAAGAAAACACTACCTGACACCCCCGAATTTTGAAATGGAGTCCAGCTATATTTTAGGAGGAAGATTCTATTCGGTGCAAAAAGGGTTAAAACAAAGGTGAAAAATGAAAGAAAGTAAAGAAACTGAAGAAACAACAAAATGTACCTGATTCTCGATCTGTAAGCCAGTATCAGTTGGATGCCCCATATAAAGAGGTTCATGTGTATTTTCCAGAGAGGTAGAATGGCAGTTCTCATTATTATTGTTGGATGAAAATTTTGACAGCCAGGGGCGAAGATATCAACTTCAAATCACTTTAGTCCCATCACTCTCTTCTGCCATGATTTTCTTGCACTATTTTTACTATTAATATGCTTAACAGCCCAGTCAATACTATTTTAGGTCATATCCAGCTGGTCATTTTACCTAACCACACTTTTCCTGGGCAGGCTTGTACATAAACTGTTAACCAGTACAATGCACTTTCTTTTGACAGAAACGGAGAACTGGCATTCTTTAACCCATTCTTTACCGGAAACCCGCAGAATGTGGCATCTGATCAGGGCCTACACTCTTTGCAAAAAGTTCAGCCATTTTCCTAATCAATTTTGAAGAAATCACAACTTGACATCCCTACATTTTGAAATGGACTCTTGCTATATATAAGGAGGAAGATTCTATTTGGTACAAAAAGAGTTAATCAGCGGGGGAGAATAATCACAGGAAAGATTCCATGGTCAATCTCCATGAAAATATATGGCTGACACCCAGGGTTCAAACCTATGACCTCCTGATCACCAGTAAGATACACATCTGAATGAGCTACCGAGGCCAGCAAAAGCCAGAGTACCCAGAGAAAAAAAACCTTACCTTCCATCACAGAACTTGGCATCTCATATGCGACCCTGGCAAAGCTTCACCCCACAGTGATGAGGGACAAATTGTTAAGGACTTACTGCTCTTGCGTTTAAGACCATAAAGGCTCATTTGTTGCACAGTAAAGTTAATTCATATTGCCAATATAGACACGCTGTGTTAAGACAAATATCTTTCATATTGCCAATACAGACAGGCTGTGTTGAGTTAATTCATACTGTCAATATAGACAGACTGTGTTAAGATAAATATCTTTCATATTGCCAATACAGACAGGCTGTGTTAAGATAATTCATATTGCCAATATAGATAGGCTGTGTTAAGATAATTCATATTGCCAATATAGATAGGCTGTGTTAAGATAATTCATATTGCCAATATAGATAGGCTGTGTTAAGATAAATATCTTTCATATTGCCAATATAGACATGCTGTGTTAACCCACTGAATGCGAGAAACCCCTAAAGGGTACCTTGGCAAACAGTGTAGGCCCAGATCAGACGCTGCAGAACGATAAATATCTTTCATATTGCCAATATAGACATGCTGTGTTAAGATAAATATCCTTCATATTGCCAATATAGACAGGCTGTGTTAAGATAAATATCTTTCATATTGCCAATACAGACAGGCTGTGTTAAGATAAATATCTTTCATATTGCAGATATAGACAGGCTGTGTTAAGATAGATATCTTTCATATTGCTGATATAGACAGGCTGTGTCAAGATAAATATCTTTCATATTGCCAATATAGACAGGCTGTGTTAAATAAATATCTTTCATATTGCCAATATAGACAGGCTGTGTAAAGATAATTCGACAGGCGGTGTTAAGATAAATATCTTTCATATTGCCAATATAGACAGGCTGTGTTAAGATAATTCGACAGGCGGTGTTAAGATAAATATCTTTCATATTGCCAGTATAGACAGGCTGTGTTAAGATAATTCGACAGGCGGTGTTAAGATAAATATCTTTCATATTGCCAGTATAGACATGCTGTGTTAACCCATTGAATGCGGGAAACCCCTAAAGGGTACCTTGGCAAACAGTGTAGGCCCAGGCAGAATGTGGCGTCTGATCAGGGCCTGCACTATTTGCTAACAGAATTTACCGTCAAAAATAGAATAAAAACGAAAACAAGAGCTCTACAAGCGGGGCATTATACGCCTGTGGCATTGTGTAAGATGGCGCATACATATACGGACTGATTTACAAGTTTGGGTTTGTGGAATATAACCAAGGAACAATATGTACTCCATATATTCTTACCTGGCACTTTTGATAACCCTCAATGGCTCAAACTACCCCTCTCCAACAAATTTTCATGGTCAGTAATATTTGGTGGACCATAACCTCAAAATAATATAGGCATAACTCTGGCAATATTATTGTGACGGACTGTTACCTTGAAATAATATGTGCTGCCCCACATCATGGTATAACTATTTATGAAGTTTGAGCTTGATCGGATGCAAACTGTAGGAGGAGTTATCTGGAAACGAAACGAAAGGGACATAACTCTATTATTATTTGGTGGACCGTAACCTCAAAACAATATGCGCTGCCCCACATCATGGTCTAACTAATTATGAAGTTTCAGCTTGATCGGATGTAAACTGTAGGAGGAGTAATCTGGAAACGAAAAGTTTACAAAAAAATTCAAAGGGGAATAACTCTATTAATATTTGGTGGACCTTGAAACAATATGCGCTGCCCCACATCATGGTCTATGTATGAAGTTTCAGCTTGATAGGATGCAAACTGTAGGAGGAGTTATCCAGAAACGAAAAGTTTACAAAAAATTTCAAAGGGGCATAACTCTATTATTTGGTGGACCGTAACCTCGCAACAATATGCGCTGCCCCATATCATGGTCTATGTATGAAGTTTCAGCTTGATCAGATGTTAACTATAGAGGAGTTATCCGGAAATGAAACATTTACAGACGGATGAACAGATGGGGGCATAACATAATACGACCGTTTTTCAAACGGGCGTATAATAAAAAAAGACCTGACACCCCTTATATGACAAATGGTCTTTTCCAGCATATAGCAATAGAAGAGTCCACTAGCATATAATGGGTTCAGATAAATGTGTGGCACATTACCTTTTAACACTGTTAAGGGGAATGGGAACACCTAACAGATTTTTTCCGCCAGTTTTCAAAGTGAGACAACTTTCGGGACTTCCTGTTTACTTTTCTATAAGCCCTGTTTCACTGAAAAAGGAGTCTACTCTTAAAGGAAATAATTTGTTCTTCAGGAGAAAATTCTTTCCTTTAAGAGTTGACCCCTATTGACATGGGAGACAAAAATACTTTTGCAGGAGTTGCCGCCCCTGAAGGTGTTCCTATTCCCCTTAGTTGTTGAACTCCAAAGCAGAAACAATGTAATTTAAACAACTGTGTTATATCTAAACAACTCAAATTCCGCCAGAATCAGAAAGTAATTATTAGCAGTTGATAGTTGATGTAAAATGTGTTAAAGTCACTGGACCAAAAAATATAGGCCATGATCACCATGATTCCAGATACGCGCCAAATCAGTACATTGAGGAGAAGCACTATGCAAGGTTTGGTGGCTGTAGGCCATTTATTTTAGGACATATCGAACAGTGACTTAAAATGTGTTAAAGTCACTCGAGTGCATAATAATAGATCAAGGTCACCTGGTCATGATACCCGCAGTCAGTAAATGTAGAAGCACTAGGCAAGGTTTGGTGGCTGCAGGCCTTTTAGTTAAGAAGATCTGGAATGTCAAACCTAAAATGTGTAAAAAGTCAATGGAGTGCGAAAAATACCAAGTCAAGGTACCTACACAGTCAGTACATCTAGGATCGCCCCCGCCCATCGGGGCTTGAAGAAATAGATGGGCTGCATGATGCTTCCACGCAGAACTGAAACCGACCAGCACAGGAGTACTGGTAAACGGGTGCATACAATTACCGGAAAGCACCAAAATACCGGAAAGCAACCAAAATACCGAAAAGCACATATAAATACCAAAAAGCACGTTGTACTTGGGGATATTTTGTGGAGGAACATGTTAAAAATGAAATTTAGGCCTATGTGTTAGATCTATATTGATAATTTTACCTGAAAAACTTAAATATTTATCCCCAATTCCCTAGGGTATTGTCAGAATGACATACAATTATGAATAATTACATGCTGCTATCTATATCTATCTCCATATACTGCAGCAACCTTTGGAGAGTATTATGTGCAGTTTAAATAACTTGAACCAGATCGTTCGGAATACATTGGTTAAATAATGTTGTCTTGACGTTATTTCCACATAGGGTGTCTATTCAGAGGTCACCACCAAGTGACCATATGAGGTTTACCAGGGTTTCCATTGCTAGAGCGGGAGTAGTGTCTCTGACTAAATATATAACACGTCTGTATTGCATTTAAATACAATTTTCAAATGCTTTCCAGTATATATAAGTGCTTTTTAGCTCACCTGTCACGTAGTGACAAGGTGAGCTTTTGTGATCACTTTTTGACAGTCGTCCGTAAACAATTTCAAATAAGTATATCTCTAATACCCATGGTCAATCTTGATCAAATTTCATGAGAAGCATCATCAGGTAGGGGGAAAGGCTGCATAAGGTTTTTGGGCTGATCAGATTGGAATTCTGGTTGCTATGGCAACATATAGCTCCCATAGACTTACAATGGGAAAAAATTAAAATATCTTCTCTGAAACCACAGAGCCCAGAGCTTAGATTTTTAGCATGTAGCAACGGCCAGTGGTCACCTACATAATTCCTGCCAATCATGCCCCTGGGGTCCAAATTGGCCACGCCCTAATGCCCCTTCGCTCCCATAGACTCATAATGGAACAAAAAGCTTCAAAAATCTTCTTCTCGGAAACCACAGGGCCCAGAGCTTAGATAATTAGCATGTAGCAACGGCAAGTGGTCACCTACATAATTCCTGCCAGTCATGCCCCTTGGGTCAAAACGGGCCACGCCCCGGGGCCCTTTAGCTCCTATAGACTCATTATGGAAAAAAAGCTTCAAAAATCTTCTTCTCTGAAACCAAAGGGCCCAGAGCTTAGATATTTAGCATGTAGCAATGGCAAGTGGTCACCTACATAAATCCTGCCAATCATGCCGTGGGGTCTAAATGGGCCACGCCCCAGGGCCCCTTAGCTCCCATAGACACATAATGGAAAAAAGCTTCAAAAATCTTCTCCTCTGAAACCACAGGGCCCAGAGCTTAGATATTTAGCATGTAGCAATGACAAGTGGTCACCTACATAAATCCTGCCAATCATGCCCCTGGGATCCAAATGGGCCACACCCTGGGATCCCCTTAGCTCCCAAAAGACTCATAATGAAAAAAAAAAACTTCAAAAATCTTCTTGTCTGAAACCACAGGGCCCAGAGCTTAGATATTTAGCATGTAGCAACGGCAAGTGGTCACCTACATATTTCCTGCTAATCATGCCCATGGGGTCCAAATGGGCCATGCCCCGGGGCCCCTTAGCTCTAATAGACTCAAAATGGAAAAAAGCTTCAAAAATGTTCTCCTTAGAAACTGTGAAGCACAGAACTTAGATATTTAGTGTCTAGCAACATAAAATAGCCAGCTACATAAAATCTGCTAACCCTGCCCCTGGGGTCAAAATTGGCCACGCCCAAGCTCATCACCTCCCATAGACTCGTAATGGAAAAAAAAAACTTAAAAAATCTTCTATGAAACCATAAGGCCCAGAGCTTAGATTTTTAGTATGTTGCAACGTCAAGTGGCCACCTACATAAATCCTGCCAGTTATGCCCCTGGGATTCAAATTTGCCACACCCCAGGGCTCTTTAGCTTCTGTAGACTTACAATTGGAGAAACTTCAAAAATCTTCTTCTCTGAAACCACAGGGCCCTTATAATGAAAAAAAAAAACACAAAAAAAAACAACTTAAAATGGGGAAAATAATCTTCAAAAAGCTTCTTCTCTGAAACCATAAGTCCCAGAGCTTTGGTATTTAGCAGGTAGCAATGTCGAGTGGTCGCCTACATGAATCCTGCCAATCATGCCCCTGGGGTCCAAATCCTGTGGCCCCTTAACTCCAGCAAACTTATAATGGAAAAAAGCTTCAATAATCTTCTTTGAAACCATGAAGTACAGACCTTAGCTATTTAGTATATAGCAACACAAAATGGCCGCCTACATAAATCCTGCCAACCGTGCCCTTTGGGTCAAAATTGGTTAAGCCCTAGGGCTCATCAGCTCCTATAGACTTATACTGGAAAAAAACCTAAAAAAATCTTTTTCTCCAAAACCATAAGGCACAGATTTTGCTTGATATGATATTTTTAATGTAAAATTAATTTTAATTAATAATATACCTACCCATCACTACAATTATAGCCTTTTCACCAGACGCAGGTCTGGGACAGTCTGATACAAAAAAAATCTAGCCAGAAATGCCACCGGCATGTCCCTTTTCCCGTGACCTCCCCAGCGTCGAGTCCTGATTGGTCGCTGATGTCACATGACCTATCAGACCAATAGGCAGACGATACAGGTCACGTGACCGTGATTTTCGCGCCGAGAAGATCATTATTTCTTTCAGGAAAACAAATATTTCAGGCGGGGCTGGGAGGCGGGACATACCATTGTAGTGATGGGTAGGTATATTATTAATTAAAATTAATTTTACATTAAAAATATCATTTTAATATCAAATATAACTACCCATCACTACAATTATAGCCTGAATTCAAAGCAAGTGGAGGGTTGGATGAAAAATAAAGTTACACATACCTAACTCCTCCAACCTTGGTTGTTTATACCCCTTTTAAAAACATCCAATGATGGTAATGTAAGAGAGTATCCACCATGACTGCAAGGGATCCAAATCCAAAATTCACAAGTGGAGAAGATAAATGGACAGGAACCGGAGTCAAAATAGAAGGTTCATACCTATTCAAACAGGCTAACAAACAACCAAGGAAAATAAAATCCCAAAATAAGTGCTGCTCATAATAGATTGAGAAGCTACTAAACTACCCAAGGAATGAGTACCACTACGAATGGGAACCAAGCACCTTAGGTGAAGGGATGAAAAGTAGCGTTGGAACATCCATTACGCAGTAAGAAAAAACATTCTGAAGAAAAAAAACGGAGTTCCAATATGCCAAAAATGTAGAAGGTTCTAACCTCATTCTGTATTCTGAATGATAATAGGGCAGAAGTGAAATTAGCATATACTGGTAGAAGCTTTATCACTTTACAAATCCACTTTGCAATCAAGGATGGTTAGAAATATATCCAAAACCCCTTGATTGAAAAGAAAAAATTCTCATGATAATCTCGAAACGTTTTAAACATTCTAATGTATACAAAAAATTCACATTAGCCTACGATCCACGAATCCTGGAAATGACAGGACAAATAATAGTTTCAGACAAGGTTATTTATAGCCTGAAACAAAAATAGGTTGAATGAGAAGAGAAAAAGAAGTCATTGTTCTTCTCATACCTGAAAACAACCCTCTGTAATTGGCAAAGCATGACTATAACTTCTACGAACTGAAGCAAATGTCAAATGAAATACAGCTTGACTATCAAATGAATAAAAGAAGCTGAATTCACCGGATCGTAAGGTGGTTTAGAAAAGACCACAATACTCATGCAAGATTCCATTTGGATACAAAGTCCTGGAAACCTGTCGGCATAGTGAAAAAACCCCTTTAATAAGCTGGTGATGGTAGGGTTTAATGAAAAAGTGTGAAGCCGACTAAAATTTTAACATGTTCGAGATTACTGATCTGTACCCTTCTCTTAGATGAAATAGAAATTGAAGGGTAGAGAACAGACAGAAAAAGAAATCCGGTAAAAAAACCTCCCTAGAGGAATTGTCTGGATTTATTTCCCTTTTTCTACACCAACTAGAAATTATCTTCCATCTTCCAGAGTAAAACTTGAGAGTGGAGATCTTTCTATATTTGAAGATACACTCGGCAGAGAAACCAGAAAAGTGTCTACCTCTGGTTTGATTCCTGACAACATCTGGATATGTAAGTAAAGCATTTCTGGATTGAAATGGAATGCTTGACCCACACCTTTTAGATATTTGATCTGGAACTACTGGAAGACGGGTTGCAAGTCTTGAGACTAGGCTCAGAATGACTAAAAAACCAAGATCTCTGAGGCCATAGGAGGCGTAATCAGAATGGCTCGGCTTTTGGACGCTTGAATTTTTACCTAGAACTAGAGGAATTCAGTTGAATGGTGTAAACGCATATGTAAAAGATTCCCCCAATCTAGAGATTTTAAATCAACTGCATGTTCCAGGTGATCTGAAACTTGAAACACAAAGGAAGTTGATTGGAGAACCCAGATGTTTGGACATTTGATTAAAAAAGGTCCAATAAAGGTTCTCTCCATTTGAGAAAACGCCCTGTAGAGAACGGATGGTGAACTGGTCTATAGGGGCGATCCCAATGACATAATCTGCCTGGAGGTGTCCGACAAGGATAGACACACCTTCCTGAAGACACCAAGTTATAATCTTCCATGTAAAAGCCATCAGGGAAGAGTAATGAGTCACTCCCTGATAAGTAGAAAAAACTACACTATTCATTTGTCTGGAGTAACAATAATGAAGGTGTTCCTCAGTTTGGAGCTATGAAGAACTGATAAACCAAGGAAATTTGTCTGAAGTTTCAGAAAGTTTATACACATATTGTTACATGTGGGTTTACGGCGTCCCGCAAACCCCCATGCTGACAAGACAACCGAGCGTGATCTCTGACAGGTGTACGGGCAGCTGTGGGGTAAGGCACAAGAAAGATGTTAAATGAATGACATGAATTATTTACAGTATCTACATACAACACTCACTAACACAAAACATCACAATTTGTTGCTTCTGTAGCCAACTCACGACGTCCGCTCCGAAGGCAAAACACTGTTCTGTGCTCGGAACGGGTGACGTGAATACCTACAGAAGCAAACAACAAAAACAACAACAAAAACAAAAAAAAGAATTAACACAAAACGCGACTGGCCAGTTTATAACTTTGGGTGAATCCCCCACTCGCGTGACACTTCTTCTCGCGAACTAGTAAAACTAGTCTATCAACATAATTGATTATCCTAGGATTAGAGATCACGTTTGCTGATCAAACGTTTAGTGATCGTCCAAATAAGGTAAGTTGACCTCTTCCCTGATCACATTTGTTTACAACGAACAATGATTTAGAAGAATCTGCTTCTATCCTGGTAGGCGCTGATTACGGCGGTCTGTCCGCCCTTGCTGGACCCTAACGCCTAGCGTCGTACCAGTACCTGCTGCTATGAAGCAGGGAGCAGCAGGTCACACATTGTTATGCCTGCAAATTACGATAACGGGACTAGAAACGAGTCACAAAACATACATGCTATATCATGATCCCCCTCCCGGAGAAGTAAGAATATGTTCATGCATATACCGTTATTGCGCATGCGCCGACCAGACATACAGGCTGATTAGTGCATGCGACAAATAACCGTACAGCAGAACTCAACTTGACTGTGCATCAAATTATCAGCACCCAGCGCTTGACACAATAATACTCAAAGTTCATGTTTCCTTACTGAGCACTACAGAAATCAATTAATGCTCACTACTACTGAGCATAATACTCATCAAATTTGTGCTCACTACATTATCACAAGTAAGAGGCAATTGAACAGACCACGCCTTTGCGCTACCTGGTCAGCCGCCAATTACAGGAAACACAATAATCTCTATTTCATATCCTTCTCCGCAACACGGCTCACAAATATAGCTATTCACAAATTCAATACATTAATAACAGATAGAAACTACAACAGAAGATTTTCATCTATAATCCACACATTTGTTAGTGTCTCATATGGGCCAACACTGTTTGCCGTAAATTCTCTCTATTTGGTAGGCACCCCGTCACAACCGTCCTCGCGACGCCGATGACGCAGCTGACGTCATCCCCGCCGCTCAGGCCGTTATGACGTGTGGCGACCAAATACTCCCACTTATCATCATCACGTTCTTTATATGTACATACATGCACAAACTGAGTTATCAGACAAAAACGGCATCATTACAAAATGAACTCTTAATTCTTCTTGAACAAAATTATTTCTAATCAACGTGAACATGCTTGTAAAATAAAATTCATTACAGTTCATCATCACGGATAACCCAACAGGCTCTTGTAAGAGTTTGCCCTGATGATGAAGATATGGTTAAACCCGTCTTAAGTTTACGTCCCCTCTACACCTAATATCATATTGGGACGGAACCCCGGTTTTCTAACCACAGCTAGTCAAAAGTCATGGATCAAACAAGTGACCCGGTGTTTATTAATTACATTCTACAAAAGGGGTCTAAAAGCCTAAATGAATCTAGAATGAGCGGGTGTCCAAACTTTACGTCTCACCAACATCTAGGGTCAGCATGAGACAGGACCTCACTTAGAAAGACTCATTCTACTACTGGAGAAGCCTGGGATCGATCCTGCGACGTCTAGCTGGTAAAGCTAGTAGCCTAATCACTACAGGCCTCAACAGTGAACTCAGAATAGGCTTCAGAAAGTTGGGGTATACTAGAAGTAAACCCCTCCAAAACCTACAAGCATGTTCATACAAAAATAATACTAAACATAGATTTAACATACCTTTCAATATACTTTCTATTTCCCCGTCACAATGTTGTGTTCACTCTTTACAATTTGACCTGCTGCTAAAGTATCCGCTTTTTTTCAGGGTTTATATATCTATGAATACTACCGGAAAATCATGCCTACTCGTATTACCTTGCTTTGTTCGTGGGGAAGTGGAGATACCGGCCACAAACAAAGCTAGATAGCAAAAATCGAGTAGACAATGGATTTGCGTTCAAATAGTATATTTCCCATAGGAAAAATTGATGAAACGACCCTATAATCAATGACATGACTCCTGTCAAAACGAACACCCACACAACACGTGACGGGAATAAAAATCATATATGGCACAATTTGGCGGTTGGCGATTTTTAGGCAAATTCTATAGGACTCGGCCTTTTAGCGGGCCCCTGTATTGTAAAAACAGCTCTCTATAAACCACTCATGCATACATCGTATGATATGTGCATGACTTGTTCATGGAGCCGCATAGTTTGCGTACCATATTTCACCTAAAATATTTCACTCACACCGCCCTACCATATATCTACTAAAATAATTTAGATGTGCATAAGCACCAGAGAGGTTTCCTATTCCATCTCGTAACAAAGGTTTCCCCTTTTGGAGAAAAAACAATCAGAAATGTTTTTTCTTTGTGTACAGAGATGGAATAGGATGAACCTATCTAAACAAGACAGCTATTTACACAACAACCGTGCGAAGAATTACCTACTAAGGTAGTCTGCCCCAAACTTTCTTAAGTAAAATTGCTATTAAGCTATGGTGGTTTGCCCCAGAATTTTCCTGTTCCCCTGACACTCTGTTGTTTGTTAGAAAACGGATATCGTTTTAATCTCACTGGAGGTGGCCTTTCTGGCTTAACAGATTTGATTGATTTCACAGGTTCTGACATAAATGTGGTACATATAATTTGGTCTGTCTGACATGTCAGTCCTGCAAGGCGCTGTTCTCTCAGCCCTTCTGTCTCCTCACTCTCCTCTGTTTCCTCACTCTCTACTGATGTTAGTGTATGTGGGACGCTAACGTCTCCGTCAATTTCTGGTTGCTCTGCAGTTTGGAAACTGCTGTCTTCAAATGAAGACTCGTCGACGTCATTTCTGTCATGACTGTCTGTCGACAAAAAAGGTTCAGAGATCAGACAATGAGACGTCACAGTCTGACGCTCAACATACTGCTTCAGTATATTAGCGTGATATGTGTTAACATTTCCATTGACGTCGATCTTATAATCCATTTTGTTCACTACCTCAACCACTTCATAAGGACCTTTCCATTGAAGCAATAATTTATTACTGTCTGTCGGTAGTAACAACAGCACTTTATCGCCGACGTCAAATTTACGCGACCTCGCGCCTTTATCATAATAAGCTTTCTGCTTAATCTGAACCTTCTTTAAATTATCATGCGCTAATTTGCATGTCTGCTCTAACCGTTCCCTAAGCTCAATAACGTATTGATACGTCGAAAGAACTTGCTCATCGCGTACCTCTTCAGCCCATAATTCTCTTAATATTGCCATTGGACCTCTGACGTTACGTCCATATAACAACTCAAAAGGGGAGTATCCTAAAGACTCTTGTGGGACTTCCCTTACCGCAAATAATAAGGCTGGAAGATATTTATCCCAATCTTTTGGACGTTCAGCACACATGCGACGTAACATCTGCTTTAACGTAGCGTGGAAACGCTCTATCAGTCCGTTGCAAATTGGGTGTCTCGGACTACACGTTAACTGTTGAAGAGAAAGAAGTCTGCTGACTTCCTTCATTACCTCAGCAGTAAACTGTGATCCACAATCAGTCAACATTTCATCAGGAATGCCAACCCTACTAAACATTTCAATAAGCGCTTCCGCGACACGTTCCGTCTCAATACTCGGTAAAGCTATCGCCTCTGGATATCTTGTCGCATAATCTATCATGGTTAAAATATACCGAGATTTCCTATCAGATCGAGGCTCAATTGGACCAACTATGTCCACTGCCACCCTCTTAAATGGCGTATCAATCAATGGCATTTTTCCTAGAGGTACTTTAGTGACCCGACCTTTCTGAATAGTTCTCTGACAAATATCACAAGATTTACAAAATCTAGCGACATCACCGCAAATACCGGGCCAGTAAAACTCAGTTACAACTCTATCCAATGTCTTCCTAATACCCATATGTCCAGACATAAGCGTTTCATGAGCCAGTTTCAACACCTTTCCTCGGAAACTTTGAGGGACCACAAGTTGGAAAGAGACTTTGTTACCCTTGGTGAACTCCCTATATGCCAACCCTTTTTTCTCAATAAACCTAGTTTCACCTCGGTTTAAACCACGACTCACAGTCTTGTTCCCAGATACAACCCTTTTCCTGATGTTTTCCAAAGTTGGATCATCAACCTGAGCTTGCTTGAAAGCCTCCTTGTCATCGTTAATGATCTGATCGGGAACCTTAAGTTTTCTGTAAGGCTTCTCATCCTGCCTAGTTTGAGACCTAGTTACAGCCGCAGCTGAGAAATGAGACATATCAGGAAGTTTTGATCCATCAATGTTACCGATAACCAAATCGTACAACGTATCATCCATACACAAAGCTTCAGTTTTCCCAGTAAAAAAAGGACAATCAATGTCAATCATTGCCAAAGGATACCTTTGTGTGGATTCATCAATCAACGTAACATTTGATTCCTTCCCTATTAACTGACTATCCGAAACCAAACTTCTCCGAACGACACAACCTGTACACCCAGTATCTCTTAATACAACCACCTTTTTATTATTAACCAATCCTTGTGCCGTCGGTAACCTTGCCTTTAAGAAGTAACAGACACCTTCCCTAGTTTCCTTACTACACTCCTCCCTATCCGAAATCAAAGGATCACCAACCTTATTTTCAAAAATACTTCCAATCTCATCACCTTTCCTAGTTACTTCTGTCTGACAAAAACTAACTTGGTGTGCTGCGCCACGTGGTGTGCTATTATTTTTACCGCGTCCGCGAAAAGACCCTCTAAAATTACCACGACCACGTGTATAACCACGACCTACATTCTGCGTATTCTCATTCTTAACCTGAGAACCTTGAGTCTCTACGCGCGTGTTAAAATTTTCTTTAACACCGCTATCCCCAACTCCAGTTGCTCCTACCTCTGCGCTATACAATTGTTTCCTGTCGGGGTTCTTAAAACATTTAATTGTTAAATGCCCCTTACCACATATGCTACACTTGATATCCGGTCTACCACTCGGTTTGTTCGAGTCAACTTTGTCCTGTTTACCCTGCGCTGCGCCTCTATTATCGCGTTGCCCCTTATTAATGCAACTATATACGCCCCCGCGCGCTTCTGCAAACAAATCTGCCTCCCTAGCCATTTCATCTAAATTACCAAACTGTTTTGGCTTCAGATGTACATACAGTTCTCTATTACATGACTCCAGGAACTGATCCCTTGCCATGAAATCACAGACAGCCGGAAAAGATTTTTCTATCTTTGCCATATTAAGCCATTTTTCTAAATAACTTCTCAGTCTACTACTGAACTGTATGAACGTTTCTGATTTCTCGGGCCTACTATAACGAAACTGTTTCCTAAATCCGCGCTCTGTCATGTCAAAATTCTTTAATAAAGCGTCCTTTAACTTTTCATAATCCGCCGCATCCTCATTTGACAACCGGTCATATACATCAAGTGCGCGCCCTTTGAGCAATGCACTTAAATACGCGGCCCAAACACTCTTATCCCATTTATTAGCCGTAGCATATTTCTCAAACCTAGATAAATAACTATCCATTTTATCTTTACCCTCTTCAAAATAAGGTAACTTAGGATCCCGGGCATGCGCCACCTTCTCAGCTTTTTGCTTTTCAAATTCTAGCTCGAGCTTCGCTCTCTGCATTTCTAACTGATTCCTTAATTCTTGGTGCTGTAGCTCAAACCCATGTTTTATTTTTTCTAAATGGGCCTCACTAATCTCTTTTGCCTCCCTTTCAGTCTTAATGCGTGCCATTTCAAGTTCCTTATTAACATTCAACATAGCTAGTTCATGTGCCCTTTCCTTTTCTTTTTCAGCCCTTTCCTTTTCCTTTTCCTCTAACTTAGCTAGTTCATGTACCCTTTCCTTTTCTTTTTCTGCCCTTTCCTTTTCCTTTTCTTCAGACCTTAACCTTTCTAAATCCCTTTGCTCTTGCCTTTCTGCCCGCTCAATATCTTGCTGCTCTTTAACAAAACCTTGTAACTCCTTCCCCTCATAACCTAAGTCCTTTCCCATTTGCATTAAACGCTCCATTATTGATAACGTAAATCTCACGTTACTATCAAAACCACTATAAACTGATCAGTTATGATCAGTGATGATTGAATGGGCTTAACTAAAACGTTAAGATATGTGTTATACGCGTTAATCTAACTAAAACGTTAGTTATTAAAGCACACGCGATTTGAAATGTCAAATGCTTTCAGCACAGTATGACGTTGCGTACTGGTAGTCTAATATGACGTCATAAACTGACGACGTTTACAGTAAAATGCTACAATCCGAAGTTTCATCACATTACAAAACTCCGATCATAACAAGTCACCATTAATGTTTCTATTACGTCATACCTAACCTCAAGCCACAGCGTAAATATTAACGCTACCGTTATGTCAACATCAATAAATTGTTAACGTCACTACGTCAGAACCATGTGTGGGTAAGATCAATTAGTAACTCCAATTTAACTTAGTAGAATGTCAGGTAACACAATTAAGTGGGGTCTACTTAAATTTTTCGTTACCAAGAAAAAGTGGGGTTTGCCTTGCCTTCCTGCTCAGAAATTATCGACTTGTCAGTATCCATTTAGTTGAATACATGGGTTTCGCACTTCATCAACGCAGGAAGGAAGATTCAAGTTAATTTCTAAATGTGGCTGTCAATACATTTTTTTTTTTTTTTTAAATTGATGATTCAGAGTATCAATGTGCTGTTCCACAGCCGGGAACACCAGCCAGAGATCAAATCCTCACTTCACTGACACCAAATGTTACATGTGGGTTTACGGCGTCCCGCAAACCCCCATGCTGACAAGACAACCGAGCGTGATCTCTGACAGGTGTACGGGCAGCTGTGGGGTAAGGCACAAGAAAGATGTTAAATGAATGACATGAATTATTTACAGTATCTACATACAACACTCACTAACACAAAACATCACAATTTGTTGCTTCTGTAGCCAACTCACGACGTCCGCTCCGAAGGCAAAACACTGTTCTGTGCTCGGAACGGGTGACGTGAATACCTACAGAAGCAAACAACAAAAACAACAACAAAAACAAAAAAAAGAATTAACACAAAACGCGACTGGCCAGTTTATAACTTTGGGTGAATCCCCCACTCGCGTGACACTTCTTCTCGCGAACTAGTAAAACTAGTCTATCAACATAATTGATTATCCTAGGATTAGAGATCACGTTTGCTGATCAAACGTTTAGTGATCGTCCAAATAAGGTAAGTTGACCTCTTCCCTGATCACATTTGTTTACAACGAACAATGATTTAGAAGAATCTGCTTCTATCCTGGTAGGCGCTGATTACGGCGGTCTGTCCGCCCTTGCTGGACCCTAACGCCTAGCGTCGTACCAGTACCTGCTGCTATGAAGCAGGGAGCAGCAGGTCACACATTGTTATGCCTGCAAATTACGATAACGGGACTAGAAACGAGTCACAAAACATACATGCTATATCATGATCCCCCTCCCGGAGAAGTAAGAATATGTTCATGCATATACCGTTATTGCGCATGCGCCGACCAGACATACAGGCTGATTAGTGCATGCGACAAATAACCGTACAGCAGAACTCAACTTGACTGTGCATCAAATTATCAGCACCCAGCGCTTGACACAATAATACTCAAAGTTCATGTTTCCTTACTGAGCACTACAGAAATCAATTAATGCTCACTACTACTGAGCATAATACTCATCAAATTTGTGCTCACTACATTATCACAAGTAAGAGGCAATTGAACAGACCACGCCTTTGCGCTACCTGGTCAGCCGCCAATTACAGGAAACACAATAATCTCTATTTCATATCCTTCTCCGCAACACGGCTCACAAATATAGCTATTCACAAATTCAATACATTAATAACAGATAGAAACTACAACAGAAGATTTTCATCTATAATCCACACATTTGTTAGTGTCTCATATGGGCCAACACTGTTTGCCGTAAATTCTCTCTATTTGGTAGGCACCCCGTCACAACCGTCCTCGCGACGCCGATGACGCAGCTGACGTCATCCCCGCCGCTCAGGCCGTTATGACGTGTGGCGACCAAATACTCCCACTTATCATCATCACGTTCTTTATATGTACATACATGCACAAACTGAGTTATCAGACAAAAACGGCATCATTACAAAATGAACTCTTAATTCTTCTTGAACAAAATTATTTCTAATCAACGTGAACATGCTTGTAAAATAAAATTCATTACAGTTCATCATCACGGATAACCCAACAGGCTCTTGTAAGAGTTTGCCCTGATGATGAAGATATGGTTAAACCCGTCTTAAGTTTACGTCCCCTCTACACCTAATATCATATTGGGACGGAACCCCGGTTTTCTAACCACAGCTAGTCAAAAGTCATGGATCAAACAAGTGACCCGGTGTTTATTAATTACATTCTACAAAAGGGGTCTAAAAGCCTAAATGAATCTAGAATGAGCGGGTGTCCAAACTTTACGTCTCACCAACATCTAGGGTCAGCATGAGACAGGACCTCACTTAGAAAGACTCATTCTACTACTGGAGAAGCCTGGGATCGATCCTGCGACGTCTAGCTGGTAAAGCTAGTAGCCTAATCACTACAGGCCTCAACAGTGAACTCAGAATAGGCTTCAGAAAGTTGGGGTATACTAGAAGTAAACCCCTCCAAAACCTACAAGCATGTTCATACAAAAATAATACTAAACATAGATTTAACATACCTTTCAATATACTTTCTATTTCCCCGTCACAATGTTGTGTTCACTCTTTACAATTTGACCTGCTGCTAAAGTATCCGCTTTTTTTCAGGGTTTATATATCTATGAATACTACCGGAAAATCATGCCTACTCGTATTACCTTGCTTTGTTCGTGGGGAAGTGGAGATACCGGCCACAAACAAAGCTAGATAGCAAAAATCGAGTAGACAATGGATTTGCGTTCAAATAGTATATTTCCCATAGGAAAAATTGATGAAACGACCCTATAATCAATGACATGACTCCTGTCAAAACGAACACCCACACAACACGTGACGGGAATAAAAATCATATATGGCACAATTTGGCGGTTGGCGATTTTTAGGCAAATTCTATAGGACTCGGCCTTTTAGCGGGCCCCTGTATTGTAAAAACAGCTCTCTATAAACCACTCATGCATACATCGTATGATATGTGCATGACTTGTTCATGGAGCCGCATAGTTTGCGTACCATATTTCACCTAAAATATTTCACTCACACCGCCCTACCATATATCTACTAAAATAATTTAGATGTGCATAAGCACCAGAGAGGTTTCCTATTCCATCTCGTAACACATATACATATATACATACATATACGCATACACAATACACACACATATATATATATATAGCCCCGCCTAATATAGGCCCCACGTTCCCTGAACAACTAATCCTTGAGGTTCAAAGTGGGAAACCAACCTGAAAGGCTGGCATGCGAACAAACAAATAGGGAATAGTCTCTAAAAGAGGAGACCCCATTTGATACTGAGGGATTCATAAATCGTAGAGAGCAATCTTGATAATGGAATTTATTGCTCCTATAGACCGTATGGTATTTCCAGTGATAATATTAGCAAAAAAAAACTGGAAAGGTCTAAGATGAGATTGTCCAGGGAAAACTGGATCCAATTACTAAGTTCTAAAAAGGGGAAACAAACCCCTGACATAAATCGAAAGTTTTTCGGGGCGTGAAAAAAAAATTTGGAGAAGTATCTTTGAGGTAGAGTCAATTTCAACTTCTCGATAAAGTGTATTAAATCTAAATTCACAATAACCTGTACACGTTAGGACAAGGTATGATAAACAGTATCTGTAAAAATGATGACAAAACCCATCATCGGAACACTACACGAGATTGGGGCCTAATTCTATGATGAGAGCTGCTTAATTAATTTCCATTAAGTTGGTGAACAGGGAAAAACATTGATCCGTTGACAAATCCAACAAAGGAAAGGCAACGGACTGATACACAAAGATTCCATCCAAGGTGAAACAAAGGTATTTGCGTAATGACCTATGGATGGAGATGTGAAGGCTAGTGACCTTTAAAACTACGGAAATCGTCCCCGAATTTGGGAAATTTGACCTGACTAATCGAGGACGAAGTTTCCATTTTGAGACGATCGACTCGCATCATCTTGTTAAGTGTGAGAAGTCGATGATGAGTCGATTTTCCCATTTTCTTCTTTTCTTTTCATTGATCCGTTGACAAATCCAACAAAGGAAAGGCAACGGACTGATACACAAAATTCCATCCAAGGTGAAACGAAGGAATTTGCGTAATGACCTATGGATGGAGATGTGAAGGTAAGCGTCCTTTAAAACTACGGAAATCGTCCCCGAATTTGGGAGAATTGACCTGACTAATCGAGGACGAAGTTTCCATTTTGAAATGATCGACTTGCATCATCTGTGTTCAGTGTGAGAAGTCGATGATGAGTCGATTTCCCATTTTCTTCTCGACCAGAAAGATCCGCCTGTAGAAGCCTGGGGAAAGGAGAAATTTTTCTACTTACACGGCTTTCTTTTGGAGAAGAACCCTTCCTCTTCCAATAAAAAGATTTCTTTTCTTGATACTATTTACCAGAAATAGTATTTGCATGTGAGAAAGAGAAAGGATTCCTAACGAACTCAATCCAGTAACCCTTTCTCAAAACTCATAAAACTCAAAATATATTTAATAAAAGAAGCCAAGGCTTGATAGAACTGAAAAAGCTCGGCTCCTACTGGGAGAAGATGAAGAGGAGGGGAAGGAAGAAAGTCATTTGTTAGACTTGTGTCTTCCTCTATTGGGAGATTTCGTTCCAGTCCGACCTCTGGAACGAAAGGACCGTGTACCCTGATCTGAGAATGATCTATTAGTAGACGAGGACTGATTGAGATCTTCTAGTCGAGGGTGATAAGCACTAAAAGGTCATCGGAAGTAGTCGAAGAGCGTCTCTTGGTTGCGGTACCTGTACTTGATACGCTCTCCGAAGACTTCAAAAAAGACGAGTGCCCACGGTCTTGAAGCTTGATTCTGAAAACGTTGGGAAGACATGGTCCGCTTGTAGTTTTAGAATCAAGAGGCGCTGAGGCTCTAAGTTTTCATTTACTATGCTCAGTAAAAACTGAACCAGTTATCAAGAGCAGAGTTGCGCCAAACATGCAACATGGTGGTAGACAGCCATGGCATGTGAAAAAAAATGACCGGGAAATAAACAAAAGCATTAGAATAGCAGCTATATGGTCGGAATGCTCTTGTTTGAAGGCAAAGTGGGTAGAATTAGAATACCAGACATAATGAGAACCCACTTAATAATAGTCCTGGTAAGAAGCTCCAATGTTAGAGCGTCGAAACAGGAAGTAATGCCAATTTCCCTGACGTCATATATACAGAGACTGAATCTGGGTCGAATTTTGGAATTTCATAAGAACAAAAAATTGATGTTTTTTGTTGTTAGAACCAATGTTCCAAGTTCTTTTCACGGGTGCCCCCGGTCTTGAAGCTTGATTCTGAAAACGTTGGGAAGCCATGGTCCGCTTAAAGTTTTAGAATCAATAGGTGATGAGGCTCTAAATATGTCCTTCTCATAATCGCTAATTAGTAAGGACGAAAAAAGACCAACCTCTGAGTATTGATATATCCCCAGAGGATAATTCACTAGGCCCAGATTCAGCTCTAGGGGCAAAACACTCGAGGCTCAATTAAACTTCCCCAGTGTTAGGCCCTTTATTGTGTAACGTGCACTGAACATGCGAAATTGCCGAATCAAAATTGAGCATTCAAGGAGCCGTGCCAAAAACGATCAAGGCCGAATCGACCCAAGGCCGAACCGACCCACCGAAATAGGCCGAATCGATCCAGGTGAAAATTAGGGTCGAAAACGAACCAGGCCGAAACGACTCTGTACCGAAACGTCCCGGATTCACTTGCAATAGTCACGGTATTCCAATAAACGATGCCCAAGTCTGTATGTTTTACAAGGGAAAACAATCCAATTTAGATTATGATAACAAAAATTTATCATAATAAGAGGAAAGAAGCATATGACCAAGGTAAACTAAGTACCGAAGGTCCGGAAAGGTTACCCGATAAAAAAAACCGGGATCGGAACCGTACCAAAATTCGTATGTAACATGGATTCGGAAAAAATTTTTGGGCATAGGTTCCCCGCACCCCGGAGTCCCCGCAATTATGAGCAGGGTCTCTACGGGGCGGTCGACGAACCTATCCTAGTCAACCCAGGCCCAAATGGGAGGAGGGGACATAGACTGGCTCATCTTGATTCGGCAAAGGTGACCCACACGAATTGGATGGATTCTGATTAGAAGATACTATAGAAAGGCCACAAAGGGACCTGAATATTATCCATCTGCATCGTGGGATTTATAAGTGCTAAACGAAGACGGGTCTTGCACATGTTCAAAACTAAATTAATGCTGAGAATTTTTATTCAGCGATACAACGTCTTCCGATACCGGAAGTGGAAGGAACACGCACAAAAACCGTCCTCTTTTCTGGCAATTTAAGTTTCCACAACGCCGACTTCAATTAAAACATTACCAGGAATAATACGAGTCTATACCCTGGCACATAACATGAAAAGAAGTGTGGTGCTTATCAAAAACCAAAAACGGTTGATCACATGATAAACAAAACTTCCAAGTGAAAATTCAAAATGGCGGACAACCACTACACATGTAATGTCGGCAGAAACACGCGAAATAAAGTCTCTAAGAATTTCGGAATAAACAGTAAGCTTACAAAGCCTAAGTACGTTGTGGAAACTCAAGGTAAGTGCAAAATCAAAAAAGAATAAAACACTTATCCGTTTATTCATTCTTCCATGGAATGTAGTTTGACCATCCTATCCCAAGCAAGTCTGAAAAAATAATGATCTTCTCGGCGCGAAAATCACGGTCACGTGACCTGTATCGTCTGCCTATTGGTCTGATAGGTCATGTGACATCAGCGACCAATCAGGACTCGACGCTGGGGAGGTCACGGGAAAAGGGACATGCCGGTGGCATTTCTGGCTAGATTTTTTTTGTATCAGACTGTCCCAGACCTGCGTCTGGTGAAAAGGCTATAATTGTAGTGATGGGTAGTTATATTTGATATTAAATTGAGGTTTTACATCCCCGTCAACACTTTATAGGTCATTTTGGAGATGTATCTTCCAATTTTGTGGGACTTTTACCCAACATTGAGATGAAATTACATCTCAAGCCCTGTCTCCCAATGGAACCAGTAGGGTTTATAAGCATGGAAACCGCTTTGCCTGAGCTTAGATATTTAGTATGTAGCAATGTCAAGTGGTCTCCTACACTAATGATTTTCTCGTATACAGGTGAGCGATATAGGGCCATTGGGCCCTCTTGTTGGTATTTATATGTGCTTTCCGGTATATTGGTTGCTTTCCGGTATTTTGGTGCTTTCCGGTAATTGTATGCACCGCTGGTAAACAGCTTAGAGAAGCTAAGCCTACCCAGGCAAAGCGGTGCAAGTCGGCCCGTCCATGCTTATAAACCCTATTGGTTTCATTGGGCGGCATGGCTTGAGATGTCATTTAATCTCAATGTCGGGTCAAAGTCACACAAAATCACCTTTACAGTGTTGACGGGGACGTCAAACCTGAAATCAAATAAAACTCTGCAGGTACCTTGACCCAGTGACCTTGACCTATATTTTACACTCCAGTGACTTTGACACATTTTACATAGAAGTTCCAGATCTCCTCAAATAAAAGGCCTACAACCATCAAATCTTGCATAGTGCTTCTCCTAGATGTACTGTTTGTTTGATTTGAGGTTTAACGTCCCCGTCAACACTGTAAAGGTCTCAAGCCCGGTCGCCCAATGAAACCAATAGGGTTTATAAGCATGGGCGGTCCGACTCGTGCGCACCGCTTTTCCTGGGCAGGCTTAGATCCTCCCAGTGGTTTACCAGTACTCGTGTGTGGGTCGGATTCAGCTCTGCGTGGAAGCATCATGCAGCCCATATATTTCTTCAAGCCCCAGGGGCGGGGGCCGTACCTGCAGAGTAAGTACATCTAGGAGAAGCACTATGCAAGATTTGATGGTCGTAAGCCTTTAATTTGAGGAGAACTGGAACATTGACGTAAATTGTGTCAAAGTCACTGGATCGTAAAATATAGGTCAAGGTCACCGGGTCAAGGTACCTGCAGTGTCAGTACAAATATGAGAAGCACTATGCAAGATTTGATGGTTTGGGCCTTTTATTTCAGGAGTGTGTGTGAATTCGGGTTTAACGTCGCTTTCAACTTTTTTTCATCATATCACGACGGTGCCTGGTTGCGGCAGGGAGTTCAATGCTCACTTTTTTGCTGCCTCACTGAAGTATCATGTCCCCGTCACATTACATGATACCACACCCAGTCACATTATCCTGACACTGGGTCGACTAGCTCTAGCTCTATCCCGTAAATCTGAGTACCAAGCGAGGAGCAGCTAGTACCATTTTTAAAGACTTTGGTATGTCGTGGCCCGGGATCGAACCCGTGACCTCCCGTTCCCTGGAGCGGACACTCTACCAATTGAGCTATTGGGGCCGTTATTTTTTTTTTTTTTTTTTATTTGAGGAGATATGAAACTTCGAGGTAAAATGTGTCAATGTCACCGGAGCATAAAATATAGGTCAAGGTCACTGGGTCAAGGTTCCTGTAGAGTCAGTACATCTAGAAGCACTAGGCATGATTTGATGGTCGCATTTGAGATCTGGAACATTTACGTAATATTTGTCGAAGTTATTGGAGCATAAAATATAGGTCAAGGTCACCAGTCAAAGCGCCTGCCTAGTCAGGAGTTCAGGCAGAGGTTTGATGGTTGTTTAGTCTTGTAGTTGATTATAATATACTGAGCCTAAGTTATAATGCAACAGTGGTTTATATTGATAATAACGAGCTGAAAGTACATATATTCAGTCTAAGAATTGTCTATTTATTAACACTGGCCACTGTCCCAAGTATCCAGCAGCAATTTGGTTTTAACATTCTGTTTTGATCTGTTCAAGAAACAAACCATATGCTGGCGCTAGGGTGTTTCTTAAAAATGAATCACATTGTGATTTTCCAGAACACGGCATGTCACATGCATTTGTACAACTGAAATGAAGATCGTTTTCTGAGAATACTGCTGCGAGTTTTTAGAGTAATGATTAATTTTATTGTTAATATGTTTCTTTATTTTTTATCACTAGCGACGACCGGTTTTCACTTCCAGACAAGAAATTATGGAACTATGGCATAAAGGGTCCAATTGGCAATTTCAGAATTTGTTGAAGACAGTTCTAAGTCTTGATGCAATAATTCCACAGAATTATACAAGCAAGCGAGGTTCACAAGGTTTTCATTTGAAAATCTCATCGTTGGAATATATAGCCACTGTAATTTTCTATTGTTGTCTATGGAATGTTCAATAAAAATGCCAACATGTCAGTCGTTTGAACTTTGTCATTAAATTGAGACAACGGGAATGACGTTTTTAAATCACACCATCTTTCCTTATTGGTCGATCATTTAAAAAGGAAGTATTGAAAAAATTGGCATTCCAGATGTCTCTGGAAGCGGATGGAATTAAAAATTACCATTTTGACCAATCAGATTCAACCTCCATGAACTGTGTCTGGAAACTGAAATCAATGAGACCGAATCTTACATTGGTGATAGGTCAGCAACATATGTCATCCAGACTATCCTGCACCAGACATTACCATGAAAATTTAACCATATCCATGTTGCGTTATGTGTTTGGCTCAGTGTACAAACTTCGACATATATGTCGAACTTCAACAGAATGGTCAAAGTCACTGGAGTGCAAAATATAGGTCAAAGTCACCAAGTCAAGGTGCCTACAAAGATAGAAGGTCAGGGAGATGTTTCGTTTGATGGTAGTTCAGGTTTGTAGTGGACTTCAATAAAAACTTTGACATAAATGTCAAACTTTGACAGATGGACGGATGAACGGACGGAAAAGCGGTCACCTATATCGCACCCTGCTATAAGCAGGTGTGACAAAAATGTATAGATTATATAGAAACAAGAACATAAATGGTCATTTTTTTATATAATCAATACATTTTTGGGATCCATCTTTAAACCATACTATATCCAATTTTCTATTAATGTATATATTTTTGAGATCCATCTTTAAAACCTGTTATGTCCAAAATGATATTAAAATCTGGTAGGGGTGTGTGTGAGTTTTATGTCCCAACAACAACTAAGGTCATATGGAGACAGGACCTTTGTTAAACAACTCATCCAAAAGTCACGAGAAGCCTGGAGTCAAACCACGACCCTACTTTACGAGGCGAGTAACTAAACCATAGAGGCTTCTTGCGGTAGTGGTGTATGTTGGACTGGAAAAAAGACATCCCAGATGGAAGTTTTCCATATTTTAATAGCATGTTTGTCTTCAGAGTATAAGCAACTTTAACAGTGTAAAATGTCCTGAGCCCAGTTATTAGCTTAACTAAGTCGTTAGTAAACTAACAAGTACAATGTCTGATATGCAGATATTTTTGATGAAAAAATTGCAAAAGCTACTCAATACTTTTTTTTCCATCAAAAATATCATTATATTTGTTATATTAACCGTTAAGGCGACGAGAAAAAAACTACATCTGAAAATGTCGTCTGCTTATGTCGTCTGCTGAATCTTCTTGCAAACTTTTTAAAATACTTTTGCATATAGGCAAACAGTGTGGACCCAGAGCAGTCGGAGCAGTCTGATCTGGGTCCACACTGTTTGCAAAAATGACTTTTAAAAGTAACAGACAGACGACAATAGTTGTGATTGGCATTTTATGGGTTAAATGATAAAAGTTTTAACGATTAGTTAACTAACGACATCATTAGGTCTGAACAACTGGACCCGGCAGTCTCAAGCACACACAGTCCCAAGACAATGGAACTCATCAGCACTCATGATACAGGTAAAATCTCAAGGCTGAACTCTGACATTAGAATTTCTGACATCTGACTGACTTTGACTGACTTTTGTTTTTAAGGTAACCGGGCGCCAAAAGCACATAGGGGCTACCCCCAGTTCGCCGACTGGGATTAGTTGTTGGTACTGCTCTTTTCCCTAGGCTGCCAATATGCTGACTCCTGCCAATTTGACAGTTATCAGCTAGCTGTTTGGGAGGGAGGTGACCTCTTTCGAGGAGGATGTGGAGAGCAGGTCAATCCCACCCTTCACATCCCCCGCTCAAGATGCCATGTATGCACAAATTGCACCCAATGTCAAGCGTTTGTCCTGATTTCTGACAAGTATCAGAGTTTAACCCTTATCCTGCTGCATAAATTAATTAAGCCACTCCCATTGCTGATTATCAACCAATCAAATTACTTGACACAATATATTTGTTCATTTCACAAACTGCATATTAGAAACATTGTAGATCCTGATCAGATGGCAAGCCATCTTATCTGGATCTACACTATTTGCAAATGTAGGGGTTGTTGTGACCACCAGGATAAGGGTAAATGGCCCAATCATCATTACATTACTGTATTTACCCTAAATATTCAGACACCTCAACCCCTTAACATATTTGTTTTCAAATTTGAACAAGAACAATTTACTACCCGATTTTGTGTCTAAGAATAGCTGGACGAGTGGCAAACAGTGTAGACCCATGATGAGACGCCACTGCAGCCACATTCTGCGGTGTCTCATCTGGGTCTTCACTGTTTTCCAAGGTCTGTCTGTCCAAATACATATGGTAAATACGGTAATTAACAAGTACAGTGATTATTCCTTCAACTATCCTTCTTGAATCAGCAGATGAAAAAAAAAACAAAAAAAAAACAAATATAAAATCAGAGAATTCCAAAAGGGGACAACCCAGCTGCCAAAATTTCTAGGTAAATCAAAGCACAGCAGCCAAAGAATCAAATAGATCCAAATGATAGGACATGGTAGCTTTTAACCCTTGACCTGCTGAATATTTAAATATGCCACACCCACAGCTGATTATCAACCAATCAGATAACTTGATGCAAATTATTGCAACAAATTAAAAGACTGAATGGCAAACAATGAAGATCCTGATCAGATGGCTTCTTTAGAAGCCATCTGATCTGGATCTACATTGTTTGAAAGATAAGGCATATCCGGGCTCAGCAGGACAACGGTTAAAATCATTTTGTTACAAATGGAATCTGCCTTAACCTACCAGGAATCCATTTCAAAATTTAAGGGTGTTGTGTTGCATTATTTATAGAAATCCATGCAAGAAATTTGCTAACTGGAACAGTGAAGTCCTTTCTCTGAAAACTAAGCTAGGCTTGCACTGTGCCAAGTTCCCATTTTGGGTTTCCAGCATAAAATAGGTAAAACTTCTGTTACAAAGATACTGACCCTCAATCCTTTAACCCATTTTGTACCAGAAACCCCAAAATGGGTACCCTGACAAACAGTAGAGGCCCAGAACGCGGCGTCTGATCAGGTCCTTCAATGTTTGCAAAAAGTTCAGCCATTTTCCAAATAAATTTTGAAGAAAACTCAACCATACACTCCTGAAGTTTGAATTGGACTCCTGCTATATTTCAGGAGGAAGATTCCATTTGGTACAAAAAGGGTTAATATATGTACAAATGTGCTAGCTTGGATGCCAATGGCAGAATGGTGCAAAAAAGTCTGTGTATAGCAAACGGGAAATGTATATCTTTACAATGTATATCTTTACAAGTATCTAGCATCAGAATGGTTTGGTTTACAGAAAAGCAAACAGGAATGACAAGGGCAGCAGTGAAATCTACATTGCATATACTGCAATGTCCATTATATTCATTGCTTTTGCATCAAGACAAAACAGGCCACAGCTTTGAGTTTTCAGTTCATTTCCACTAGGTTCATCAACTTGTTGCTGTTCTGATGCAGGAACTGCCGTTTTTCTTTGCATGATACCGACTGTTATACTTTATTGCAAATTTACTGGCAAATTTTGAATACCAGTCGGACTGGTCTTCATTTGCACATGCCTCAATAAAATTTATCTTTTTTTTTCATTATTTTCATTCTGCCCATATGTTGATTGCTGTAATCCGATGGTAATGCAGAAATTTGACCTAAGATTGGGACGGTCCAGCGGAAATCATAATGGTTGGCATCTATGCGTGACGCAGCTATGTAACGTTTTCCATAGGCTGAGCTGTTACCTACTTGTCAATTGCAAACATTTCAATAACATATCCATGTGACATAGTGCATTTTTTCGTATCTTCAAAAAGAGGTTATTTTTTTTTTTTCATGAATATTTGTGACATTTTTCTGATTTATCTTTCAAATGTAAGTTGTGTGTGCTCATTAGCACCACCTCACCAAGGTATTTTTAGTATCTCCAAGAGTGGTTATTTTTTAAGGAAATTTGTGATATTTTTCTGGTTTATCTGTCAGATTTAGGCTGTGTGTGTTCATTAAGACTAACTAGAGCTGTCAGTGAAACTGACTAGGGCCCCGGCAGCGCTGTCAGAGGAGTAGGAAAATTTGTGGACGGACAGAGTGATTACTATAGGGCACCCACACTTTCAGTGCGGGGCCCTAATAACTTGATAATGATAATGACATTGATAATTGAAGTTATCCCTTGATAACATGTTACAGAAAACTGGAGTTTACAGAGGTTTATATTATTTTTCTTAATTCTGCTCTAGGGCATAGGTTGTGGGCACTCGTTAGAACACTAGGGCATAGGTTGTGGGCACTACTTAGAACACTGACGAGTGCCCACAACCTATGCCCTAGAGCAGAATTAAGAAAAATAATGTGTACTTCTGTACACATCTACAGTTTTCTGTATGTAAAGAGGGTCGTTATAGGTGTTCATTAGACTTGTTAACCCTTTTTGTACCAAATGGAATCTTCCTCCTTACATATACTGGGGTAATCGAATTTCGCCAACATAACCATAAACACTGGTGCGGTATGCATGTACCCATATTTATCTGATAGAAAACACTTTCATCGAAAAATACTAACCTGATCCAACACAAGGGAAGCTATTACGGCATTAAAATAGCGATGTCTGTCATCAAACACTGCTATTTCAGAACACTCAAAATCCGCCATCTTGAAAAATAGTAAGTGAATTTCGCCAACTTTTGAAATCCTGGTAAAAGGGGCACCCGAGGGGGTAAAATTATCAGCTATCAACTTTAACAGAATAGAAATGTGTTTCACGAGTGATATGAGCAACTTTGGTTTGCAAGACAAATAGAATGTAATAGGTAACTACTCATTATTATCAAATTATGAAAAAATTATCATCACGTTAATATCAATGCAATACCACACTCTTTGTTGATCTAAATTACAAACTTGAAACTTACAAAAATAATGTCAACAGCCGTTTGCCAACCTCTAAATACCTCCCTCATACTGCAACATAAACTTGTGATGACTTATAAGGCTTTGCAGTGAGGACAAATAATAATGTCACCCTTCCTAACAACCTTTCATACATTCAAAACTCTTGTGAAAATTTACAGTATTCCATTAAATATCGATAAGAACCCCCAAATAGTTGAATCATTAATTTCCCCTTTGAGAGCCCCAATACTAAACTACGGATATGTCAGCTCCATACTAGAAAGGCCAAAATGTAAACAGACGCCGGCAGTTGTATTGGCAGCTAAAAAATCTCTTGGGAAATAAAACAAGAGGGCCCAGAGGGCCCTGGTTCGCTCACCTGATCCAAAGCATAGGCAGGGTCAATTTTTGCCCCAGGGCTAAAATTTGAACAATCTTGGTAGAAGTCCACAAGATGAAACTTCATATCGAATATGAAAGACCTGGGCTTTCTGGTTTCAGAGAAAAAGATTTTAAAGGTTTACCCTGCATATAGAAGTCTATGTAAAACAAGATTTTCCCTATATAAGTCTATGTTAAACCAAAGTGCCCCGGAGCAGGGGCATTTTTGGCCCCAGTGCTATAATTTGAACAATCTTGGTAGAGGTCCACTAGCTGAAGCTTCATAACAAATATCAAAGACCTAAGCCTTGTGTTTCAGAGAAGATGATTTCTAAAGATTTTCCCTATATAAGTCTATGTAAAACCAAAGGGCCACATGGCGGGGGCATTTTTGGTCTCAGGGCTATTATTTGAACAATCTTTACAGAAGTCCACTAGCTGAAGCTTAATAACAAATATCGAAGACCTAAGCCTTGTGGTTTCAGAGAAGAAGATTTTTCAAGATTTTCCCTATATAAGTCTATGTAAAACCAAAGGGCCCCGGAGCGGGGGCATTTTTGGCCCCGGGCTATAATTTGAACAATCTTGATAGAGGTCCGAAAGATGAAGCTTCATACCAAATATAAAGACCTGGGCCTTGCAGTTTCAGAGAAGAAGATTTTTCAAGATTTTCCCTATATAAGCCTATGTAAAACAAAAGGGCCCTGGTGCAGGGGCATTTTTGGCCCCAGCATTATAATTTGAACAATCTTGGTAGGGGTTTACTAGATGAAGCTTCATACCAAATATCAAAGACCTTGGCCTTGAGGTTTCAGAGAAGAAGAGTTTTCAAGATTTTCCCTATATAAGCCATTGTAAAACCAAAGGGCCCCCATGCGGGGGGGGGGGGGGGGGGGGGGGGGGGGGGGGGGGGGTGGGCATTTTTAGCTCCAGCACTATAATTTGAACAATCTTGGTAGGGGTCCACTAGATGAAGCTTCATACCAAATATCAAAGACCTGGGCCTTGCAGTTTCAGAGAAGAAGATTTTTAAAGATTTTCCCTATATAAGCCTATGTAAAACAAAAGGGCCCTGGTGCGGGGGCATTTTTGGCCCCAGCACTATAATTTGAACAATCTTGGTAGGGGTCCACTAGATGAAGCTTCATACCAAATATCAAAGACCTGGGCCTAGCGGTTTCAGAGAAGAAGATTTTTCAAGATTTTCCCTATATAAGCCCATGTAAAACCAAAGGGCCCCCGTGCGGGGGCATTTTTAGCTTCAGCACTATAATTTGAACAATCTTGGTAGGGGTCCACTAGATAAAGCTTCATACCTAATATCAAAGACCTTGGCCTTGCGGTTTCAGAGAAGAAGATTTTTCAAGATTTTCCCTATATAAGCCCATGTAAAACCAAAGGGCCCTGGGGCGGGGGCATTTTTGGCCCCAGCACCATAATTTGAACAATCTTGGTAGGGGTCCACTAAATGAAGCTTCATACCAAATATCAAAGACCTGGGCCTTGCGGTTTCAGAGAAGAAGATTTTTAAAGATTTTCCCTATATAAGCCCATGTAAAACCAAAGGGCCCCCGTGCGGGGGCATTTTTGGCCCCAGCACTATAATTTGAACAATCTTGGTAGGGGTCCACTAGATGAAGCTTCATACCAAATATCAAAGACCTGGGCCTTGCGGTTTCAGAGAAGAAGATTTTTTAAGTTTTCGGTGAAAAAAATCTATTTTTGGCTACTGTGACCTATATGTGCAACGGACCGGAACCATTTGAACAACTTTGAAAGGGGACCACCTAAGGATCATTCCTGTGAAGTTTGGTCAAAATCCGATCAGTGGTTTAGGAGGAGATGTCGTTTGAAGAAAAGTTTATGGACGCACGCACGGACGCACGCACGGACGCACGACGGACAAAAAGTGATCCCAAAAGCTCACCTTGTCACTACGTGACAGGTGAGCTAATAAAAACAAGAGCACTGCAAGCGGGTGCCAACGCTCGTCTGCAGTTTCTTTTAGAAAACAAAAGTTCTAAGTCAAATCAAATTGCAAGATGGAGGTATAAAACTTGTAGGGAATGTAGCTCTTGTGATGGTGAGTATGTGTATGAAGTTTCATGAAGGTAGGCCAAATACTTTTGGAAATATGGTCAAGGTTAAGTTTTTTGGTTAATTTTTCGAAAAATAGGTCAAAGGTCAAGGTCACAGGTCAAAAAGCGTGGTATGACTGAAAAGGTCTTGTCCCAAGGAACATTCATGTGAAGTTGGAAGGCTCTGTTGTGAATAGTATTGAAATAAGAGACAAAAACAATTTAAAACTAGACTATGAAGTGAGCATATGCTCACTAATACCCCCGGCCAAAGCCATCGGTAGCTTAGTTCCTGAAAAATCTTCACAAAATTTAAGGTAACTCACAAAATACACATCTCAGTAGCAAATATAACAAAGAGGAATAACTCTAAAGCACCTGGCCCCACAGCCCAAATTTTCTTTCCCACAATACAACTTGTTATGCATGTTGTTTGTACCAAATTTCAAGTTTCTAGGTGCAGTAGTTCCTGAGAAATCTTTGACACAAAATTTAAGGTAACTCACAAAATACACATCTCAGTAGCAAATATAACAAAGGGGAATTACTCTAAAGAACCTGGCCCCACAGCCCCAATTTTCTTTCCCAGAATACAACTAGTTATGCATGTTGTTAGTACCAAATTTCGAGTGTCTAGGTACAGTAGTTCCTGAGAAATCTTTGACACAAAATTTAAGGTAACTCACAAAATACACATCTCAGTAGCAAATATAACAAAGGGGAATAACTCTGAAGAACCTGGCCTCATAGCCCCAATTTTCTTTCCCACAATACAACTAGTTATGCATGTTGTTTGTACCAAATTTCAAGTTTCTAGGTACAGTAGTTCCTGAGAAATCTTTGACACAAAATTTAAGGTAACTCATAAAATACACATCTCAGAAGCAAATATAACAAAGGGGAATAACTCTAAAGAACCTGGCCCGACAGCCCCAATTTTCTTTCCCACAATACAACTAGTAATGCATGTCGTTTGTACCAAATTTTAATTTTCTAGGTAGAGTAGTTCCTGAGAAATCTTTGACACAAAATTTAAGGTAACTCACAAAATACACATCTCAGTAGCAAATACAACAAACGGGAATAACTCTAAATAACCTGGACCCACAGCCCCAATTTTCTTTCCCACAATACAACTAGTTATGCATGTTGTTTGTACCAAATTTCGAGTGTCTAGGTACAGTAGTTCCTGAGAAATCTTTGACACAAAATTTAAGGTAACTCACAAAATACACATCTCAGTAGCAAATATAACAAAGGGGAATAACTCAAAAGAACCTGGCCCCACAGCCCCAATTTTCTTTCCCACAATACATCTAGTTATGCATGTTGTTTGTACCAAATTTCAAGTTTCTAGGTATAGTAGTTCCTGAGAAATCTTTGACACAAAAAAAGTTTACACACACACACACAGAAAAGTTTACACACACACAGAAAAGACAAAAACTATATATACCCCTTCGGCATACATAGTATGCCGGGGGTATAAAAAACTGAGAGAAAAGGGGAGATAATTCAATCAAATTGCAAGATGGAGTTATAAAACTTGTAGGGTATGTAGCTCTTGTGATGGTGAGTATGTGTATGAAGTTTCATGAAGGTAGGCCAAATACTTTTGGAAATATGGTCAAGGTTAAGGTTTTCGGTTAAATTTTCGAAAAATAGGTCAAAGTTCAAAGGTCAAGGTCACAGATCAAAAAGTGTGGTATCACTGAAAAGGTCTTGTCCCAAGGAACATTCATGTGAAGTTTGAAGGCTCTGTTGTGAATAGTATTAAAATGAGCAAAAAATGTGTTTCAGAAAAAAATTGGAAAAGGGGAGATAATTCAGCCAAAATCAACAATGTTGTTATGGTCCTTGGTCAAAATGTAGCTCTTGTAATGATGAGTATGTGTATGAAGTTTCATGAGGCTAGGTCTAATACTTTTTAAGTTATAGCCAAGGTTAAGTTTTTTTGGAACGACGCAGGACGACAACGCAGACGCCGGAGTGATGACAATAGCTCGAAAGTTTTTTTTCAAAAAACAGACGATCTAAAAATGAGATATGAAATGACATAGCAAAATGGCGGGAAATACATTGCTACAGGTAGGAAATTATGTATTACCTCTCGGATTGGCATTTCTTCTCAGTTTGACTTGAGTGACAGATAGCGGTAAATTTGACGTTAGGATTCCCTTAATCGGTAATTTCCTGTGACGTCAAGCATACGGAAATACCGATCATATGTACAATTGGCGAAATTTGATTATTGGCGAAATTCACTTACGCTACTATATAGCAGGAGTCCATTTCAAAATTTAGACGTGTCAGGTTGTGTTTTCTTCAAAATTTATTTGGAAGTTGGCTGAACTTTTTGCAAACAGTGCAGGCCCTGGTCAGATGCCGCTTCCTGTGGCATCTGATCTGGGACGGCACTGTTTGCCAACTATCCCTTTTGGGGTTTCCGGTACAAAATGGGTTAACATGATGAAACATTATGAACTGTAACTCAAGGGGTAATTTTTATTGCTGGATATTGTACACTTTGGTTACACATACGTAACAAAAATAACTGCATGTATGGCTGTACAAGTATATACAGTTTATTTACATATTCTACATCACTCAGTAATCTCAGAAAACCAATGTAAGACAATAAAATGCCAACAAAGGGCATTATTTAAACTTCATGCAAAACCGTTCTTGGATTGATCTTAAAACCTAATCAAAACTTAAACATGTTCTACGGCAAGAATCAAAACTTAACATGGCCTAAGGCAAGGATTTCATTTTCATGCAGAAATGTCAAAATTTATTATCAATGATCAAGTATTTTAGCTTCAGATAGAAAGTTTACAAATAATTTTATTTATCCATTAAACTATACAATATGGCTGCTTCTTAACCCTTGACCTGCTGAATATTAATATATGCCACACCCACTACTGATTATCAACCAATCAGATTACCTGATGCAAATTATTGCCACAAATTCATAAACTGAATGACAAACAATGAAGATCCTGACCAGGTGGCTTCTTCAGAACCATCTGATCTGGATTTTCATTGTTTGAAAGATAAAACATATCCGGGCTCAGCAGGACAAGGGTTAGAATTGCCTCATTGAGGCAATTCTAAGTATGTACCTAGAATGTATGTTTCTAAAAAAATAATTGGAAGTTATCCCTTGATAACATGTTACCCCTCTCTAACTGAACCTATTATCATAGGCAATAAACTGAAACCCAGCACTTAGCTAGTATCAGGATCAGGGAGGGTTCAGGGCTTCTAGAGACAGGAGAAACATTACAAAGAACCTCGTCATTCTTTCTTTGGTTTTGGTTTTACGGCCCTTTCAAGATTATTTCACTCATATCAAGCCGTTCATTAATCAGAGGTGGGCGAAAACTGGAGTCCCCGGAGAAAAACCAGCAGACCTTTGGTTGCAGAACATGGCGTCTCACATGTGACCCGAGCCAGGCTCGAACCCACAGCGGTGAGAGACCTAATGATTAAGAGTCAGCGCTCTTATCAACTGGGCCACGGATGCCCGTTTCTACGTTATCTAGACTATCTTAATTGCTCTTTTTGAGTAGTGCCCTTGTGTTTAACCCCTTCAACCTGCCAGACCAGTACAGATAGTCAAACTTTGATGGCTCAAACCCCTTTGGACCATGAAAATTTGTTCGAGACAGCAGAAGTTCGAGCCACGGAAGCTTGCCAGGAAACTGTGGGATATCTTTTTATGTAATCTATATTATAAATGTATAGTGTGTACTCATTAGAATTGCCTATGGGCTCGGTCCCGTCGAAAAAGATAAAAGAAGAAATTCTTCTTAAATTATCACTTCCATATTTGGAGGAACCACCCCCCCACTACCCCATACTCATCAACGGGTTCAACTTAGCCATGGTAAACAAGCCATTTAACCCGCAAGACGCCAATCACGACAACTGTTGTCGGCTTTGCCGTCTGCCGGTTACCTTAAAATTCATTTTTTTTGCAAACAGTGTGGACCCAGATCAGACTGCTCCTGTAGGAGCATACAGGAGCAGTCTGATCTTGGACCACACAGTTTGCCTGTATGCAAAAATATTTTTAAAGAGTTTGCAACAAGATTCAGCAGACGACATAAGCAGACAACATTTTCAGATGTAGTTTTTCTCGATGTCTTAAAAGAGTCCACTTCACAACCTCAGGGTGAAAGGCCCAGTCAACACTATTAAGGTCGTGTCAAGCCAGTCAGTTTACCTAATAACACTACCTGGGCTATATTAGTATCACAGATTCAAATACATCCCCCCACCCTCCCCTCCAGCTCTTCAAGCACTCAACGTTTCTATTAATACCCTCCGACAGGAATGCTCAGTTTTCCAAGGGAATGAAAGAGTATGTATCAAGAAATTAATCAAACAATCCTGGAAACATTTACAATAGAAAACTTCATGAACAAAAATATTTTGCATAGGCTTAGGAAAGTAACAGAATGCATCACAGCAAACATACACACAACAGTTAAAAGAAGCATGGATACAGCTTCAGGGGAGGCAACTCTTGCAAAATTATTTTTCCCTCCAAGTTACCAGGGGTCTACTCTTAAAGGAAAGAATTTGCTCCAGAGTGAGTGAGTTTTAGTTTTACGTCCCACCAACAGCTAAGGTCATACGGAGACGGGACCTCGGTTTAAAGACTCATCTGAAAGTCTGGAGAAGCCCGGGATCGATCCTGCGATCCCTGGTTTACAAGGCGAGTAGTGTAGCCACTGCACCACGGAGGCTTCTAATTTGCTCCAGAGGAGCAAATTCTTTCCATTAAGAGAAGACCCCCTTTTTCAGTTCTTTCCTTTAAGAGTAGCTCAGTCAGATGTGCGTCTGACTGGTGGGGAGGACGTGGATTCGACAGATGCTGTGTTGTCAACATTGTTTTGTCAAAATTGATCATGGAATCTTTTCTATGGTCCTTCTCTCCCTTCTGCTGATTCAAGAAGGGCAGTTGTCAGTTTCTGGCAAAAGAATGAGCACTGTCCAGGTTAATGACTTACGTATGAGCCTGCACAGAAATACTGTGGCTTATTATGTTTGATTTGAGGTTTAACGTCCTATAAGACTACACAGGAGAAGTGTCGTTAGGTAAACAGACCAGCTTGATATGACCTAAATAACGTTGAGTTGGTCGTTAAACACCAAAAAACCTTCTCAGAGGGGTGCATATACAGGGAAGCAAACGGGAAATCACAAAAGTTGTCTCCCTTTGAAAAATAGTGGGAAATTCTTGCAGATGTGTTGGAATGGATTACTCTGACATATTTTTTCTGCACACACTCTGCCCAACATGCCACCGATTCAATAGTTATTCATAAAGTACACATACAGCAAAAATTGAACAGATAAGTGGGGAGGGGGGGGGGGGATTTTGTAATAATTAAAGGATAATTTTTTGTCAATTCTCTATTCTAATGAATACCCACAACACAGGTTGAGGCAGTTCAGATGAATACCCACAACATAGTTTTTATGGAAAAATAAATAAAGTTATTAATTGACTATCCTGTATTGTCATCCATATTAACACAGGTCAAAAATCAATAATCATGTTTTTAATCTGTCAATTAATAAAATTGTCATTAATCAAGTAATTTCGTATTGACCCAGGTACAGGTCCTCGGTCAGCTGTATTGGCCTCGGCCTTCGGCCTCTGGCCAATACAGCAGACCTCAGACCTGTACCTGGGCCAATACGAAATTACACCCAGGTACAGGTCCTCGGTCAGCTGTATTGGCCTCGGCCTTTGGCCTCTGGCCAATACAGCAGACCTCAGACCTGTACCTGGGCCAATACGAAATTACTTGATTAATAACATTATATTATCCTTCAGTTATCACCAAATACCTTATCAGTTTCAATGGTAAATTCTCTCATCAGAGTCTTGAGGATGAGGCTGATCTGACAATTCTATTGGTGCACATTTTAATTCATTTCTAATTTTTTTGGGCATAATTCATATACATTTAAACTTCAATGGCTCGAAAACCTTTGGGACAATGAAAATAAGTCTAAAGATAAGGGTAATTTTGAGTTAATGAGAGTGAATCCCCAGGCCAGGAGAGATAATGGGGTTGATTTTGCAATATCTTTCTGATCTCATCACATGAACATGTCCGTGAAATGAACACCCCACTAAACCCCAGTATATATTTGGAAAACTGGGGTTTACGAGGGTATACATTGTTTTTCTTATTTCTGCTCCTAGAAATAGGTTGTGGGTACTCGATAGAACCGCCTCAATGAGGCGGTTCTAACGAGCACCCACAACCAATGTTTGCAGTATAATTAAGAAAACTATGGCGGATTTTCATTAGAAAAGCAGCCATTTTGGAGATATGAAAAAGGCACTATGTCGCATGGGTATGTTATCGTAATGTTCTACAAAATAAAGGTGTATGTTGTGTGTACTCATTAGTATGGCCTAATTGAGAGGAATGAGTGGATGGGAGAGAATGAACGCAGAAAATCCGTCCCGAGTGTCACTGTCCGGCGTCATGAGGCTTGCCGAGTGATGCCGGACAGTGATCCCGAGGGACAGATTTTTCTATCCACCCCTCACACCCATATTGGATTCTTTTTCTTGCATATCTTCCATTTCTTAGTGTGGATTTTTAATGCTTCAGTCACCTCGGTTACCGATGTCCTCCATATTGTGATGACACTGCACAAATGTTTAGTGATGTCACGTAACGTGCTGTGACATCAATGTTAACGACGGCACATACGAGGTCGTAATCGACCAGTGCATTTATCAAACACCCGAGAATATTCGATTTTGGGTAAGAACACCAGGGTCAGAACAGAATTTCTATCCCAAGCTAAAACTATGGATTTTCTTATCTGGTGTGCAAGAAAATATTTATCTCCACGAAAGAATGTTGGCAGACCGATTTTCATCTTTCTGTGTAATCTATAGGTTTTTTTTTTTTCCATACAATAAGGCTGATAAATTTTATAATGCAAATTTCGCTTCTAAGCCCAACTCGAGTTTTATTTGATAGGTTGTGGTATATGTGAAGTTGAGCTGAGAACAATGTAACAGCTGACAAATACATGTACAAACTTCAATGTGTCGAACATGGATGGTTTGTTTACCACAGCCGTTTCGACCTCGTTTTATAGTCCCCGGGAAATTATTCCCACAGCTTCTGATATTAATGTTTTTTGGGTAATTAATCCATAAAATCCCAATCACGACAATTGCCGTCTGCTTTGTCGTCTGCCGGTTATCTTAAAAGGCATTTTATGCAAACAGTGTGGCCCCAGATCAGACTGCTCCTGTAGGTGCAGTCTGATCTGGGTCCACACTGTTTGTCTTTATGCAAAAATATTTTTAAAAAGTTTGCAAGAAAATTCAGCAGACGAAATAATAAGCAGACAACATCTTTCACTTTTTCTTGGCATTTTAAGGGCTAAGGTAAACTTTTCTGACTTTATCAGAAATTATATGTTGTTTGTATTCATTAGAATCACCTCGATGAGGCGATTCTAATGAGTATGCACAAAATACCTCCAATATACAGCCAAAAAGGTTTAACAAAAATATTCCTTAACTAGAGAAAGCGACCAGTGGGTCACATATACCCCCGGCCAGTGCCACCCTCTGATATATCTTTCGAGCTTGTATGTAATATGAATGAAGTCAAGAAGCTATAAGAAATAAATGCGCTTGTAAAAGCTAAACCAAACATAAAATTTCTAATTGGACCAAGGGAGTGAGGGATCAAAGTTAATAAAGCAGCAGGGTGGGGTATGCATCAATGAAATCTTTGGACTGGTATGCAACATTGATGCAAGTATCAACTGAATTTTTCTTAGAGTTTAGAACACACAGGCATCTATAAACTTTGTCATAAAACTTTAACCAAATGTAAAATTTCAAAGTCCGTGACCTTGAGGTCAAGGTCACCATGGGTGGGGGAATGGACATGCATCACGAAATCGTTTGTCAAACATGAAGAGAATCTCACATGTGGTTACAGAGATATCAGCAATGAAAAAGGTTGAACACAAAACTTTGAAGTAAAAGTAGATGAACAGACAGTCGGCCCACCCAGGGGCTTGACCCAGGGGCTTAAGATATTCCAAATGAAAGGTAATAGTATAGAGATATACTTTACCAAACATGAAGAGAATCTAACATGTGGTTACATAGATATCAGCAATGAAAAAGGTTAAACACAAAACTTTGACGTACAAGTAGATGAACAGACAGACGGACAGACAGCCCACCTAGGGGCTTGACCCTGGGACTTGGATATTCCATATGAAAGGTAATGGTATATAGATATACTTTACCAAACATGAAGAGAATCTAACATGTGGTTACAGAGATATCAGCAATGAAAAAGGTT
The DNA here is from genome assembly GCA_963580285.1 of Lucinisca nassula. NCBI lineage: Eukaryota > Metazoa > Mollusca > Bivalvia > Lucinida > Lucinidae > Lucinisca > Lucinisca nassula. Next base: position 10,955,180 of record OY757024.1, read on the forward strand.
TAACACAAAACTTTGACGTAAAAGTAGATGAACAGACAGACGGACAGACAGCACACCCAGGGGCTTAGATATTCCATATGAAAGGTAATGGTATAGAGATATACTTTACCAAACATGAAGAGAATCTAATATGTGGTTACAGATATATCAGCAATGAAAAAGGTTTAACACAAAACTTTGACGTAAAAGTAGATGAACAGACAGACGTACAGACAGCCCACCCAGGGGCTTGACCCTGGGGCTTAGATAGTCCATATGATGGGTAATGGTATAGAGATATACTTTACCAAACATGAAGAGAATCTAATATGTGGTTACAGATATATCAGCAATGAAAAAGGTTTAACACAAAACTTTGACGTAAAAGTAGATGAACAGACAGACGGACAGACAGACAACCCACCCAGGGGCTTAGATATTCCATATGAAAGGTAATGCTATAGAGATATCCTGTACCAAATATGAAGAGAATCCAACCTGTTGTTACAGAGATATGAGCAATCAAAAAGGTTTAACGCAAAACTTTGACGTAAAGGTTGACGAACGACCGAACGAACGGACATACGAACGAACCAACGAACGGACGAAAAGACGAAAACTATATACCCCCTGACATACTTCGTATGCCGGGGGTATAATAACCCCCATTATTCCTCCTTACCTACTGCTATGACTGACAGCTAAACCTGTCTCAAACACATTTTCATGGTTCTAAAGGTGTTTTAGTCATTGAAGTTTGCTGTACTGTTAACAAACAATAACATGAACACTTTAAGGACTACAAAAACTTGTTCAAGGCGAGCAATTGGAGCAACTGAGTGTTAAGAAGAATGGATATACCTTCAGGGGAGGCAACTCCTCCAAAAGTGTTTTTGTCTTCCATGTCAATAGGGGTCAACTCTTAAAGCAAAGAATTTGCTCTTGAGGAGCAAATTTTTTCCTTTAAGAGTAGACCCCTTTTTCGATGGGACTGAGCCCATAGAAAAGTCAAGGAAGTCCTGAAAGTTGTCTTCCTTTAAAAAATGGCGGAAAAATGTGCTAGGTGTTTGCATTCCCCTTAAATCATAGTGCCAGGTGAAGACATTTAACAGGGATAATTTAAGGTTATCTTTTTGATGTTCAATTTTTTATGGCCCTTCCAAGATTATTTCACTTACCCAGAGAGAAGCTCAATCTTCTATTAAATGAATGTTGTGTGTACGCAGTAGAATCGCCTCATTGAGGCTATTCTACTGTGAAACACAATATACATGTTCCAGATTAAATAGGAAAAAAAAAGTACCCTTCCTAAATCGACCAAAATATGGAAATCTTGAGCTGTGGAAAGAATTCCTTGGGTCTCAAGACCGAGTTTGATTGCGCCATGGTAATCGATTCCTCTGTGTAGGAGTTAATGAAGTCTCACTATTTGTGTATCTGGTCTACCGTAAAATTCCTAAAAATTCGGACACCTTGAGGCCTTGCTGTAATTCTCCTAAAATTTTAAATTTGTTTCACGATTCAGCAAGGAGTCCAAAAAGTGCAGACAGAATGGCAAACAGTGTAGATCCTGCTCCTTCAGGAGCAGTCTGATCTGGATCTGCACTGTTTGCTCAGGCCTGTCTGTCCCATTATTTAAGAATCATTATGGTATCTCAAGATGCTGGCGTAAGTTGTTCATTTAGAGCAGTCTTTTGTTCTTCCGACAATACAGCCATACTTGCTTGCATCATCTCTGGACTAGCCTACAAATAAATGACAGAATCACGATTAGAACAGATATTGAAACAGCTTGCGAATGACACAAATATAAACAACAGGGCCCAGAGGGCCCTGGTTCGCTCACCTGATCCAATGTATAACAAGTGGGCCCCGGGCAGGGTCAATTTTGGCCCCAGGGCTATAATTTGAACAATCTTGGTAGAGGTCCACAAGATGAAGCTTCATATCGAATATGAAAGACCTGGGCTTTCTGGTTTCAGAGAAGAAGATTTCAAAGGTTTACCCTGCATATAGAAGTCTATGTAAAACAAGATTTTCCTTATATAAGTCTATGTTAAACCAAAGGGCCCCGCTGCAGGGGCATTTTTGGCCCCAGGGCTATAATTTGAACAATCTTGGTAGAGGTCCATTAGCTGAAGCTTCATAACAAATATCAAAGACCTAAGCCTTGTGTTTCAGAGAAGATGATTTTTAAAGATTTTCCCTATATAAGTCTATGTAAAACCAAAGGGCCACATGGTTTAACTAGATTTTTGGTCTCAGGGCTATAATTTGAACAATCTTTATAGAGGTCCACTAGATGAAGCTTCATAACAAATATCGAAGACCTAAGCCTTGCGGTTTCAAAGAAGAAGATTTTTCAAGATTTTCCCTATATACGTCTATGTAAAACCAAAGGGCCCCGGAGCGGGGGCATTTCTGCCCCTTGGGCTATAATTCGAACAATCTTGGTAGAGGTCCACAAGATGAAACTTCATACCAAATATCAAAGACCTGGGCCTTGCAGTTTCAGAGAAGATTTTTCAAGATTTTCCCTATATAAGCCTATGTAAAACAAAAGGGCCCTGGTGCGGGGGCATTTTTGGCCCCAGCACTATAATTTGAATAATCTTGGTAGGGGTTCACTAGATGAAGCTTCATACCAAATATCAAAGACCTGGGCCTTGCGGTTTCAGAGAAGAAGATTTTTCAAGATATTCCCTATATAAGCCCATGTAAAACCAAAGGGCCCCCGTGCGGGGGCATTTTTAGCTCCAGCACTATAATTTGAACAATCTTGGTAGGAGTCCACTAGATGAAGCTTCATACCAAATATCAAAGACCTGGGCCTTGCGGTTTCAGAGAAGAAGATTTTTAAAGATTTTCCCTATATAAGCCTATGTAAAACAAAAGGGCCCTGGTGCGGAGGAATTTTTGGCCCCAGCACTATAATTCTGAACAATCTTGGTAGGGATCCACTAGATGAAGCTTCATACCAAATATCAAAGACCTGGGCCTTGCGGTTTCAGAGAAGAAGATTTTTCAAGATTTTCCCTATATAAGCCCATGTAAAACCAAAGGGCCCCCGTGCGGGGGCATTTTTAGATCCAGCACTATAATTTGAACAATCTTGGTAGGGGTCCACTAGATAAAGCTTCATACCAAATATCAAAGACCTGGGCCTTGCGGTTTCAGAGAAGAAGATTTTTAAAGATTTTCCCTATATAAGCCCATGTAAAACCAAAGGGCCCCCGTGCTGGGGCATTATTGGCCCCAGCACTATAATTTGAACAATCTTGGTAGGGGTCCACTAGATGAAGCTTCATACCAAATATCAAAGACCTGGGCCTTGCGGTTTCAGAGAAGAAGCTTTTTAAAGATTTTCCCTATATAAGCCCATGTAAAACCAAAGGGCCCCCGTGCGGGGGTATTTTTAGCTCCAGCACTATAATTTGAACAATCTTGGTAGGGGTCCACTAGATGAAGCTTCATACCAAATATCAAAGACCTGGGCCTTGCGGTTTCAGAGAAGAAGATTTTTAAAGTTTGCGGTGAAAAAAATCTATTTTTGGCTACTGTGACCTATATGTGCAACGGACTGGAACCATTTGAACAACTTTGAAAGGGGACCACCTAAGGATCATTCCTGTGAAGTTTGGTCAAAATACGATCAGTGGTTTAGGAGGAGATGTCGTTTGAAGAAAAGTTTACTGACGGACGCACGCACGGACGCACGACGGACAAAAAGTGATCCCAAAAGCTCACCTTGTCACTACGTGACAGGTGAGCTGAAAAGAGGGCCAAGATGGCCCTGTATTGCTCACCTATGCTTGCCATACAGATTACTACAAACCATTAGCAATGCTTAGAAAAAAGAAACTGTGAAGAAAGGCAAGACATGTTTGTTTACCTCATTGATTTGTTTGTTTGTATTGGAGTTTAACGGCCCTGTCAACACTATTTTAGGTCATTTTTGAGCCGGTCAGTTTACATATGCACACTTTTCCTAGGCAGGCTTATACGAAAGGGGTTAACCAGTACAGTGCACATTCTTTTGCCAGAAACTGACAACTGCCCTTCTGGAATCAGCGGAAGGGAGAGAATGACTGTAGAAAAGATTTCATGATCAAACTCCACTAAAGAATGTTGCCGACTCAGGCTTAAGTTTTTGATATAAATATCTTCATAGATCCAGGGTTATCAATATAGTTGTACATTAGTTGAACTAGTTTAATACATCTAATATATCCCCAAAACTCAGCCCCCACCCATCTTGGCTTGAAGAAATAGATGGGCTGTATGATGCTTCCATGCAGAGCTGAAACCAACCGCACACGAGTACTGGTAAACTGCTTAGAGGATCTAAGCCTGCCCAGGCAAAGCAGTGCGAGTCGGACCGCCCATGCTTATAAGCACTATTGGTTTCATTGGGCAACAGGGCTTAAGGTGTCATTTCATCTCAATGTCGGGTAAAAGTCCCACAAAATTGGAAGCAACGTCTCAAAAATGACCTATACAGTATTGACGGGGACGTTAAACATCAAATAAAATCAGAAAATCCCCAAAACTGTACCAATGAAGTGCACCCCAGTCCACCCATTTACTGTCCCAGGCTTATAAAAATTGTGGCAGAGGTCAACAAGATGAAGTTTCATACTAAATATCAAAGACCTGGGCCTTCTGGTTTCAGACAAGAAGATTTTTGAAGATTTTCCCTTTAAAAGTATGTGTAAAACATGTTGGCCCGGGGTGAGGCCATTTTTGGCCCCAAGGCTATAATTTGAACGATCATGTTAGAGGTCAACTAGATGAAGCTCCATACCAAATATCAAAGACCTGGGCCTTATGGTTTCAGAAAGATTTTTAAAGGTTTTTCCCTTATAAGTATGATCGATTGATTGTTTGAGGTTTAACGAAAAATCAACCCTTGTGGGTCATTTTGTGTCATCTCCCAGAGAAAGGGAGAAAAGAGATAGTAGAGGAGATGAAAGTGAGAGAAAGAGGAGAATGAATGGAAGCATAGAAACAGAAAAAATAACAACATTCCCCCTCCTGCTGCAAGGACAGCAGGCCTTGTCCAACTGTAAGCCAATAACAGTTGGATGCCCCAGTGACGCAAGATACACAACCATCAACTTTGCCTCACCCAACCACCCCGTCCCTTATAAGTATATGTGAAACATGTTGGCCCCGGGGTGGGACCATTTCTGGTGCCAAGGCTATGATCTGAACAATCTTGGTTGAGGTCCACTAGATGTGAAGCTATAAAGACTTGGGCCTTCCGGTTTTAGACAAGAAGATTCTTGAAGGTCTCAATGTCGGGTAAAAGTCCCACAAAATTGGAAGCAACGTCTCCAAAATGACCTTTACAGTGCTGACGGGGGGGTTAAACCTCAAATCAAACAAAACCAAACTGTAATTACCATTATATGTCGTACAACGTTCAACATCCTGGTCAAGGTTTCTTCTTCCTTTTCCTTGTTGATAGCATCTCGGTGCAGAGCCTCGGCAATGATCTTTACAATCACAGGAATATTACTGTTGTTCTCACCCAGTATTAAAGGATGATTCCTGAAATTACAAATTTGTATGCATGTGACATTTTTTTTTCTGATTAGTTTAACAGCCCTTTCAAGTTATTATTTAACCTACTGTATGCTAGTGGATTCTTCCATTGCTATACGTTGGACAAGTCAATTTGTCATAAAAGGGGCGTCAGACCTATTTTTTCGTTTTTATTCTATCTTTGACGGAAATTCCGTTTGCAAATAGTCCAGGCCCTGATCAGGCGCCGCATTCATTCTGCGGCGTCTGATCTGGGCCTGCACTGTTTGCCAAGGTACCCCTTTAGGGGTTTCCCGCATGCAACGGGTATACTTATATTGAGCAGATCATTAATCAAAGATGCATTCTTAAAACTTTTCTTTGCTTCCTGGACTTTTATTTTTATGACTCAGTTAATTCAATAGAGTCATACTGAGGCAGTCAATTAACACTTCAATGCAGGCTTGAACCTCCTTTCAAAGCTTATTTATTTCTGCCAGTAATTTTAATACAGATGATTCTTGTATCAATGGAATGTAAACCCAGACAAGGACGCAGAACAAGAGTAACTTAAGGTTATTTTTCTTATTCCACATGAAAAACAAAGACGATTCTAACAAGTACCCTGAAGAATTGTTTCTAACAATCTAACAAGAGATAATACCGGCCCCCGCCAATTGGGGCTTGAGGAAATAAATGGGCTGCATGATGCTTCCACGCAGAGCTGAATCCGGCCAGCACATGAGTACTGGTAAACCGCCAAGAGGATCTAAGCCTGCCCAGGCAATGCGGTGCGAGTCGGACCGTCCTTGCTTATAAACCCTATTGGTTTCTATGGGCGACAGGGCTTGAGATGTCATTTCATCTCAATGTCGGGTAAAAGTCCCACAAAATTGGAAGCAACGTCTCCAAAATGACCTACAGTGTTGACGGGGATGTTAAACCTCAAATCAAACAAAACAAACAAGAGATAAAAAGAAATACTATCTCTAAAGGGGAATGGATACACCTTCAGGGGAGGCAACTCCTTCAAAAGTAGTTTTGTCTCCCATGTCAATAGGGGTCAACTCTTAAAAATAGAGGATCTTACACGAGTGGTCATTTCATATGAAATTTATGAAACGAGCCATCGGTGAGATTCATAAATTTCATAGGCAATGACCATGAGTGTAAGATCCTCTTTATCATATGACTACTTTAAATTGGATTTTATCGCCTTTTAATTTGATATGTTTTCTACGAAAAATGCATTGTTGACATGGACGTCGTTATGACGTTACTTAATCCCGCCAAAGTGTTATTACACGTGTGGTCATAATATTTTTTTATTACACAACGTTATCCACTGCTTAAGGTCTTAAGACTAGACCCCTTTTCCCGTGGTCAGAGTTTATAGAAAAGCAAACAGGGGTCCTGAAAGTTGTCTGTCTCTCTTTGAAAATTGCAAAACAAATCTGCCAGGTGTTCCCATTCCCCTTAAGGGGAATGGGAACACCTGGCAGATTTTTCCGCCATTTTTCAAAGAAAGACAACTTTCGGGACTTCCTGTTCGCTTTTCTATAAGCCCTGTTTCACTGAAAAAGGGGTCTACTCTTAAAGGAAAGAATTTGCTCCTCACGAGCAAATTCTTTCCTTTAAGAGTTGACCCCTATTGACATGGGAGACAAAAATATTCTTGCAGGAGTTGCCTCCCCTAACATTCCAGCAAAAATATTAGCCAGACTGGGCTTGGGGCAACTGAGCCTTAACCCTTAAGATGCCAGGAAAAACTATATCTGAAAAATGTTGTCTGCTTATGTCATCTGCTGAATTTTTTTGTAAACTTTTTAAAAAATATAGTTGCATACACGCAAACAGTGTGGAACCCAGGAGGAGCAGTCTGATCTGGGTCCCGACTGTTTGCAAAAAAAAAGAAGAAGACTTTAACGGTAACCGGCAGACGGCAAAGCAGACGGCAATAGTCGTGACTGGCATTTTATGGGTTAATACTTACATTTCAATCAGATCACAGAAGTAGTTATAGATATGTACAGCCTCATCTTCATCTTCCCACACAGGTAACCATGAGAACCAGTGCGGTAAGATCTCATTCACGTTCACTACCTCGCTCTGGTATTTACAGATCTTTGTCACAGCTGATATTGCATTTTCTGTTGCCGGTAAGTTTTCTACGCTGCGTGACTCAGCGTCTTGGATCACAGTTAATAATCTAGGCATGGCAGCTGTAAATACATAAGCCATCTACATTACCATAACACATCTATGTCACAATTTTCAAGGTCACTAGGGCTGGCTAATCGGAGGTGAAAAGATAATCGATTATCAGTCCTGCCATTGCGATCGATAATTGATTAGTAATCGTTAAGGTTTCTGTCATAATTTTACCTGTCTGGCTTTCTGTCTGAGCATGACTCTTACCATATGTTGCACTTTACCATATGTATATTTGAACAGACAGGCCTGAGCAAACAGTGTAGACCCAGATGAGACGCCGCATAATGCGGCGTCTCATCAGGGTCTGCACTGTTTGCCACTCATTCAGCTATTTTAGGCATAACTTTGGGTAGTAAATTGTACCTATGAAGTAATCGATTAAAAGCATATCAGAAATGATAATCATTTTTGTGGGATTTATCGATCGATTAACCGATTACAGGATTAATCGTGTCAGCCTTAGTCACAATGTGCATTCTTTCATATCTCCAAAATGGTGACTCTTCTGATGAAAATTTGTGATATTTTTCTTATTCATACTCCAAATATAGGTTGTAGGTGCTCGTTAGAACCGCCTCATTGAGGCGGTTCTAACGAGCACCTACAACCTATAAATTACACACTTGTCAGCAAGGGCAAAAAAGTTTATTTACCTTAAACCATTTTCCTTATTTCTGCATGATGCTTCCACGCAGAGCTGAATCCGGCCCGCACACTAGTACTGGTAAACCGCTTAGAGGATCTAAGCCTGTCCAGGAACGGCGGTGCGAGGTGGACTGTCCATGCTAATAAACCCTATTGGTTTCATTGGGCGACAGGGCTTGAGTTGTCATTTCATCTCAATGTCGGGTAAAAGTCCCACAGAATTGGAAGCAACGTCTACAAAATGACCTTTACAGTGTTGACGGGACGTTAAACCTCAAATCAAACAAACAAAGCATTCTTTCATATCTCCAAAATGGTGATTTTTCTGATGAAAATTTGTGATATTTTTCTTATTCATACTCCAAATATAGGTTGTGGGTGCTCGTTAGAACCGCCTCATTGTCAGCAAGGGCAAAAAGGTTAATTTACCTCAGACCATTTTCCTTATTTCTCCTTATAATTCTAATTCTCCATCATTATGTGCATTTTGAGCAATCTGATTGGTTGAAATAAAAGTTTTATACAGTGGAACTTCGATGGCTCGAACACCGATGGCTTGTTTACCATGGATGAGTTGAACCCATTCTTGAGCCCCTAGCGAAATCTTCAACATAAGAAATAGTGGGAGATAATTAAGGAGATTTTAGTCTTTTATCTTGCAAATGTATGCTGTGTGTACTCATTAGAATCGCCTCGATGAGGCGATTCTAATGAGTACACACAGCATACATATTCATTACAGAACACCGAAAAGATGTCTAAAAGTATCTCGTTATGCCTCCTGACAGTAAACTCAGTGGTTCGAACTACCCCTGTCTCGAACAGATTTTTAAGGTCCCAAAGGTGTTCGAGCCATTGAAGTTTGACTGTACATTGATAAATTCCAAGAGCAAGAATCTCAGCTCTATTTCACATAGCGACAGGTAGTCAAAAAGTGACGTCAAAAAGCACACTTAGGACCCGAGCATTACGTCATTGTATATTAACGAAAATGTAGAATTCTTTCGAAAGTGTAAGAAAGAACTTACCAACGGCAACAGCGGAATGTTTATTAATTTAGAAGCTGCCATCTTTGAAAGAAACCCTAATGGGAAACCTTCGATAGTTTTCCATCTTTTAAAGAATGAACAGCGGAATGTTTATTCATTTAGAAGCTGCCATCTTTGAAAGAATGAACTTGCCAACGGCAACAGCGGTATGTTTATTCATTTAGAAGCTGCCATCTTGAAAGAAACCCAAATGTGAAACCTTCGATAGTTTATCCATCTTTTAATTGTTTATATCCTGAGCAGGATTATCATAAGTGGTTAACCAGTACAGTGCTTATTCTTTCACCAGAAACTGACAACTGCCCTTCTTGAATCAGTGGAAGGAGAGAATGACCGTAGAAAAGATTTCATGATCATCTTTCATGAAAGAATGTTGTCCTCTTGATCACCAGTCAGACTGAGCTCCCGAGGCCGGCATTTGAAGTTTGTATTCTCTTCTTGAAATATTTCAGAATTCAAATTGCAATATCTTATAATAAAGGAAATTTGCTCTGCTTTTCAGATTTCACTTTCCTAAAGTTCTCAACGATTTCAATATCGTCATAAATGACCTTAAAGAGCAGGCCGTTTTTGGTTTGACTGTTTGTCAATCAACCCAAAGTTATAGAGCGTATTAGGTTTTGATTGATAAAGTCCATGTGACTGTCACTAATTTGTTGGAAATCCAGGCAACAGTTATTTATAGAAAATAGGTGCATTGAGAACAGTGTTGCATAAGAGGATTATCTATAGAATCTGGACCGGAATCATGTATTGGATTTGGCAAACAATGAATACCCAGATCAGATGCCGCAGAACATGTTTGCTTATAGTATGCAGTGTCTGATCAGGATCTATACTGTTTGCTTACAATAAAGGTTTTAAGTGTTAAGCAAAACAGTCTATGCCACTGCTGATGATTATTTTTCCAGGCTACACTCAGAGACAATTGACTTTGCCGGCCTTGGTAGCTCAGCCGGATGCACGTTTGACTGGTAAACAGGAGGACGCGGGTTCAATACCTGCCAGGGTCGGCAACATTCTTTTGTGGAAGATTGATCATGAAATCTTTTCTATGGTCATTCTCTTCATACGACATGAAAGCCGTAACAAAGGAAAGAAGCATAGCCTGAAAAAATCCCCGTCTATGGTGGGATTCGAACCCAGGCCGCTCGGATGAGAGTCCAGTGCTCTAACCGCTGAGTCAAAGAGTCGACTCCCTGACGCGGTTGTCAGAGAGTGGTGATAAATCTGTTAGCTATGCATGTAGATAACTGAAGGGTGGCAATGAGGTCCATAACACTCTCCCTTCCACTGATTCAAGAAGGGAAACTTTGTCAGTTTCTGGCGAAAGAATGTGCAATGTACTGGGTAACCGCTTGCGTATAAGCCTGCCCAGGTAAAGGGTGGATAGGTAAACTGACCGGCTCAAAAATGACCTAAACAGTGTTTACTGGGCCGTTAAATTCCAATACAACTAGAGCTGTCAGTGAAACTGACTAGGGCCCCGGCAGCGCTATCAGAAATTTGTGGACGGACAGACAGACAGACGGACGGACAGAGTGATTACTATAGGGCACCCACACTTTCAGTGCGGGGGCCCTAAAAATCCTCTGGTAAGAGACCATCTTTGAGACTGTTCAAAAGTGGTCTTAAGACCACAGACTGTTCAAAAGTGGTCTAAAGATCACTGGGACTGTTCAAAAGTGGTCTTAAGACCACATTTGACCAGTCCCAAAGGTGGTCTTAAGACCATTTTGAACAGTTCCAAAGGTGGTCTTAAGACCACTTTTGAACAGTCCCAAAGGTGTTCTTAATACCACTTTTGAACAGTTCCAAAGGTGGTCTTAATATAGGAATTTTACTGTATATCAGCCTACCTGGGAGTGAAATAGTGTAACCACTGCCACCAAACTGGGCCATCACTCCTACACCAAAGCTAGCAGTGTAACCACTACCACCAAACTGGGCCATCACTCCTACACCAAAGCTAGCAGTAGGCTGCAGTTATTATTTCTTGTGTTTTCTACATACAGTATCCTCTGGTCAGAGACCACCTTTGGGACTGTTCAAAAGTGGTCTTAAAGACCACTTTTGAACGGTCCCATAGGTGGTCCTAACCCATTTAGTACCAGAAACCCTAAAAGGGAT